>OZ014523.1:11031343-12237520 GCA_963966055.1 Lathyrus aphaca
TACGATGGAAGTCCCGACAAAAAACTTATCTCAAAATTAGATTCTCTGGAACTTTTAGAAATACTAGATTCGGTAAAAAATTCGTATTATAACATACACAATTTTATACTAGTTTCGGACAGAAATATAATTAAATCGAGGTTTGTTCGAAATGCTACAAAACATTTCAAATACTTTCTATATTTAACGAGGGAAGATTATGATGGAAGTCCATGAAAAAAATTATCTCAGAAATAGATTCTATGAAACTTTTTGAAATACAAGTTTCGGTCAAAAATCGTAGTATATTATACACAATTTTATACTAGTTTCTGTCAAAAAATCAAATTAAATCGAGGATTGCTCGAAATGCTACGAATCTTTTAAGATCCATTCTATTTTTTACGAGGGAAGGTTATGATGGAAGTCCATGCAAAAAAATATGTCAAAATAAGATTCTATGGAACTTTTTGAAATACGTGTTTAGGTCAATAAATCGTAGTATATTATAGACAATTTCATACTAGATTCGGTCAGAAAATGAAATTAAATTGACGATTGTTTGAAATGCTACGAAACTTTTCAAATCCTTTCTATATTTTAGGAGGGAAGTTTACGATGGAAGTCCCTGCAAAAAATTATGTCAGAATTAGATTCTATGAAAATTTTTGAAATTTCAATTTAGGTTAAAAAATCCTAGTATATTATACACAATTTTATACTAGTTTCGGTCAGAAATCTAATTAAATCGAGGATTATTCGAAATGCTACGAAACATTTCAAATCCTTTCTATATTTTACGAGGGAAGATTATGATGGAAGTCCATGCAAAAAATTATCTCAAAAATAGATTCTATGAAACGTTTTAAAATACGAGTTTCGGTCAAAAATCGTAGTATATTATACACAATTTTATACTAGTTTCTGTCAAAAAATCAAATTAAATCGAGGATTGTTCGAAATGCTACGAAACTTTTAAAATCCATTATATTTTTTACGAGGGATGGTTATGATGGAAGTGCATGCAAAAAATTATGTCACAATAAGATTCAATGGAACTTTTTGAAATACGAGTGTAGGTCAAAAAATCGTAGTATATTATACACAATTTCATACTAGTTTCGGTGTGAAAATTAAATTAAATTGAGGATTGTTTGAAATGTTACGAAACTTTTCAGATCCTTTCTATATTTTAGGAGGGAAGTTTACGATGGAAGTCCCTGCAAAAAATTATGTCAGAATTAGATTCTATGAAATTTTTTGAAATACTAGTTTAGGTTAAAAAATCCTAGTATATTATACACAATTTTATACTAGTTTCGGTCAGAAAATCAAATTAAATCGAGGATTGTTCGAAATGCTACAAAACTTTTCAGATCCTTTCTATATTTTACGAGGGAAGAATTCAATGGAAGTCTATGCAAAAAATCATCAAAGAATTAGATTCTATGAAACTTTTTGAAATGCCAGTTTAGGTCAAAAATCGTAGTATATTATACACAAGTTTATACTAGTTTAGGTCAAAAAATCAAATTAAATCGAGTATTGTTAGAAATGCTACGAAAAATTTAAGATCCTTTCTATATTTTACCAGGGAAGATTACGATGGAATCCATGCAAAAAATTATCTCGGAGTTAGATTCTATGAAACTTTTTGAAATACTAGTTTCGGTCAAAAAATCGTAGTATATTATACACAATTTAATACTAGTTTCGGTCAAAAAATCAAATTAAATCGAGGATTGTTCGAAAAGCTACGAATCTCTTAAGATCCTTTCTATATTTTACGAGGGAAGATTACGATTTAAGTCCTTGAAAAAATTATATCGGAGTTAGATTCTATGAAACTTTTTGAAATACTAGTTTTGGTCAAAAAAATTATAGTATATTATACACAATTTTATACTAGTTTCGGTCAGAAAATAAAATTAAATCGAGGAATGTTCGAAATGCTACGAAAATTTTCATATCCTTCCTATAGTTTACGAGGAAAATTACGATGGAAGTCCCGACAAAAAACTTATCTCAAAATTAGATTCTCTGGAACTTTTAGAAATACTAGTTTCGGTCAAAAAATCGTATTATAATATACACAATTTTATACTAGTTTCGGACAGAAATATAATTAAATCGAGGTTTGTTCGAAATGCTACGAAACATTTCAAATCCTTTCTATATTTAACGAGGGAAGATTATGATGGAAGTCCATGCAAAAAATTATCTCAGAAATAGATTCTATGAAACTTTTTGAAATACGAGTTTCGGTCAAAAATCGTAGTATATTATACACAATTTTATACTAGTTTCTGTCAAAAAATCAAATTAAATCGAGGATTGTTCGAAATGCTACGAATCTTTTAAGATCCATTCTATTTTTTACGATGGAAGGTTATGATGGAAGTCCATGCAAAAAAATATGTCAAAATAAGATTCTATGGAACTTTTTGAAATACGTGTTTAGGTCAATAAATCGTAGTATATTATAGACAATTTCATACAAGTTTCGGTCAGAAAATGAAATTAAATTGACGATTGTTTGAAATGCTACTAAACTTTTCAAATCCTTTCTATATTTTAGGAGGGAAGTTTACGATGGAAGTCCCTGCAAAAAATTATGTCATAATTAGATTCTATGAAAATTTTTGAAATACTAGTTTAGGTTAAAAAATCCTAGTATATTATACACAATTTTATACTAGTTTCGGTCAGAAATCTAATTAAATCGAGGATTATTTGAAATGCTACGAAACATTTCAAATCCTTTCTATATTTTACGAGGGAAGATTATGATGGAAGTCCATGCAAAAAATTATCTCAAAAATAGATTCTATGAAACGTTTTGAAATACGAGTTTCGGTCAAAAATCGTAGTATATTATACACAATTTTATACTAGTTTCTATCAAAAAATCAAATTAAATCGAGGATTGTTCGAAATGCTACGAAACTTTTAAAATCCATTCTATTTTTTACGAGGGATGGTTATGATGGAAGTCCATGCAAAAAATTATGTCACAATAAGATTCTATGGAACTTTTTGAAATACGAGTGTAGGTCAAAAAATCGTAGTATATTATACACAATTTCATACTAGTTTCGGTGTGAAAATTAAATTAAATTGAGGATTGTTTGAAATGTTACGAAGCTTTTCAGATCCTTTCTATATTTTAGGAGGGAAGTTTACGATGGAAGTCCCTGCAAAAAATTATGTCAGAATTAGATTCTATGAAATTTTTTGAAATACTAGTTTATGTTAAAAAATCCTAGTATATTATACACAATTTTATACTAGTTTCGGTCAGAAAATCAAATTAAATCGAGGATTGTTCGAAATGCTACAAAACTTTTCAGATCCTTTCTATATTTTACGGGGAAGATTTCAATGGAAGTCTATGCAAAAAATCATCAAAGAATTAGATTCTATGAAACTTTTTGAAATGCCAGTTTAGGTCAAAAATCGTAGTATATTATACACAAGTTTATACTAGTTTAGGTCAAAAAATCAAATTAAATCGAGTATTGTTAGAAATGCTACGAAAAATTTAAGATCCTTTCTATATTTTACCAGGGAAGATTACGATGGAATCCATGCAAAAAATTATCTCGGAGTTAGATTCTATGAAACTTTTTGAAATACTAGTTTCGGTCAAAAAATCGTAGTATATTATACACAATTTAATACTAGTTTCGGTCAAAAAATCAAATTAAATCGAGGATTGTTCGAAAAGCTACGAATCTCTTAAGATCCTTTCTATATTTTACGAGGGAAGATTACGATTTAAGTCCTTGAACAAAATTATATCGGAGTTAGATTCTATGAAACTTTTTGAAATACTAATTTTGGTCAAAAAAATTATAGTATATTATACACAATTTTATACTAGTTTCGGTCAGAAAATAAAATTAAATCGAGGAATGTTCGAAATGCTACGAAAATTTTCATATCCTTCCTATAGTTTACGAGGAAAATTACGATGGATGTCCCGACAAAAAACTTATCTCAAAATTAGAATCTCTGGAACTTTTAGAAATACTAGTTTCGGTCAAAAAATCGTATTATAATATACACAATTTTATACTAGTTTCGGACAGAAATATAATTAAATCGAGGTTTGTTCGAAATGCTACGAAACATTTCAAATCCTTTCTATATTTAACGAGGGAAGATTATGATGGAAGTCCATGCAAAAAATTATCTCAGAAATAGATTCTATGAAACTTTTTGAAATACGAGTTTCGGTCAAAAATCGTAGTATATTATACACAATTTTATACTAGTTTCTGTCAAAAAATCAAATTAAATCGAGGATTGTTCGAAATGCTACAAATCTTTTAAGATCCATTCTATTTTTTACGAGGGAAGGTTATGATGGAAGTCCATGCAAAAAAATATGTCAAAATAAGATTCTATGGAACTTTTTGAAATACGTGTTTAGGTCAATAAATCGTAGTATATTATAGACAATTTCATACAAGTTTCGGTCAGAAAATGAAATTAAATTGACGATTTTTTGAAATGCTACTAAACTTTTCAAATCCTTTCTATATTTTAGGAGGGAAGTTTACGATGGAAGTCCCTGCAAAAAATTATGTCAGAATTAGATTCTATGAAAATTTTTGAAATACTAGTTTAGGTTAAAAAATCCTAGTATATTATACACAATTTTATACTAGTTTCGGTCAGAAATCTAATTAAATCGAGGATTATTTGAAATGCTACGAAACATTTCAAATCCTTTCTATATTTTACGAGGGAAGATTATGATGGAAGTCCATGCAAAAAATTATCTCAAAAATAGATTCTATGAAACGTTTTGAAATACGAGTTTCGGTCAAAAATCGTAGTATATTATACACAATTTTATACTAGTTTCTGTCAAAAAATCAAATTAAATCGAGGATTGTTCGAAATGCTACGAAACTTTTAAAATCCATTCTATTTTTTACGAGGGATGGTTATGATGGAAGTCCATGCAAAAAATTATGTCACAATAAGATTCTATGGAACTTTTTGAAATACGAGTGTAGGTCAAAAAATCGTAGTATATTATACACAATTTCATACTAGTTTCGGTGTGAAAATTAAATTAAATTGAGGATTGTTTGAAATGTTACGAAGCTTTTCAGATCCTTTCTATATTTTAGGAGGGATGTTTACGATGGAAGTCCCTTCAAAAAATTATGTCAGAATTAGATTCTATGAAATTTTTTGAAATACTAGTTTATGTTAAAAAATCCTAGTATATTATACACAATTTTATACTAGTTTCGGTCAGAAAATCAAATTAAATCGAGGATTGTTCGAAATGCTACAAAACTTTTCAGATCCTTTCTATATTTTACGGCGAAGATTTCAATGGAAGTCTATGCAAAAAATCATCAAAGAATTAGATTCTATGAAACTTTTTGAAATGCCAGTTTAGGTCAAAAATCGTAGTATATTATACACAAGTTTATACTAGTTTAGGTCAAAAAATCAAATTAAATCGAGTATTGTTAGAAATGCTACGAAAAATTTAAGATCCTTTCTATATTTTACCAGGGAAGATTACGATGGAATCCATGCAAAAAATTATCTCGGAGTTAGATTCTATGAAACTATTTGAAATACTAGTTTCGGTCAAAAAATCGTAGTATATTATTCACAATTTAATACTAGTTTCGGTCAAAAAATCAAATTAAATCGAGGATTGTTCGAAAAGCTACGAATCTCTTAAAATCCTTTCTATATTTTACGAGGGAAGATTACGATTTAAGTCCTTGAACAAAATTATATCGGAGTTAGATTCTATGAAACTTTTTGAAATACTAATTTTGGTCAAAAAAATTATAGTATATTATACACAATTTTATACTAGTTTCGGTCAGAAAATAAAATTAAATCGAGGAATGTTCGAAATGCTACGAAAATTTTCATATCCTTCCTATAGTTTACGAGGAAAATTACGATGGAAGTCCCGACAAAAAACTTATCTCAAAATTAGATTCTCTGGAACTTTTAGAAATACTAGATTCGGTAAAAAATTCGTATTATAACATACACAATTTTATACTAGTTTCGAACAGAAATATAATTAAATCGAGGTTTGTTCGAAATGCTACAAAACATTTCAAATACTTTCTATATTTAACGAGGGAAGATTATGATGGAAGTCCATGCAAAAAATTATCTCAGAAATAGATTCTATGAAACTTTTTGAAATACAAGTTTCGGTCAAAAATCGTAGTATATTATACACAATTTTATACTAGTTTTTGTCAAAAAATCAAATTAAATCGAGGATTGTTCGAAATGCTACGAATCTTTTAAGATCCATTCTATTTTTTACGAGGGAAGGTTATGATGGAAGTCCATGCAAAAAAATATGTCAAAATAAGATTCTATGGAACTTTTTGAAATACGTGTTTAGGTCAATAAATCGTAGTATATTATAGACAATTTCATACAAGTTTCGGTCAGAAAATGAAATTAAATTGACGATTTTTTGAAATGCTACTAAACTTTTCAAATCCTTTCTATATTTTAGGAGGGAAGTTTACGATGGAAGTCCCTTCAAAAAATTATGTCAGAATTAGATTCTATGAAAATTTTTGAAATACTAGTTTAGGTTAAAAAATCCTAGTATATTATACACAATTTTATACTAGTTTCGGTCAGAAATCTAATTAAATCGAGGATTATTTGAAATGCTACGAAACATTTCAAATCCTTTCTATATTTTACGAGGGAAGATTATGATGGAAGTCCATGCAAAAAATTATCTCAAAAATAGATTCTATGAAACGTTTTGAAATACGAGTTTCGGTCAAAAATCGTAGTATATTATACACAATTTTATACTAGTTTCTGTCAAAAAATCAAATTAAATCGAGGATTGTTCGAAATGCTACGAAACTTTTAAAATCCATTCTATTTTTTACGAGGGATGGTTATGATGGAAGTCCATGCAAAAAATTATGTCACAATAAGATTCTATGGAACTTTTTGAAATACGAGTGTAGGTCAAAAAATCGTAGTATATTATACACAATTTCATACTAGTTTCGGTGTGAAAATTAAATTAAATTGAGGATTGTTTGAAATGTTACGAAGCTTTTCAGATCCTTTCTATATTTTAGGAGGGATGTTTACGATGGAAGTCCCTTCAAAAAATTATGTCAGAATTAGATTCTATGAAATTTTTTGAAATACTAGTTTATGTTAAAAAATCCTAGTATATTATACACAATTTTATACTAGTTTCGGTCAGAAAATCAAATTAAATCGAGGATTGTTCGAAATGCTACAAAACTTTTCAGATCCTTTCTATATTTTACGGCGAAGATTTCAATGGAAGTCTATGCAAAAAATCATCAAAGAATTAGATTCTATGAAACTTTTTGAAATGCCAGTTTAGGTCAAAAATCGTAGTATATTATACACAAGTTTATACTAGTTTAGGTCAAAAAATCAAATTAAATCGAGTATTGTTAGAAATGCTACGAAAAATTTAAGATCCTTTCTATATTTTACCAGGGAAGATTACGATGGAATCCATGCAAAAAATTATCTCGGAGTTAGATTCTATGAAACTATTTGAAATACTAGTTTCGGTCAAAAAATCGTAGTATATTATTCACAATTTAATACTAGTTTCGGTCAAAAAATCAAATTAAATCGAGGATTGTTCGAAAAGCTACGAATCTCTTAAAATCCTTTCTATATTTTACGAGGGAAGATTACGATTTAAGTCCTTGAACAAAATTATATCGGAGTTAGATTCTATGAAACTTTTTGAAATACTAATTTTGGTCAAAAAAATTATAGTATATTATACACAATTTTATACTAGTTTCGGTCAGAAAATAAAATTAAATCGAGGAATGTTCGAAATGCTACGAAAATTTTCATATCCTTCCTATAGTTTACGAGGAAAATTACGATGGAAGTCCCGACAAAAAACTTATCTCAAAATTAGATTCTCTGGAACTTTTAGAAATACTAGATTCGGTAAAAAATTCGTATTATAACATACACAATTTTATACTAGTTTCGAACAGAAATATAATTAAATCGAGGTTTGTTCGAAATGCTACAAAACATTTCAAATACTTTCTATATTTAACGAGGGAAGATTATGATGGAAGTCCATGCAAAAAATTATCTCAGAAATAGATTCTATGAAACTTTTTGAAATACAAGTTTCGGTCAAAAATCGTAGTATATTATACACAATTTTATACTAGTTTTTGTCAAAAAATCAAATTAAATCGAGGATTGTTCGAAATGCTACGAATCTTTTAAGATCCATTCTATTTTTTACGAGGGAAGGTTATGATGGAAGTCCATGCAAAAAAATATGTCAAAATAAGATTCTATGGAACTTTTTGAAATACGTGTTTAGGTCAATAAATCGTAGTATATTATAGAAAATTTCATACTAGTTTCGGTCAGAAAATGAAATTAAATTGACGATTGTTTGAAATGCTACGAAACTTTTCAAATCCTTTCTATATTTTAGGAGGGAAGTTTACGATGGAAGTCCCTGCAAAAAATTATGTCAGAATTAGATTCTATGAAAAATTTTGAAATACTAGTTTAGGTTAAAAAAAACCAAGTATATTATACACAATTTTATACTAGTTTCGGTCAGAAATCTAATTAAATCGAGGATTATTCGAAATGCTACGAAACATTTCAAATCCTTTCTATATTTTACGAGGGAAGATTATGATGGAAGTCCATGCAAAAAATTATCTCAAAAATAGATTCTATGAAACGTTTTAAAATACGAGTTTCGGTCAAAAATCGTAGTATATTATACACAATTTTATACTAGTTTCTGTCAAAAAATCAAATTAAATCGAGGATTGTTCGAAATGCTACGAAACTTTTAAAATCCATTATATTTTTTACGAGGGATGGTTATGATGGAAGTGCATGCAAAAAATTATGTCACAATAAGATTCAATGGAACTTTTTGAAATACGAGTGTAGGTCAAAAAATCGTAGTATATTATACACAATTTCATACTAGTTTCGGTGTGAAAATTAAATTAAATTGAGGATTGTTTGAAATGTTACGAAACTTTTCAGATCCTTTCTATATTTTAGGAGGGAAGTTTACGATGGAAGTCCCTGCAAAAAATTATGTCAGAATTAGATTCTATGAAATTTTTTGAAATACTAGTTTAGGTTAAAAAATCCTAGTATATTATACACAATTTTATACTAGTTTCGGTCAGAAAATCAAATTAAATCGAGGATTGTTCGAAATGCTACAAAACTTTTCAGATCCTTTCTATATTTTACGAGGGAAGAATTCAATGGAAGTCTATGCAAAAAATCATCAAAGAATTAGATTCTATGAAACTTTTTGAAATGCCAGTTTAGGTCAAAAATCGTAGTATATTATACACAAGTTTATACTAGTTTAGGTCAAAAAATCAAATTAAATCGAGTATTGTTAGAAATGCTACGAAAAATTTAAGATCCTTTCTATATTTTACCAGGGAAGATTACGATGGAATCCATGCAAAAAATTATCTCGGAGTTAGATTCTATGAAACTTTTTGAAATACTAGTTTCGGTCAAAAAATCGTAGTATATTATACACAATTTAATACTAGTTTCGGTCAAAAAATCAAATTAAATCGAGGATTGTTCGAAAAGCTACGAATCTCTTTAGATCCTTTCTTTATTTTAAGAGGGAAGATTACGATTTAAGTCCTTGAACAAAATTATATCGGAGTTAGATTCTATGAAACTTTTTGAAATACTAATTTTGGTCAAAAAAATTATAGTATATTATACACAATTTTATACTAGTTTCGGTCAGAAAATAAAATTAAATCGAGGAATGTTCGAAATGCTACGAAAATTTTCATATCCTTCCTATAGTTTACGAGGAAAAATACGTTGGAAGTCCCGACAAAAAACTTATCTCAAAATTAGATTCTCTGGAACTTTTAGAAATACTAGTTTCGGTCAAAAAATCGTATTATAATATACACAATTTTATACTAGTTTCGGACAGAAATATAATTTAATCGAGGTTTGTTCGAAATGCTACGAAACATTTCAAATCCTTTCTATATTTAACGAGGGAAGATTATGATGGAAGTCCATGCAAAAAATTATCTCAGAAATAGATTCTATGAAACTTTTTGAAATACGAGTTTCGGTCAAAAATCGTAGTATATTATACACAATTTTATACTAGTTTCTGTCAAAAAATCAAATTAAATCGAGGATTGCTCGAAATGCTACGAATCTTTTAAGATCCATTCTATTTTTTACGAGGGAAGGTTATGATGGAAGTCCATGCAAAAAAATATGTCAAAATAAGATTCTATGGAACTTTTTGAAATACGTGTTTAGGTCAATAAATCGTAGTATATTATAGAAAATTTCATACTAGTTTCGGTCAGAAAATGAAATTAAATTGACGATTGTTTGAAATGCTACGAAACTTTTCAAATCCTTTCTATATTTTAGGAGGGAAGTTTACGATGGAAGTCCCTGCAAAAAATTATGTCAGAATTATATTCTATGAAAAATTTTGAAATACTAGTTTAGGTTAAAAAGTCCTAGTATATTATACACAATTTTATACTAGTTTCGGTCAGAAATCTAATTAAATCGAGGATTATTCGAAATGCTACGAAACATTTCAAATCCTTTCTATATTTTACTAGGGAAGATTATGATGGAAGTCCATGCAAAAAATTATCTCAAAAATAGATTCTATGAAACGTTTTAAAATACGAGTTTCGGTCAAAAATCGTAGTATATTATACACAATTTTATACTAGTTTCTGTCAAAAAATCAAATTAAATCGAGGATTGTTCGAAATGCTACGAAACTTTTAAAATCCATTATATTTTTTACGAGGGATGGTTATGATGGAAGTGCATGCAAAAAATTATGTCACAATAAGATTCAATGGAACTTTTTGAAATACGAGTGTAGGTCAAAAAATCGTAGTATATTATACACAATTTCATACTAGTTTCGGTGTGAAAATTAAATTAAATTGAGGATTGTTTGAAATGTTACGAAACTTTTCAGATCCTTTCTATATTTTAGGAGGGAAGTTTACGATGGAAGTCCCTGCAAAAAATTATGTCAGAATTAGATTCTATGAAATTTTTTGAAATACTAGTTTAGGTTAAAAAATCCTAGTATATTATACACAATTTTATACTAGTTTCGGTCAGAAAATCAAATTAAATCGAGGATTGTTCGAAATGCTACAAAACTTTTCAGATCCTTTCTATATTTTACGAGGGAAGAATTCAATGGAAGTCTATGCAAAAAATCATCAAAGAATTAGATTCTATGAAACTTTTTGAAATGCCAGTTTAGGTCAAAAATCGTAGTATATTATACACAAGTTTATACTAGTTTAGGTCAAAAAATCAAATTAAATCGAGTATTGTTAGAAATGCTACGAAAAATTTAAGATCCTTTCTATATTTTACCAGGGAAGATTACGATGGAATCCATGCAAAAAATTATCTCGGAGTTAGATTCTATGAAACTTTTTGAAATACTAGTTTCGGTCAAAAAATCGTAGTATATTATACACAATTTAATACTAGTTTCGGTCAAAAAATCAAATTAAATCGAGGATTGTTCGAAAAGCTACGAATCTCTTTAGATCCTTTCTTTATTTTAAGAGGGAAGATTACGATTTAAGTCCTTGAACAAAATTATATCGGAGTTAGATTCTATGAAACTTTTTGAAATACTAATTTTGGTCAAAAAAATTATAGTATATTATACACAATTTTATACTAGTTTCGGTCAGAAAATAAAATTAAATCGAGGAATGTTCGAAATGCTACGAAAATTTTCATATCCTTCCTATAGTTTACGAGGAAAAATACGTTGGAAGTCCCGACAAAAAACTTATCTCAAAATTAGATTCTCTGGAACTTTTAGAAATACTAGTTTCGGTCAAAAAATCGTATTATAATATACACAATTTTATACTAGTTTCGGACAGAAATATAATTTAATCGAGGTTTGTTCGAAATGCTACGAAACATTTCAAATCCTTTCTATATTTAACGAGGGAAGATTATGATGGAAGTCCATGCAAAAAATTATCTCAGAAATAGATTCTATGAAACTTTTTGAAATACGAGTTTCGGTCAAAAATCGTAGTATATTATACACAATTTTATACTAGTTTCTGTCAAAAAATCAAATTAAATCGAGGATTGCTCGAAATGCTACGAATCTTTTAAGATCCATTCTATTTTTTACGAGGGAAGGTTATGATGGAAGTCCATGCAAAAAAATATGTCAAAATAAGATTCTATGGAACTTTTTGAAATACGTGTTTAGGTCAATAAATCGTAGTATATTATAGAAAATTTCATACTAGTTTCGGTCAGAAAATGAAATTAAATTGACGATTGTTTGAAATGCTACGAAACTTTTCAAATCCTTTCTATATTTTAGGAGGGAAGTTTACGATGGAAGTCCCTGCAAAAAATTATGTCAGAATTATATTCTATGAAAAATTTTGAAATACTAGTTTAGGTTAAAAAGTCCTAGTATATTATACACAATTTTATACTAGTTTCGGTCAGAAATCTAATTAAATCGAGGATTATTCGAAATGCTACGAAACATTTCAAATCCTTTCTATATTTTACTAGGGAAGATTATGATGGAAGTCCATGCAAAAAATTATCTCAAAAATAGATTCTATGAAACGTTTTAAAATACGAGTTTCGGTCAAAAATCGTAGTATATTATACACAATTTTATACTAGTTTCTGTCAAAAAATCAAATTAAATCGAGGATTGTTCGAAATGCTACGAAACTTTTAAAATCCATTATATTTTTTACGAGGGATGGTTATGATGGAAGTGCATGCAAAAAATTATGTCACAATAAGATTCAATGGAACTTTTTGAAATACGAGTGTAGGTCAAAAAATCGTAGTATATTATACACAATTTCATACTAGTTTCGGTGTGAAAATTAAATTAAATTGAGGATTGTTTGAAATGTTACGAAACTTTTCAGATCCTTTCTATATTTTAGGAGGGAAGTTTACGATGGAAGTCCCTGCAAAAAATTATGTCAGAATTAGATTCTATGAAATTTTTTGAAATACTAGTTTAGGTTAAAAAATCCTAGTATATTATACACAATTTTATACTAGTTTCGGTCAGAAAATCAAATTAAATCGAGGATTGTTCGAAATGCTACAAAACTTTTCAGATCCTTTCTATATTTTACGAGGGAAGAATTCAATGGAAGTCTATGCAAAAAATCATCAAAGAATTAGATTCTATGAAACTTTTTGAAATGCCAGTTTAGGTCAAAAATCGTAGTATATTATACACAAGTTTATACTAGTTTAGGTCAAAAAATCAAATTAAATCGAGTATTGTTAGAAATGCTACGAAAAATTTAAGATCCTTTCTATATTTTACCAGGGAAGATTACGATGGAATCCATGCAAAAAATTATCTCGGAGTTAGATTCTATGAAACTTTTTGAAATACTAGTTTCGGTCAAAAAATCGTAGTATATTATACACAATTTAATACTAGTTTCGGTCAAAAAATCAAATTAAATCGAGGATTGTTCGAAAAGCTACGAATCTCTTTAGATCCTTTCTTTATTTTAAGAGGGAAGATTACGATTTAAGTCCTTGAACAAAATTATATCGGAGTTAGATTCTATGAAACTTTTTGAAATACTAGTTTTGGTCAAAAAAATTATAGTATATTATACACAATTTTATACTAGTTTCGGTCAGAAAATAAAATTAAATCGAGGAATGTTCGAAATGCTACGAAAATTTTCATATCCTTCCTATAGTTTACGAGGAAAAATACGATGGAAGTCCCGACAAAAAACTTATCTCAAAATTAGATTCTCTGGAACTTTTAGAAATACTAGTTTCGGTCAAAAAATCGTATTATAATATACACAATTTTATACTAGTTTCGGACAGAAATATAATTTAATCGAGGTTTGTTCGAAATGCTACGAAACATTTCAAATCCTTTCTATATTTAACGAGGGAAGATTATGATGGAAGTCCATGCAAAAAATTATCTCAGAAATAGATTCTATGAAACTTTTTGAAATACGAGTTTCGGTCAAAAATCGTAGTATATTATACACAATTTTATACTAGTTTCTGTCAAAAAATCAAATTAAATCGAGGATTGCTCGAAATGCTACGAATCTTTTAAGATCCATTATATTTTTTACGAGGGAAGGTTATGATGGAAGTCCATGCAAAAAAATATGTCAAAATAAGATTCTATGGAACTTTTTGAAATACGTGTTTAGGTCAATAAATCGTAGTATATTATAGACAATTTCATACTAGTTTCGGTCAGAAAATGAAATTAAATTGACGATTGTTTGAAATGCTACAAAACTTTTCAAATCCTTTCTATATTTTAGGAGGGAAGTTTACGATGGAAGTCCCTGCAAAAAATTATGTCAGAATTATATTCTATGAAAAATTTTGAAATACTAGTTTAGGTTAAAAAGTCCTAGTATATTATACACAATTTTATACTAGTTTCGGTCAGAAATCTAATTAAATCGAGGATTATTCGAAATGCTACGAAACATTTCAAATCCTTTCTATATTTTACGAGGGAAGATTATGATGGAAGTCCATGCAAAAAATTATCTCAAAAATAGACTCTATGAAACTTTTTGAAATACGAGTTTCGGTCAAAAATCGTAGTATATTATACACAATTTTATACTAGTTTCTGTCAAAAAATCAAATTAAATCGAGGATTGTTCGAAATGCTACGAAACTTTTAAAATCCATTCTATTTTTTACGAGGGATGGTTATGATGGAAGTCCATGCAAAAAATTATGTCACAATAAGATTCTATGGATTTTTTTGAAATACGAGTGTAGGTCAAAAAATCGTAGTATATTATACACAATTTCATACTAGTTTCGGTGTGAAAATTAAATTAAATTGAGGATTGTTTGAAATGTTACGAAACTTTTCAGATCCTTTCTATATTTTAGGAGGGAAGTTTACGATGGAAGTCCCTGCAAAAAATTATGTCAGAATTAGATTCTATGAAATTTTTTGAAATACTAGTTTAGGTTAAAAAATCCTAGTATATTATACACAATTTTATACTAGTTTCGGTCAGAAAATCAAATTAAATCGAGGATTGTTCGAAATGCTACAAAACTTTTCAGATCCTTTCTATATTTTACGAGGGAAGATTTCAATGGAAGTCTATGCAAAAAATCATCAAAGAATTAGATTCTATGAAACTTTTTGAAATGCCAGTTTAGGTAAAAAATCGTAGTATATTATACACAAGTTTATACTAGTTTAGGTCAAAAAATCAAATTAAATCGAGTATTGTTAGAAAT
Source organism: Lathyrus aphaca (assembly GCA_963966055.1). NCBI lineage: Eukaryota > Viridiplantae > Streptophyta > Magnoliopsida > Fabales > Fabaceae > Lathyrus > Lathyrus aphaca. The sequence goes on from OZ014523.1 coordinate 11,046,701, forward strand.
GCTACGAAAAATTTAAGATCCTTTCTATATTTTACCAGGGAAGATTACGATGGAATCCATGCAAAAAATTATCTCGGAGTTAGATTCTATGAAACTTTTTGAAATACTAGTTTCGGTCAAAAAATCGTAGTATATTATACACAATTTAATACTAGTTTCGGTCAAAAAATCAAATTAAATCGAGGATTGTTCGAAAAGCTACGAATCTCTTAAGATCCTTTCTTTATTTTAAGAGGGAAGATTACGATTTAAGTCCTTGAACAAAATTATATCGGAGTTAGATTCTATGAAACTTTTTGAAATACTAATTTTGGTCAAAAAAATTATAGTATATTATACACAATTTTATACTAGTTTCGGTCAGAAAATAAAATTAAATCGAGGAATGTTCGAAATGCTACGAAAATTTTCATATCCTTCCTATAGTTTACGAGGAAAATTACGATGGAAGTCCCGACAAAAAACTTATCTCAAAATTAGATTCTCTGGAACTTTTAGAAATACTAGTTTCGGTCAAGAAATCGTATTATAATATACACAATTTTATACTAGTTTCGGACAGAAATATAATTTAATCGAGGTTTGTTCGAAATGCTACGAAACATTTCAAATCCTTTCTATATTTAACGAGGGAAGATTATGATGGAAGTCCATGCAAAAAATTATCTCAGAAATAGATTCTATGAAACTTTTTGAAATACGAGTTTCGGTCAAAAATCGTAGTATATTATACACAATTTTATACTAGTTTCTGTCAAAAAATCAAATTAAATCGAGGATTGTTCGAAATTCTACGAATCTTTTAAGATCCATTCTATTTTTTACGAGGGAAGGTTATGATGGAAGTCCATGCAAAAAAATATGTCAAAATAAGATTCTATGGAACTTTTTGAAATACGTGTTTAGGTCAATAAATCGTAGTATATTATAGAAAATTTCATACTAGTTTCGGTCAGAAAATGAAATTAAATTGACGATTGTTTGAAATGCTACGAAACTTTTCAAATCCTTTCTATATTTTAGGAGGGAAGTTTACGATGGAAGTCCCTGCAAAAAATTATGTCAGAATTAGATTCTATGAAAAAATTTGAAATACTAGTTTAGGTTAAAAAAAACCAAGTATATTATACACAATTTTATACTAGTTTCGGTCAGAAATCTAATTAAATCGAGGATTATTCGAAATGCTACGAAACATTTCAAATCCTTTCTATATTTTACGAGGGAAGATTATGATGGAAGTCCATGCAAAAAATTATCTCAAAAATAGATTCTATGAAACGTTTTAAAATACGAGTTTCGGTCAAAAATCGTAGTATATTATACACAATTTTATACTAGTTTCTGTCAAAAAATCAAATTAAATCGAGGATTGTTCGAAATGCTACGAAACTTTTAAAATCCATTATATTTTTTACGAGGGATGGTTATGATGGAAGTGCATGCAAAAAATTATGTCACAATAAGATTCAATGGAACTTTTTGAAATACGAGTGTAGGTCAAAAAATCGTAGTATATTATACACAATTTCATACTTGTTTCGGTGTGAAAATTAAATTAAATTGAGGATTGTTTGAAATGTTACGAAACTTTTCAGATCCTTTCTATATTTTAGGAGGGAAGTTTACAATGGAAGTCCCTGCAAAAAATTATGTCAGAATTAGATTCTATGAAATTTTTTGAAATACTAGTTTAGGTTAAAAAATCCTAGTATATTATACACAATTTTATACTAGTTTCGGTCAGAAAATCAAATTAAATCGAGGATTGTTCGAAATGCTACAAAACTTTTCAGATCCTTTCTATATTTTACGAGGGAAGAATTCAATGGAAGTCTATGCAAAAAATCATCAAAGAATTAGATTCTATGAAACTTTTTGAAATGCCAGTTTAGGTCAAAAATCGTAGTATATTATACACAAGTTTATACTAGTTTAGGTCAAAAAATCAAATTAAATCGAGTATTGTTAGAAATGCTACGAAAAATTTAAGATCCTTTCTATATTTTACCAGGGAAGATTACGATGGAATCCATGCAAAAAATTATCTCGGAGTTAGATTCTATGAAACTTTTTGAAATACTAGTTTCGGTCAAAAAATCGTAGTATATTATACACAATTTAATACTAGTTTCGGTCAAAAAATCAAATTAAATCGAGGATTGTTCGAAAAGCTACGAATCTCTTAAGATCCTTTCTTTATTTTAAGAGGGAAGATTACGATTTAAGTCCTTGAACAAAATTATATCGGAGTTAGATTCTATGAAACTTTTTGAAATACTAATTTTGGTCAAAAAAATTATAGTATATTATACACAATTTTATACTAGTTTCGGTCAGAAAATAAAATTAAATCGAGGAATGTTCGAAATGCTACGAAAATTTTCATATCCTTCCTATAGTTTACGAGGAAAATTACGATGGAAGTCCCGACAAAAAACTTATCTCAAAATTAGATTCTCTGGAACTTTTAGAAATACTAGTTTCGGTCAAGAAATCGTATTATAATATACACAATTTTATACTAGTTTCGGACAGAAATATAATTTAATCGAGGTTTGTTCGAAATGCTACGAAACATTTCAAATCCTTTCTATATTTAACGAGGGAAGATTATGATGGAAGTCCATGCAAAAAATTATCTCAGAAATAGATTCTATGAAACTTTTTGAAATACGAGTTTCGGTCAAAAATCGTAGTATATTATACACAATTTTATACTAGTTTCTGTCAAAAAATCAAATTAAATCGAGGATTGTTCGAAATTCTACGAATCTTTTAAGATCCATTCTATTTTTTACGAGGGAAGGTTATGATGGAAGTCCATGCAAAAAAATATGTCAAAATAAGATTCTATGGAACTTTTTGAAATACGTGTTTAGGTCAATAAATCGTAGTATATTATAGAAAATTTCATACTAGTTTCGGTCAGAAAATGAAATTAAATTGACGATTGTTTGAAATGCTACGAAACTTTTCAAATCCTTTCTATATTTTAGGAGGGAAGTTTACGATGGAAGTCCCTGCAAAAAATTATGTCAGAATTAGATTCTATGAAAAATTTTGAAATACTAGTTTAGGTTAAAAAAAACCAAGTATATTATACACAATTTTATACTAGTTTCGGTCAGAAATCTAATTAAATCGAGGATTATTCGAAATGCTACGAAACATTTCAAATCCTTTCTATATTTTACGAGGGAAGATTATGATGGAAGTCCATGCAAAAAATTATCTCAAAAATAGATTCTATGAAACGTTTTAAAATACGAGTTTCGGTCAAAAATCGTAGTATATTATACACAATTTTATACTAGTTTCTGTCAAAAAATCAAATTAAATCGAGGATTGTTCGAAATGCTACGAAACTTTTAAAATCCATTATATTTTTTACGAGGGATGGTTATGATGGAAGTGCATGCAAAAAATTATGTCACAATAAGATTCAATGGAACTTTTTGAAATACGAGTGTAGGTCAAAAAATCGTAGTATATTATACACAATTTCATACTAGTTTCGGTGTGAAAATTAAATTAAATTGAGGATTGTTTGAAATGTTACGAAACTTTTCAGATCCTTTCTATATTTTAGGAGGGAAGTTTACGATGGAAGTCCCTGCAAAAAATTATGTCAGAATTAGATTCTATGAAATTTTTTGAAATACTAGTTTAGGTTAAAAAATCCTAGTATATTATACACAATTTTATACTAGTTTCGGTCAGAAAATCAAATTAAATCGAGGATTGTTCAAAATGCTACAAAACTTTTCAGATCCTTTCTATATTTTACGAGGGAAGAATTCAATGGAAGTCTATGCAAAAAATCATCAAAGAATTAGATTCTATGAAACTTTTTGAAATGCCAGTTTAGGTCAAAAATCGTAGTATATTATACACAAGTTTATACTAGTTTAGGTCAAAAAATCAAATTAAATCGAGTATTGTTAGAAATGCTACGAAAAATTTAAGATCCTTTCTATATTTTACCAGGGAAGATTACGATGGAATCCATGCAAAAAATTATCTCGGAGTTAGATTCTATGAAACTTTTTGAAATACTAGTTTCGGTCAAAAAATCGTAGTATATTATACACAATTTAATACTAGTTTCGGTCAAAAAATCAAATTAAATCGAGGATTGTTCGAAAAGCTACGAATCTCTTTAGATCCTTTCTTTATTTTAAGAGGGAAGATTACGATTTAAGTCCTTGAACAAAATTATATCGGAGTTAGATTCTATGAAACTTTTTGAAATACTAATTTTGGTCAAAAAAATTATAGTATATTATACACAATTTTATACTAGTTTCGGTCAGAAAATAAAATTAAATCGAGGAATGTTCGAAATGCTACGAAAATTTTCATATCCTTCCTATAGTTTACGAGGAAAAATACGTTGGAAGTCCCGACAAAAAACTTATCTCAAAATTAGATTCTCTGGAACTTTTAGAAATACTAGTTTCGGTCAAAAAATCGTATTATAATATACACAATTTTATACTAGTTTCGGACAGAAATATAATTTAATCGAGGTTTGTTCGAAATGCTACGAAACATTTCAAATCCTTTCTATATTTAACGAGGGAAGATTATGATGGAAGTCCATGCAAAAAATTATCTCAGAAATAGATTCTATGAAACTTTTTGAAATACGAGTTTCGGTCAAAAATCGTAGTATATTATACACAATTTTATACTAGTTTCTGTCAAAAAATCAAATTAAATCGAGGATTGCTCGAAATGCTACGAATCTTTTAAGATCCATTCTATTTTTTACGAGGGAAGGTTATGATGGAAGTCCATGCAAAAAAATATGTCAAAATAAGATTCTATGGAACTTTTTGAAATACGTGTTTAGGTCAATAAATCGTAGTATATTATAGAAAATTTCATACTAGTTTCGGTCAGAAAATGAAATTAAATTGACGATTGTTTGAAATGCTACGAAACTTTTCAAATCCTTTCTATATTTTAGGAGGGAAGTTTACGATGGAAGTCCCTGCAAAAAATTATGTCAGAATTATATTCTATGAAAAATTTTGAAATACTAGTTTAGGTTAAAAAGTCCTAGTATATTATACACAATTTTATACTAGTTTCGGTCAGAAATCTAATTAAATCGAGGATTATTCGAAATGCTACGAAACATTTCAAATCCTTTCTATATTTTACTAGGGAAGATTATGATGGAAGTCCATGCAAAAAATTATCTCAAAAATAGATTCTATGAAACGTTTTAAAATACGAGTTTCGGTCAAAAATCGTAGTATATTATACACAATTTTATACTAGTTTCTGTCAAAAAATCAAATTAAATCGAGGATTGTTCGAAATGCTACGAAACTTTTAAAATCCATTATATTTTTTACGAGGGATGGTTATGATGGAAGTGCATGCAAAAAATTATGTCACAATAAGATTCAATGGAACTTTTTGAAATACGAGTGTAGGTCAAAAAATCGTAGTATATTATACACAATTTCATACTAGTTTCGGTGTGAAAATTAAATTAAATTGAGGATTGTTTGAAATGTTACGAAACTTTTCAGATCCTTTCTATATTTTAGGAGGGAAGTTTACGATGGAAGTCCCTGCAAAAAATTATGTCAGAATTAGATTCTATGAAATTTTTTGAAATACTAGTTTAGGTTAAAAAATCCTAGTATATTATACACAATTTTATACTAGTTTCGGTCAGAAAATCAAATTAAATCGAGGATTGTTCGAAATGCTACAAAACTTTTCAGATCCTTTCTATATTTTACGAGGGAAGAATTCAATGGAAGTCTATGCAAAAAATCATCAAAGAATTAGATTCTATGAAACTTTTTGAAATGCCAGTTTAGGTCAAAAATCGTAGTATATTATACACAAGTTTATACTAGTTTAGGTCAAAAAATCAAATTAAATCGAGTATTGTTAGAAATGCTACGAAAAATTTAAGATCCTTTCTATATTTTACCAGGGAAGATTACGATGGAATCCATGCAAAAAATTATCTCGGAGTTAGATTCTATGAAACTTTTTGAAATACTAGTTTCGGTCAAAAAATCGTAGTATATTATACACAATTTAATACTAGTTTCGGTCAAAAAATCAAATTAAATCGAGGATTGTTCGAAAAGCTACGAATCTCTTTAGATCCTTTCTTTATTTTAAGAGGGAAGATTACGATTTAAGTCCTTGAACAAAATTATATCGGAGTTAGATTCTATGAAACTTTTTGAAATACTAGTTTTGGTCAAAAAAATTATAGTATATTATACACAATTTTATACTAGTTTCGGTCAGAAAATAAAATTAAATCGAGGAATGTTCGAAATGCTACGAAAATTTTCATATCCTTCCTATAGTTTACGAGGAAAATTACGATGGAAGTCCCGACAAAAAACTTATCTCAAAATTAGATTCTCTGGAACTTTTAGAAATACTAGTTTCGGTCAAGAAATCGTATTATAATATACACAATTTTATACTAGTTTCGGACAGAAATATAATTTAATCGAGGTTTGTTCGAAATGCTACGAAACATTTCAAATCCTTTCTATATTTAACGAGGGAAGATTATGATGGAAGTCCATGCAAAAAATTATCTCAGAAATAGATTCTATGAAACTTTTTGAAATACGAGTTTCGGTCAAAAATCGTAGTATATTATACACAATTTTATACTAGTTTCTGTCAAAAAATCAAATTAAATCGAGGATTGTTCGAAATTCTACGAATCTTTTAAGATCCATTCTATTTTTTACGAGGGAAGGTTATGATGGAAGTCCATGCAAAAAAATATGTCAAAATAAGATTCTATGGAACTTTTTGAAATACGTGTTTAGGTCAATAAATCGTAGTATATTATAGAAAATTTCATACTAGTTTCGGTCAGAAAATGAAATTAAATTGACGATTGTTTGAAATGCTACGAAACTTTTCAAATCCTTTCTATATTTTAGGAGGGAAGTTTACGATGGAAGTCCCTGCAAAAAATTATGTCAGAATTAGATTCTATGAAAAAATTTGAAATACTAGTTTAGGTTAAAAAAAACCAAGTATATTATACACAATTTTATACTAGTTTCGGTCAGAAATCTAATTAAATCGAGGATTATTCGAAATGCTACGAAACATTTCAAATCCTTTCTATATTTTACGAGGGAAGATTATGATGGAAGTCCATGCAAAAAATTATCTCAAAAATAGATTCTATGAAACGTTTTAAAATACGAGTTTCGGTCAAAAATCGTAGTATATTATACACAATTTTATACTAGTTTCTGTCAAAAAATCAAATTAAATCGAGGATTGTTCGAAATGCTACGAAACTTTTAAAATCCATTATATTTTTTACGAGGGATGGTTATGATGGAAGTGCATGCAAAAAATTATGTCACAATAAGATTCAATGGAACTTTTTGAAATACGAGTGTAGGTCAAAAAATCGTAGTATATTATACACAATTTCATACTTGTTTCGGTGTGAAAATTAAATTAAATTGAGGATTGTTTGAAATGTTACGAAACTTTTCAGATCCTTTCTATATTTTAGGAGGGAAGTTTACAATGGAAGTCCCTGCAAAAAATTATGTCAGAATTAGATTCTATGAAATTTTTTGAAATACTAGTTTAGGTTAAAAAATCCTAGTATATTATACACAATTTTATACTAGTTTCGGTCAGAAAATCAAATTAAATCGAGGATTGTTCGAAATGCTACAAAACTTTTCAGATCCTTTCTATATTTTACGAGGGAAGAATTCAATGGAAGTCTATGCAAAAAATCATCAAAGAATTAGATTCTATGAAACTTTTTGAAATGCCAGTTTAGGTCAAAAATCGTAGTATATTATACACAAGTTTATACTAGTTTAGGTCAAAAAATCAAATTAAATCGAGTATTGTTAGAAATGCTACGAAAAATTTAAGATCCTTTCTATATTTTACCAGGGAAGATTACGATGGAATCCATGCAAAAAATTATCTCGGAGTTAGATTCTATGAAACTTTTTGAAATACTAGTTTCGGTCAAAAAATCGTAGTATATTATACACAATTTAATACTAGTTTCGGTCAAAAAATCAAATTAAATCGAGGATTGTTCGAAAAGCTACGAATCTCTTAAGATCCTTTCTTTATTTTAAGAGGGAAGATTACGATTTAAGTCCTTGAACAAAATTATATCGGAGTTAGATTCTATGAAACTTTTTGAAATACTAATTTTGGTCAAAAAAATTATAGTATATTATACACAATTTTATACTAGTTTCGGTCAGAAAATAAAATTAAATCGAGGAATGTTCGAAATGCTACGAAAATTTTCATATCCTTCCTATAGTTTACGAGGAAAATTACGATGGAAGTCCCGACAAAAAACTTATCTCAAAATTAGATTCTCTGGAACTTTTAGAAATACTAGTTTCGGTCAAGAAATCGTATTATAATATACACAATTTTATACTAGTTTCGGACAGAAATATAATTTAATCGAGGTTTGTTCGAAATGCTACGAAACATTTCAAATCCTTTCTATATTTAACGAGGGAAGATTATGATGGAAGTCCATGCAAAAAATTATCTCAGAAATAGATTCTATGAAACTTTTTGAAATACGAGTTTCGGTCAAAAATCGTAGTATATTATACACAATTTTATACTAGTTTCTGTCAAAAAATCAAATTAAATCGAGGATTGTTCGAAATTCTACGAATCTTTTAAGATCCATTCTATTTTTTACGAGGGAAGGTTATGATGGAAGTCCATGCAAAAAAATATGTCAAAATAAGATTCTATGGAACTTTTTGAAATACGTGTTTAGGTCAATAAATCGTAGTATATTATAGAAAATTTCATACTAGTTTCGGTCAGAAAATGAAATTAAATTGACGATTGTTTGAAATGCTACGAAACTTTTCAAATCCTTTCTATATTTTAGGAGGGAAGTTTACGATGGAAGTCCCTGCAAAAAATTATGTCAGAATTAGATTCTATGAAAAAATTTGAAATACTAGTTTAGGTTAAAAAAAACCAAGTATATTATACACAATTTTATACTAGTTTCGGTCAGAAATCTAATTAAATCGAGGATTATTCGAAATGCTACGAAACATTTCAAATCCTTTCTATATTTTACGAGGGAAGATTATGATGGAAGTCCATGCAAAAAATTATCTCAAAAATAGATTCTATGAAACGTTTTAAAATACGAGTTTCGGTCAAAAATCGTAGTATATTATACACAATTTTATACTAGTTTCTGTCAAAAAATCAAATTAAATCGAGGATTGTTCGAAATGCTACGAAACTTTTAAAATCCATTATATTTTTTACGAGGGATGGTTATGATGGAAGTGCATGCAAAAAATTATGTCACAATAAGATTCAATGGAACTTTTTGAAATACGAGTGTAGGTCAAAAAATCGTAGTATATTATACACAATTTCATACTTGTTTCGGTGTGAAAATTAAATTAAATTGAGGATTGTTTGAAATGTTACGAAACTTTTCAGATCCTTTCTATATTTTAGGAGGGAAGTTTACAATGGAAGTCCCTGCAAAAAATTATGTCAGAATTAGATTCTATGAAATTTTTTGAAATACTAGTTTAGGTTAAAAAATCCTAGTATATTATACACAATTTTATACTAGTTTCGGTCAGAAAATCAAATTAAATCGAGGATTGTTCGAAATGCTACAAAACTTTTCAGATCCTTTCTATATTTTACGAGGGAAGAATTCAATGGAAGTCTATGCAAAAAATCATCAAAGAATTAGATTCTATGAAACTTTTTGAAATGCCAGTTTAGGTCAAAAATCGTAGTATATTATACACAAGTTTATACTAGTTTAGGTCAAAAAATCAAATTAAATCGAGTATTGTTAGAAATGCTACGAAAAATTTAAGATCCTTTCTATATTTTACCAGGGAAGATTACGATGGAATCCATGCAAAAAATTATCTCGGAGTTAGATTCTATGAAACTTTTTGAAATACTAGTTTCGGTCAAAAAATCGTAGTATATTATACACAATTTAATACTAGTTTCGGTCAAAAAATCAAATTAAATCGAGGATTGTTCGAAAAGCTACGAATCTCTTAAGATCCTTTCTTTATTTTAAGAGGGAAGATTACGATTTAAGTCCTTGAACAAAATTATATCGGAGTTAGATTCTATGAAACTTTTTGAAATACTAATTTTGGTCAAAAAAATTATAGTATATTATACACAATTTTATACTAGTTTCGGTCAGAAAATAAAATTAAATCGAGGAATGTTCGAAATGCTACGAAAATTTTCATATCCTTCCTATAGTTTACGAGGAAAATTACGATGGAAGTCCCGACAAAAAACTTATCTCAAAATTAGATTCTCTGGAACTTTTAGAAATACTAGTTTCGGTCAAGAAATCGTATTATAATATACACAATTTTATACTAGTTTCGGACAGAAATATAATTTAATCGAGGTTTGTTCGAAATGCTACGAAACATTTCAAATCCTTTCTATATTTAACGAGGGAAGATTATGATGGAAGTCCATGCAAAAAATTATCTCAGAAATAGATTCTATGAAACTTTTTGAAATACGAGTTTCGGTCAAAAATCGTAGTATATTATACACAATTTTATACTAGTTTCTGTCAAAAAATCAAATTAAATCGAGGATTGTTCGAAATTCTACGAATCTTTTAAGATCCATTCTATTTTTTACGAGGGAAGGTTATGATGGAAGTCCATGCAAAAAAATATGTCAAAATAAGATTCTATGGAACTTTTTAAATTTCAATTTAGGTCAAAAAATCATAGTATAATATACACAATATTATACTAGTTTCGGTCAGAAATCAAATTAAATCAAGTATTGTTCGAAATGCTACGAAACTTTTAAGATCCTTTCTATATTTTACGAGGGAAGATTACGATGGCAGTCCATGCAAAAAATCATCTCAGAATTAGATTCTATGAAACTTTTTGAAATACTAGTTTCTGTCAAAAAATCGTAGTATATTATACACAATTTAATACTAGTTTTGGTCAAAAAATCAAATTAAATCGAGGATTGTTCGAAATGCCACGAACTTTTAAGATCCTTTCTATAATTTACGAGGGAAGATTATGATGGAATTACATGCAAAAAATTATCTCAAAATTGGATTCTATGAAAGTTTTTGAAATTTCAATTTAGGTCAAAAATCATAGTAGATTATACACAATTTTATACTAGTTACGGTCAAAATTTCAAATTAAATCGAGGATTGTTCGAAATGCTACGAAAAATTTCAAATCCTTTCTATATTTTACGAGGTAAGATTATGATGGAAGTCCATGCAAAAAATTATCTCAGAAATAGATTCTATGAAACTTTTTGAAATACGAGTTTCGGTCAAAAATCGTAGTATATTATACACAATTTTATACTAGTTTCTGTCAAAAAATCAAATTAAATCGAGGATTGTTCGATATGCTACGAATCTTTTAAGATCCATTCTATTTTTTACGAGGGAAGGTTATGATGGAAGTCCATGCAAAAATTTATGTCAAAATATGATTCTATGGAACATTTTGAAATACGAGTGTAGGTCAAAAAATCGTAGTGCATTATACACAATTTCATACTAGTTTCGGGTAGAAAATAAAATTAAATTGAGGATTGTTTGAAATGTTACGAAACTTTTCAGATTATTTCTATATTTTAGGAGGGAAGTTTACGATGGAAGTCCCTGCAAAAAATTATGTCAGAAATAGATTCTATGAATTTTTTTGAAATACTAGTTTAGGTTAAAAAATCCTAGTATATTATACACAATTTTATACTAGTTTCGGTCAGAAAATCAAATTAAATCGAGGATTGTTCGAAATGCTACAAAACTTTTCAGATCCTTTCTATATTTTACAAGGGAAGATTTCAATGGAAGTCTATGCAAAAAATCATCAAAGAATTAGATTCTATGAAACTTTTTGAAATGCCAGTTTAGGTCAAATATCGTAGTATATTATACACAAGTTTATACTAGTTTAGGTCAAAAAATTAAATTAAATCGAGTATTGTTAGAAATGCTATGAAAAATTTAAGATCCTTTCTATATTTTACCAGGGAAGATTACGATGGAATCCATGCAAAAAATTATCTCGGAGTTAGATTCTATGAAACTTTTTGAAATACTAGTTTCGGTCAAAAAATCGTAGTATATTAAACACAATTTAATACTAGTTTCGGTCAAAAAATCAAATTAAATCGAGGATTGTTCGAAAAGCTACGAAACTCTTAAAATCCTTTCTATATTTTACGAGGGAAGATTACGATTTAAGTCCTTGAACAAAATTATATCGGAGTTAGATTCTATGAAAATTTTTGAAATACTAGATTTGGTCAAAAAAATTGTAGTATATTATACACAATTTTATACTAGTTTCGGTCAGAAAATAAAATTAAATCGAGGAATGTTCGAAATGCTACGAAAATTTTCATATCCTTCCTATAGTTTACGAGGAAAATTACGATGGAAGTCCCGACAAAAAACTTATCTCAAAATTTGATTCTCTAGAACTTTTAGAAATACTAGTTTCGGTCAAAAAATCGTATTATAATATACACAATTTTATACTAGTTTCTGACAGAAATCTAATTAAATCGAGGTTTGTTCGAAATGCTACGAAACATTTCAAATCCTTTCTATATTTTACGAGGGAAGATTATGATGGAAGTCCTTGCATAAAATTATCTCAGAAATAGATTCTATGAAACTTTTTGAAATACGAGTTTCGGTCAAAAATCAAAGTATATTATACACAATTTTATACTAGTTTCTGTCAAAAAATCAAATTAAATCGAGGATTGTTCGAAATGCTACGAATCTTTTAAGATCCATTCTATTTTTTACGAGGGAAGGTTATGATGGAAGTCCATGCAAAAAAATATGTCAAAATAAGATTCTATGGAACTTTTTGAAATAAGTGTTTAGGTCAATAAATCGTAGTATATTATACACAATTTCATACTAGTTTCGGTAAGAAAATGAAATTAAATTGAGGATTGTTTGAAATGCTACGAAACTTTTCAAATCCTTTCTAAATTTTAGGAGGGAAGTTTATGATGGAAGTCCCTACAAAAAATTATGTCAGAATTAGATTCTATGAAAAATTTTGAAATACTAGTTTAGGTTAAAAAATCCTAGTATATTATACACAATTTTATACTAGTTTCGGTCAGAAATCTAATTAAATCGAGGATTATTCGAAATGCTACGAAACATTTCAAATCCTTTCTATATTTTACGAGGGAAGATTATGATGGAAGTCCATGCAAAAACTTATCTCAAAAATAGATTCTATGAAACTTTTTGAAATACGAGTTTCGGTCAAAAATCGTAGTATATTATATACAATTTTATACTAGTTTCTGTCAACAAATCAAATTAAATCGAGGATTGTTCGAAATGCTACGAAACTTTTAAGATCAATTCTACTTTTTACAAGGGAGGGTTATGATGGAAGTCCATGCAAAAAATTATGTCACAATAAAATCCTAGTATATTATACACAATTTTATACTAGTTTAGGTTAGAAAATCAAATTAAATCGAGGATTGTTCGAAATGCTACAAAACTTTTCAGATCCTTTCTATATTTTACGAGGGAAGATTTCGATGGAAGTCCATGCAAAAAATCATCTCAGAATTAGATTCTATGAAACTTTTTGAAATGCCAGTTTAGGTCAAAAATCATAGTATATTATACACAAGTTTATACTAGTTTCGGTCAAAAAATCAAATTAAATCGAGTATTGTTCGAAATGCTACGAAACTTTTAAGATCCTTTCTATATTTTACGAGGGAAGATTACGATGGAAGTCCATGCAAAAAATTATCTCGGAGTTAGATTCTATGAAACTTTTTGAAATACTAGTTTCGGTCAAAAAATCGTAGTATATTATACACAATTTAATACTAGTTTCGGTCAAAAAATCAAATTAAATCGAGGATTGTTCGAAATGCTACGAAACTCTTAAGATCCTTTCTATATTTTACGAGGGAAGATTACGATGGAAGTCCTTGAACAAAATTATATCGGAGTTAGATTCTAGGAAACTTTTTGAAATACTAGTTTCGATCAAAAAATTGTAGTATATTATACACAATTTTATACTAGTTTCGGTCAGAAAATAAAATTAAATCAAGGAATGTTCGAAATGCTACGAAAATTTTCATATCCTTCCTATATTTTACGAGGCAATATTACGATGGAAGTCCCGACAAAAAACTTCTCTCATAATTAGATTCTATGGAACTTTTGGAAATACTAGTTTCGGTCAAAAAATCGTAGTATAATATACTCAATTTTATACTAGTTTCAGTTAGAAATCTAGTTAAATCGAGGATTGTTCGAAATGCTACGAAACATTTCAAATCCTTTCTATATTTTATGAGGGAAGATTATGACGGAAGTCCATGCAAAAAATCATCTCAGAAATAGAATCTATGAATCTTTTTGAAATACGAGTTTCGGTAAAAAATTGTAGTATATTATACACAATTTTATACTAGTTTTTGTCAAAAATCAAATTAAATCGAGGATTGTTCTAAATGCCACGAACTTTTAAGATCCTTTCTATAATTTACGAGGGAAGATTATGATGGAATTACATGCAAAAAATTATCTCAAAATTGGATTCTATGAAACTTTTTGAAATTTCAATTTAGGTCAAAAAATCATAGTATATTATACACAATTTTATACTAGTTACGGTCAAAAAATCAAATTAAATCGAGGATAGTTCGAAATGCTACGAAACATTTCAAATCCTTTCTATATTTTACAAGGGAAGATTATGATGGAAGTCCATGCAAAAAATTATCTCAGAAATAGATTCTATGAAACTTTTTGAAATACGAGTTTCGGTCAAAAATCGTAGTATATTATACACAATTTTATACAAGTTTCTGTCAAAAAATCAAATTAAATAGAGGATTGTTCGAAATGCTACGAATCTTTTAAGATCCATTCTATTTTTTACGAGGGAAGGTTATGATGGAAGTCCATACAAAAAAATATGTCAAAATAAGATTCTATGGAACTTTTTGAAATACGTGTTTAGGTCAATAAATCGTAGTATATTATACACAATTTCATACTAGTTTCGATCAGAAAATGAAATTAAATTGAGGATTAATTGAAATGCTACGAAACTTTTCAGATCCTTTCTATATTTTAGGAGGGAAGTTTACGATGGAAGTCCCTGCAAAAAATTATGTCAGAATTAGATTCTATGAAAAATTTTGAAATACTAGTTTAGGTTAAAAAATCCTAGTATATTATACATGATTTTATACTAGTTTCGGTCAGAAATCTAATTAAATCGATGATTATTCGAAATGCTACGAAACATTTCAAATCCTTTCTATATTTTACGAGGGAAGATTATGATGGAAGTCCATGCAAAAAATTATCTCAAAAATAGATTCTATGAAACTATTTGAAATACGAGTTTCGGTCAAAAATCGTAGTATATTATACACAATTTTATACTAGTTTCTGTCAAAAAATCAGATTAAATCGAGGATTGTTCGAAATGCTACGAAAATTTTAAGATCCATTCTATTTTTTACGAGGGATGGTTATGATGAAAGTCCATGCAAAAAATTATGTCACAATAAGATTCTATGGAACTTTTTGAAATACGAGTTTAGGTCAAAAAATCGTAGTATATTATACACAATTTCATACTAGTTTCGGTCAGAAAATTAAATTAAATTGAGGATTGTTTGAAATGCTACGAAACTTTTAAGATCCTTTCTATATTTTAGGAGGGAAGCTAACGATGGAAGTCCCTGCAAAAAATTATCTCAGAATTAGATTCTATGAAATTTTTTGAAATACTAGTTTAGGTTAAAAAATCCTAGTATATTATACACAATTTTATACTAGTTTAGGTCAGAAAATCAAATTAAATCGAGGATTGTTCGAAATGCTACAAAACTTTTCAGATCCTTTCTATATTTTACGAGGGAAGATTTCGATGGAAGTCCATGCAAAAAATCATCTCAGAATTAGATTCTATGAAACTTTTTGAAATGCCAGTTTAGGTCAAAAATCGTAGTATATTATACACAAGTTTATACTAGTTTCGGTCAAAAAATCAAATTAAATCGAGTATTGTTCGAAATGCTACGAAACTTTTAAGATCCTTTCGATATTTTACGAGGGAAGATTACAATGGAAGTCCATGCAAAAAATTATCTCGGAGTTAGATTCTATGAAACTTTTTGAAATACTAGTTTCGGTCAAAAAATCGTAGTATATTATACACAATTTAATACTAGTTTCGGTCAAAAAATCAAATTAAATCGAGGATTGTTCGAAATGCTACGAAACTCTTAAGATCCTTTCTATATTTTACGAGGGAAGATTACGATGGAAGTCCTTGAACAAAATTATATCGGAGTTAGATTCTAGGAAACTTTTTGAAATACTAGTTTCGGTCAAAAATTTGTAGTATATTATACACAATTTTATACTAGTTTCGGTCAGAAAATAAAATTAAATCAAGGAATGTTCGAAATGCTAAGAAAGTTTTCATATCCTTCCAATATTTTACGAGGCAATATTACGATGGAAGTCCCGACAAAAAACTTATCTCATAATTAGATTCTATGGAACTTTTGGAAATACTAGTTTCGGTCAAAAAATCGTAGTATAATATTCACAATTTTATACTAGTTTCGGTTAGAAATCTAGTTAAATCGAGGATTGTTCGAAATGCTACGAAACATTTCAAATCATTTCTATATTTTATGAGGGAAGATTATGACGGAAGTCCATGCAAAAAATCATCTCAGAAATAGATTCTATGAATCTTTTTGAAATACGAGTTTCGGTAAAAAAATCGTAGTATATTATACACAATTTTATACTAGTTTTTGTCAAAAATCAAATTAAATCGAGGATTGTTCTAAATGCCACGAACTTTTAAGATCCTTTCTATAATTTACGAGGGAAGATTATGATGGAATTACATGCAAAAAATTATCTCAAAATTGGATTCTATGAAACTTTTTGAAATTTCAATTTAGGTCAAAAAATCATAGTATATTATACACAATTTTATACTAGTTACGGTCAAAAAATCAAATTAAATCGAGGATTGTTCGAAATGCTACGAAACATTTCAAATCCTTTCTATATTTTACAAGGGAAGATTATGATGGAAGTCCATGCAAAAAATTATCTCAGAAATAGATTCTATGAAACTTTTTGAAATACGATTTTCGGTCAAAAATCGTAGTATATTATACACAATTTTATACTAGTTTCTGTCAAAAAATCAAATTAAATCGAGGATTGTTCGAAATGCTACGAATCTTTTAAAATCCATTCTATTTTTTACGAGTGAAGGTTATGATGGAAGTCCATGCAAAAAAATATGTCAAAATAAGATTCTATGGAACTTTTTGAAATACGTGTTTAGGTCAATAAATCGTAGTATATTATACACAATTTCATACTAGTTTCAGTCAGAAAATGAAATTAAATTGAGGATTGTTTGAAATGCTACGAAACTTTTCAGATCCTTTCTATATTTTAAGAGGGAAGTTTACGATGGAAGTCCCTGCAAAAAATTATGTCAGAATTAGATTCTATGAAAAATTTTGAAATACTAGTTTGGGTTAAAAAATCCTAGTATATTATACACAATTTTATACTAGTTTCGGTCAGAAATCTAATTAAATCGAGGAATATTCGAAATGCTACGAAACATTTCAAATCCTTTCTATATTTTACGAGGGAAGATTATGATGGAAGTCCATGCAAAAAATTATCTCAAAAATATATTCTATGAAACTTTTTGAAATACGAGTTTCGGTAAAAAATCGTAGTATATTATACACAATTTTATACTAGTTTCTGTCAAAAAAATCAAATTAAATCGAGGATTGTTCGAAATGCTACGAAACTTTTAAGATCCATTCTATTTTTACGAGGGATGGTTATTGTAGATGTTTAGAATTGGCAGAATTTTTGACTAACAAGAAATATTGAATTCAGTTCAGAATGTCCTATCAGATGTTGGGACATTATCAAACAGAGTATAAGAACTTAATTCAGGATGTCACACCAGATGTTGGGACATTGTGTAAATGATTTAAGTTCAGTTTTTCAGGATGTCCCAACAGATGTTGAGACATCTCAAACCTGCTACCAGAATTAATTAATGACTAACTGATCTGAGAAATTTAAGGAGAGTTATCTGGAATTAATTATGGATGGACAATAACAGAATAAGGCGCATCTGTAGGGAGTGTTATTATGAGGCTTCAGCATAATCAGAAGAACTAAATCACCTATAATCTAGGAAGTAACAAACCCTAATTCAAGGTGGAAGCTGCATGCGTTTTAGGATTGGATTAATCTACAGAAAGCCCAAAATCCATACACCTATTTAAGCAACAGAATATCTCAGAATTGAGTACGAATTTAAGAAGACCAAATAGGTTGTTTTGTATTTTAATAGCAGGTTGTTTTTATTGTACCACTTTATGAGCTTTTAAGCATAAGTGCATTTGTGACTTGATTGAAACTGTGAAGTAAGATCAAGCTGTTTTGTTTGAAGTATGTCTTCAATTTTATTAAACTTGTAAACAAGATCACTGTGTGATTGAGGGGGAGTGAGTTGGTACTCATATCTAAGTAGTGTCTTAGGTAGAAATTGCATTGGGTAGATATTAAGTGAAAGATTAAACTGGGTGGTTTAAGTCTAGAATTAATATTACTTATAGTGGATTTCCTCCTGGCTTGGTAGCCTCCAGATGTAAGTGTGGTTATACACTGAACTGGGTTAACAAACTACTGTGTTGTTTATTTTTCTTGCACTTTAAGCTTTGGTTAAATCTGTCAAGTGTTGGAACATCTCATAGGACATCTCATACCTGATCACAGAATTTCAATTGGCATCAGAGCAGGCACCCTGCCTGTTTATACTGGGTGAGATCTAGGGAATACAAATTCTGGAAACATGGACAGAGATATAGGATTAGTAAATAGACCACCTATACTGGATGGATCTAATTATGACTACTGGAAACCAAGAATGATTGCATTCTTAAGATCACTTGACAACAGGGCCTGGAGAGCAGTCAACATTGGATGGGAACACCCTATCCAAGACACCAAAGATGGATCAAAAGTGTTGAAACCTGAAGAAGAATGGAGTAAGGAGGAAGAAGATTCAGCACTAGGCAACTCCAAGGCCTTAAATGCTTTATTCAATGGCATCGATAGGAACATCTTTAGACTTGTGCATCACTGTGAGCTGGCCAAAGATGTGTGGGACACTCTCAAAACAACTCATGAAGGAACATCAAAGGTAAAGATGTCAAGACTTTAACTTCTCACCACCAAGTTTGAAAACTTGAGAATGAAGGAAGATGAGACAGTTCATGAATTCTACATGAACATCTTAGAAATAGCCAATACTTCTGGAGCCTTGGGAGAAAAGATGACTGATGAAAAGCTTGTAAGAAAGATTCTCAGATCTTTGCCAAAAAGATTTGACATGAAAGTCACAGCAATAGAAGAAGCTCAAGACATATGCACAATGAAAGTTGAAGAGCTCATTGGTTCCCTTCAAACATTTGAGATGGGAATGAATGACACAAATGTTAAGAAGAACAAAAGCATAGCCTTGGTGACAAATACTAATGAAGAAGAAGATGATGAATCAGAAACTGGTGAAAGCTTATCAGACAATATTACTATGCTTGGAAGACAATTCAAAAAGATTCTCAGAAATATGGAAAACAAGTCTAGACCAAGTGGAAGATACACAAACTCTTCTGAGAACAAAAGACCTAATGATAAAAGGTCAACTTATGATGAAAAGACCAGTCAAGAAAAAGGAATTAAATGCCATGGATGTGAAGGATATGGACACATCAGGAATGAATGTCCTACCTATTTAAAAAGGCAAAAGAAAGGTTTCTCTGTAACCTGGTTTGATGAAGACTCAGGAGGTGATTCAGAAGAAGAATCAGCTAAGCATATCACTGCTCTAGCTGGATTATGTGAATCTGAAAGTGAATCCAGTGATGGGGAGCTTACTTTTGAAGAACTTGAGCAATCATTCAGAGAACTAGTCAAAAGAAGCACTGAAATATGCAGGGAAAGTATAAAGCTAAAGAAGCAGATTGAGGCACTAAAGGATGAAAAGGCAAGTGATCTAGAGATCATTGACACCTTGAAAAGTGAAGTAAGTCTGCTCAACTCCAAGTTGGAACACATGTCCAAATCTGTTAGAATGTTGAACAGTAGCTCAAGTACACTGGATGTTATTCTCAACAACAATAAGCATTCAGGGGATAAAAGTGGACTAGGATTCAACAGAGTTCATAAGGATGAAGCTAGCTCTAGCAAAACTACTCCAAAGTCCATACAGTCAAACAAAATGTCCCAACAGATGCCTCAACATCATAAGAACACAAAGTCAAACATAATGTTCCAACAGATGTCTCAACATTCTGAAAAGAACATAATGAAGAAGAAGTATCAAAGATGGAGATGTCATCATTGTGGAAGATTTGGACATATCAAACCTCATTGCTATAAGTTGCATGGATATCCAAATCAAATGTATCAGCAACCTCCTAAGCAGAAGATAGAAGTTACCAAGAAAGTGCTGCATAGACATCAAAGAGACCAGCAACCTCCTAAGCAGAAGACAGAGGTCATCAAGAAGGTATGGAGATCAAAAGCTAGTCTTCATGCTGATCAAAGCTACATACCCAAGAACAAGATCAACAAGCAACCTTGGAGCTCTACTGATGAACAATACACAGGGCAGAGGTATCAAAAGAAATCTCAACTCAAATGGTCAAAGAAAGGTGTTGCATATATAGCACATACATCACTAAGAGTATCAGCCAAAGAAGACTGGTACTTTGACAGTGGATGTTCAAGACACATGACTGGATTGAAGAATCTGCTAGTAGACTTAAAGTCACATTCATCCAGATATGTAACCTTTGGAGATGGAGCTAAAGGAGAAATCAAGGGAGTTGGGACCTTGGACTGTCAAGATGTACCAAGGCTAAATGATGTGCTACTGGTTAAAGGTTTAACTGCTAACCTGATCAGCATAAGTCAATTATGTGATCAAGGGTACAGTGTAAACTTTACCAAAACTGAATGTATAGTGTCTAACAAAGAACAAGAGGTTGTTATGAGAGGAGCCAGATCTAAAGACAATTGTTACATGTGGGAACCTCAAGACTTCAGTCTCACTTCAACTTGCTCTTTAGCTAAAGAAGAAGAAGTGAAACTATGGCACCAAAGACTAGGTCATCTTCATTTCAGAGGCATAAAGAAGATTATTTCTATGGATGCTGTAAGAGGTATTCTTAAACTGAAGATTGATGATGGCAAAATATGTGGTGAATGTCAAATAGGCAAGCAAACCAAGATGTCCCATCCAAAGCTCCAACATCTGACAACTTCCAAAGTTTTGGAACTATTGCATATGGATCTTATGGGACCTATGCAGGTTGAGAGCCTTGGTGGTAAGAGGTATGCCTATGTGGTGGTTGATGACTTTTCAAGGTATACATGGATAAATTTCATCAAAGAAAAGTCTGATGTATTTGATGTATTCAAAGACTTATGCCAAAGAATACAAAGGGAAAAAGCCAGCTGTGTGATCAGAATAAGAAGTGATCATGGAAAAGAATTTGAGAACCAAAAATTCTTAGATTTCTGTTCTTCAGAAGGAATCAATCATGAATATTCTTCACCAATCACTCCTCAACAGAATGGGATTGTTGAGAGGAAGAATAGAACTATTCAAGAATCAGCAAGAGCTATGATCCATGCTAAAAAGTTACCTTTGTACTTCTGGGCTGAAGCTATGAACACAACTTGTTACATCCATAACAGAGTTACTCTAAGGAAAGGAACTTTGTCCACAATCTATGAAGCCTGGAAGGGAAGAAAACCCACAGTTAAGTACTTCCATGTGTTTGGAAGTAACTGTTATATTCTGGCAGATAGGGAGCAAAGAAGAAAAATGGATCCTAAAAGTGATGAAGGGATCTTTCTTGGATACTCTATAAACAGCAGAGCATATATAGTATTTAATTCTAGAACCAAGGTTATCATGGAGTCCATAAATGTGATAATTGATGATGCTCCTACAAATGTCCCAGAAGATGTTGGAACATCTGCTGATATCAAGATTGAAGCTGAAGAAAAGAGTGGTCATTATGACTTCACTCAAACTGATGCAAGGACAGAACAATCCAGCAAACCTCCCTCCATCAGAATCCAGAATGATCATCCCAAAGACTTGATAATTGGTGATCCCAACAGAGGTGTAAGCACTAGATCAAGAGAAGTGATTTCAGGGTCCTGTTTTGTTTCTAAATAGAACCTAAAAACATCAAGGAAGCTCTTACTGATGAATACTGGATTTGTGCTATGCAAGAGGAATTAGGTCAATTCACAAGGAATGAAGTGTGGAACCTTGTTCCTAGACCTGATGACATAAATGTGATTGGAACTAAATGGGTGTATAAGAACAAGTCAAATGAGCAAGGAGTTGTTACAAAGAACAAAGCTAGACTTGTAGCTCAAGGATACACTCAAATTGAAGGAGTAGACTTTGATGAAACCTTTGCACCAGTAGCAAGGCTTGAATCAATCAGACTACTTCTGGGAATTGCTTGTATCTTAAAGTTCAAGCTATTTCAAATGGATGTTAAAAGTGCCTTTTTAAATGGTTATCTTAATGAAGAGGTATATGTAGAACAGCCTAAAGGATTTGTTGATCCAAGCTGTCCAAATCATGTATACAAACTAAAGAAGGCTCTTTATGGTCTGAAGCAAGCTCCAAGGGCATGGTATGAAAGGCTGACTACTTTTCTTATCAAGCAAGGGTACAGGAAAGGTGGAATTGACAAAACCTTGTTTGTTAAAGATGAAGAAGGAAATGTCATGATTGCTCAAATATATGTAGATGACATTGTCTTTGGTGGGATGTCAGACAGGATGGTCAAACATTTTGTCAACCAGATGGAATCTGAATTTGAAATGAGTCTAGTAGGAGAATTAACCTACTTTCTAGGATTGCAAATAAAGCAAATGGAGGACTCCATGTTCATTTCCCAAAGCAAGTATGCTAAGAACATAGTCAAGAAATTTGGGATGGACAGTGCTACTCATAAGAGAACTCCTGCCCCACACATTTAAAGCTGACTAAAGATGACAAGGGTGAGAATGTAGATCAAAGCCTATACAGAAGCATGATTGGAAGCTTGCTATATCTAACTGCTAGCAGACCAGACATAGCATTTGCAGTAGGTGTTTGTGCAAGATATCAAGCTGATCCAAAAGTTAGTCATCTTAATCAAGTCAAGAGAATTCTGAAATATGTTAATGGTACTTGTGATTATGGCATAATGTATTTTCATGGATGCAAACCAATTCTCACTGGCTTATGTGATGCTGATTAGGCTGGAAGTGCTGATGACAGAAAAAGCACTTCAGGAGGATGCTTCTTTCTAGGAAACAATTTGATTTCTTGGTTCAGTAAGAAACAAAATTGTGTATCCTTATCCACTGCTGAAGCTGAATATATAGCAGCTGGAAGCAGTTGTTCACAGTTGGTTTGGATGAAACAAATGCTCACTGAGTACAATGTCCCACAAGATGTCATGACATTGTACTGTGACAATTTAAGTGCAATTAACATATCAAAGAATCCTATCCAACATAGCAGGACCAAGCATATTGATATCAGACATCATTTCATCAGAGATCTTGTAGAAGAGAAAGTGATTTCACTGGAACATGTAGCTACAAATCTGCAGTTGGCTGATATATTTACCAAAGCCTTGGATGCTACTCAATTTGAAAACTTAAGGGGCAAATTGGGAATCTGCTTATGTGAGATTTAGCAGTTATGGAGATGTGCTAACATGTCATATGACATTGTGTGGCATAAGCACCAGATGGCAACACCAGTCTGGTCAAGCACCTTGGGTATTCCATTCCTAATAATTTTCCAAGTAACGGCTACTTATATAATAACAGCTTGCTTTAAGCTATCCATATTCTCATCATACTCTCAAAAACGAATTGCATTCTCTAGCTGTTCTTCAGAAATAATCAACCCTAAAACTCTTCATCCACTTCCTTCGAAAATGTCTCAAAACCCTAACAGTTCTGAAGAAATCCTCAACAAGGAAGATGTGGTGCATGCAACCCCCATTTCTGTGGTACCCATGGATTCAACCTCAATGGACGAAATCAGAGGAAGTGTTCCTCATGCTAAAAAGCCAAGAACTCCAAAAAGAACAAAAGATCAAGTTTTCAGCAAGACCAAAGGCATACCTTCACCATTATACAACACTCCAAGAGCTTCTGAATACATGGATGATTCCATAAAGGAGTTGGTAACCAAGATTCTATCTGAGCAAAGAGTGGTAAGTGGCATATCTATCCCTCTGAACACCATGCCAGCCCCACAAGAAGATCAACAAACTCAGGTTGCAAAGGACACTCCTGCTCAACAGGATGTCCCAATAGATGTTGAAGCATCTGAAGACCAGCAAAAGGTCTCATCTGATACTGCTGATCATATACCTGAGGACCAGAAAAAGGCCTCCACAAATAGTGATGCAGAAGCATCTGAGGACCAGCACAAGGCCTCCACTGAAAAGCACATTTCTGTTGATCAACCAGCTGAAGAGGAGACTGCTCAATCTCCTCCTGTGGTGAACCTAAAGCATGATTCTGATACAGAAATCATTGCTTCTGTAAAACCTAGCATAGCCAAAAGGCTTAGGACTAGGAAAGAAAAGATGCATGCAGGACATGCAATTCCTGAGAAGAAGCAAGCTACACCAAGGAAGGACAAAGCTAAAGTTGTATTTCGTCCTACAAAACAATGGAGCAAGGTGCAAACACAAAAGAGGAAAGCTGTCACTCCTCCAGATTCAGATGTTGAAGAAGATGTCCCAACATCTCCTCCAAAGAAGAAATCAGCACCCTCAAGGTCATCAAATGCTGTTCCAGAAGCTCCCATGGACAACATCTCCTTTCATAATGTTTCAAGTGTAAACAGATGGAAGTTTGTTTATCAAAGAAGGGTAGCACTTGAAAGAGAGCTGAGCAGTAATGCACTTGAGTGCATAGAGTTAATTGATCTCATCTCCTTTGTTGGCCTCTTCAAAACTGTCTCCAACTTCTCTCCCTGCTATGAGCTGCTTGTCAAGGAGTTCATAGTCAACCTCCAAGAAGATTGTGCCAATGGTAAGTCTGCTGAATTTAGAAAAGTATTTGTAAGAGGAAGGTGTGTAGAATTCTCTCCTCAGGTCATCAACCAATACCTTGGAAGAGAATCTGATGGTCCAAATGAGTTAGGGAAGACTGATAACCAGGTCTGCAAGGTTATCACTGCTAACCAGGTCAAGGCTTGGCCAGTTAAAGGAAAGCTCTCAGTGAGCATGCTGACAAGGAAATATGCCATGCTGAACAGGATTGGTACAGCAAACTGGGTACCTACCAATCACACATCCTCAATATCCACTGGCCTGGGCAGGTTCATATATGTTGTAGGCACACAAACAAAAATGGATTATGGAGCTTACATCTTTGATCAGACATTGAAGCATGCTGGATCATCTGCAACAAAGCTGCCAATTGTTGCACCCCAAAATTTGCCCTCACAATACAAAACTTTGTGTGCTAAGAAGGTTCACAAGGTTCACAAGATTCACAATACTTACAAGACCTTTCATGAGGTTCATGAAGTTTACTAGACACTTTATGAGGTTCACAAGGTTCACAAGATTCACAATACTTACAAGACCTTTCATGAGGTTCATGAAGTTTACTAGACACTTTATGAGGTTCACAAGATTCACAATACTTACAAGACCTTTCATGAGGTTCATGAAGTATACAAGACACTTTATGAGGTTCACAAGGTTCACAAGACCTCCCATGAGGTTCACAAGGTTCACAATACATCTTATGATGATTCACAAGGTTCACAAAGTTCACAAATAGTCAGAAGAGTTGACAATCCCCTCAAACAATGCACCTCCTAAGCAGTGCATCCAAAACTAGGGTTTTGACTTTAAGCAGGCTAAATGAACTTCCAAGACTTCAAGTGAGCTTCATAACATCTTATATGGGTGCAATAACCCCCATGACAAGTTTCAAGACTTTTCTCAAAAGTTTGTTCAGTCAGATGATCAGATAAGTCAAAATCAGTCAAAGTTGTTAAAAAGTCAAACTGAGGTCAACTGTGGTCAAACCAAAGTCAAACTTCATGATTTTTTGCCAACATCAAGTATATGAAGTAAAATTCATCATTTGATCAAGGGTTGATCATGATTCATCAAGGAGATTTCAGATCATCAAGAATCAGGAGTTTCTAAATTAGGGTTTCCTTAGTAAAAGTCAACTGAACTTTGACCAGCCATAACTTTCACATGCTTCATCACCAAGTCTCCATCCAAAGATAATTTTTAAGGAAATTGAATTCTCTGCAACTTTGTGTCTCACAAGCCAAGCCCAAAAATGCTTCATTTGGAAGGTATGAGCTAAGACATTATAGGTCCTTTTGAAAGTCAACAAAAAGTCAACAACTTCAAAAGGGCATAACTTGAGATTGGTAAATGATATGGAAATTAAACAAGTGGGGTTGGTTAGAGGACTCTTCAAGCTTTACAAAATGTCCAAGAACACCCTCATACCATTAAAATTGAAGGATGTGTGCCCTTGCAAAGTTGGGAAATTTTTGGTTGGTTTATGAAGATAATGGAGGTCTAAAACCAATTTCTTTCAAATGGGCTTGCCATATGATGACCCAATCCATACTATGACTTCATGCACGACCCAAGTCAACAAAAATCAGATTTTTTATCATTTTATTTTTATTTATTTTGATTTAATTCATTAAAAATCATTTTAAATTAAAATAAAATATAAAAGTCTAATATTTAAAAAAGATCAAGCTTCTAGAAATTCATAAATATGATTTGAATTGAAGTGGAAAGAAGATCATGATGATTGGCCTAAAATAGCAAGTGTTTATGCAAAAATATTTGATTTTTAAAGGCTTATCTTTTTGAATCTTTTTGATCAAACTTCTCACACAAGCATCCAATTTTTCTGACCTAATTGATCACTCTATAAGTACTTGAGACAACCCTAATCACAAGACACGAATTTCCAGCCCCAAGTGTAAATTTCACAATTTCAAAAACCTCTCCAAACTCAAATTTGGATTTCCACATACAAGGCATTAGAAGGTAATTTGAGGACATAACAATGATCCTTGGACATCATTGAGTCGAAACCAATATCCATTTGCATCCATAACACTTCAAATCATTCAAACCGAATCCTTTTTGTTCTTAAAATTATTTTTTTCGATTCCAATTGTTTAACCATTATTAATGAAATTTGTTTGTTGATTTGTTGTTGTTTGAAGCTTTGGATGAATTCTGGAAAGTTTAATTTGATTTTCATGAACCTATACGGATTTTACCATGGCTAGGGTTTATGACCTCCATTAGGGTTTCGTATTCAAGCCAATATAAATTCATTCTGAAAACATAGCTCAATGCCAAATGGTCTCTGGATCATGTTTGGACAATTAATTTGTTGGAATTTTACAGTTTTTGTGGTGTATGAGATCCATAGGTTTTGCTGCCAATTTGATTTTCGCAGGAACATTGGCAGATAAATTCGCAGCTAATATCCTAGGGCTGGAGGAAGAAGATGGTGGCCTGCGCGCGAAATTCCAGATTTAAATTGTTGTTTTAAAATATTATGAATTGTTTCTGTGTTTATTTCACAAGCTGGTGCTTGTCCCAGTGGTATGCTATGCGCGTGTGTTGCTTATGGGCATGAGTTCGAATCCTGGCTTCACCACATTTTGTTGTTTTTTTCCAGATAATTAGACATTATAATATATTATGAATTATGGTGAAGTTATGTACAGGTGCGCTCTCCCAGCTGGAATGGTAATGTGTTTGTGTGATTGCTTGCAAGGTCCTGGGTTCGATCCCCCCAGGCCTCTTGTTTTTTCTCTCTTTTTTCTGATTTTCAGGCTTAAGGAACAAAACCAATTTGATGCCCCTTTTCTTCACCTGCGCGCGCGCTGGCCTGGTGGTATGTGTTGTTGGCCTGGGTATTGGCAAGCAAGGTGTCCTGGGTTCAATTCCCAGCCAGGTAAGTTCCAATTTTTTTTTGTTTTATTTAAATTAGATATAATCATGTTTAGTGTATAATTAAATAATTCTAGAAAAAAATAATATTTAAACATTTTGTAATTTGTTCTTTTTTTATTTCTAAACCTAGTTTATTATATTAAAAATTAAAAATATGTATATATTATAATAATTAAATTAATATTTGACATTTTTGTATATAAAACTCAATTTATTTTTATAAACCCTAAAAATATATTTTTCTTCAAACCCTAATTTAATCATAATAATTTCTAAAAACCTAATTTCTTTTTCTTCTATTTTTGTTTAATATTATTATTTATAGTTAATCTAATTTTTATTAAATACATAAATTGTTTATAATTTAAAATTTTGTACATAAATATGTGTGAAAATTAAAATGCCTAATTTATTTCTTATGAAAATATTCACTAATTGTTTATAATTTAATTATGTATGTAAGTAATTTCTAAAAAATTGCAAATTTAATAATTATAATTTATTTCTCATAATATGTTGATAATTGATTTAATAATTTCAAACTTTATAATAATTAATATGATTGTTTGTATTTTCTTATTAACTTTTAAATTTTGTTTATTATAATATTTTTGCTTATTTCATTATTATTATTAATTATGTTTATATGATTATTACTAACCCCTTTGTTTTTAAATTATTATTATTATTATTTTCACTAACCCAATTATAATTGCTTATTTATTTTGTTTATTAATATTTTGCTTATTTAAATTGCTTTTATCATTATTATGTAATTGCTCCTTGGTGTAATATTTATTTATAATGTTTATTATTTATATTTTATGCTATGGTTAGTAAATAGGGAGTGTAACATGTATGTAATTTAAAATTAATTTAGATCACTTAATTTAAAAGATAAATATTAAAATTTTACACTCACACACGTAAGTCGATCTTTGATCGCCATCTCACTTCCTTAGGGATACCTCTCATTGTTGCCTAATCAAAAAGGTCAAGTAGGGTGTATAAAGCAAAAGTCCCTCAAAATAAAGTCATCTAGTCCCTTAACAAATAAAAGATCAAGTCCCTTTCGAATGTTGCCTTCGTAATGATCTTGTCCCTTTCGAATAAAGATGACAGTCCCTCCAAAATTGCTTAATACACCCCACAGTTGCCTACATAAACAGATGACCCTTACTTGTCCCACACATCCAAGGCAATGACTACCTATTCCTTAATAATAGGGATAGTCTTACCATTCAAAGGATTCAAGAACAGAAAGACTTAAACTTTAGGGTAGGTTCCTCATAGTTGCTTGCTCACTATTCAAAAACTTTTCAAACACTTCACAATTTCAAACAATTTTCAAACACAAGTTTTTTACGCATCCGTACATGGATCATTATCAAACTCTTATGAAAATTTCTATTCACACACTTCACACTTTTCAAAAACATTTTAAAGTGAGCTAAGTAACTAAGAGCCCATGGATAACCATGGATGTAAAGGGTGCTAACACCTTCCCTTTACATAACCTACCCCCCGGACCCAAAAATCTTTTAAAAGGTCTTTCCTGTTCTTTTATGCCTTTCCTTTGGATAAAATAAAAGTCGGTGGCGACTCTTGCTATCCGCAACATAACTAAAGTCAGTTCTCCCACCGTGTTACAGAACTGGCGACTCTGTTGGGGATAGCATTAAAGAGGGGTACCCTTAGGAATTAGATCACTTTAAAATTGTTTGCCTTGTTTGCTTTATACTTATCTGTTGGGTGCTCTTATGTGTGAAAGATCCTAACCCGGATCTAGTGTACCTTAGGTAAATGACAATAGACCAAGGAAACTGTACGGCGTATACCGATATGGTTGATCTGGTGGCCATAGTTAGTGTGACTTCTTGGTTGGTGCTTATGTTCCTTAAGTCAAGTTGAGGATAATATGAGGCTGCCATACGTTGTCAATACACTAACTAACTTTTAGAACCCTAGTTATCCCATCTTGGCCCTTAGAAAAGTAGTGAGGTAGCTGGCTTTGGTGAAGACTGAAGTTGGTTGATACTCGATACTACGCTCATTGAGATTCTAAACTTGGAGGGTTTTGGTTGGCAAGTAAGTTGCCTACTGAACAACCACCCTTGTGAAGGATCAATGATATTGAGATCCCTTAGAACCTGGTTACTTTTGTAGGACAGGATGAACCATCTAACTTCAGGGGAGGGTACTTACCTTTGAACCTCATGCAAGCCTTTAAACCTAGGGCTATTGTGTGACTTGCTTGTGTGTGCCACATGTTTGTGATTGAGCATAACATCATGACATCATCATGCATCATAAGCATAGCATTTTCACTAACCATTTCAAGGACCAAAGGATTTAACTTTGTTCTTTGTTGCAGGTCATGGCTACTGCTCGTAGAAACACCATCAGGATCAACTTTGTGGGCATACCTGCTAAGCTTAAAGAGTTGGTTTCTCAAGTGTCTGATCATTCCCAGTTCATCAAGAGACATGGTTACCTATTGGATCTAGTCACTTCAGGGTTCAATGAAGACATGATGAGTGTTCTGTTTCAGTTCTTTGATCCTAAGCACCATTGCTTCACATTCCCCGACTACCAGCTGGTTCCAACCATGGAGGAGTTCTCTAAACTTCTGGGTATACCTGTTCTTGATCAAAGACCATTCATAGGCTTGGAAAGAGAGCCTAAACCTGAGGTTGTTGCTGCAGCTCTACATCTGAAGAAGTCTGGCATGGTTCTAGAAACGAGAAGCGGAGTCAAGGGTATTCTTGCTAAGGTTTTGATAGAGAAGGCTCAAATGTTCTTGAAGGCTATGAGCTATGATGCTTTTGAGGATATCTTAGCCTTACTGATTTATGGCTTAGTGTTGTTCCCCAATCCTGATCAGTTCATAGACGTTCATGCCATCAATATATTCCTGAGTCACAATCCAGTGCCTACATTGCTTGGAGACATCCTGCATTCTCTTCACACCCGTACTACAAGGGCAAGAGGAACTTTGATGTGTTGCATACCTTTGCTCTCTAGGTGGTTTATTTCTCACCTTCCTCGCTCAGTAATGAAGAATGAGCAAGGGTTCAGATGGTCCAAAAGGATCATGTCACTCTCACATTCAGATATCCATTGGTGCTCCAGATCTATGGAGAATGTCACTATCATTGACCGTTGTGGGGAGTTTCCTAATGTGCCACTTCTAGGCATAAGGGGAGGCATTACCTACAACCCCTCTCTAGCTTTACGACAGTTTGGTTACGCTCGGAGTGATGGTCCACATGACATGTTGATTCAGGGCATTGTGTTTGACTACGACATTGATCTTCAAGGTTACCGACAGAGATTCATAAGAGCATGGGGAAAAGTAAACAAGGTTGACAGCAAGACTCTGGAGCCTAAGTACACTATTCCTATGGAGGCTTATCTCAGATGGGTGCGATCTCGTGCTCAGACTCTCATGATGCCATATCCTGCTATCCTGCCAGTTACCATGGAACCTGTTGCTGAAGGAGATACTGCTTATACCATCCTTCACCCAGACATGCCTACTGACATGGAAGACTTGCAGAGATCTTGGATCCAGTTGAAGGAGCAAAGGGATACTTTTGTGGCTCATTACAAAGCAAGCCAAGAAAGAATCCTGGAACTAATAAAGCAACTTCATGAGGAGCGGAATCTCAACTCATACCTCAACACAAAGAGGAAACGTCCATGGGAGACTTAAAACCCCATCTTTTGTATTTATTACATTTCATTTTTGTAAGCCTAAGAGGCAAAACAAATTTATTACTAATAAAAGTTTACCTTCTTGTTTGTCTAAGCAAATTTAAATCCTGCGGTCCTTGAAAACATTGCATACGCATTAAAACATCATATCATTGCATCACAGGTTTATTTGTGCACAGGATTCTCATCTTCTCGCTGTTTATTTCAGTAATGGCTCTTGAACAAACAGTTAAGGATCTCCAGGCACAAAATGCACAGTTCCAAGAGTTGATCCTGAACTTGTCCAAGGGGCAGGATGAATTGAAGACACTGCTGGCCAAGAAGACTAAGAAGACTAGAAGGTCAGGTGGCTTGATCAACATGGGAAGAAGGTTCAAAGGTCTTGCCAAGACCAAAGAACCAGTTGAAGACTATGAATCTGAAGAATCTGAGAAAGAGGGAGGCAGTCTCCACAATACTGTGGGGGATTCTGATTCTGAGGCTAATTACTACCATGATCCTAATGAAGACAAATTCAAGATGCTGGTGGATAGAATGGATGCTATGGAGTTGCAGAAGTCTTCTGGGCTGGATTTTGAAGATTTGAGTCTGATATCTGGGGTAGTCATACCCATTGGTTTCAAGGTTCCAACCTTTGTTGTTTATGATGGGGTCTCTTGCCCCAAGCTGCATCTGAGGTCTTATGTTAGAAGAATCCAACCTCACACCGCTGATAAGAAGTTGTGGATCCATTTTTTCCAAGAGAGCTTATCTGGAGCTCAGTTGGAGTGGTATTATCAATTGGAAAGTGTCAACATCAGAGATTGGAATGATCTTGCTGAAGCTTTCTATAAGCAGTATCAATACAATGCTGATTTAGCCCCCACTCGCATGCAGCTGCAAAGCATGTCTATGGGTGCCAAAGAAAGTTTTAAGGAGTATGCTCAGAAGTGGAGAGATTTAGCTGGAAGAGTTCAACCCCCTTTAACTGACAGGGAATTGGTTGATATGTTCATGTGTACGCTGAATGGTCCATTTTACAGTCATCTCATTGGAAGCTCATCATCTGGCTTCACTGAGTTGATAATGACAGGAGAGCGTGTAGAGAATGGTATAAAGAGTGGCAAGATCCAAGTGGGTACTTCTTCATCAGGTGCTGCAAAGAAGCCTCCCACTGGGAAGAAAGAATCCAATGTTGTTTATGGTCAACCTGATCGTAATAGAAGGCATCAGTCTGTGAGTGCAGTTCATATTTCAAATCCAACTCCTACAACAACAGAGCAGCCACAGGGCAACCAACAGAGGGCTAGAAGGCAGTTCACTAAGATCAACATGTCAATGGCTCAGGCATTGCAACACTTGTTGAAGGCTGAACTTATTACCCTGAAAGAGGCTCCTCAGAATCCCAATGTTACCTCTCCCAGGTATAATCCCAATGCACGATGTGCATATCATTCAAACTGTCAAGGACATGATACTAATAGTTGCTGGGTCTTGAAGAACAAAATTCAAGATATGATTGAGGCTGGAGAGATTGAGTTTGACCCTCCGGGTACTCCAAATGTGATTACTGCTCCCATGCCAAATCACGAGAAAACTGTCAATGCCATTGATGAAGATTTACATGTCTATTCAGTTGCAGAGTTGACCACACCATTGTCTGTTATCAAGAAAAAGTTAGTACAAGCTGGGCTCTTTCCAGGTTGTCGTGAAGATTGTTTGTATTGTACCTATAAGCCGGATAGTTGCTGGAGATTGAGAGATGGAATTCAGCGTCTCATGGATAAGTATACCATAGTTTTTGAGAGGACTCCATCGTCTGTAGAGAGTATGGTGGATCATATTACTAAAGGTAGGAAGATTGAAGAGGTTGATATGGTTGACAAAGTGCCGGTAAGGATCACTTCCAAAGGTCCTGTTAAAATCACTCATAAGGGTCCAATTAAGATTACTGCTGAAGGCCCTGTGAAAATAGTTTCTGAAGCTAGAATGGCTCCTCTGGTCATTACCACTCCTGGTCCTATTCCGTATACGTCTGATAAAGCTGTGCCTTGGCATTATGGGTCTGATGTTTATATCCATGGTGTTAAGCAGGAACCCTTAGCTGATATGCCTGTTGATGTTGACAATATTGCTGGATCTAGTAAGATCACACGAAGTGGAAGAGTCTTCTCTCCTCCAGTTACCTCCAAGAATGCAGTTACTCCTGCTGCTACTTCCACCACTGATGCCCGGGGCAAAGGTCCTGTTATTGAGCCTATACCTACTGATGTGCCAGCTGCTGATGATCTTGCTAAGCAGATGGAAGAAGTATTGAAAATCATTCGCAAGAGTGATTATGACATTGTTGATCAGTTGGGGCATACTCCCTCCAAGATTTCTATGCTGTCCTTGTTGTTATGTTCTGAGGCTCATGCCAAAGCCCTGATTAAGTTTCTGAAGACTGCTCATGTACCCAATGCAATTTCTGTTGACCAGTTTGAGAATTGTGTTGCCCACCTGACTTATGATAATGGGTTAGGGTTTTCTGATGCTGATTTGAACCCTGCCAAGAGGGATCATAACAGGGCCCTGCATATCTCAATTGAATGCAGAGGCACTACCCTGTCACATGTATTGATAGACAATGGTTCCTCTCTGAATGTGTTGCCCAAAGAAGTCCTAAATAAGCTAAGTCCTGAAGATGCTGTGCTGAAGCCCAGTAATATAGTGGTGAAGGCTTTTGATGGTTCTAGAAGAGTGGTGCATGGAGAAATTGATCTCCCAATCAAAGTTGGTTCTCAAGTTTTTAATGCTACATTTTATGTGATGGATATTCGTCCTTCGTACTCTTGTTTGCTTGGTCGTCCCTGGATCCATGGGGCAGGTGCTGTAACCTCTACATTACATCAAAAGCTGAAATATCCGGTGGGAGGAAAGGTTGTTACTGTCTATGGAGAGGAAGAATATTTTGTTAGCCATGTGAACACCTTCAAGTATCTGGAAGTGGAAGGTGAATACGTTGAAACTCCGTGTCAGACATTTGAAGTGGTTCCTTGGATTGTTAATGATTATGTAGCTCCTCCGGTTGTCAAGAAAGTTCCTGTGGTCACCAGAATACCTCCAACAATGGCCTCCCTTAAAGATGCTAGAGTTGTAGTGGATGCAGGTGGTTGTACTATTTGGGGTCAGCTTCTTGATATCCCATACAAGTCTGACAAATTTGGTTTGGGTTTCACTGCAGAGTCCCAGAAGGTTGTTTGTCGTGCTCGTGCTGTTCGTATCACCAATCAAGGGGTTATGAAAGATCAGATCAATGCTGTGGGAGACTATGATGAAGACTACAACCTGGATGCTTGGATTTTTCCTACTGCGGGGGCTGGGCTCAATAACTAGAAAGCTGAAGATGTTATTCCTATCTCCTTTAGTCAGGAGTAAATACTATTACTGTGATGTTACTTTTAAGTTTGTAATTTCTTGAACAATTAAAACTCTCAAGCCTTGTGCCTTACCCGGGGCACAATGGTATGCTTGTTACGGGCTGTCATTTCATTTGCATACTTCATTCAATAAAAATCAGTGGACGTTTCATTTTCGTAAATATTGTGTTCCTTGTCTTTCTTTTCTTTTATTTTTGTTTTATCAGCTATGTGTTCTTACACACACCCACATCACTAAAATGCAGATCCTCATCCACTCTGGAT
Source organism: Lathyrus aphaca (assembly GCA_963966055.1). Classification (NCBI taxonomy): domain Eukaryota; kingdom Viridiplantae; phylum Streptophyta; class Magnoliopsida; order Fabales; family Fabaceae; genus Lathyrus; species Lathyrus aphaca. The sequence continues at coordinate 11,082,301 of OZ014523.1, forward strand.
CCTGTTGATAACAGTTCTACTATTGCCAATTATAATTTCGAGAATCCGATCTATCAAACTGAAGACGGAAATGAGGACGATTGTGAAGTACCTGTAGAGCTTGCTAGGTTGTTACAACAAGAAGAGAAAGCCATACAGCCACATGAAGAGCCAGTCGAAGTTGTGAATCTGGGAACTGAAGAAAACAGGAAAGAAGTTAAGATAGGGGCTGATTTAGAGGATAGTGTCAAGAGCAGACTGGTTCAAATGTTACGTGACTATGTGGAGATCTTTGCTTGGTCTTATGAAGATATGTCAGGGTTAGATACAGACATCGTGGTTCACCGTTTACCAGTGAAAGAAGATTGTCGTCCAAAGAAACAGAAGGTTTGTCGTATGCGTCCTGAAATGTCAGAGAAGATCAAAGCAGAGGTAATGAAACAGTTCAATGCAGGGTTCTTAGCAGTGACTTCTTATCCTCAATGGGTTGCAAATGTGGTGCCGGTACCCAAGAAAGATGGTAAGGTACGTATGTGTGTAGACTACCGGGATTTGAACAAGGCCAGCCCCAAAGATGACTTTCCACTTCCTCATATTGATGTTCTGGTAGACAACACTGCCCAGCATAAGGTATTCTCTTTTATGGATGGTTTTTCTGGTTACAATCAGATCAAGATGGCACCTGAAGATATGGAGAAGACAACATTTGTTACACAGTGGGGCACCTTTTGCTATAAGGTAATGCCATTTGGTTTGAAGAATGCAGGGGCAACATATCAGCGTGCTATGGTGGATTTGTTTCATGATATGATTCATCATGAGATAGAAGTGTATGTGGATGATATGATAGCCAGGTCACAGAATGAAGAGCAACATCTTGATCATTTGCATAAATTGTTTGAAAGGTTGAAGAAATACAAGTTGAGACTGAACCCAAACAAGTGTACTTTTGGAGTTAGGTCCGGTAAGCTCCTGGGTTTCATAGTCAGTGGAAAAGGTATTGAAGTGGATCCTGCGAAAGTGAAAGCTATACGAGAGATGCCAGCTCCCCGTACTGAGAAGGAAGTTAGAGGTTTCTTGGGACGATTGAATTACATTGCAAGATTTATTTCCCAGTTAACTGCCATCTGTGAGCCAATCTTCAAGTTGTTGAAGAAAGATCAGGTGATGGAATGGAATGATGAGTGCCAGACTGCCTTTGATGAAATCAAGAGATATCTGCTAGAACCTCCAATTTTGATGCCACCAGTTGATGGAAGACCCTTGATTATGTACGTAACAGTGTTAGACAACTCAATGGGGTGTGTATTGGGGCAACATGACGAGTCTGGTCGAAAAGAGCAGGCAATATACTACCTTAGCAAAAAGTTTACCGACTGTGAAACAAGATACTCACTGCTCGAGAAAACTTGCTGCGCTTTGGCATGGGCTGCTCGCTGACTAAGACAGTATATGTTGACCCATACTACCTTGTTGATTTCAAAGATGTATCCAATCAAGTACATATTTGAGAAACCCGCTCTCTCCGGAAGAATTGCAAGATGGAAAATGATCTTGACAAAATATGACATACAGTATACTACTCAGAAGGCCATTAAAGGGAGTGTTGTGGCTGATCAGTTGGCTCATCAAGCAGTGGATGATTATCAGTCAATGAGTTTTGAGTTCCCTGATGAAGATATTATGATTATTACCAAAGAACCTAGACAATATGACGGACCTGAACAAGGATCCCGATGGACTATGGTTTTTGATGGTGCTTCCAATGCACTTGGTAATGGTGTCGGTGTTGTGATCAGTTCTCCTGAAGGTTGTCATACCCCGATTACTGCCAGACTTTATTTCTATTGTACCAATAATATGGCTGAGTATGAGGCATGTATCCTGGGTATTAAAGCTGCTATTGATATGAAGATTCAGTTCCTTGATGTGTATGGAGATTTAGCCCTGGTAGTAAGTCAGATTAAAGGAGATTGGGATACCAAGCATGATAACCTCATTCCTTACAGAGAACATGTGTTGTCTTTGATCCCACATTTCAAAGAGATTACCTTTGGACATATTCCACGAAGAGAGAATCAGTTGGCAGATGCATTAGCCACCATGGCATCCATGTTTGAGATCAGCTGGGATGATGAAGCTCCCAAGATTACTATTGATAGATTTGAAAAGCCTGCATACTGCAATGAGGTTGACACTGAAGAGGCAGAGGAAAAGCCTTGGTTCTATGAAGTGAAAAGATATCTTAAAACTCAGAAGTTCCCTGGAGGGGCATCTGTCAAAGATAGGAAGTTTCTGAGAAGGTTTTCTGCTAAGTTCTTTTTGAGTAATGGGATTTTGTACAAGCGCAATCATGATTCAACTATGCTTCGTTGTGTGGATAAGAAGGAAGCAATTGAGATTATGGAAGATATGCATGATGGGATCTTTGGCACTCACTCTAGTGGACATACCATGGCAAAGAAGATATTGAGAGCAGGTTACTATTGGTCTACCATGGAAGCTGATTGCTACCAACACTCCAGGACTTGTCACAAGTGTCAAATCTATGTTGATAAAGTACATATACCTCCATCACCATTGAATGTGTTGACTGCTCCTTGGCCTTTTGCCATGTGGGGCATTGATATGATTGGTGAGATCAAGCCTACTGCTTCTAATGGGCATCGTTTCATCCTGGTTGCTATTGATTACTTCACGAAGTGGGTAGAGGCAGCTTCATTTGCATCTGTTACTAAGAATGTTGTGGCTCGATTCATTAAGAATAATCTCATATGTAGGTATGGCATCCCTGAAAGGATTATTACTGACAATGGCTCTAATCTGAACAATACTATGATTACCGATCTCTGCACGCAGTTCAAGATTAAGCATCATAACTCTTCTCCGTATCGTCCGAAGATGAATGGGGCAGTTGAAGCTGCTAATAAGAACATTAAGAAGATTGTACAAAAGATGACTGTTACTTATAAGGATTGGCATGAGATGTTACCATTTGCTCTTCATGGTTATCGTACCACAATACGCACTTCAACAGGGGCAACCCCATTCTCCTTAGTCTATGGTATGGAAGCAGTTCTGCCCATTGAAGTTCAGATTCCCTCCTTAAGAATTATAAAGGATGCAGGCTTGGATGAAGATGAGTGGATTCAGACTCGACTTGACCAAATAAATTTGATTGATGAGAAGAGGCTAGCAGCAGTTTGTCATGGCCAGATGTACCAGAAGTGAATGAACAAAGCTTTTAACAAGAAGTTTAAGCCAAAGGTATATCAGGCTGGTGACTTGGTAATCAAGCATATCATATTACCACAGGGTGATCCTAGGGGCAAGTGGACTCCAACATATGAAGGACCATTTGTAGTCAAGACATTGTTCTCAGGAGGTGCCATGATACTTACTACTATGGATGGTGAAGACTTCCCGCAGCCTGTAAACGCAGACATAGTTAAAAAATACTACGCATGAAAAGAGACCCGCTAGGTTGACAGGCCTAGGCAAAAATAAGGGCATCCTGGCAAACCAAAAGGGTTTGGGCAAAAATTAGGGATATATATAAAAAGATGTACACCCGGCAAGCCGAAAACCTGAAAAGGCGGCTTGGGCAAAAAAGGGTATCCCGGTGGATTGAAAACCTGAAAGGGCGATCCAGGCAAAAGTTAGGGATTAAAGCGTATGACTATGTCTCGTTTGGATCACCCGTGAAACTGCAACCAGTTGTGTTACTTACTTAAGCTCGAACAGATAAAGCTCAATCCAATCGTTTTCGTCTCAACAGCAGAAGATGAGATACTTGAAGATAATGGCAATAGTAGAATTGAAACTCAATAGGATTATTTCCCACATAGGTGATTCTCCTTGTTTCGTAAAATTTTATGACAAAATCCTCTTACTAGGGTTTATGTCTCCTTGTACAAACTTACCCATGTATGGGTCACTTTTTGATATGAATAAAGTTCCATTTTTGAATCCAGATTTACTTTGACCCTATTTACATAAGCGAAACATCCATTGGTTGTGTTTGAATGTATTATGCTTTTGAATATGATTGATGTTTACCAGAAATGCATGTATGCTTAATATGATTGATGTTTACCAGAAATGCATGAAAATGCAGTAATAGTATTTACTAAGGACGAACGAGGGAAGGATTCCAACGAAGCTTCACCAGGATCACTCTTACAAGACAGTTACAAATCCCTCAGTAGGGCAAATCCATCTTCATAAAGTACTTCGAGTTACATCTCCCCTGGAATTTATATCCATCTCTTTTATCCTCATACGGATATTCGGGAATTTACTTTCCAATAAGAGTACGACGAACGAAGACGGAAGGTTATATATACCCTACTATCAAACGAAGACGGGAGGTTACGTATACCTTGCTATCCCCAGCAGACGGGAGGTTATATATACCTTGCTATCCCCAGCAGACGGGAGGTTATGTATAATATATTATCAAACAAGACGGGAATAAGTTCCTCATATTCTTCAGCAACAAATCGGGATTTATTTTCCCTGGCCAGCAGTTGTTATACGAAGATATCCAGACTCTTCCGGCAGCATCATATCATACATACATCATTTACATCATACCATAATATTCATATTCATAGATACATAATACATTACCTAAGTGCATCATATTATACATGCATACATAATGCATAAACTAATATTATCATACAGGATGTCACCTTATTTTCAGGTTAATTTTCCAACAGACAAATTTCATCAACAAATTGTGACTATTGGGCCGTTGTTCATCTTCCCAAAAGTTATTATTACCTCAGGACTGCTTTATCCTCCTGAAAGCTTCTTATACCTCAGGACTGCTTTATCCTCCTGAAAGCATATTATTACCTCAGGACTGCTTTATCCTCCTGAAAGCTTCTTATACATCAGGACTGCTTTATCCTCCTGAAAGCATATTATTACCTCAGGACTGCTTTATCCTCCTGAAAGCTTCGTATACATCAGGACTGCTTTATCCTCCTGAAAAATTCTTATACCTCAGGACTGCTTTATCCTCCTGAAAGCATATTCATACCTCAGAACGTTGTTCATCTTTCTGAAAGCATATCATCACCTCAGGATGTTGTTTAATCCTCTTGAAAGCATATTATTATTACCTCAGGACTGCTTTATCCTCCTGAAAGCATATTATCAATCCTTCAGGACTGCTTTATCCTCCTGAAAGCATATCACTACCTCAGGATTGCTTTATCCTCCTGAAAGCATATCACTACCTCAGGATTGCTTTATCCTCCTGAAAGCATATTATTACCTCAGGACTGCTTTATCCTCCTGAAAGCATATCACTACCTCAGGACTGCTTTATCCCCCTGAAAGCATATTACTACCTCAGGATTGCTTTATCCTCTTGAAAGCTATCATTATATCTTCATATTTTGGACTGCTTTATCCTCCAAGAAATGTATGTGAAGAACTTTTCTCCAAGTGGCATCTTTAAGCCCACTCAAGCATGTACAACCAAACATTAGTATCACTCTACGCACCGGTGAGTGCAAATTTTTGGGCTTTTGTGTTCAATACCCTTCAACCTTCCAGGTCACGACTGGCAAATATACCAATCTAACCCCTCAGGTTTCAGAAAATTGAACAGGGGCAGCTGTTGCACCCCAAAATTTGCCCTCACAATACAAAACTTTGTGTGCTAAGAAGGTTCACAAGGTTCACAAGATTCACAATACTTACAAGACCTTTCATGAGGTTCATGAAGTTTACTAGACACTTTATGAGGTTCACAAGGTTCACAAGATTCACAATACTTACAAGACCTTTCATGAGGTTCATGAAGTTTACTAGACACTTTATGAGGTTCACAAGGTTCACAAGATTCACAATACTTACAAGACCTTTCATGAGGTTCATGAAGTCTACAAGACACTTTATGAGGTTCACAAGGTTCACAAGACCTCCCATGAGGTTCACAAGGTTCACAATACATCTTATGATGATTCACAAGGTTCACAAAGTTCACAAATAGTCAGAAGAGTTGACAATCCCCTTAAACAATGCACCTCCTAAGCAGTGCATCCAAAACTAGGGTTTTGACTTTAAGCAGGCTAAATGAACTTCCAAGACTTCAAGTGAGCTTCATAACATCTTATATGGGTGCAAGAACCCCCATGACAAGTTTCAAGACTTTTCTCAAAAGTTTGTTCAGTCAGATGATCAGATAAGTCAAAATCAGTCAAAGTAGTTAAAAAGTCAAACTGAGGTCAACTGTGGTCAAACCAAGGTCAAACTTCATGATTTTTTGCCAACATCAATTATATTAAGTACAATTCATCATTTGATCAAGGGTTGATCATGATTCATCAAGGAGATTTCAGATCATCAAGAATCAGGAGTTTCTAAATTAGGGTTTCCTCAGTAAAAGTCAACTAAACTTTGACCAGCCATAACTTTCACATGCTTCATCACCAAGTCTCCATCAAAAGCTCATTTTGAAGGAAATTGAATTCTCTACAAATTTGTGTCTCACAAGCCAAGCCCAAAAATGCTTCATTTGGAAGGTATGAGCTAAGACATTATAGGTCCTTTTGAAAGTCAACAAAAAGTCAACAACTTCAAAAGGGAATAACTTGATATTGGTAAATGATATGGACATGAAACCAGTGGGGTTGGTTATAGGACTCTTCAAGCTTTCCAAAATGTCCAAGAACAACCTCATACCATTAAAATTGAAGGATGTGTGCCCTTGCAAAGTTGGGAAATTTTTGGTTGGTTTATGAAGAAAATGGAGGTCTAAAACCAATTTCTTTCAAATGGGCTTGCCATATGATGACCCAATCCATACTATGACTTCATGCACGACCCAAGTCAACAAAAATCAGATTTTTTATCATTTTATTTTTATTTATTTTGATTTAATTCATTAAAAATCATTTTAAATTAAAATAAAATATAAAAGTCTAATATTTAAAAAAGATCAAGCTTCTAGAAATTCATAAATATGATTTGAATTGAAGTGGAAAGAAGATCATGATGATTGGCCTAAAATAGCAAGTGTTTATGCAAAAATATTTGATTTTTAAAGGCTTATCTTTTTGAATCTTTTTTATCAAACTTCTCACACAAGCATCCAATTTTTCTGACCTAATTGATCACTCTATAAGTACTTGAGACAACCCTAATCACAAGACACGAATTTCCAGCCCCAAGTGTAAGTTTCACAATTTCAAAAACCTCTCCAAACTCAAATTCGGATTTCCACATACAAGGCATTAGAAGGTAATTTGAGGACATAGCAATGATCCTTGGACATCATTGAGTCGAAACCAATATCCATTTGCATCCATAACACTTCAAATCATTCAAACCGAATCCTTTTTGTTCTTAAAATTATTTTTTTCGATTCCAATTGTTTAACCATTATTAATGAAATTTGTTTGTTGATTTGTTGTTGTTTGAAGCTTTGGATGAATTCTGGAAAGTTTAATTTGATTTTCATGAACCTATACGGATTTTACCATGGCTAGGGTTTATGACCTCCATTAGGGTTTCGTATTCAAGCCAATATAAATTCATTCTGAAAACATAACTCAATGCCAAATGGTCTCTGGATCATGTTTGGACAATTAATTTGTTGGAATTTACAGTTTTGGTGGTGTATGAGATCCATAGGTTTTGCTGCCAATTTGATTTTCGCAGGAACATTGGCAGATAAATTCGCAGCTAATATCCTAGGGTTGGAGGAAGAAGATGGTGGCCTGCGCGCGAAATTCCAGATTTAAATTGTTGTTTTAAAATATTATGAATTGTTTCTGTGTTTATTTCACAAGCTGGTGCTTGTCCCAGTGGTATGCTATGCGCGTGTGTTGCTTATGGGCATGAGTTCGAATCCTGGCTTCACCACATTTTGTTGTTTTTTTCAGATAATTAGACATTATAATATATTATGAATTATGGTGAAGTTATGTACAGGTGCGCTCTCCCAGCTGGAATGGTAATGTGTTTGTGTGATTGCTTGCAAGGTCCTGGGTTCGATCCCCCCAGGCCTTTTGTTTTTTCTCTTTTTTTTCTGATTTTCAGGCTTAAGGAACAAAACCAATTTGATGCCCCTTTTCTTCACCTGCGCGCGCGCTGGCCTGGTGGTATGTGTTGTTGGCCTGGGTATTGGCAAGCAAGGTGTCCTGGGTTCAATTCCCAGCCAGGTAAGTTCCAATTTTTTTTTGTTTTATTTAAATTAGATATAATCATGTTTAGTGTATAATTAAATAATTCTAGAAAAAAAATATGTAAACATTTTGTAATTTGTTCTTTTTTTATTTCTAAACCTAGTTTATTATATTAAAAATTAAAAATATGTATATATTATAATAATTAAATTAATATTTGACATTTTTGTATATAAAACTCAATTTATTTTTATAAACCCTAAAAATATATTTTTCTTCAAACCCTAATTTAATCATAATAATTTCTAAAAACCTAATTCCTTTTTCTTCTATTTTTGTTTAATATTATTATTTATAGTTAATCTAATTTTTATTAAATACATAAATTGTTTATAATTTAAAATTTTGTACATAAATATGTGTGAAAATTAAAATGCCTAATTTATTTCTTATGAAAATATTCACTAATTGTTTATAATTTAATTATGTATGTAAGTAATTTCTAAAAAATTGCAAATTTAATAATTATAATTTATTTCTCATAATATTTTCATAATTGATTTAATAATTTCAAACTTTATAATAATTAATATGATTGTTTGTATTTTCTTATTAACTTTTAAATTTTGTTTATTATAATATTTTTGCTTATTTCATTATTATTATTAATTATGTTTATATGATTATTACTAACCCCTTTTTTTTTAAATTATTATTATTATTATTTTCACTAACCCAATTATAATTGCTTATTTATTTTGTTTATTAATATTTTGCTTATTTAAATTGCTTTTATCATTATTATGTAATTGCTCCTTGGTGTAATATTTATTTATAATGTTTATTATTTATATTTTATGCTATGGTTAGTAAATAGGGAGTGTAACATGTATGTAATTTAAAATTAATTTAGATCACTTAATTTAAAAGATAAATATTAAAATTGTACACTCACACACGTAAGTCGATCTTTGATCGCCATCTCACTTCCTTAGGGATACCTCTCATTGTTGCCTAATCAAAAAGGTCAAGTAGGGTGTATAAAGCAAAAGTCCCTCAAAATAAAGTCATCTAGTCCCTTAACAAATAAAAGATCAAGTCCCTTTCGAATGTTGCCTTCGTAATGATCTTGTCCCTTTCGAATAAAGATGACAGTCCCTCCAAAATTGCTTAATACACCCCACAGTTGCCTACATAAATAGATGACCCTTACTTGTCCCACACATCCAAGGCAATGACTACCTATTCCTTAATAATAGGGATAGTCTTACCATTCAAAGGATTCAAGAACAGAAAGACTTAAACTTTAGGGTAGGTTCCTCATAGTTGCTTGCTCACTATTCAAAAACTTTTCAAACACTTCACAATTTCAAACAATTTTCAAACACAAGTTTTTTACGCATCCGTACATGAATCATTATCAAACTCTTATGAAAATTTCTATTCACACACTTCACACTTTTCAAAAACATTTTAAAGTGAGCTAAGTAACTAAGAGCCCATGGATAACCATGGATGTAAAGGGTGCTAACACCTTCCCTTTACATAACCTACCCCCCGGACCCAAAAATCTTTTAAAAGGTCTTTCCTGTTCTTTTATGCCTTTCCTTTGGATAAAATAAAAGTCGGTGGCGACTCTTGCTATCCGCAACATAACTAAAGTCAGTTCTCCCACCGTGTTACACCAATTGCCTTCCCTTCCTTGCTATGTGGAATAGTGCTGAGTCAGTACCCTGGGATTCTCACTGAAAAGGACACAATGTGCAAAAGAGAAAGTCCTCTGGCCTTCCACTACAAGCTGTTTCTGAGTCATCATGTTGTTGATGTTGAAGCACCCTCTGGGACATCTGCTGGTCCTTCAACTGCAAAGTCTCCAATCTCCAAATCTGCATTGATTACTGAACTGAAGAGCACTTGCAAAGAACTGGAAGCAAGGAAGCAGAAGCTTGAGGAGATTATCCAAAGGCTGGAGATTGAAAGTGCTCAGAAAGCTGCTTCTTCTGATGAGGAGACTGAGGAAGATGAAGAAACTGACTGTGAGGAATCTGAGTGAAAATTGTATGTGAGGATTTTGTAATGACAGCTTCTGCATTGTATTTTTGAATTAGTATCTTTGGCCCCAAATTTATGTCTAACAAGGGGGAGAACAACAACAACAACAATGTATAATGCTGTTTGATTATGAATGAAAAATCTCTGTTTGCTTCTGATCTAAATCTGTAAAATATTTCTGTTGCAACAAGACTGAATACATGTATGTTTGAGGGGGAGTAATCTCACACATGATTCAAAAGAAAAGAAATGCTATACTATGATAAAAGAACTTCTGCTGCACTCTGAAAATCAGAAAAAAAAATGTTAGCCAAAAATTAGCCAAAGGGGGAGTTTGTAGATGTTTAGAATTGGCAGAATTTTTGACCAACAAGAAATATTGAATTCAGTTCAGAATGTCCTATCAGATGTTGGGACATTATCAAACAGAGTATAAGAACTTAATTCAGGATGTCACACCAGATGTTGGGACATTGTGTAAATGATTTAAGTTCAGTTTTTCAGGATGTCCCAACAGATGTTGAGACATCTCAAACCTGCTACCAGAATTAATTAATGACTAACTGATCTGAGAAATTTAAGTAGAGTTATCTGGAATTAATTATGGATGGACAATAACAGAATAAGGCGCATCTGTAGGGAGTGTTATTATGAGGCTTCAGCATAATTAGAAGAACTAAATCACCTAGAATCTAGGAAGTAACAAACCCTAATTCAAGGTGGAAGCTGCATGCGTTTTAGGATTGGATTAATCTACAGAAAGCCAAAAATCCATACACCTATTTAAGCAACAGAATATCTCAGAATTGAGTACGAATTTAAGAAGACCAAATAGGTTGTTTTGTATTTTAATAGCAGGTTGTTTTTATTGTACCACTTTATGAGCTTTTAAGCATAAGTGCATTTGTGACTTGATTGAAACTGTGAAGTAAGATCAAGCTGTTTTGTTTGAAGTATGTCTTCAATTTTATTAAACTTGTAAACAAGATCACTGTGTGATTGAGGGGGAGTGAGTTGGTACTCATATCTAAGTAGTGTCTTAGGTAGAAATTGCATTGGGTAGATATTAAGTGAAAGATTAAACTGGGTGGTTTAAGTCTAGAATTAATATTACTTATAGTGGATTTCCTCCTGGCTTGGTAGCCTCCAGATGTAAGTGTGGTTATACACTGAACTGGGTTAACAAACTACTGTGTTGTTTATTTTTCTTGCACTTTAAGCTTTGGTTAAATCTGTCAAGTGTTGGAACATCTCATAGGACATCTCATACCTGATCACAGAATTTCAGTTATGATGGAAGTCCATGCAAAAAATTATGTCACAATAAGATTCTATGGAACTTTTTGAAATACGAGTTTAGGTCAAAAAATCGTAGTATATTATACACAATTTCATACTAGTTTCGGTCAGAAAATTAAATTAAATTGAGGATTGTTTGAAATGCTACAAAACTTTTCAGATCCTTTCTATATTTTAGGAGGGAAGCTTACGATGGAAGTCCCTGCAAAAAATTATCTCAGAATTAGATTCTATGAAATTTTTTGAAATACTAGTTTAGTTTAAAAAATCCTAGTATATTATACACAATTTTATACTAGTTTAGGTCAGAAAATCAAATTAAATCGAGGATTGTTCGAAATGCTACAAAACGTTTCAGATCCTTTCTATATTTTACGAGGGAAGATTTCGATGGAAGTCCATGCAAAAAATCATCTTAGAATTAGATTCTATGAAACTTTTTGAAATGCCAGTTTAGGTTAAAAATCGTAGTATATTATACACAAGTTTATACTAGTTTCGGTCAAAAAATCAAATTAAATCGAGTATTGTTCGAAGTGCTACGAAACTTTTAAGATCCTTTCTATATTTTACGAGGGAAGATTACGATGGAAGTCCATGCAAAAAATTATCTCGGAGTTAGATTTTATGAAACTTTTTGAAATACTAGTTTCGGTCAAAAAATCGTAGTATATTATACACAATTTAATACTAGTTTCGGTCAAAAAATCAAATTAAATCGAGGATTGTTCGAAATGCTACGAAACTCTTAAGATCCTTTCTATATTTTACGAGGGAAGATTACGATGGAAGTCCTTGAACAAAATTATATCGGAGTTAGATTCTAGGAAACTTTTTTAAATACTAGTTTCGGTCAAAAATTTGTAGTATATTATACACAATTTTATACTAGTTTCGGTCAGAAAATAAAATTAAATCAAGGAATGTTCGAAATGCTACGAAAGTTTTCATATCCTTCCTATATTTTACGAGGCAATATTACGATGGAAGTCCCGACAAAAAACTTATCTCATAATTAGATTCTATGGAACTTTTGGGAATACTAGTTTCGGTCAAAAAATCGTAGTATAATATACACAATTTTATACTAGTTTCGGTAAGAAATCTAGTTAAATCGAGGATTGTTCGAAATGCTACGAAACAATTCAAATCCTTTTTATATTTTATGAGGGAAGATTATGACGGAAGTCCATGCAAAAAATCATCTCAGAAATAGATTCTATGAATCTTTTTGAAATACGAGTTTCGGTAAAAAATCGTAGTATATTATACACAATTTTATACTAGTTTTTGTCAAAAATCAAATTAAATCGAGGATTGTTCTAAATGCCACGAACTTTTAAGATCCTTTCTATAATTTACGAGGGAAGATTATGATGGAATTACATGCAAAAAATTATCTCAAAATTGGATTCTATGAAACTTTTTGAAATTTTAATTTAGGTCAAAAAATCATAGTATATTATACACAATTTTATACTAGTTACGGTCAAAAAATCAAATTAAATCGAGGATTGTTCGAAATGCTACGAAACATTTCAAATCCTTTCTATATTTTACAAGGGAAGATTATGATGGAAGTCCATGCAACAAATTATCTCAGAAATAGATTCTATGAAACTTTTTGAAATACGAGTTTCGGTCAAAAATCGTAGTATATTATACACAATTTTATACTAGTTTCTGTCAAAAAATCAAATTAAATCGAGGATTGTTCGAAATGCTACGAATCTTTTAAGATCCATTATATTTTTTACGAGGGAAGGTTATGATGGAAGTCCATGCAAAAAAATATGTCAAAATAAGATTCTATGGAACTTTTTGAAATACGTGTTTAGGTCAATAAATCGTAGTATATTATACACAATTTCATACTAGTTTCGGTCAGAAAATGAAATTAAATTGAGGAATGTTTGAAATGCTACGAAACTTTTCAGATCCTTTCTATATTTTAGGAGGGATGTTTACGATGGAAGTCCCTGCAAAAAATTATGTCAGAATTAGATTCTATGAGAATTTTTGAAATACTAGTTTAGGTTAAAAAATCCTAGTATATTATACACAATTTTATACTAGTTTCGGTCAGAAATCTAATTAAATCGAGGATTATTCGAAATGCTACAAAAAATTTCAAATCCTTTCTATATTTTACGAGGGAAGATTATGATGGAAGTCCATGCAAAATATTATCTCAAAAATAGATTCTATGAAACTTTTTGAAATACGAGTTTCGGTCAAAAATCGTAGTATATTATACACAATTTTATACTTGTTTCTGTCAAAAAATCAATTAAATCGAGGATTGTTCGAAATGCTACGAAACTTTTAAGATCCATTCTATTTTTTACGAGGGATGGTTATGATGGAATTCCATGCAAAAAATTATGTCACAATAAGATTCTATGGAACTTTTTGAAATACGAGTTTAGTTCAAAAAATCGTAGTATATTATACACAATTTCATACTAGTTTCGGTCAGAAAATTAAATTAAATTGAGGATTGCTTGAAATGCTACAAAACTTTTCAGATCCTTTCTATATTTTAGGAGGGAAGCTTACGATGGAAGTCCCTGCAAAAAATTATGTCACAATAAGATTCTATGGAACTTTTTGAAATACGAGTTTAGGTCAAAAAATCGTAGTATATTATACACAATTTTATACTAGTTTCTGTCAAAAAATCAAATTAAATCGTGGATTGTTCGAAATGCTACGAATCTTTTAAAATCCATTCTATTTTTTACGAGGGATGGTTATGATGGAAGTCCATGCAAAAAATTATGTCACAATAAGATTCTATGGAACTTTTTGAAATACGAGTTTAGGTCAAAAAATCGTAGTATATTATACACAATTTCATACTAGTTTCGGTCAGAAAATTAAATTAAATTGAGGATTGCTTGAAATGCTACAAAACTTTTCAGATCCTTTCTATATTTTAGGAGGGAAGCTTACGATGGAAATCCCTGCAAAAAATTATCTCAGAATTAGATTCTATGAAATTTTTTGAAATACTAGTTTAGGTTAAAAAATCCTAGTATATTATACACAATTTTATACTAGTTTAGGTCAGAAAATCAAATTAAATCGAGGATTGTTCGAAATGCTACAAAACTTTTCAGATCCTTTCTATATTTTACGAGGGAAGATTTCGATGGAAGTCCATGCAAAAAATCATCTCAGAATTAGATTATATGAAACTTTTTGAAATGCTAAGTTTAGGTCAAAAATCGTAGTATATTATACACAAGTTTATACTAGTTTCGGTCAAAAAATCAAATTAAATCGAGTATTGTTCGAAATGCTACGAAACTTTTAAGATCCTTTCACTACTAAAAAAAAGACATTTGGTTAAATGATTTTACATCAGGTATTTGTTAAAAATGATGTAAAAACAACGCGGTGGCAGTTTCGTAAATAATAACATAAATTGTTATAAGGGATGTTACATCGGTTATTAAAAAAAACCGATGTAATAAGTAATGCGGTGGTAGTTTTGTAAATAACAAAAAAATTCTTCTAAAGCCTTTTACATCGGTTTTTCAAAAACCGATGTAAAAAACCATTTCACAAAACAATTAAAAAACAATTAAGAAATTTTTTTAAAAAAAATACTTATTACATCGGTTATTAGAATAACCGATTTAATATACGATATAAAAAAAAATTTAAAACAATTCAAAAAAACCTATTACATCGGTTTCTACCAAATATCCGATATGAAATGTTTCTAAAAAAATTAAAAAAAAAACCTATTACATCGGTTCATCCTAAATAACCGATGTGAAAAGTAAAAGAAAAATTTCAACAAAGCATACCCTATTACATCGGTTAAGATTAAACCCGATGTAATAAGTCCCCACTAAAAAAATTTATTAAAAACCAGTCATACCATATTACATCGGTTAATACTAAACCCGATGTAATAAGTCCCTTAATAAAATAATTTAAAAAATTAATAATGGTTATTACATCAGATTTTATATAAACCGAAATAAAAAAATCATTAAAAATTAAAAAAAGTTAAAACCTAATTTCTGCACAGTAGGTCAAAAAAATTAAAATTACTGTTTCAGCACAGCCGCTCACGAACAGTACAAGCCGCTTCTTCTTCTTCTTTCCTCACGAACAGTACAAGCCGCTTCTTCTTCTTCTATCCTCACGAACAGTCCACCGTCCACCGTCCACCGTTTCACATCGCGACACCGTCCAACCGTCACTGCATTTCTTCCGTCGCGACAGCCGCCTCACAACCGTCACTGCATTTCTTCACAGCCGCGACACCGTCACTGCATTTCTTCCGTCGCGCCGTCCGTCGAAGCCGTCCGTTCGAAGCCGTCCGTTCGAAGCCGTCCGTCACGCCACCGCGCCACCGCACCACTGTCTCGCCGCCGTCCCCTTTGAAGCATCCAGGTACTGTTTTCTGCTTGAATATATATATATATATATATATATATATATATATATATATATCTGTTTTCTGCTTAAGGTATCTAAAGCATCCAGGTATCTAAAGAGTTTATAGTTATCATTTGTTTTTCATACGTATTGTCGTATTTTAGCAGTGATGGCATTGGAGGCATCATAAGTCTTTGTCATAAGTATGTCGAGGACAAACAACAAGAAGATTTTGTCTTGTATGCTACTAAAATCATCATTTCATTTTGAAAAATGTATTTAGCATTTAACTTTAGATGTTTTCGTAACATTTTTAATATTGCTTTATGCTGCAGCTGTGTCAATAGTATATGATTTTTATTGTAATTTGTGTTGAATATCAAATACTAGTTGATGCTCTCACAAACATCAAGAAGGCTTATGGGGTGGCTAGAAATTGGGTGGGAGATCCATGTGGTCCTGTGAAGTATATGTGGGAAGGTCTAAACTGCAGTATTGATGATGGCATCAACCCTCCAAGAATCACATCTTTGTAAGTATACAATACCTTAAATAAAATATATGCATAAATAATTCAAAAATAGTAATTGTCCTCTGAAATTATATTTGAAATTGTGATTAGGAATTTGTCTTCAAGTGGATTGACAGGGCAGATAGCATCTTCTATATCAAAGCTCACCATGTTGCAGTATTTGTGAGTTCTTAATCTCATTTGATTCAATAACATATATTTTCCATGGATAACATTAATCATCAAATTAAAGTAAAAAAGCATTCACGGACTTTTGAAAACTTAATAGCATAAGTAAATGCATGTTTTATTGTTTCCTTTCAGGGATTTATCAAATAATAGCTTAAATGGTTCTTTACCTGATTTCTTGGTGGAACTAAGGTCACTAAAAGTATTGTAAGTCTCATAAAATTTAATTTCATTTATTATTAGGGTAAAATAAAAAACAATTATGTCATATTTACTTAGTCATGTGTTTGCAGAAATGTGAGAAGTAACAATTTTACAGGATTAGTTCCAAGTGAACTCATTGAAAGATCAAAAACAGGTTCTTTGTTACTAAGGTATGTCACATACTCCAAACTATATTAATTCACATTATATTTAATAAACCAACATATTTGCAATAAATATTTTTTCTATTTAATTAAAACAGTAAATCAAGCAATGATAATTGAGTTATTTTCCTCACAATATCAATATAATTTCAAATATGAGTAATATCAACAACATCAGCTTCATTAATACTCATTCTTTTAAGTTTTGTTTCCATCTAAAAGACTTAAACTCAATATTTGAGAGTCTTAGTTTCACTTTTAAATATATATGATAACTAATATCTAAACATATTTGACTTCTTTCAGTGTGGATGATAATAGTCATAGTACTTTCCCAACAAAATCACGCAAAAAGAAGAATTTGTCTGTATCTCTTATTGGTTTAATTTTAGCATTACTTGTAATCCTTTTGATTTTGCTTGGATTTTGGATATTCAGAAGACAAAAAGGTATTTCTTGGAAGTCTTTTTTATTCTTTAAATGGTGTGGTAATACATTTTTTAAAAGAAATTAGGTAAATGGGAAATGATTTTTTTATTTAAAATGGCATTAAATGTTCCCATAAAATTTTAGTTACATAATATTTTATACTTGTGACATCTAGTGTACAACGTTCATTGCATTTTCGCAACCTAACTTTTTTCATTCAATTTTTTCACCGGAGTAGTTATGTCTTCAAATTCTAAGAAAGAAGATTCAAAGAATTCAAAACAACAAAAATTCAGCTATACAGAAATTATAAATATTACTGAAAACTTCAAAACTATTATTGGAGAAGGTGGATTTGGAAAAGTTTACATTGGCATTCTACAAGATCAAACTCAAGTCGCTGTTAAAATACTTTCACCATCATCAATACAAGGTTATAAGGAATTTCAATCAGAGGTTAGACAATGTACTCAAGTTTAAAATAACTCTGATGATTGTGGGTACTATGTGATGAAAAATATGTTGGATATTGTCTCTGCAAAGATAACCGATAATTGGATGACGGTAATAAATATAACTTTACTTTGTTATTTACTTTCCATTTTGCAACTTTATGTGAATTTTCCAAAATAACTCTATATTGTTATTTATATGTTGTAGGTATTTAATGATCCAACTGAATTAAAAGAGGATGATTTGTATGATTTGCGACTCCGTTGGGCAACATGTTTCTTTGAGTTGTATAAAAGTTAAGCTTTATCTGGTAAGATATATAGAATTCTCTATTTGAAGATATTGACTTTGGTGTTGTCTTTTGGTTAATTGGTGTTATGATTTTTTTTCAGGAAATTTGATTTTTGGATTTTCTACCGAAGTTACAACTCATATTTTTGTGGATATTGTAAGTTGATATTCAAGTGGGGGAAATATTGGTTGAATGTGTATTTTTTGTTGTTGTTGTTAGTAGTAAATTTTAGTATAAACCTCCTATATATTGAGATGATTATATGTGTATACTAGTACATTTGGAAGAATATATGTGTACTTGTACATTTGGAAGAATATATGTGTACTAGATATTTGGTTTATTGAATATTGGTGAGAAATATATGAAAATATCGACCTAAATATGGTCTATGTGAAGGAAATATTAGGTACCAAAAAAATTTACAGGAATTGCTAAATAATTAGGTACCAAAAAAATTACAGGAACTGCTAAAAAATAGTAAAATTATATAAATTTTCTACAGTACTTTTTACATCGGGCGAAAGGAAAACCGATGTAAAAAGTACTATATGGCACACTTTTTACATCGGGCGAAAGGAAATCCGATGTAAAAAGTACCCTGTATGGCACACTTTTTACATCGGACTAAAGGGGAACCGATGTAAAAAGTACCCTGTATGGCACACTTTTTACATCGGTTATTTAAAAGCACCGATGTAAAAGCCTACCTATTACATCGGTTTTATCTTCCAACCGATGTAAAAAGTCCTTTTTACATTAGAAAAAAAAATTATATTTTTTTTTACATCAGACTTAAAAATTAACCGATGTGGTTGATATATTTTTTACATCGGTCCTAAAACCGATGTAAAATGTCTATGACTTACTACATCGGCTGCCTTTACATCGGACTCGGAACCGATGTAAAAAGTCATTTTCGCCCGATGTAAAAAGTCATTTCTGCACTAGTGTTTCTATATTTTACATGGGAAGATTACGATGGAAGTCCATGCAAAAAATTATCTCGGAGTTAGATTCTATGAAACTTTTTGAAATACTAGTTTCGGTCAAAAAATCGTAGTATATTATACACAATTTAATACTAGTTTCGGTAAAAAAATCAAATTAAATCGAGGATTGTTCGAAATGCTACGAAACTCTTAAGATCCTTTCTATATTTTAGGAGGGAAGATTACGATGGAAGTCCTTGAACAAAATTATATCGGAGTTAGATTCTAGGAAACTTTTTGAAATACTAGTTTCGATCAAAAAATTGTAGTATATTATACACAATTTTATACTAGTTTCGGTCAGAAAATTAAATTAAATCAAGGAATGTTCGAAATGCTACGAAAATTTTCATATCCTTCCTATATTTTACTGGGAAATATTACGATGGAAGTCCCGACAAAAAACTTATCTCATAATTAGATTCTATGGAACTTTTGGAAATACTAGTTTCGGTCAAAAAATCGTAGTATAATATACACAATTTTATACTAGTTTCGGTTAGAAATCTAGTTAAATCGAGGATTGTTCGAAATGCTACGAAACATTTCAAATCCTTTCTATATTTTATGAGGGAAGATTATGACGGAAGTCCATGCAAAAAATCATCTCAGAAATAGATTCTATGACTCTTTTTGAAATACGACTTTCGGTAAAAAAATCGTAGTATATTATACACAATTTTATCCTAGTTTTTGTCAAAAATCAAATTAATTCGAGGATTGTTCTAAATGCCACGAACTTTTAAGATCCTTTCTATAATTTACGAGGGAAGATTATGATGGAATTACATGCAAAAAATTATCTCAAAATTGGATTCTATGAAACTTTTTGAAATTTCAATTTAGGTCAAAAAATCATAGTATATTATACACAATTTTATACTTATTACGGTCAAAAAATCAAATTAAATCGAGGATTGTTCGAAATGCTACGAAACATTTCAAATCCTTTCTATATTTTACAAGGGAAGATTATGATGGAAGTCAATGCAAAAAATTATCTCAGAAATAGATTCTATGAAACTTTTTGAAATACGAGTTTCAGTCAAAAATCGTAGTATATTATACACAATTTTATACTAGTTTCTGTCAAAAAATCAAATTAAATCGAGGATTGTTCGAAATGCTACGAATCTTTTAAGATCCATTCTATTTTTTACGAGGGAAGGTTATGATGGAAGTCCATGCAAAAAAAATATGTCAAAATAAGATTCTATGGAACTTTTTGAAATACGTGTTTAGGTCAATAAATCGTAGTATATTATACACAATTTCATACTAGTTTCGGTCAGAAAATGAAATTAAATTGAGGATTGTTTGAAATGCAACGAAACTTTTCAGATCCTTTCTATATTTTAGGAGGGAAGTTTACGATGGAAGTCCCTGCAAAATATTATGTCAGAATTAGATTCTATGAAAATTTTTGAAATACTAGTTTAGGTTAAAAAATCCTAGTATATTATACACAATTTTATACTAGTTTCGGTCAGAAATCTCATTAAATCGAGGATTATTCGAAATGCTATGAAACATTTCAAATCCTTTCTATATTTTACGAGGGAAGATTATGATGGAAGTCCATGCAAAACATTATCTCCAAAATAGATTCTATGAAACTTTTTGAAATACGAGTTTCGGTCAAAAATCGTAGTATATTATACACAATTTTATACTAGTTTTTGTCAAAAAATCAAATTAAATCGAGGATTGTTCGAAATGCTACGAATCTTTTAAAATCCATTCTATTTTTTACGAGGGATGGTTATGATGGAAGTCCATGCAAAAAATTATGTCACAATAAGATTCTATTGAACTTTTTGAAATACGAGTTGAGGTCAATAAATCGTAGTATATTATACACAATTTCATACTAGTTTCGGTCAGAAAAAGAAATTAAATTGAGTATTGTTTGAAATGCTACGAAACTTTTCAGATCCTTTCTATATTTTAGGAGGGAAGTTTACGATGGAAGTCCCTGCAAAAAATTATGTCAGAATTAGAATCTATGAAAAATTTTGAAATACTAGTTTAGGTAAAAAAATCCTAGTATATTATACACAATTTTATACTAGTTACGGTCAGAAATCTAATTAAATCAAGGATTATTCGAAATGCTACGAAACATTTCAAATCCTTTCTATATTTTACGAGGGAAGATTATGATGGAAGTCCATGCAAAAAATTATCTCAAAAATATATTCTATGAAACTCTTTGAAATACGAGTTTCGGTAAAAAATCGTGGTATATTATACACAATTTTATACTAGTTTCTGTCAAAAAATCAAATTAAATCGAGGATTGTTCGAAATGCTACGAAACTTTTAAGATCCATTCTATTTTTTACGAGGGATGGTTATGAATGAAGTCCATGCAAAAAATTATGTCACAATAAGATTCTATGGATCTTTTTGAAATACGAGTTTAGGTCAAAAAATCGTAGTATATTATACACAATTTCATACTAGTTTCGGTCAGAAAATTAAATTAAATTGAGGATTGCTTGAAATGCTACGAAACTTTTCAGATTCTTTCTATATTTTAGGAGGGAAGCTTACGATGGAAGTCCCTGCAAAAAATTATCTCAGAATTAGATTCTATGAAATTTTTTGAAATACTAGTTTAGGTTAAAAAATCCTAGTATATTATACACAATTTTATACTAGTTTAGGTCAGAAAATCAAATTAAATCGAGGATTGTTCGAAATGCTACAAAACTTTTCAGATCCTTTCTATATTTTACGAGGGAAGATTTCGATGGAAGTCCATGCAAAAAATCATCTCAGAATTAGATTCTATGAAACTTTTTGAAATGCCAGTTTAGGTCAAAAATCGTAGTATATTATACACATGTTTATACTAGTTTCGGTCAAAAAATCAAATTAAATCGAGTATTGTTCGAAATGCTACGAAACTTTTAAGATCCTTTCTATATTTTACGAGGGAAGATTACGATGGAAGTCCATGCAAAAAATTATCTCAGAGTTAGATTCTATGAAACTTTTTGAAATACTAGTTTCGGTCAAAAAATCGTAGTATATTATACACAATTTAATACTAGTTTCGTTCAAAAAATCAAATTAAATCGAGGATTGTTCGAAATGCTACGAAACTCTTAAGATCCTTTCTATATTTTACGAGGGAAGATTACGATGGAAGTCCTTGAACAAAATTATATCGGAGTTAGATTCTAGGAAACTTTTTGAAATACTAGTTTCGATCAAAAAATTGTAGTATATTATACACAATTTTACACTAGTTTCGGTCAGAAAATAAAATTAAATCAAGGAATGTTCGAAATGCTACAAATATTTTCATATCCTTCCTATATTTTACGAGGCAATATTACGATGGAAGTCCCGACAAAAAACTTATCTCATAATTAGATTCTATGGAACTTTTGGAAATACTAGTTTCGGTCAAAAAATCGTAGTATAATATACACAATTTTATACTAGTTTCGATTAGAAATCTAGTTAAATCGAGGATTGTTCGAAATGCTACGAAACATTTCAAATCCTTTCTATATTTTATGAGGGAAGATTATGACGGAAGTCCATGCAAAAAATCATCTCAGAAATAGATTCTATGAATCTTTTTGAAATACGAGTTTCGGTAAAAAATCGTAGTATATTATACACAATTTTATACAAGTTTTTGTCAAAAATCAAAGTAAATCGAGGATTGTTCTAAATGCCACGAACTTTTAAGTTCCTTTCTATAATTTACGAGGGAAGATTATGATGGAATTACATGCAAAAAATTATCTCAAAATTGGATTCTATGAAACTTTTTGAAATTCAATTTAGGTCAAAAAATCATAGTATATTATACACAATTTTATACTAGTTACGGTCAAAAAATCAAATTAAATCGAGGATTGTTCGAAATGCTACGAAACATTTCAAATCCTTTCTATATTTTACAAGGGAAGATTATGATGGAAGTCCATGCAAAAAATTATCTCAGAAATAGATTCTATGAAACTTTTTGAAATACGAGTTTCGGTCAAAAATCGTAGTATATTATACACAATTTTATACTAGTTTCTGTCAAAAAATCAAATTAAATAGAGGATTGTTCGAAATGCTACGAAACTTTTAAGATCCATTCTATTTTTTACGAGGGAAGGTTATGATGGAAGTCCATGCAAAAAAATATGTCAAAATAAGATTCTATGGAACTTTTTGAAATACGTGTTTAGGTCAATAAATCGTAGTATATTATACACAATTTCATACTAGTTTCGGTCAGAAAATGAAATTAAATTGAGGATTGTTTGAAATGCTACGAAACTTTTCAGATGCTTTCTATATTTTAGGAGGGAAGTTTACGATGGAAGTCGCTGCAAAAAATTATGTCAGAATTAGATTCTATGAATTTTTTTGAAATACTAGTTTAGGTTAAAAAATCCTAGTATATTATACACAATTTTATACTAGTTTAGGTCAGAAAATCAAATTAAATCGAGGATTGTTCGAAATGCTACAAAACTTTTCAGATCCTTTCTATATTTTACGAGGGAAGATTTCGATGGAAGTCCATGCAAAAAATTATCTCAGAATTAGATTCTAAGAAACTTTTTGAAATGCCAGTTTAGGTCAAAAATCGTAGTATATTATACACAAGTTTATACTAGTTTCGGTCAAAAAATCAAATTAAATCGAGTATTGTTCGAAATGCTACGAAACTTTTAAGATCCTTTTTATATTTTACGAGGGAAGATTACGATGGAAGTCCATGCAAAAAATTATCTCGGAGTTAGATTCTATGAAACTTTTTGAAATACTAGTTTCGGTCAAAAAATCGTAGTATATTATAAACAATTTAATACTAGTTTCGGTCAAAAAATCAAATTAAATCGAGCATTGTTCGAAATGCTACGAAACTCTTAAGATCCTTTCTATATTTCACGAGGGAAGATTACGATGGAAGTCCATGAACAAAATTATATCGGAGTTAGATTCTAGGAAATTTTTTGAAATACTAGTTTCGGTCAAAAAAATTGTAGTATATTATACACAATTTTATACTAGTTTCGGTCAGAAAATAAAATTAAATCAAGGAATGTTCGAAATGCTACGAAAATTTTCATATCCTTCCTATATTTTACGAGGCAACATTACGATGGAAGTCCCGACAAAAAACTTATCTCATAATTAGATTCTATGGAACTTTTGGAAATACTAGTTTCGGTCAAAAAATCGTAGTATATTATACACAATTTAATACTAGTTTCGGTCAAAAAATCAAATTAAATCGAGGATTGTTCGAAATGCTACGAAACTCTTAAGATCCTTTCTATATTTTACGAGGGAAGATTACGATGGAAGTCCTTGAACAAAATTATATCGGAGTTAGATTCTAGGAAACTTTTTGAAATACTAGTTTCGGTCAAAAAATTGTAGTATATTATACACAATTTTATACTAGTTTCGGTCAGAAAATAAAATTAAATCAAGGAATGTTCGAAATGCTACGGAAATTTTCATATCCTTCCTATATTTTACGAGGCAATATTATGATGGAAGTCCCGACAAAAAACTTATCTCATTATTAGATTCTATGGAACTTTTGGAAATACTAGTTTCGGTCAAAAAATCGTAGTATAATATACACAAATTTATACTAGTTTCGGTTAGAAATCTAGTTAAATCGAGGATTGTTCGAAATGCTACGAAACATTTCAAATCCTTTCTATATTTTATGAGGGAAGATTATGACGGAAG
Source organism: Lathyrus aphaca (assembly GCA_963966055.1). Classification (NCBI taxonomy): domain Eukaryota; kingdom Viridiplantae; phylum Streptophyta; class Magnoliopsida; order Fabales; family Fabaceae; genus Lathyrus; species Lathyrus aphaca. The sequence continues at coordinate 11,107,137 of OZ014523.1, forward strand.
TCCAGGCAAAAAATCATCTCAGAAATAGATTCTATGAATCTTTTTGAAATACGAGTTTCGGTAAAAAATTGTAGTATATTATACACAATTTTATACTAGTTTTTGTCAAAAATTAAAATTAAATCGAGGATTGTTCTAAATGCCACGAACTTTTAAGATCCTTTCTATAATTTACGAGGGAAGATTATGATGGAATTACATGCAAAAAATTATCTCAAAATTGGATTCTATGAAACTTTTTGAAATTTCAATTTAGGTCAAAAAATCATAGTATATTATACACAATTTTATACTAGTTACGGTCAAAAAATCAAATTAAATCAAGGATTGTTCGAAATGCTACGAAACATTTCAAATCCTTTCTATATTTTACAAGGGAAGATTATGATGGAAGTCCATGCAAAAAATTATCTCAGAAATAGATTCTATGAAACTTTTTGAAATACGAGTTTCGGTCAAAAATCGTAGTATATTATACACAATTTTATACTAGTTTCTGTCAAAAAATCAAATTAAATCGAGGATTGTTCGAAATGCTACGAATCTTTTAAGATCCATTCTATTTTTTACGAGGGAAGGTTATGATGGAAGTCCATGCAAAAAAATATGTCAAAATAAGATTCTATGGAACTTTTTGAAATACGTGTTTAGGTCAATAAATCGTAGTATATTATACACAATTTCATACTAGTTTCGGTCAGAAAATGAAATTAAATTGAGGATTGTTTGAAATGCTACGAAACTTTTCAGATCCTTTCTATATTTTAGGAGGGAAGTTTACGATGGAAGTCCCTGCAAAAAATTATGTCAGAATTAGATTCTATGAAATTTTTTGAAATACTAGTTTAGGTTAAAAAATCCTAGTATATTATACACAATTTTATACTAGTTTCGGTCATAAATCTAATTAAATCGAGGATTATTCGAAATGCTACAAAACATTTCAAATCCTTTCTATATTTTACGAGAGAAGATTATGATGGAAGTCCATGCAAAAAATTATCTCAAAAATAGATTCTATGAAACTTTTTGAAATACGAGTTTCGGTCAAAAATCGTAGTATATTATACACAATTTTATACTAGTTTCTCTCAAAAAATCAAATTAAATCGAGGATTGTTCGAAATGCTACGAAATTTTAATATCCATTCTATTTTTTACAAGGGATGGTTATGTTGGAAGTCCATGCAAAAAATTATGTCACAATAAGATTCTATGGAACTTTTTGAAATACGAGTTTAGGTCAAAAAATCGTAGTATATTATACACAATTTCATACTAGTTTCGGTCAGAAAATTAAATTAAATTGAGGATTGTTTGAAATGCTACAAAACTTTTCAGATCCTTTCTATATTTTAAGAGGTAAGCTTACGATGGAAGTCCCTGCAAAAAATTATCTCAGAATTAGATTCTATGAATTTTTTTGAAATACTAGTTTAGGTTAAAAAATCCTAGTATATTATACACAATTTTATACTAGTTTAGGTCTGAAAATCAAATTAAATCGAGGATTGTTCGAAATGCTACAAAACTTTTCAGATCCTTTCTATATTTTACGAGGGAAGATTTCGATGAAAGTCCATGCAGAAAATCATCTCAGAATTAGATTCTATGAAACTTTTTGAAATGCCAGTTTAGGTCAAAAATCGTAGTATATTATACACAAGTTTATACTAGTTTCGGTCAAAAAATCAAATTAAATCGAGTATTGTTCGAAATGCTACGAAACTTTTAAGATCCTTTCTATATTTTACGAGGGAAGATTACGATGGAAGTCCATGCAAAAAATTATCTCGGAGTTAGATTCTATGAAACTTTTTGAAATACTAGTTTCGGTCAAAAAATCGTAGTATATTATAAACAATTTAATACTAGTTTCGGTCAAAAAATCAAATTAAATCGAGCATTGTTCGAAATGCTACGAAACTCTTAAGATCCTTTCTATATTTCACGAGGGAAGATTACGATGGAAGTCCATGAACAAAATTATATCGGAGTTAGATTCTAGGAAATTTTTTGAAATACTAGTTTCGGTCAAAAAAATTGTAGTATATTATACACAATTTTATACTAGTTTCGGTCAGAAAATAAAATTAAATCAAGGAATGTTCGAAATGCTACGAAAATTTTCATATCCTTCCTATATTTTACGAGGCAACATTACGATGGAAGTCCCGACAAAAAACTTATCTCATAATTAGATTCTATGGAACTTTTGGAAATACTAGTTTCGGTCAAAAAATCGTAGTATATTATACACAATTTAATACTAGTTTCGGTCAAAAAATCAAATTAAATCGAGGATTGTTCGAAATGCTACGAAACTCTTAAGATCCTTTCTATATTTTACGAGGGAAGATTACGATGGAAGTCCTTGAACAAAATTATATCGGAGTTAGATTCTAGGAAACTTTTTGAAATACTAGTTTCGGTAAAAAAATTGTAGTATATTATACACAATTTTATACTAGTTTCGGTCAGAAAATAAAATTAAATCAAGGAATGTTCGAAATGCTACGGAAATTTTCATATCCTTCCTATATTTTACGAGGCAATATTATGATGGAAGTCCCGACAAAAAACTTATCTCATTATTAGATTCTATGGAACTTTTGGAAATACTAGTTTCGGTCAAAAAATCGTAGTATAATATACACAAATTTATACTAGTTTCGGTTAGAAATCTAGTTAAATCGAGGATTGTTCGAAATGCTACGAAACATTTCAAATCCTTTCTATATTTTATGAGGGAAGATTATGACGGAAGTCCAGGCAAAAAATCATCTCAGAAATAGATTCTATGAATCTTTTTGAAATACGAGTTTCGGTAAAAAATTGTAGTATATTATACACAATTTTATACTAGTTTTTGTCAAAAATTAAAATTAAATCGAGGATTGTTCTAAATGCCACGAACTTTTAAGATCCTTTCTATAATTTACGAGGGAAGATTATGATGGAATTACATGCAAAAAATTATCTCAAAATTGGATTCTATGAAACTTTTTGAAATTTCAATTTAGGTCAAAAAATCATAGTATATTATACACAATTTTATACTAGTTACGGTCAAAAAATCAAATTAAATCAAGGATTGTTCGAAATGCTACGAAACATTTCAAATCCTTTCTATATTTTACAAGGGAAGATTATGATGGAAGTCCATGCAAAAAATTATCTCAGAAATAGATTCTATGAAACTTTTTGAAATACGAGTTTCGGTCAAAAATCGTAGTATATTATACACAATTTTATACTAGTTTCTGTCAAAAAATCAAATTAAATCGAGGATTGTTCGAAATGCTACGAATCTTTTAAGATCCATTCTATTTTTTACGAGGGAAGGTTATGATGGAAGTCCATGCAAAAAAATATGTCAAAATAAGATTCTATGGAACTTTTTGAAATACGTGTTTAGGTCAATAAATCGTAGTATATTATACACAATTTCATACTAGTTTCGGTCAGAAAATGAAATTAAATTGAGGATTGTTTGAAATGCTACGAAACTTTTCAGATCCTTTCTATATTTTAGGAGGGAAGTTTACGATGGAAGTCCCTGCAAAAAATTATGTCAGAATAAGATTCTATGAAATTTTTTTAAATACTAGTTTAGGTTAAAAAATCCTAGTATATTATACACAATTTTATACTAGTTTCGGTCATAAATCTAATTAAATCGAGGATTATTCGAAATGCTACAAAACATTTCAAATCCTTTCTATATTTTACGAGAGAAGATTATGATGGAAGTCCATGCAAAAAATTATCTCAAAAATAGATTCTATGAAACTTTTTGAAATACGAGTTTCGGTCAAAAATCGTAGTATATTATACACAATTTTATACTAGTTTCTCTCAAAAAATCAAATTAAATCGAGGATTGTTCGAAATGCTACGAAATTTTAATATCCATTCTATTTTTTACAAGGGATGGTTATGTTGGAAGTCCATGCAAAAAATTATGTCACAATAAGATTCTATGGAACTTTTTGAAATACGAGTTTAGGTCAAAAAATCGTAGTATATTATACACAATTTCATACTAGTTTCGGTCAGAAAATTAAATTAAATTGAGGATTGTTTGAAATGCTACAAAACTTTTCAGATCCTTTCTATATTTTAAGAGGTAAGCTTACGATGGAAGTCCCTGCAAAAAATTATCTCAGAATTAGATTCTATGAATTTTTTTGAAATACTAGTTTAGGTTAAAAAATCCTAGTATATTATACACAATTTTATACTAGTTTAGGTCTGAAAATCAAATTAAATCGAGGATTGTTCGAAATGCTACAAAACTTTTCAGATCCTTTCTATATTTTACGAGGGAAGATTTCGATGAAAGTCCATGCAGAAAATCATCTCAGAATTAGATTCTATGAAACTTTTTGAAATGCCAGTTTAGGTCAAAAATCGTAGTATATTATACACAAGTTTATACTAGTTTCGGTCAAAAAATCAAATTAAATCGAGTATTGTTCGAAATGCTACGAAACTTTTAAGATCCTTTCTATATTTTACGAGGGAAGATTACGATGGAAGTCCATGCAAAAAATTATCTCGGAGTTAGATTCTATGAAACTTTTTGAAATACTAGTTTCGGTCAAAAAATCGTAGTATATTATAAACAATTTAATACTAGTTTCGGTCAAAAAATCAAATTAAATCGAGCATTGTTCGAAATGCTACAAAACTCTTAAGATCCTTTCTATATTTCACGAGGGAAGATTACGATGGAAGTCCATGAACAAAATTATATCGGAGTTAGATTCTAGGAAATTTTTTGAAATACTAGTTTCGGTCAAAAAAATTGTAGTATATTATACACAATTTTATACTAGTTTCGGTCAGAAAATAAAATTAAATCAAGGAATGTTCGAAATGCTACGAAAATTTTCATATCCTTCCTATATTTTACGAGGCAACATTACGATGGAAGTCCCGACAAAAAACTTATCTCATAATTAGATTCTATGGAACTTTTGGAAATACTAGTTTCGGTCATAAAATCGTAGTATATTATACACAATTTAATACTAGTTTCGGTCAAAAAATCAAATTAAATCGAGGATTGTTCGAAATGCTACGAAACTCTTAAGATCCTTTCTATATTTTACGAGGGAAGATTACGATGGAAGTCCTTGAACAAAATTATATCGGAGTTAGATTCTAGGAAACTTTTTGAAATACTAGTTTCGGTCAAAAAATTGTAGTATATTATACACAATTTTATACTAGTTTCGGTCAGAAAATAAAATTAAATCAAGGAATGTTCGAAATGCTACGGAAATTTTCATATCCTTCCTATATTTTACGAGGCAATATTATGATGGAAGTCCCGACAAAAAACTTATCTCATTATTAGATTCTATGGAACTTTTGGAAATACTAGTTTCGGTCAAAAAATCGTAGTATAATATACACAAATTTATACTAGTTTCGGTTAGAAATCTAGTTAAATCGAGGATTGTTCGAAATGCTACGAAACATTTCAAATCCTTTCTATATTTTATGAGGGAAGATTATGACGGAAGTCCAGGCAAAAAATCATCTCAGAAATAGATTCTATGAATCTTTTTGAAATACGAGTTTCGGTAAAAAATTGTAGTATATTATACACAATTTTATACTAGTTTTTGTCAAAAATTAAAATTAAATCGAGGATTGTTCTAAATGCCACGAACTTTTAAGATCCTTTCTATAATTTACGAGGGAAGATTATGATGGAATTACATGCAAAAATTTATCTCAAAATTGGATTCTATGAAACTTTTTGAAATTTCAATTTAGGTCAAAAAATCATAGTATATTATACACAATTTTATACTAGTTACGGTCAAAAAATCAAATTAAATCAAGGATTGTTCGAAATGCTACGAAACATTTCAAATCCTTTCTATATTTTACAAGGGAAGATTATGATGGAAGTCCATGCAAAAAATTATCTCAGAAATAGATTCTATGAAACTTTTTGAAATACGAGTTTCGGTCAAAAATCGTAGTATATTATACACAATTTTATACTAGTTTCTGTCAAAAAATCAAATTAAATCGAGGATTGTTCGAAATGCTACGAATCTTTTAAGATCCATTCTATTTTTTACGAGGGAAGGTTATGATGGAAGTCCATGCAAAAAAATATGTCAAAATAAGATTCTATGGAACTTTTTGAAATACGTGTTTAGGTCAATAAATCGTAGTATATTATACACAATTTCATACTAGTTTCGGTCAGAAAATGAAATTAAATTGAGGATTGTTTGAAATGCTACGAAACTTTTCAGATCCTTTCTATATTTTAGGAGGGAAGTTTACGATGGAAGTCCCTGCAAAAAATTATGTCAGAATTAGATTCTATGAAAATTTTTGAAATACTAGTTTAGGTTAAAAAATTCTAGTATATTATACACAATTTTATACTAGTTTCGGTCATAAATCTAATTAAATCGAGGATTATTCGAAATGCTACAAAACATTTCAAATCCTTTCTATATTTTACGAGAGAAGATTATGATGGAAGTCCATGCAAAAAATTATCTCAAAAATAGATTCTATGAAACTTTTTGAAATACGAGTTTCGGTCAAAAATCGTAGTATATTATACACAATTTTATACTAGTTTCTCTCAAAAAATCAAATTAAATCGAGGATTGTTCGAAATGCTACGAAATTTTAATATCCATTCTATTTTTTACAAGGGATGGTTATGTTGGAAGTCCATGCAAAAAATTATGTCACAATAAGATTCTATGGAACTTTTTGAAATACGAGTTTAGGTCAAAAAATCGTAGTATATTATACACAATTTCATACTAGTTTCGGTCAGAAAATTAAATTAAATTGAGGATTGTTTGAAATGCTACAAAACTTTTCAGATCCTTTCTATATTTTAAGAGGTAAGCTTACGATGGAAGTCCCTGCAAAAAATTATCTCAGAATTAGATTCTATGAATTTTTTTGAAATACTAGTTTAGGTTAAAAAATCCTAGTATATTATACACAATTTTATACTAGTTTAGGTCTGAAAATCAAATTAAATCGAGGATTGTTCGAAATGCTACAAAACTTTTCAGATCCTTTCTATATTTTACGAGGGAAGATTTCGATGAAAGTCCATGCAGAAAATCATCTCAGAATTAGATTCTATGAAACTTTTTGAAATGCCAGTTTAGGTCAAAAATCGTAGTATATTATACACAAGTTTATACTAGTTTCGGTCAAAAAATCAAATTAAATCGAGTATTGTTCGAAATGCTACGAAACTTTTAAGATCCTTTCTATATTTTACGAGGGAAGATTACGATGGAAGTCCATGCAAAAAATTATCTCGGAGTTAGATTCTATGAAACTTTTTGAAATACTAGTTTCGGTCAAAAAATCGTAGTATATTATAAACAATTTAATACTAGTTTCGGTCAAAAAATCAAATTAAATCGAGCATTGTTCGAAATGCTACGAAACTCTTAAGATCCTTTCTATATTTCACGAGGGAAGATTACGATGGAAGTCCATGAACAAAATTATATCGGAGTTAGATTCTAGGAAATTTTTTGAAATACTAGTTTCGGTCAAAAAAATTGTAGTATATTATACACAATTTTATACTAGTTTCGTTCAGAAAATAAAATTAAATCAAGGAATGTTCGAAATGCTACGAAAATTTTCATATCCTTCCTATATTTTACGAGGCAACATTACGATGGAAGTCCCGACAAAAAACTTATCTCATAATTAGATTCTATGGAACTTTTGGAAATACTAGTTTCGGTCAAAAAATCGTAGTATATTATACACAATTTAATACTAGTTTCGGTCAAAAAATCAAATTAAATCGAGGATTGTTCGAAATGCTACGAAACTCTTAAGATCATTTCTATATTTTACGAGGGAAGATTACGATGGAAGTCCTTGAACAAAATTATATCGGAGTTAGATTCTAGGAAACTTTTTGAAATACTAGTTTCGGTCAAAACATTGTAGTATATTATACACAATTTTATACTAGTTTCGGTCAGAAAATAAAATTAAATAAAGGAATGTTCGAAATGCTACGAAAGTTTTCATATCCTTCCTATATTTTACGAGGCAATATTATGATGGAAGTCCCGACAAAAAACTTATCTCATTATTAGATTCTATGGAACTTTTGGAAATACTAGTTTCGGTCAAAAAATCGTAGTATAATATACACAAATTTATACTAGTTTCGGTTAGAAATCTTGTTAAATCGAGGATTGTTCGAAATGCTACGAAACATTTCAAATCCTTTCTATATTTTATGAGGGAAGATTATGACGGAAGTCCAGGCAAAAAATCATCTCAGAAATAGATTCTATGAATCTTTTTGAAATACGAGTTTCGGTAAAAAATTGTAGTATATTATACACAATTTTATACTAGTTTTTGTCAAAAATTAAAATTAAATCGAGGAATGTTCTAAATGCCACGAACTTTTAAGATCCTTTCTATAATTTACGAGGGAAGATTATGATGGAATTACATGCAAAAAATTATCTCAAAATTGGATTCTATGAAACTTTTTGAAATTTCAATTTAGGTCAAAAAATCATAGTATATTATACACAATTTTATACTAGTTACGGTCAAAAAATCAAATTAAATCGAGGATTGTTTGAAATGCTACGAAACATTTCAAATCCTTTCTATATTTTACAAGGGAAGATTATGATGGAAGTCCATGCAAAAAATTATCTCAGAAATAGATTCTATGAAACTTTTTGAAATACGAGTTTCGGTCAAAAATCGTAGTATATTATACACAATTTTATACTAGTTTCTGTCAAAAAATCAAATTAAATCGAGGATTGTTCGAAATGCTACGAATCTTTTAAGATCCATTCTATTTTTTTACGAGGGAAGGTTATGATGGAAGTCCATGCAAAAAAATATGTCAAAATAAGATTCTATGGAACTTTTTGAAATACGTGTTTAGGTCAATAAATCGTAGTATATTATACACAATTTCATACTAGTTTCGGTCAGAAAATGAAATTAAATTGAGGATTGTTTGAAATGCTACGAAACTTTTCAAATCCTTTCTATATTTTAGGAGGGAAGTTTACGATGGAAGTCCCTGCAAAAAATTATGTCAGAATTAGATTCTATGAAATTTTTTGAAATACTAGTTTAGGTTAAAAAATCCTAGTATATTATACACAATTTTATACTAGTTTCGGTCATAAATCTAATTAAATCGAGGATTATTCGAAATGCTACAAAACATTTCAAATCCTTTCTATATTTTACGAGGGAAGATTATGATGGAAGTCCATGCAAAAAATTATCTCAAAAATAGATTCTATGAAACTTTTTGAAATACGAGTTTCGGTCAAAAATCGTAGTATATTATACACAATTTTATACTAGTTTCTGTCAAAAAATCAAATTAAATCGATGATTGTTCGAAATGCTACGAAATTTTAAGATCCATTCTATTTTTTACAAGGGATGGTTATATTGGAAGTCCATGCAAAAAATTATGTCACAATAAGATTCTATGGAACTTTTTGAAATACGAGTTTAGGTCAAAAAATCGTAGTATATTATACACAATTTTATACTAGTTTCAGTCAGAAAATTAAATTAAATTGAGGATTGTTTGAAATGCTACAAAACTTTTCAGATCCTTTCTATATTTTAAGAGGTAAGCTTACGATGGAAGTCCCTGCAAAAAATTATCTCAGAATTAGATTCTATGAATTTTTTTGAAATACTAGTTTAGGTTAAAAAATCCTAATATATTATACACAATTTTATACTAGTTTAGGTACGAAAATCAAATTAAATCGAGGATGGTTCGAAATGCTACAAAACTTTTAAGATCTTTTCTATATTTTACGAGGGAAGATTTCGATGGAAGTCCATGCAGAAAATCATCTCAGAATTAGATTCTATGAAACTTTTTGAAATGCCAGTTTAGGTCAAAAATCGTAGTATATTATACACAAGTTTATACTAGTTTCGGTCAAAAAATCAAATTAAATCGAGTATTGTTCGAAATGCTACGAAACTTTTAAGATCCTTTCTATATTTTACGAGGGAAGATTACGATGGAAGTCCATGCAAAAAATTATCTCGGAGTTAGATTCTATGAAACTTTTTGAAATACTAGTTTCGGTCAAAAAATCGTAGTATATTATAAACAATTTAATACTAGTTTCGGTCAAAAAATAAAATTAAATCGAGCATTGTTCGAAATGCTACGGAACTCTTAAGATCCTTTCTATATTTCACGAGGGAAGATTACGATGGAATTCCATGAACAAAATTATATTGGAGTTAGATTCTAGGAAATTTTTTGAAATACTAGTTTCGGTCAAAAAAAATTGTAATATATTATACACAATTTTATACTAGTTTCGGTCAGAAAATAAAATTAAATCAAGGAATGTTCGAAATGCTACGAAAATTTTCATATCCTTCCTATATTTTACGAGGCAACATTACGATGGAAGTCCCGACAAAAAACTCATCTCATAATTAGATTCTATGGAACTTTTGGAAATACTAGTTTCGGTCAAAAAATCGTAGTATATTATACACAATTTAATACTAGTTTCGGTCAAAAAATCAAATTAAATCGAGGATTGTTCTAAATGCCACGAACTTTTAAGATCCTTTCTATAATTTACGAGGGAAGATTATGATGGAATTACATGCAAAAAATTATCTCAAAATTGGATTCTATGAAACTTTTTGAAATTTCAATTTAGGTCAAAAAATCATAGTATATTATACACAATTTTATACTAGTTACGGTCAAAAAATCAAATTAAATCAAGGATTGTTCGAAATGCTACGAAACATTTCAAATCCTTTCTATATTTTACAAGGGAAGATTATGATGGAAGTCCATGCAAAAAATTATCTCAGAAATAGATTCTATGAAACTTTTTGAAATACGAGTTTCGGTCAAAAATCGTAGTATATTATACACAATTTTATACTAGTTTCTGTCAAAAAATCAAATTAAATCGAGGATTGTTCGAAATGCTACGAATCTTTTAAGATCCATTCTATTTTTTACGAGGGAAGGTTATGATGGAAGTCCATGCAAAAAAATATGTCAAAATAAGATTCTATGGAACTTTTTGAAATACGTGTTTAGGTCAATAAATCGTAGTATATTATACACAATTTCATACTAGTTTCGGTCAGAAAATGAAATTAAATTGAGGATTGTTTGAAATGCTACGAAACTTTTCAGATCCTTTCTATATTTTAGGAGGGAAGTTTACGATGGAAGTCCCTGCAACAAATTATGTCAGAATTAGATTGTATGAAAAATTTTGAAATACTAGTTTAGGTTAAAAAATCCTAGTATATTATACACAATTTTATACTAGTTTCGGTCATAAATCTAATTAAATCGAGGATTATTCGAAATGCTACAAAACGTTTCAAATCCTTTCTATATTTTACGAGAGAAGATTATGATGGAAGTCCATGCAAAAAATTATCTCAAAAATAGATTCTATGAAACTTTTTGAAATACGAGTTTCGGTCAAAAATCGTAGTATATTATACACAATTTTATACTAGTTTCTCTCAAAAAATCAAATTAAATCGAGGATTGTTCGAAATGCTACGAAATTTTAAGATCCTTTCTATTTTTTACAAGGGATGGTTATGTTGGAAGTCCATGCAAAAAATTATGTCACAATAAGATTCTATGGAACTTTTTGAAATACGAGTTTAGGTCAAAAAATCGTAGTATATTATACACAATTTCATACTAGTTTCGGTCAGAAAATTAAATTAAATTGAGGATTGTTTGAAATGCTACAAAACTTTTCAGATCCTTTCTATATTTTAAGAGGTAAGCTTACGATGGAAGTCCCTGCAAAAAATTATCTCAGAATTAGATTCTATGAATTTTTTTGAAATACTAGTTTAGGTTAAAAAATCCTAGTATATTATACACAATTTTATACTAGTTTAGGTACGAAAATCAAATTAAATCGAGGATTGTTCGAAATGCTACAAAACTTTTCAGATCCTTTCTATATTTTACGAGGGAAGATTTCGATGGAAGTCCATGCAGAAAATCATCTCAGAATTAGATTCTATGAAACTTTTTGAAATGCCAGTTTAGGTCAAAAATCGTAGTATATTATACACAAGTTTATACTAGTTTCGGTCAAAAAATCAAATTAAATCGAGTATTGTTCGAAATGCTACGAAACTTTTAAGATCCTTTCTATATTTTACGAGGGAAGATTACGATGGAAGTCCATGCAAAAAATTATCTCGGAGTTAGATTCTATGAAACTTTTTGAAATACTAGTTTCGGTCAAAAAATCGTAGTATATTATAAACAATTTAATACTAGTTTCGGTCAAAAAATCAAATTAAATCGAGCATTGTTCGAAATGCTACGAAACTCTTAAGATCCTTTCTATATTTCACGAGGGAAGATTACGATGGAAGTCCATGAACAAAATTATATCGGAGTTAGATTCTAGGAAATTTTTTGAAATACTAGTTTCGGTCAAAAAAATTGTAGTATATTATACACAATTTTATACTAGTTTCGTTCAGAAAATAAAATTAAATCAAGGAATGTTCGAAATGCTACGAAAATTTTCATATCCTTCCTATATTTTACGAGGCAACATTACGATGGAAGTCCCGACAAAAAACTTATCTCATAATTAGATTCTATGGAACTTTTGGAAATACTAGTTTCGGTCAAAAAATCGTAGTATATTATACACAATTTAATACTAGTTTCGGTCAAAAAATCAAATTAAATCGAGGATTGTTCGAAATGCTACGAAACTCTTAAGATCATTTCTATATTTTACGAGGGAAGATTATGATGGAAGTCCTTGAACAAAATTATATCGGAGTTAGATTCTAGGAAACTTTTTGAAATACTAGTTTCGGTCAAAACATTGTAGTATATTATACACAATTTTATACTAGTTTCGGTCAGAAAATAAAATTAAATAAAGGAATGTTCGAAATGCTACGAAAGTTTTCATATCCTTCCTATATTTTACGAGGCAATATTATGATGGAAGTCCCGACAAAAAACTTATCTCATTATTAGATTCTATGGAACTTTTGGAAATACTAGTTTCGGTCAAAAAATCGTAGTATAATATACACAAATTTATACTAGTTTCGGTTAGAAATCTTGTTAAATCGAGGATTGTTCGAAATGCTACGAAACATTTCAAATCCTTTCTATATTTTATGAGGGAAGATTATGACGGAAGTCCAGGCAAAAAATCATCTCAGAAATAGATTCTATGAATCTTTTTGAAATACGAGTTTCGGTAAAAAATTGTAGTATATTATACACAATTTTATACTAGTTTTTGTCAAAAATTAAAATTAAATCGAGGAATGTTCTAAATGCCACGAACTTTTAAGATCCTTTCTATAATTTACGAGGGAAGATTATGATGGAATTACATGCAAAAAATTATCTCAAAATTGGATTCTATGAAACTTTTTGAAATTTCAATTTAGGTCAAAAAATCATAGTATATTATACACAATTTTATACTAGTTACGGTCAAAAAATCAAATTAAATCGAGGATTGTTTGAAATGCTACGAAACATTTCAAATCCTTTCTATATTTTACAAGGGAAGATTATGATGGAAGTCCATGCAAAAAATTATCTCAGAAATAGATTCTATGAAACTTTTTGAAATACGAGTTTCGGTCAAAAATCGTAGTATATTATACACAATTTTATACTAGTTTCTGTCAAAAAATCAAATTAAATCGAGGATTGTTCGAAATGCTACGAATCTTTTAAGATCCATTCTATTTTTTTACGAGGGAAGGTTATGATGGAAGTCCATGCAAAAAAATATGTCAAAATAAGATTCTATGGAACTTTTTGAAATACGTGTTTAGGTCAATAAATCGTAGTATATTATACACAATTTCATACTAGTTTCGGTCAGAAAATGAAATTAAATTGAGGATTGTTTGAAATGCTACGAAACTTTTCAAATCCTTTCTATATTTTAGGAGGGAAGTTTACGATGGAAGTCCCTGCAAAAAATTATGTCAGAATTAGATTCTATGAAATTTTTTGAAATACTAGTTTAGGTTAAAAAATCCTAGTATATTATACACAATTTTATACTAGTTTCGGTCATAAATCTAATTAAATCGAGGATTATTCGAAATGCTACAAAACATTTCAAATCCTTTCTATATTTTACGAGGGAAGATTATGATGGAAGTCCATGCAAAAAATTATCTCAAAAATAGATTCTATGAAACTTTTTGAAATACGAGTTTCGGTCAAAAATCGTAGTATATTATACACAATTTTATACTAGTTTCTGTCAAAAAATCAAATTAAATCGATGATTGTTCGAAATGCTACGAAATTTTAAGATCCATTCTATTTTTTACAAGGGATGGTTATATTGGAAGTCCATGCAAAAAATTATGTCACAATAAGATTCTATGGAACTTTTTGAAATACGAGTTTAGGTCAAAAAATCGTAGTATATTATACACAATTTTATACTAGTTTCAGTCAGAAAATTAAATTAAATTGAGGATTGTTTGAAATGCTACAAAACTTTTCAGATCCTTTCTATATTTTAAGAGGTAAGCTTACGATGGAAGTCCCTGCAAAAAATTATCTCAGAATTAGATTCTATGAATTTTTTTGAAATACTAGTTTAGGTTAAAAAATCCTAATATATTATACACAATTTTATACTAGTTTAGGTACGAAAATCAAATTAAATCGAGGATTGTTCGAAATGCTACAAAACTTTTAAGATCTTTTCTATATTTTACGAGGGAAGATTTCGATGGAAGTCCATGCAGAAAATCATCTCAGAATTAGATTCTATGAAACTTTTTGAAATGCCAGTTTAGGTCAAAAATCGTAGTATATTATACACAAGTTTATACTAGTTTCGGTCAAAAAATCAAATTAAATCGAGTATTGTTCGAAATGCTACGAAACTTTTAAGATCCTTTCTATATTTTACGAGGGAAGATTACGATGGAAGTCCATGCAAAAAATTATCTCGGAGTTAGATTCTATGAAACTTTTTGAAATACTAGTTTCGGTCAAAAAATCGTAGTATATTATAAACAATTTAATACTAGTTTCGGTCAAAAAATAAAATTAAATCGAGCATTGTTCGAAATGCTACGGAACTCTTAAGATCCTTTCTATATTTCACGAGGGAAGATTACGATGGAATTCCATGAACAAAATTATATTGGAGTTAGATTCTAGGAAATTTTTTGAAATACTAGTTTCGGTCAAAAAAAATTGTAATATATTATACACAATTTTATACTAGTTTCGGTCAGAAAATAAAATTAAATCAAGGAATGTTCGAAATGCTACGAAAATTTTCATATCCTTCCTATATTTTACGAGGCAACATTACGATGGAAGTCCCGACAAAAAACTCATCTCATAATTAGATTCTATGGAACTTTTGGAAATACTAGTTTCGGTCAAAAAATCGTAGTATATTATACACAATTTAATACTAGTTTCGGTCAAAAAATCAAATTAAATCGAGGATTGTTCTAAATGCCACGAACTTTTAAGATCCTTTCTATAATTTACGAGGGAAGATTATGATGGAATTACATGCAAAAAATTATCTCAAAATTGGATTCTATGAAACTTTTTGAAATTTCAATTTAGGTCAAAAAATCATAGTATATTATACACAATTTTATTCTAGTTACGGTCAAAAAATCAAATTAAATCAAGGATTGTTCGAAATGCTACGAAACATTTCAAATCCTTTCTATATTTTACAAGGGAAGATTATGATGGAAGTCCATGCAAAAAATTATCTCAGAAATAGATTCTATGAAACTTTTTGAAATACGAGTTTCGGTCAAAAATCGTAGTATATTATACACAATTTTATACTAGTTTCTGTCAAAAAATCAAATTAAATCGAGGATTGTTCGAAATGCTACGAATCTTTTAAGATCCATTCTATTTTTTACGAGGGAAGGTTATGATGGAAGTCCATGCAAAAAAATATGTCAAAATAAGATTCTATGGAACTTTTTGAAATACGTGTTTAGGTCAATAAATCGTAGTATATTATACACAATTTCATACTAGTTTCGGTCAGAAAATGAAATTAAATTGAGGATTGTTTGAAATGCTACGAAACTTTTCAGATCCTTTCTATATTTTAGGAGGGAAGTTTACGATGGAAGTCCCTGCAACAAATTATGTCAGAATTAGATTGTATGAAAAATTTTGAAATACTAGTTTAGGTTAAAAAATCCTAGTATATTATACACAATTTTATACTAGTTTCGGTCATAAATCTAATTAAATCGAGGATTATTCGAAATGCTACAAAACATTTCAAATCCTTTCTATATTTTACGAGAGAAGATTATGATGGAAGTCCATGCAAAAAATTATCTCAAAAATAGATTCTATGAAACTTTTTGAAATACGAGTTTCGGTCAAAAATCGTAGTATATTATACACAATTTTATACTAGTTTCTCTCAAAAAATCAAATTAAATCGAGGATTGTTCGAAATGCTACGAAATTTTAAGATCCTTTCTATTTTTTACAAGGGATGGTTATGTTGGAAGTCCATGCAAAAAATTATGTCACAATAAGATTCTATGGAACTTTTTGAAATACGAGTTTAGGTCAAAAAATCGTAGTATATTATACACAATTTCATACTAGTTTCGGTCAGAAAATTAAATTAAATTGAGGATTGTTTGAAATGCTACAAAACTTTTCAGATCCTTTCTATATTTTAAGAGGTAAGCTTACGATGGAAGTCCCTGCAAAAAATTATCTCAGAATTAGATTCTATGAATTTTTTTGAAATACTAGTTTAGGTTAAAAAATCCTAGTATATTATACACAATTTTATACTAGTTTAGGTACGAAAATCAAATTAAATCGAGGATTGTTCGAAATGCTACAAAACTTTTCAGATCCTTTCTATATTTTACGAGGGAAGATTTCGATGGAAGTCCATGCAGAAAATCATCTCAGAATTAGATTCTATGAAACTTTT
Organism: Lathyrus aphaca; assembly: GCA_963966055.1. Classification (NCBI taxonomy): domain Eukaryota; kingdom Viridiplantae; phylum Streptophyta; class Magnoliopsida; order Fabales; family Fabaceae; genus Lathyrus; species Lathyrus aphaca. Next base: position 11,124,179 of record OZ014523.1, read on the forward strand.
TGAAATGCCAGTTTAGGTCAAAAATCGTAGTATATTATACACAAGTTTATACTAGTTTCGGTCAAAAAATCAAATTAAATCGAGTATTGTTCGAAATGCTACGAAACTTTTAAGATCCTTTCTATATTTTACGAGGGAAGATTACGATGGAAGTCCATGCAAAAAATTATCTCGGAGTTAGATTCTATGAAACTTTTTGAAATACTAGTTTCGGTCAAAAAATCGTAGTATATTATAAACAATTTAATACTAGTTTCGGTCAAAAAATCAAATTAAATCGAGCATTGTTCGAAATGCTACGGAACTCTTAAGATCCTTTCTATATTTCACGAGGGAAGATTACGATGGAATTCCATGAACAAAATTATATCGGAGTTAGATTCTAGGAAATTTTTTGAAATACTAGTTTCGGTCAAAAAAAATTGTAATATATTATACACAATTTTATACTAGTTTCGGTCAGAAAATAAAATTAAATCAAGGAATGTTCGAAATGCTACGAAAATTTTCATATCCTTCCTATATTTTACGAGGCAACATTACGATGGAAGTCCCGACAAAAAACTCATCTCATAATTAGATTCTATGGAACTTTTGGAAATACTAGTTTCGGTCAAAAAATCGTAGTATATTATACACAATTTAATACTAGTTTCGGTCAAAAAATCAAATTAAATCGAGGATTGTTCTAAATGCCACGAACTTTTAAGATCCTTTCTATAATTTACGAGGGAAGATTATGATGGAATTACATGCAAAAAATTATCTCAAAATTGGATTCTATGAAACTTTTTGAAATTTCAATTTAGGTCAAAAAATCATAGTATATTATACACAATTTTATACTAGTTACGGTCAAAAAATCAAATTAAATCAAGGATTGTTCGAAATGCTACAAAACATTTCAAATCCTTTCTATATTTTACAAGGGAAGATTATGATGGAAGTCCATGCAAAAAATTATCTCAGAAATAGATTCTATGAAACTTTTTGAAATACGAGTTTCGGTCAAAAATCGTAGTATATTATACACAATTTTATACTAGTTTCTGTCAAAAAATCAAATTAAATCGAGGATTGTTCGAAATGCTACGAATCTTTTAAGATCCATTCTATTTTTTACGAGGGAAGGTTATGATGGAAGTCCATGCAAAAAAATATGTCAAAATAAGATTCTATGGAACTTTTTGAAATACGTGTTTAGGTCAATAAATCGTAGTATATTATACACAATTTCATACTAGTTTCGGTCAGAAAATGAAATTAAATTGAGGATTGTTTGAAATGCTACGAAACTTTTCAGATCCTTTCTATATTTTAGGAGGGAAGTTTACGATGGAAGTCCCTGCAAAAAATTATGTCAGAATTAGATTGTATGAAAAATTTTGAAATACTAGTTTAGGTTAAAAAATCCTAGTATATTATACACAATTTTATACTAGTTTCGGTCATAAATCTAATTAAATCGAGGATTATTCGAAATGCTACAAAACGTTTCAAATCCTTTCTATATTTTACGAGAGAAGATTATGATGGAAGTCCATGCAAAAAATTATCTCAAAAATAGATTCTATGAAACTTTTTGAAATACGAGTTTCGGTCAAAAATCGTAGTATATTATACACAATTTTATACTAGTTTCTCTCAAAAAATCAAATTAAATCGAGGATTGTTCGAAATGCTACGAAATTTTAAGATCCTTTCTATTTTTTACAAGGGATGGTTATGTTGGAAGTCCATGCAAAAAATTATGTCACAATAAGATTCTATGGAACTTTTTGAAATACGAGTTTAGGTCAAAAAATCGTAGTATATTATACACAATTTCATACTAGTTTCGGTCAGAAAATTAAATTAAATTGAGGATTGTTTGAAATGCTACAAAACTTTTCAGATCCTTTCTATATTTTAAGAGGTAAGCTTACGATGGAAGTCCCTGCAAAAAATTATCTCAGAATTAGATTCTATGAATTTTTTTGAAATACTAGTTTAGGTTAAAAAATCCTAGTATATTATACACAATTTTATACTTGTTTAGGTACGAAAATCAAATTAAATCGAGGATTGTTCGAAATGCTACAAAACTTTTCAGATCCTTTCTATATTTTACGAGGGAAGATTTCGATGGAAGTCCATGCAGAAAATCATCTCAGAATTAGATTCTATGAAACTTTTTGAAATGCCAGTTTAGGTCAAAAATCGTAGTATATTATACACAAGTTTATACTAGTTTCGGTCAAAACATCAAATTAAATCGAGTATTGTTCGAAATGCTACGAAACTTTTAAGATCCTTTCTATATTTTACGAGGGAAGATTACGATGGAAGTCCATGCAAAAAATTATCTCGGAGTTAGATTCTATGAAACTTTTTGAAATACTAGTTTCGGTCAAAAAATCGTAGTATATTATAAACAATTTAATACTAGTTTCGGTCAAAAAATCAAATTAAATCGAGCATTGTTCGAAATGCTACGGAACTCTTAAGATCCTTTCTATATTTCACGAGGGAAGATTACGATGGAATTCCATGAACAAAATTATATCGGAGTTAGATTCTAGGAAATTTTTTGAAATACTAGTTTCGGTCAAAAAAAATTGTAATATATTATACACAATTTTATACTAGTTTCGGTCAGAAAATAAAATTAAATCAAGGAATGTTCGAAATGCTACGAAAATTTTCATATCCTTCCTATATTTTACGAGGCAACATTACGATGGAAGTCCCGACAAAAAACTTATCTCATAATTAGATTCTATGGAACTTTTGGAAATACTAGTTTCGGTCAAAAAATCGTAGTATATTATACACAATTTAATACTAGTTTCGGTCAAAAAATCAAATTAAATCGAGGATTGTTCGAAATGCTACGAAACTCTTAAGATCCTTTCTATATTTTACGAGGGAAGATTACGATGGAAGTCCTTGAACAAAATTATATCGGAGTTAGATTCTAGGAAACTTTTTGAAATACTATTTTCGGTCAAAACATTGTAGTATATTATACACAATTTTATACTAGTTTCGGTCAGAAAATAAAATTAAATCAAGGAATGTTCGAAATGCTACGAAAGTTTTCATATCCTTCCTATATTTTACGAGGCAATATTACGATGGAAGTCCCGACAAAAAACTTATCTCATAATTAGATTCTATGGAACTTTTGGAAATACTAGTTTCGGTCAAAAAATCGTAGTATAATATACACAATTTTATACTAGTTTCGGTTAGAAATCTAGTTAAATCGAGGATTGTTCGAAATGCTACAAAACATTTCAAATCCTTTCTATATTTTATGAGGGAAGATTATGACGGAAGTCCATGCAAAAAATCATCTAAGAAATAGATTCTATGAATCTTTTTGAAATACGAGTTTCGGTAAAAAATCGTAGTATATTATTCACAATTTTATACTAGTTTTTGTCAAATATCAAATTAAATCGAGGATTGTTCTAAATGCCACGAACTTTTAAGATCCTTTCTATAATTTACGAGGGAAGATTATGATGGAATTACATGCAAAAAATTATCTCAAAATTGGATTCTATGAAACTTTTTGAAATTTCAATTTAGGTCAAAAAATCATAGTATATTATACACAATTTTATACTAGTTACGGTCAAAAAATCAAACTAAATCGAGGATTGTTCGAAATGCTACGAAACATTTCAAATCCTTTCTATATTTTACAAGGGAAGATAATGATGGAAGTCCATGCAAAAAATTATCTCAGAAATAGATTCTATGAAACTTTTTGAAATACGAGTTTCGGTCAAAAATCGTAGTATATTATACACAATTTTATACTAGTTTCTGTCAAAAAATCAAATTAAATCGAGGATTGTTCGAAATGCTACGAATCTTTTAAGATCCATTCTATTTTTTACGAGGGAAGGTTATGATGGAAGTCCATGCAAAAAAATATGTCAAAATAAGATTCTATGGAACTTTTTGAAATACGTGTTTAGGTCAATAAATCGTAGTATATTATACACAATTTCATACTAGTTTCGGTCAGAAAATGAAATTAAATTGAGGATTGTTTGAAATGTTACGAAACTTTTCAGATCCTTTCTATATTTTAGGAGGGAAGTTTACGATGGAAGTCCCTGCAAAAAATTATGTCAGAATTAGATTCTATGAAAAATTTTGAAATACTAGTTTAGGTTAAAAAATCCTAGTATATTATACACAATTACATACTAGTTTCGGTCAGAAATCTAATTAAATCGAGGATTATTCGAAATGCTACGAAACATTTCAAATCCTTTCTATATTTTACGAGGGAAGATTATGATGGAAGTCCATGCAAAAAATTATCTCAAAAATAGATTCTATAAAACTTTTTGAAATACGAGTTTCGGTCAAAAATCGTAGTATATTATACACAATTTTATACTAGTTTCTGTCAAAAAATCAAATTAAATCGAGGATTATTCGAAATGCTACGAAACTTTTAAGATCCATTCTATTTTTTACGAGGGATGGTTATGATGGAAGTCCATGCAAAAAATTATGTCACAATAAGATTCTATGGAACTTTTTGAAATACGAGTTTAGGTCAAAAAATCGTAGTATATTATACACAATTTAATACTAGTTTCGGTCAGAAAATTAAATTAAATTGAGGATTGTTTGAAATGCTACAAAACTTTTCAGATCCTTTCTATATTTTAGGAGGTAAGCTTACGATGGAAGTCCCTGCAAAAAATTATCTCAGAATTAGATTCTATGAAATTTTTTGAAATACTAGTTTAGGTTAAAAAATCCTAGTATATTATACACAATTTTATACTAGTTTAGGTCAGAAAATCAAATTAGATCGAGGATTGTTCGAAATGCTACAAAACTTTTGAGATCCTTTCTATATTTTACGAGGGAAGATTTCAATGGAAGTCCATGCAAAAAATCATCTCAGAATTTGATTCTATGAAACTTTTTGAAATGCCAGTTTAGGTCAAAAATCGTAGTATATTATACACAAGTTTATACTAGTTTCGGTCAAAAAATCAAATTAAATCGAGTATTGTTCGAAATGCTACGAAACTTTTAAGATCCTTTCTATATTTTACGAGGGAAGATTACGATGGAAGTCCATGCAAAAAATTATCTCGGAGTTAGATTCTATGAAACTTTTTGAAATACTAGTTTCGGTCAAAAAATCGTAGTATATTATACACAATTTAATACTAGTTTCGGTCAAAAAATAAAATTAAATCGAGGATTGTTCGAAATGCTACGAAACTCTTATGATCCTTTCTATATTTTACGAGGGAAGATTACGATGGAAGTCCTTGAACAAAATTATATCGGAGTTAGATTCTAGGAATCTTTTTGAAATACTAGTTTCGGTCAAAACATTGTAGTATATTATACACAATTTTATACTAGTTTCGGTCAGAAAATAAAATTAAATCAAGGAATGTTCGAAATGCTACGAAAGTTTTCATATCCTTCCTATATTTTACGAGGCAATATTACGATGGAAGTCCCGACAAAAAACTTATCTCATAATTAGATTCTATGGAACTTTTGGAAATACTAGTTTCGGTCAAAAAATCGTAGTATAATATACACAATTTTATACTAGTTTCGGTTAGAAATCTAGTTAAATCGAGGATTGTTCGAAATGCTACAAAACATTTCAAATCCTTTCTATATTTTATGAGGGAAGATTATGACGGAAGTCCATGCAAAAAATCATCTCAGAAATAGATTCTATGAATCTTTTTGAAATACGAGTTTCGGTAAAAAATCGTAGTATATTATACACAATTTTATACTAGTTTTTGTCAAATATCAAATTAAATCGAGGATTGTTCTAAATGCCACGAACTTTTAAGATCCTTTCTATAATTTACGAGGGAAGATTATGATGGAATTACATGCAAAAAATTATCTCAAAATTGGATTCTATGAAACTTTTTGAAATTCCAATTTAGGTCAAAAAATCATAGTATATTATACACAATTTTATACTAGTTACGGTCAAAAAATCAAATTAAATCGAGGATTGTTCGAAATGCTACGAAACATTTCAAATCCTTTCTATATTTTACAAGGGAAGATTATGATGGAAGTCCATGCAAAAAATTATCTCAGAAATAGATTCTATGAAACTTTTTGAAATACGAGTTTCGGTCAAAAATCGTAGTATATTATACACAATGTTATACTAGTTTCTGTCAAAAAATCAAATTAAATCGAGGATTGTTCGAAATGCTACGAATCTTTTAAGATCCATTCTATTTTTTACGAGGGAAGGTTATGATGGAAGTCCATGCAAAAAAATATGTCAAAATTAGATTCAATGGAACTTTTAGAAATACGTGTTTAGGTCAATAAATCGTAGTATATTATACACAATTTCATACTAGTTTCGGTCAGAAAATGAAATTAAATTGAGGATTGTTTGAAATGCTACGAAACTTTTCAGATCCTTTCTATATTTTAGGAGGGAAGTTTACGATGGAAGTCCCTGCAAAAAATTATGTCAGAATTAGATTCTATGAAAAATTTTGAAATACTAGTTTAGGTTAAAAAATCCTAGTATATTATACACAATTTTATACTAGTTTCGGTCAGAAATCTAATTAAATCGAGGATTATTCGAAATGCTACGAAACATTTCAAATCCTTTCTATATTTTACGAGGGAAGATTATGATGGAAGTCCATGCAAAAAATTATCTCAAAAATAGATTCTATGAAACTTTTTGAAATACGAGTTTCGGTCAAAAATCGTAGTATATTATACACAATTTTATACTAGTTTCTGTCAAAAAATCAAATTAAATCGAGGATTATTCGAAATGCTACGAAACTTTTAAGATCCATTCTATATTTTACGAGGGATGGTTATGATGGAAGTCCATGCAAAAAATTATGTCACAATAAGATTCTATGGAACTTTTTGAAATACGAGTTTAGGTCAAAAAATCGTAGTATATTATACACAATTTCATACTAGTTTCGGTCAGAAAATTAAATTAAATTGAGGAATGCTTGAAATGCTACAAAACTTTTCAGATCCTTTCTATATTTTAGGAGGGAAGCTTACGATGGAAGTCCCTGCAAAAAATTATCTCAGAATTAGATTCTATGAAATTTTTTGAAATACTAGTTTAGGTTAAAAAATCCTAGTATATTATACACAATTTTATACTAGTTTAGGTCAGAAAATCAAATTAGATCGAGGATTGTTCGAAATGCTACAAAACTTTTCAGATCCTTTCTATATTTTACGAGGGAAGATTTCGATGGAAGTCCATGCAAAAAATCATCTCAGAATTAGATTCTATGAAACTTTTTGAAATGCCAGTTTAGGTCAAAAATCGTAGTATATTATACACAAGTTTATACTAGTTTCGGTCAAAAAATCAAATTAAATCGAGTATTGTTCGAAATGCTACGAAACTTTTAAGATCCTTTCTATATTTTACGAGGGAAGATTACGATGGAAGTCCATGCAAAAAATTATCTCGGAGTTAGATTCTATGAAACTTTTTGAAATACTAGTTTCGGTCAAAAAATCGTAGTATATTATACACAATTTAATACTAGTTTCGGTCAAAAAATCAAATTAAATCGAGGATTGTTCGAAATGCTACGAAACTCTTAAGATCCTTTCTATATTTTATGAGGGAAGATTACGATGGAAGTCCTTGAACAAAGTTATATCGGAGTTAGATTCTAGGAAACTTTTTTAAATACTAGTTTCGGTCAAAAATTTGTAGTATATTATACCCAATTTTATACTAGTTTCGGTCAGAAAATAAAATTAAATCAAGGAATGTTCGAAATGTCTACGAAAGTTTTCATATCCTTCCTATATTTTACGAGGTAATATTACGATGGAAGTCCCGACAAAAAACTTATCTCATAATTAGATTCTATGGAACTTTTGGAAATACTAGTTTCGGTCAAAAAATCGTAGTATAATATACACAATTTTATACTAATTTCGGTTAGAAATCTAGTTAAATCGAGGATTGTTCGAAATGCTACGAAACATTTCAAATCCTTTCTATATTTTATGAGGGAAGATTATGACGGAAGTCCATGCAAAAAATCATCTCAGAAATAGATTCTATGAATCTTTTTGAAATACGAGTTTCGGTAAAAAATCGTAGTATATTATACACAATTTTATACTAGTTTTTGTCAAAAATCAAATTAAATCGAGGATTGTTCAAAATGCCACGAACTTTTAAGATCCTTTCTATAATTTACGAGGGAAGATTATGATGGAATTATATGCAAAAAATTATCTCAAAATTGGATTCTATGAAACTTTTTGAAATTTCAATTTAGGTCAAAAAATCATAGTATATTATACACAATTTTATACTAGTTACGGTCAAAAAACAAATTAAATCGAGGATTGTTCGAAATGCTACGAAACATTTCAAATCCTTTCTATATTTTACAAGGGAAGATTATGATGGAAGTCCATGCAAAAAATTATATCAGAAATAGATTCTATGAAACTTTTTGAAATACGAGTTTCGGTCAAAAATCGTAGTATATTATACACAATTTTATACTAGTTTCTGTCAAAAAATCAAATTAAATAGAGGATTGTTCGAAATGCTACGAATCTTTTAAGATCCATTCTATTTTTTACGAGGGAAGGTTATGATGGAAGTCCATGCAAAAAAATATGTCAAAATAAGATTCTATGGAACTTTTTGAAATACGTGTTTAGGTCAATAAATCGTAGTATATTATACACAATTTCATACTAGTTTTGGTCAGAAAATGAAATTAAATTGAGGATTGTTTGAAATGCTACGAAACTTTTCAGATCCTTTCTATATTTTAGGAGGGAAGTTTACGATGGAAGTCCCTGCAAAAAATTATGTCAGAATTAGATTCTATGAAAATTTTTGAAATACTAGTTTAGGTTAAAAAATCCTAGTATATTATACACAATTTTATACTAGTTTCGGTCAGAAATCTAATTAAATCGAGGATTATTCGAAATGCTACGAAACATTTCAAATCCTTTCTATATTTTACGAGGGAAGATTATGATGGAAGTCCATGCAAAAAATTATCTCAAAAATAAATTCTATGAAACTTTTTGAAATACGAGTTTCGGTCAAAAATCGTAGTATATTATACACAATTTTATACTAGTTTCTGTCAAAAAATCAAATTAAATCGAGGATTGTTCGAAATGCTACGAAACTTTTAAGATCCATTCTATTTTTTACGAGGGATGGTTATGATGGAAGTCCATGCAAAAAATTATGTCACAATAAGATTCTATGGAACTTTTTGAAATACGAGTTTAGGTCAAAAAATCGTAGTATATTATACACAATTTCATACTAGTTTCGGTCAGAAAATTAAATTAAATTGAGGATTGTTTGAAATGCTACAAAACTTTTCAGATCCTTTCTATATTTTAGGAGGTAAGCTTACGATGGAAGTCCCTGCAAAAAATTATCTCAGAATTAGATTCTATGAATTTTTTTGAAATACTAGTTTAGGTTAAAAAATCCTAGTACATTATACACAATTTTATACTAGTTTAGGTCAGAAAATCAAATTATATCGAGGATTGTTCGAAATGCTACAAAACTTTTCAGATCCTTTCTATATTTTACGAGGGAAGATTTCGATGGAAGTCCATGCAAAAAATCATCTCAGAATTAGATTCTATGAAACTTTTTGAAATGCCAGTTTAGGTCAAAAATCGTAGTATATTATACACAAGTTTATACTAGTTTCGGTAAAAAAATCAAATTAAATCGAGTATTGTTCGAAATGCTACTAAACTTTTAAGATCCTTTCTATATTTTACGAGGGAAGATTACGATGGAAGTCCATGCAAAAAATTATCTCGGAGTTAGATTCTATGAAACTTTTTGAAATACTAGTTTCGGTCAAAAAATCGTAGTATATTATACACAATTTAATACTAGTTTCGGTCAAAAAATCAAATTAAATCGAGGATTGTTCGAAATGCTACGAAACTCTCAAGATCCTTTCTATATTTTACGAGGGAAGATTACGATGGAAGTCCTTGAACAAAATTATATCGGAGTTAGATTCTAGGAAACTTTTTGAAATACTAGTTTCGGTCAAAAAAATTGTAGTATATTATACACAATTTTATATTAGTTTCGGTCAGAAAATAAAATTAAATCAAGGAATGTTCGAAATGCTACGAAAGTTTTGATATCCTTCCTATATTTTACGAGGCAATATTACGATGGAAGTCCCGACAAAAAACTTATCTCATAATTAGATATAATGGAACTTTTGGAAATACTAGTTTCGGTCAAAAAATCGTAGTATAATATACACAATTTTATACTAGTTTCGGTTAGAAATCTAGTTAAATCGAGGATTGTTCGAAATGCTACGAAACATTTCAAATCCTTTCTATATTTTATGAGGGAAGATTATGACGGAAGTCCATGCAAAAAATCATCTCAGAAATAGATTCTATGAATCTTTTTGAAATACGAGTTTCGGTAAAAAATCGTAGTATATTATACACAATTTTATACTAGTTTTTTTCAAAAATCAAATTAAATCGAGGATTGTTCTAAATGCCACGAACTTTTAAGATCCTTTCTATAATTTACGAGGGAAGATTATGATGGAATTACATGCAAAAAATTATCTCAAAATTGGATTCTATGAAACTTTTTGAAATTTCAATTTAGGTCAAAAAATCATATATATTATACACAATTTTATACTAGTTACGGTCAAAAAATCAAATTAAATCGAGGATTGTTCGAAATGCTACGAAACATTTCAAATCCTTTCTATATTTTACAAGTGAAGATTATGATGGAAGTCCATGCAAAAAATTATCTCAGAAATAGATTCTATGAAACTTTTTGAAATACGAGTTTCGGTCAAAAATCGTAGTATATTATATACAATTTTATACTAGTTTCTGTCAAAAAATCAAATTAAATCGAGGATTGTTCGAAATGCTACGAATCTTTTAAGATCCATTCTATTTTTTACGAGGGAAGGTTATGATGGAAGTCCATGCAAAAAAATATGTCAAAATAAGATTCTATGGAACTTTTTGAAATACGTGTTTAGGTCAATAAATCGTAGTATATTATACACAATTTCATACTAGTTTCGGTCAGAAAATGAAATTAAATTGAGGATTGTTTGAAATGCTACGAAACTTTTCAGATCCTTTCTATATTTTAGGAGGGAAGTTTACGATGGAATTCCCTGCAAAAAATTATGTCAGAATTAGATTCTATGAAAATTTTTGAAATACTAGTTTAGGTTAAAAAATCCTAGTATATTATACACAATTTTATACTAGTTTCGGTCAGAAATCTAATTAAATCGAGGATTATTCGAAATGCTACGAAACATTTCAAATCCTTTCTATATTTTACGATGGAAGATTATGATGGAAGTCCATGCAAAAAATTATCTCCAAAATAGATTCTATAAAACTTTTTGAAATACGAGTTTCGGTCAAAAATCGTAGTATATTATACACAATTTTATACTAGTTTCTGTCAAAAAATCAAATTAAATCGAGGATTGTTCGAAATGCTACGAAACTTTTAAGATCCATTCTATTTTTTACGAGGGATGGTTATGATGGAAGTCCATGCAAAAAATTATGTCACAATAAGATTCTATGGAACTTTTTGAAATACGAGTTTAGGTCAAAAAATCGTAGTATATTATACACAATTTCATACTAGTTTCGGTCAGAAAATTAAATTAAATTGAGGATTGTTTGAAATGCTACAAAACTTTTCAGATCCTTTCTATATTTTAGGAGGTAAGTTTACGATGGAAGTCCCTGCAAAAAATTATCTTAGAATTAGATTCTATGAATTTTTTTGAAATACTAGTTTAGGTTAAAAAATCCTAGTACATTATACACAATTTTATACTAGTTTAGGTCAGAAAATCAAATTAAATCGAGGATTGTTCGAAATGCTACATAACTTTTCAGATCCTTTCTATATTTTACGAGGGAAGATTTCGATGGAAGTCCATGCAAAAAATCATCTCAGAATTAGATTCTATGAAACTTTTTGAAATGCCAGTTTAGGTCAAAAATCGTAGTATATTATACACAAGTTTATACTAGTTTCGGTCAAAAAATTAAATTAAATCGAGTATTGTTCGAAATGCTACTAAACTTTTAAGATCCTTTCTATATTTTACGAGGGAAGATTACGATGGAAGTCCATGCAAAAAATTATCTCGGAGTTAGATTCTATGAAACTTTTTGAAATACTAGTTTCGGTCAAAAAATCAAATTAAATCGAGGATTGTTCGAAATGCTACGAAACTCTTAAGATCCTTTCTATATTTTACGAGGGAAGATTACGATGGAAGTCCTTGAACAAAATTATATCGGAGTTAGATTCTAGGAAACTTTTTGAAATACTAGTTTCGGTCAAAAAATTGTAGTATATTATACACAATTTTATATTAGTTTCGGTCAGAAAATTAAATTAAATCAAGGAATGTTCGAAATGCTACGAAAGTTTTCATATCCTTCCTATATTTTACGAGGCAATATTACGATGGAAGTCCCGACAAAAAACTTATCTCATAATTAGATTCTATGGAACTTTTGGAAATACTAGTTTCGGTCAAAAAATCGTAGTATAATATACACAATTTTATACTAGTTTCGGTTAGAAATCTAGTTAAATCGAGGATTGTTCGAAATGCTACGAAACATTTCAAATCCTTTCTATATTTTATGAGGGAAGATTATGACGGAAGTCCATGCAAAAAATCATCTCAGAAATAGATTCTATGAATCTTTTTGAAATACGAGTTTCGGTAAAAAATCGTAGTATATTATACACAATTTTATACTAGTTTTTTTCAAAAATCAAATTAAATCGAGGATTGTTCTAAATGCCACGAACTTTTAAGATCCTTTCTATAATTTACGAGGGAAGATTATGATGGAATTACATGCAAAAAATTATCTCAAAATTGGATTCTATGAAACTTTTTGAAATTTCAATTTAGGTCAAAAAATCATATATATTATACACAATTTTATACTAGTTACGGTCAAAAAATCAAATTAAATCGAGGATTGTTCGAAATGCTACGAAACATTTCAAATCCTTTCTATATTTTACAAGTGAAGATTATGATGGAAGTCCATGCAAAAAATTATCTCAGAAATAGATTCTATGAAACTTTTTGAAATACGAGTTTCGGTCAAAAATCGTAGTATATTATATACAATTTTATACTAGTTTCTGTCAAAAAATCAAATTAAATCGAGGATTGTTCGAAATGCTACGAATCTTTTAAGATCCATTCTATTTTTTACGAGGGAAGGTTATGATGGAAGTCCATGCAAAAAAATATGTCAAAATAAGATTCTATGGAACTTTTTGAAATACGTGTTTAGGTCAATAAATCGTAGTATATTATACACAATTTCATACTAGTTTCGGTCAGAAAATGAAATTAAATTGAGGATTGTTTGAAATGCTACGAAACTTTTCAGATCCTTTCTATATTTTAGGAGGGAAGTTTACGATGGAATTCCCTGCAAAAAATTATGTCAGAATTAGATTCTATGAAAATTTTTGAAATACTAGTTTAGGTTAAAAAATCCTAGTATATTATACACAATTTTATACTAGTTTCGGTCAGAAATCTAATTAAATCGAGGATTATTCGAAATGCTACGAAACATTTCAAATCCTTTCTATATTTTACGATGGAAGATTATGATGGAAGTCCATGCAAAAAATTATCTCCAAAATAGATTCTATAAAACTTTTTGAAATACGAGTTTCGGTCAAAAATCGTAGTATATTATACACAATTTTATACTAGTTTCTGTCAAAAAATCAAATTAAATCGAGGATTGTTCGAAATGCTACGAAACTTTTAAGATCCATTCTATTTTTTACGAGGGATGGTTATGATGGAAGTCCATGCAAAAAATTATGTCACAATAAGATTCTATGGAACTTTTTGAAATACGAGTTTAGGTCAAAAAATCGTAGTATATTATACACAATTTCATACTAGTTTCGGTCAGAAAATTAAATTAAATTGAGGATTGTTTGAAATGCTACAAAACTTTTCAGATCCTTTCTATATTTTAGGAGGTAAGTTTACGATGGAAGTCCCTGCAAAAAATTATCTTAGAATTAGATTCTATGAATTTTTTTGAAATACTAGTTTAGGTTAAAAAATCCTAGTACATTATACACAATTTTATACTAGTTTAGGTCAGAAAATCAAATTAAATCGAGGATTGTTCGAAATGCTACATAACTTTTCAGATCCTTTCTATATTTTACGAGGGAAGATTTCGATGGAAGTCCATGCAAAAAATCATCTCAGAATTAGATTCTATGAAACTTTTTGAAATGCCAGTTTAGGTCAAAAATCGTAGTATATTATACACAAGTTTATACTAGTTTCGGTCAAAAAATTAAATTAAATCGAGTATTGTTCGAAATGCTACTAAACTTTTAAGATCCTTTCTATATTTTACGAGGGAAGATTACGATGGAAGTCCATGCAAAAAATTATCTCGGAGTTAGATTCTATGAAACTTTTTGAAATACTAGTTTCGGTCAAAAAATCAAATTAAATCGAGGATTGTTCGAAATGCTACGAAACTCTTAAGATCCTTTCTATATTTTACGAGGGAAGATTACGATGGAAGTCCTTGAACAAAATTATATCGGAGTTAGATTCTAGGAAACTTTTTGAAATACTAGTTTCGGTCAAAAAATTGTAGTATATTATACACAATTTTATATTAGTTTCGGTCAGAAAATTAAATTAAATCAAGGAATGTTCGAAATGCTACGAAAGTTTTCATATCCTTCCTATATTTTACGAGGCAATATTACGATGGAAGTCCCGACAAAAAACTTATCTCATAATTAGATTCTATGGAACTTTTGGAAATACTAGTTTCGGTCAAAAAATCGTAGTATAATATACACAATTTTATACTAGTTTCGGTTAGAAATCTAGTTAAATCGAGGATTGTTCGAAATGCTACGAAACATTTCAAATCCTTTCTATATTTTATGAGGGAAGATTATGACGGAAGTCCATGCAAAAAATCATCTCAGAAATAGATTCTATGAATCTTTTTGAAATACGAGTTTCGGTAAAAAATCGTAGTATATTATACACAATTTTATACTAGTTTTTGTCAAAAATCAAATTAAATCGAGGATTGTTCTAAATGCCACGAACTTTTAAGATCCTTTCTATAATTTACGAGGGAAGATTATGATGGAATTACATGCAAAAAATTATCTCAAAATTGGATTCTATGAAACTTTTTGAAATTTCAATTTAGGTCAAAAAATCATATATATTATACACAATTTTATACTAGTTACGGTCAAAAAATCAAATTAAATCGAGGATTGTTCGAAATGCTACGAAACATTTCAAATCCTTTCTATATTTTACAAGGGAAGATTATGATGGAAGTACATGCAAAAAATTATCTCAGAAATAGATTCTATGAAACTTTTTGAAATACGAGTTTCGGTCAAATATCGTAGTATATTATACACAATTTTATACTAGTTTCTGTCAAAAAATCAAATTAAATCGAGGATTGTTCGAAATGCTACGAATCTTTTAAGATCCATTCTATTTTTTACGAGGGAAGGTTATGATGGAAGTCCATGCAAAAAAATATGTCAAAATAAGATTCTATGGAACTTTTTGAAATACGTGTTTAGGTCAATAAATCGTAGTATATTATACACAATTTCATACTAGTTTCGGTCAGAAAATGAAATTAAATTGAGGATTGTTTGAAATGCTACGAAACTTTTCAGATCCTTTCTATATTTTAGGAGGGAAGTTTACGATGGAATTCCCTGCAAAAAATTATGTCAGAATTAGATTCTATGAAAATTTTTGAAATACTAGTTTAGGTTAAAAAATCCTAGTATATTATACACAATTTTATACTAGTTTCGGTCAGAAATCTAATTAAATCGAGGATTATTCGAAATGCTACGAAACATTTCCAATCCTTTCTATATTTTACGAGGGAAGATTATGATGGAAGTCCATGCAAAAAATTATCTCAAAAATAGATTCTATGAAACTTTTTGAAATACGAGTTTCGGTCAAAAATCGTAGTATATTATACACAATTTTATACTAGTTTCTGTCAAAAAATCAAATTAAATCGAGGATTGTTCGAAATGCTACGAAACTTTTAAGATCCATTCTATTTTTTACGAGGGATGGTTATGATGGAAGTCCATGCAAAAAATTATGTCACAATAAGATTCTATGGAACTTTTTGAAATACGAGTTTAGGTCAAAAAATCGTAGTATATTATACACAATTTCATACTAGTTTCGGTCAGAAAATTAAATTAAATTGAGGATTGTTTGAAATGCTACAAAACTTTTCAGATCCTTTCTATATTTTAGGAGGTAAGCTTACGATGGAAGTCCCTGCAAAAAATTATCTCAGAATTAGATTCTATGAATTTTTTTGAAATACTAGTTTAGGTTAAAAAATCCTAGTACATTATACACAATTTTATACTAGTTTAGGTCAGAAAATCAAATTAAATCGAGGATTGTTTGAAATGCTACAAAACTTTTCAGATCCTTTCTATATTTTACGAGGGAAGATTTCGATGGAAGTCCATGCAAAAAATCATCTCAGAATTAGATTCTATGAAACTTTTTGAAATGCCAGTTTAGGTCAAAAATCGTAGTATATTATACACAAGTTTATACTAGTTTCGGTCAAAAAATCAAATTAAATCGAATATTGTTCGAAATGCTACTAAACTTTTAAGATCCTTTCTATATTTTACGAGGGAAGATTACGATGGAAGTCCATGCAAAAAATTATCTCGGAGTTAGATTCTATGAAACTTTTTGAAATACTAGTTTCGGTCAAAAAATCGTAGTATATTATACACAATTTAATACTAGTTTCGGTCAAAAAATCAAATTAAATCGAGGATTGTTCGAAATGCTACGAAACTCTTAAGATCCTTTCTATATTTTACGAGGGAAGATTACGATGGAAGTCCTTGAACAAAATTATATCGGAGTTAGATTCTAGGAAACTTTTTGAAATACTAGTTTCGGTCAGTAAATTGTAGTATATTATACACAATTTTATATTAGTTTCGGTCAGAAAATAAAATTAAATCAAGGAATGTTCGAAATGCTACGAAAGTTTTCATATCCTTCCTATATTTTACGAGGCAATATTACGATGGAAGTCCCGACAAAAAACTTATCTCATAATTAGATTCTATGGAACTTTTGGAAATACTAGTTTCGGTCAAAAAATCGTAGTATAATATACACAATTTTATACTAGTTTCGGTTAGAAATCTAGTTAAATCGAGGATTGTTCGAAATGCTACGAAACATTTCAAATCCTTTCTATATTTTATGAGGGAAGATTATGACGGAAGTCCATGCAAAAAATCATCTCAGAAATAGATTCTATGAATCTTTTTGAAATACGAGTTTCGGTAAAAAAATCGTAGTATATTATACACAATTTTATACTAGTTTTTGTCAAAAATCAAATTAAATCGAGGATTGTTCTAAATGCCACGAACTTTTAAGATCCTTTCTATAATTTACGAGGGAAGATTATGATGGAATTACATGCAAAAAATTATCTCAAAATTGGATTCTATGAAACTTTTTGAAATTTCAATTTAGGTCAAAAAATCATATATATTATACACAATTTTATACTAGTTACGGTCAAAAAATCAAATTAAATCGAGGATTGTTCGAAATGCTACGAAACATTTCAAATCCTTTCTATATTTTACAAGGGAAGATTATGATGGAAGACCATGCAAAAAATTATCTCAGAAATAGATTCTATGAAACTTTTTGAAATACGAGTTTCGGTCAAAAATCGTAGTATATTATACACAATTTTATACTAGTTTCTGTCAAAAAATCAAATTAAATCGAGGATTGTTCGAAATGCTACGAATCTTTTAAGATCCATTCTATTTTTTACGAGGGAAGGTTATGATGGAAGTCCATGCAAAAAAATATGTCAAAATAAGATTCTATGGAACTTTTTGAAATACGTGTTTAGGTCAATAAATCGTAGTATATTATACACAATTTCATACTAGTTTCGGTCAGAAAATGAAATTAAATTGAGGATTGTTTGAAATGCTACGAAACTTTTCAGATCCTTTCTATATTTTAGGAGGGAAGTTTACGATGGAAGTCCCTGCAAAAAATTATGTCAGAATTAGATTCTATGAAAATTTTTGAAATACTAGTTTAGGTTAAAAAATCCTAGTATATTATACACAATTTTATACTAGTTTCGGTCAGAAATCTAATTAAATCGAGGATTATTCGAAATGCTACGAAACATTTCAAATCCTTTCTATATTTTACGAGGGAAGATTATGATGGAAGTCCATGCAAAAAATTATCTCAAAAATAAATTCTATGAAACTTTTTGAAATACGAGTTTCGGTCAAAAATCGTAGTATATTATACACAATTTTATACTAGTTTCTATCAAAAAATCAAATTAAATCGAGGATTGTTCGAAATGCTACGAAACTTTTAAGATCCATTCTATTTTTTACGAGGGATGGTTATGATGGAAGTCCATGCAAAAAATTATGTCACAATAAGATTCTATGGAACTTTTTGAAATACGAGTTTAGGTCAAAAAATCGTAGTATATTATACACAATTTCATTCTAGTTTCGGTCAGAAAATTAAATTAAATTGTGGATTGTTTGAAATGCTACAAAACTTTTCAAATCCTTTCTATATTTTAGGAGGTAAGCTTACGATGGAAGTCCCAACAAAAAATTATCTCAGAATTAGATTCTATGAATTTTTTTGAAATACTAGTTTAGGTTAAAAAATCCTAGTATATTATACACAATTTTATACTAGTTTAGGTCAGAAAATCAAATTAAATCGAGGATTGTTCGAAATGCTACAAAACTTTTCATATCATTTCTATATTTTACGAGGGAAGATTTCGATGGAAGTCCATGCAAAAAATCATCTCAGAATTAGATTCTATGAAACTTTTTGAAATGCCAGTTTAGGTCAAAAATCGTAGTATATTATACACAAGTTTATACTAGTTTCGGTCAAAAAATCAAATTAAATCGAGTATTGTTCGAAATGCTACGAAACTTTTAAGATCCTTTCTATATTTTACGAGGGAAGATTACGATGGATGTTCATGCAAAAAATTATCTCGGAGTTAGATTCTATGAAACTTTTTGAAATACTAGTTTCGGTCAAAAAATCGTAGTATATTATACACAATTTAATACTAGTTTCGGTCAAAAAATCAAATTAAATCGAGGATTGTTCGAAATGCTACGAAACTCTTAAGATCCTTTCTATATTTTACGAGGGAAGATTACGATGGAAGTCCTTGAACAAAATTATATCGGAGTTAGATTCTAGGAAACTTTTTGAAATACTAGTTTCGGTCAAAAAATTGTAGTATATTATACACAATTTATACTAGTTTCGGTCAGAAAATAAAATTAAATCAAGGAATGTTCGAAATGCTACGAAAATTTTCATATCCTTCCTATATTTTACGAGGCAATATTACGATGGAAGTCCCGACAAAAAACTTATCTCATTATTAGATTCTATGGAACTTTTGGAAATACTAGTTTCGGTCAAAAAATCGTAGTATAATATACACAAATTTATACTAGTTTCGGTTAGAAATCTAGTTAAATCGAGGATTGTTCGAAATGCTACGAAACATTTCAAATCCTTTCTATATTTTATGAGGGAAGATTATGACGGAAGTCCAGGCAAAAAATCATCTCAGAAATAGATTCTATGAATCTTTTTGAAATACGAGTTTCGGTAAAAAATCGTAGTATATTATACACAATTTTATACTAGTTTTTGTCAAAAATCAAATTAAATCGAGGATTGTTCTAAATGCCACGAACTTTTAAGATCCTTTCTATAATTTACTAGGGAAGATTATGATGGAATTACATGCAAAAAATTGTCTAAAAATTAGATTCTATGAAACTTTTTGAAATTTCAATTTAGGTCAAAAAATCATAGTATATTATACACAATTTTATACTAGTTACGGTCAAAAAATCAAATTAAATCGAGGATTGTTCGAAATGCTACGAAACATTTCAAATCCTTTCTATATTTTACAAGGGAAGATTATGATGGAAGTCCATGCAAAAAATTATCTCAGAAATAGATTCTATGAAACTTTTTGAAATACGAGTTTCAGTCAAAAATCGTAATATATTATACACAATTTTATACTAGTTTCTGTCAAAAAATCAAATTAAATCGAGGATTGTTCGAAATGCTACGAATCTTTTAAGATCCATTCTATTTTTTACGAGGGAAGGTTATGATGGAAGTCCATGCAAAAAAATATGTCAAAATAAGATTCTATGGAACTTTTTGAAATACGTGTTTAGGTCAATAAATCGTAATATATTATACACAATTTCATACTAGTTTCGGTCAGAAAATGAAATTAAATTGAGGATTGTTTGAAATGCTACGAAACTTTTCAGATCCTTTCTATATTTTAGGAGGGAAGTTTACGATGGAAGTCCCTGCAAAAAATTATGTCAGAATTAGATTCTATGAAAATTTTTGAAATACTAGTTTAGGTTAAAAAATCCTAGTATATTATACACAATTTTATACTAGTTTCGGTCACAAATCTAATTAAATCGAGGATTATTCAAAATGCTACGAAACATTTCAAATCCTTTTTATATTTTACGAGGGAAGATTATGATGGAAGTCCATGCAAAAAATTATCTCAAAAATAGATTCTATGAAACTTTTTGAAATACGAGTTTCGGTAAAAAATCGTAGTATATTATACACAATTTTATACTAGTTTCTGTCAAAAAATCAAATTAAATCGAGGATTGTTCGAAATGCTACGAAACTTTTAAGATCAATTCTATTTTTTACGAGGGATGGTTATGATGGAAGTCCATGCAAAAAATTATGTCACAATAAGATTCTATGGAACTTTTTGAAATACGAGTTTAGGTCAAAAAATCGTAGTATATTATACACAATTTCATACTAGTTTCGGTCAGAAAATTAAATTAAATTGAGGATTGTTTGAAATACTACAAAACTTTTCAGATCCTTTCTATATTTTAGGAGGTAAGCTTACGATGGAAGTCCCTGCAAAAAATTATCTCAGAATTAGATTCTATGAATTTTTTTGAAATACTAGTTTAGGTTAAAAAATCCTAGTATATTATACACAATTTTATACTAGTTTAGGTCAGAAAATCAAATTAAATCGAGGATTGTTCGAAATGCTACAAAACTTTTCATATCATTTCTATATTTTACGAGGGAAGATTTCGATGGAAGTCCATGCAAAAAATCATCTCAGAATTAGATTCTATGAAACTTTTTGAAATGCCAGTTTAGGTCAAAAATCGTAGTATATTATACACAAGTTTATACTAGTTTCGGTCAAAAAATCAAATTAAATCGAGTATTGTTCGAAATGCTACGAAACTTTTAAGATCCTTTCTATATTTTACGAGGGAAGATTACGATGGAAGTTCATGCAAAAAATTATCTCGGAGTTAGATTCTATGAAACTTTTTGAAATACTAGTTTCGGTCAAAAAATCGTAGTATATTATACACAATTTAATACTAGTTTCGGTCAAAAAATCAAATTAAATCGAGGATTGTTCGAAATGCTACGAAACTCTTAAGATCCTTTCTATATTTTACGAGGGAAGATTACGATGGAAGTCCTTGAACAAAATTATATCGGAGTTAGATTCTAGGAAACTTTTTGAAATACTAATTTCGGTCAAAAAATTGTAGTATATTATACACAATTTATACTAGTTTCGGTCAGAAAATAAAATTAAATCAAGGAATGTTCGAAATGCTACGAAAATTTTCATATCCTTCCTATATTTTACGAGGCAATATTACGATGGAAGTCCCGACAAAAAACTTATCTCATTATTAGATTCTATGGAACTTTTGGAAATACTAGTTTCGGTCAAAAAATCGTAGTATAATATACACAAATTTATACTAGTTTCGGTTAGAAATCTAGTTAAATCGAGGATTGTTCGAAATGCTACGAAACATTTCAAATCCTTTCTATATTTTATGAGGGAAGATTATGACGGAAGTCCAGGCAAAAAATCATCTCAGAAATAGATTCTATGAATCTTTTTGAAATACGAGTTTCGGTAAAAAATCGTAGTATATTATACACAATTTTATACTAGTTTTTGTCAAAAATCAAATTAAATCGAGGATTGTTCTAAATGCCACGAACTTTTAAGATCCTTTCTATAATTTACTAGGGAAGATTATGATGGAATTACATGCAAAAAATTGTCTAAAAATTAGATTCTATGAAACTTTTTGAAATTTCAATTTAGGTCAAAAAATCATAGTATATTATACACAATTTTATACTAGTTACGGTCAAAAAATCAAATTAAATCGAGGATTGTTCGAAATGCTACGAAACATTTCAAATCCTTTCTATATTTTACAAGGGAAGATTATGATGGAAGTCCATGCAAAAAATTATCTCAGAAATAGATTCTATGAAACTTTTTGAAATACGAGTTTCAGTCAAAAATCGTAATATATTATACACAATTTTATACTAGTTTCTGTCAAAAAATCAAATTAAATCGAGGATTGTTCGAAATGCTACGAATCTTTTAAGATCCATTCTATTTTTTACGAGGGAAGGTTATGATGGAAGTCCATGCAAAAAAATATGTCAAAATAAGATTCTATGGAACTTTTTGAAATACGTGTTTAGGTCAATAAATCGTAGTATATTATACACAATTTCATACTAGTTTCGGTCAAAAAATTAAATTAAATTGAGGATTGTTTGAAATGCTACAAAACTTTTCAGATCCTTTCTATATTTTAGGAGGTAAGCTTACGATGGAAGTCCCAGCAAAAAATTATCTCATAATTAGATTCTATGAATTTTTTTGAAATACTAGTTTAGGTTAAAAAATCCTAGTATATTATACACAATTTTATACTAGTTTAGGTCAGAAAATCAAATTAAATCGAGGATTGTTCGAAATGCTACAAAACTTTTCAGATCCTTTCTATATTTTACGAGGGAAGATTTCGATGGAAGTCCATGCAAAAAATCATCTCAGAATTAGATTCTATGAAACATTTTGAAATGCCAGTTTAGGTCAAAAATCGTAGTATATTATACACAAGTTTATACTAGTTTCGGTAAAAAAATCAAATTAAATCGAGTATTGTTCGAAATGCTACTAAACTTTTAAGATCCTTTCTATATTTTACGAGGGAAGATTACGATGGAAGTCCATGCAAAAAATTATCTCGGAGTTAGATTCTATGAAACTTTTTGAAATACTAGTTTCGGTCAAAAAATCGTAGTATATTATACACAATTTAATACTAGTTTCGGTCAAAAAATCAAATTAAATCGAGGATTATTCGAAATGCTACGAAACT
Source organism: Lathyrus aphaca (assembly GCA_963966055.1). NCBI lineage: Eukaryota > Viridiplantae > Streptophyta > Magnoliopsida > Fabales > Fabaceae > Lathyrus > Lathyrus aphaca. The sequence goes on from OZ014523.1 coordinate 11,147,694, forward strand.
CGTAAGATCCTTTCGAAATTTTACGAGGGAAGATTACGATGGAAGTCCTTGAACAAAATTATATCGGAGTTAGATTCTAGGAAACTTTTTAAAATACTAGTTTTGGTCAAAAAATTGTAGTATATTATCCACAATTTTATATTAGTTTCGGTCAGAAAATAAAATTAAATCAAGGAATGTTCGAAATGCTACGAAAATTTTCATATCCTTCCTATATTTTACGAGGCAATATTACGATGGAAGTCCCGACAAAAAACTTATCTCATTATTAGATTCTATGGAACTTTTGGAAATACTAGTTTCGGTCAAAAAATCGTAGTATAATATACACAAATTTATACTAGTTTCGGTTAGAAATCTAGTTAAATCGAGGATTGTTCGAAATGCTACGAAACATTTCAAATCCTTTCTATATTTTATGAGGGAAGATTATGACGGAAGTCCAGGCAAAAAATCATCTCAGAAATAGATTCTATGAATCTTTTTGAAATACAAGTTTCGGTAAAAAATCGTAGTATATTATACACAATTTTATACTAGTTTTTGTCAAAAATCAAATTAAATCGAGGATTGTTCTAAATGCCACGAACTTTTAAGATCCTTTCTATAATTTACTAGGGAAGATTATGATGGAATTACATGCAAAAAATTGTCTAAAAATTAGATTCTATGAAACTTTTTGAAATTTCAATTTAGGTCAAAAAATCATAGTATATTATACACAATTTTATACTAGTTACGGTCAAAAAATCAAATTAAATCGAGGATTGTTCGAAATGCTACGAAACATTTCAAATCCTTTCTATATTTTACAAGGGAAGATTATGATGGAAGTCCATGCAAAAAATTATCTCAGAAATAGATTCTATGAAACTTTTTGAAATACGAGTTTCAGTCAAAAATCGTAATATATTATACACAATTTTATACTAGTTTCTGTCAAAAAATCAAATTAAATCGAGGATTGTTCGAAATGCTACGAATCTTTTAAGATCCATTCTATTTTTTACGAGGGAAGGTTATGATGGAAGTCCATGCAAAAAAATATAATAAGATTCTATGGAACTTTTTGAAATACGTGTTTAGGTCAATAAATCGTAATATATTATACACAATTTCATACTAGTTTCGGTCAGAAAATGAAATTAAATTGAGGATTGTTTGAAATGCTACGAAACTTTTCAGATCCTTTCTATATTTTAGGAGGGAAGTTTACGATGGAAGTCCCTGCAAAAAATTATGTCAGAATTAGATTCTATGAAAATTTTTGAAATACTAGTTTAGGTTAAAAAATCCTAGTATATTATACACAATTTTATACTAGTTTCGGTCACAAATCTAATTAAATCGAGGATTATTCAAAATGCTACGAAACATTTCAAATCCTTTTTATATTTTACGAGGGAAGATTATGATGGAAGTCCATGCAAAAAATTATCTCAAAAATAGATTCTATGAAACTTTTTGAAATACGAGTTTCGGTAAAAAATCGTAGTATATTATACACAATTTTATACTAGTTTCTGTCAAAAAATCAAATTAAATCGAGGATTGTTCGAAATGCTACGAAACTTTTAAGATCAATTCTATTTTTTACGAGGGATGGTTATGATGGAAGTCCATGCAAAAAATTATGTCACAATAAGATTCTATGGAACTTTTTGAAATACGAGTTTAGGTCAAAAAATCGTAGTATATTATACACAATTTCATACTAGTTTCGGTCAGAAAATTAAATTAAATTGAGGATTGTTTGAAATACTACAAAACTTTTCAGATCCTTTCTATATTTTAGGAGGTAAGCTTACGATGGAAGTCCCTGCAAAAAATTATCTCAGAATTAGATTCTATGAATTTTTTTGAAATACTAGTTTAGGTTAAAAAATCCTAGTATATTATACACAATTTTATACTAGTTTAGGTCAGAAAATCAAATTAAATCGAGGATTGTTCGAAATGCTACAAAACTTTTCATATCATTTCTATATTTTACGAGGGAAGATTTCGATGGAAGTCCATGCAAAAAATCATCTCAGAATTAGATTCTATGAAACTTTTTGAAATGCCAGTTTAGGTCAAAAATCGTAGTATATTATACACAAGTTTATACTAGTTTCGGTCAAAAAATCAAATTAAATCGAGTATTGTTCGAAATGCTACGAAACTTTTAAGATCCTTTCTATATTTTACGAGGGAAGATTACGATGGAAGTTCATGCAAAAAATTATCTCGGAGTTAGATTCTATGAAACTTTTTGAAATACTAGTTTCGGTCAAAAAATCGTAGTATATTATACACAATTTAATACTAGTTTCGGTCAAAAAATCAAATTAAATCGAGGATTGTTCGAAATGCTACGAAACTCTTAAGATCCTTTCTATATTTTACGAGGGAAGATTACGATGGAAGTCCTTGAACAAAATTATATCGGAGTTAGATTCTAGGAAACTTTTTGAAATACTAATTTCGGTCAAAAAATTGTAGTATATTATACACAATTTATACTAGTTTCGGTCAGAAAATAAAATTAAATCAAGGAATGTTCGAAATGCTACGAAAATTTTCATATCCTTCCTATATTTTACGAGGCAATATTACGATGGAAGTCCCGACAAAAAACTTATCTCATTATTAGATTCTATGGAACTTTTGGAAATACTAGTTTCGGTCAAAAAATCGTAGTATAATATACACAAATTTATACTAGTTTCGGTTAGAAATCTAGTTAAATCGAGGATTGTTCGAAATGCTACGAAACATTTCAAATCCTTTCTATATTTTATGAGGGAAGATTATGACGGAAGTCCAGGCAAAAAATCATCTCAGAAATAGATTCTATGAATCTTTTTGAAATACGAGTTTCGGTAAAAAATCGTAGTATATTATACACAATTTTATACTAGTTTTTGTCAAAAATCAAATTAAATCGAGGATTGTTCTAAATGCCACGAACTTTTAAGATCCTTTCTATAATTTACTAGGGAAGATTATGATGGAATTACATGCAAAAAATTGTCTAAAAATTAGATTCTATGAAACTTTTTGAAATTTCAATTTAGGTCAAAAAATCATAGTATATTATACACAATTTTATACTAGTTACGGTCAAAAAATCAAATTAAATCGAGGATTGTTCGAAATGCTACGAAACATTTCAAATCCTTTCTATATTTTACAAGGGAAGATTATGATGGAAGTCCATGCAAAAAATTATCTCAGAAATAGATTCTATGAAACTTTTTGAAATACGAGTTTCAGTCAAAAATCGTAATATATTATACACAATTTTATACTAGTTTCTGTCAAAAAATCAAATTAAATCGAGGATTGTTCGAAATGCTACGAATCTTTTAAGATCCATTCTATTTTTTACGAGGGAAGGTTATGATGGAAGTCCATGCAAAAAAATATGTCAAAATAAGATTCTATGGAACTTTTTGAAATACGTGTTTAGGTCAATAAATCGTAGTATATTATACACAATTTCATACTAGTTTCGGTCAAAAAATTAAATTAAATTGAGGATTGTTTGAAATGCTACAAAACTTTTCAGATCCTTTCTATATTTTAGGAGGTAAGCTTACGATGGAAGTCCCAGCAAAAAATTATCTCATAATTAGATTCTATGAATTTTTTTGAAATACTAGTTTAGGTTAAAAAATCCTAGTATATTATACACAATTTTATACTAGTTTAGGTCAGAAAATCAAATTAAATCGAGGATTGTTCGAAATGCTACAAAACTTTTCAGATCCTTTCTATATTTTACGAGGGAAGATTTCGATGGAAGTCCATGCAAAAAATCATCTCAGAATTAGATTCTATGAAACATTTTGAAATGCCAGTTTAGGTCAAAAATCGTAGTATATTATACACAAGTTTATACTAGTTTCGGTAAAAAAATCAAATTAAATCGAGTATTGTTCGAAATGCTACTAAACTTTTAAGATCCTTTCTATATTTTACGAGGGAAGATTACGATGGAAGTCCATGCAAAAAATTATCTCGGAGTTAGATTCTATGAAACTTTTTGAAATACTAGTTTCGGTCAAAAAATCGTAGTATATTATACACAATTTAATACTAGTTTCGGTCAAAAAATCAAATTAAATCGAGGATTGTTCGAAATGCTACGAAACTCTTAAGATCCTTTCTATATTTTACGAGGGAAGATTACGATGGAAGTCCTTGAACAAAATTATATCGGAGTTAGATTCTAGGAAACTTTTTAAAATACTAGTTTTGGTCAAAAAATTGTAGTATATTATCCACAATTTTATATTAGTTTCGGTCAGAAAATAAAATTAAATCAAGGAATGTTCGAAATGCTACGAAAGTTTTCATATCCTTCCTATATTTTACGAGGCAATATTACGATGGAAGTCCCGACAAAAAACTTATCTCATAATTAGATTCTATGGAACTTTTGGAAATACTAGTTTCGGTCAAAAAATCGTAGTATAATATACACAATTTTATACTAGTTTCGGTTAGAAATCTAGTTAAATCGAGGATTGTTCGAAATGCTACGAAACATTTCAAATCCTTTCTATATTTTATGAGGGAAGATTATGATGGAAGTCCATGCAAAAAATCATCTCAGAAATAGATTCTATGAATCTTTTTGAAATACGTTTTTCGGTAAAAAATCGTAGTATATTATACACAATTTTATACTAGTTTTTGTCAAAAATCAAATTAAATCGAGGATTGTTCTAAATGCCACGAACTTTTAAGATCCTTTCTATAATTTACAAGGGAAGATTATGATGGAATTACATGCAAAAAATTATCTCAAAATTGGATTCTATGAAACTTTTTGAAATTTCAATTTAGGTCAAAAAATCATAGTATATTATACACAATTTTATACTAGTTTCGGTCAGAAATCAAATTAAATCGAGGATTGTTCGAAATGCTACGAAACATTTCAAATCCTTTCTATATTTTACAAGGGAAGATTATGATGGAAGTCCATGCAAAAAATTATCTCAGAAATAGATTCTATGAAACTTTTTGAAATACGAGTTTCGGTCAAAAATCGTAGTATATTATACACAATTTTATACTACTTTCTGTCAAAAAATCAAATTAAATCGAGGATTGTTCGAAATGCTACGAATCTTTTAAGATCCATTCTATTTTTTACGAGGGAAGGTTATGATGGAAGTCCATGCAAAAAAATATGTCAAAATAAGATTCTATGGAACTTTTTGAAATACGTGTTTAGGTCAATAAATCGTAATATATTATACACAATTTCATACTAGTTTCGGTCAGAAAATGAAATTAAATTGAGGATTGTTTGAAATGCTACGAAACTTTTCAGATCCTTTCTATATTTTAGGAGGGAAGTTTACGATGGAAGTCCCTGCAAAAAATTATGTCAGAATTAGATTCTATGAAATTTTTTGAAATACTAGTTTAGGTTAAAAAATCCTAGTATATTATACACAATTTTATACTAGTTTAGGTCAGAAAATCAAATTAAATCGAGGATTGTTCGAAATGCTACAAAACTTTTCAGATCCTTTCTATATTTTACGAGGGAAGATTTCGATGGAAGTCCATGCAAAAAATCATCTCAGAATTAGATTCTATGAAACTTTTTGAAATGCCAGTTTAGGTCAAAAATCTTAGTATATTATACACAAGTTTATACTAGTTTCGGTCAAAAAATCAAATTAAATCGAGTATTGTTCGAAATGCTACTAAACTTTTAAGATCCTTTCTATATTTTACGAGGGAAGATTACGATGGAAGTTCATGCAAAAAATTATCTCGGAGTTAGATTCTATGAAACTTTTTGAAATACTAGTTTCGGTCAAAAAATCGTAGTATATTATACACAATTTAATACTAGTTTCGGTCAAAAAATCAAATTAAATCGAGGATTGTTCGAAATGCTACGAAATTCTTAAGATCCTTTCTATATTTTACGAGGGAAGATTACGATGGAAGTCCTTGAACAAAATTATATCGGAGTTAGATTCTAGGATACTTTTTGAAATACTAGTTTCGGTCAAAAAATTGTAGTATATTATACACAATTTTATACTAGTTTCGGTCAGAAAATAAAATTAAATCAAGGAATGTTCGAAATGCTACGAAAATTTTCATATCCTTCCTATATTTTACGAGGCAATATTACGATGGAAGTCCCGACAAAAAACTTATCTCATTATTAGATTCTATGGAACTTTTGGAAATACTAGTTTCGGTCAAAAAATCGTAGTATAATATACACAAATTTATACTAGTTTCGGTTAGAAATCTAGTTAAATCGAGGATTTCTCGAAATGCTACGAAACATTTCAAATCCTTTCTATATTTTATGAGGGAAGATTATGACGTAAGTCCAGGCAAAAAATCATCTCAGAAATAGATTCTATGAATCTTTTTGAAATACGAGTTTCGGTAAAAAATCGTAGTATATTATACACAATTTTATACTAGTTTTTGTCAAAAATCAAATTAAATCGAGGATTGTTCTAAATGCCACGAACTTTTAAGATCCTTTCTATAATTTACTAGGGAAGATTATGATGGAATTACATGCAAAAAATTATCTAAAAATTGGATTCTATGAAACTTTTTGAAATTTCAATTTAGGTCAAAAAATCATAGTATATTATACACAATTTTATACTAGTTACGGTCAAAAAATCAAATTAAATCGAGGATTGTTCGAAATGCTACGAAACATTTCAAATCCTTTCTATATTTTACAAGGGAAGATTATGATGGAAGTCCATGCAAAAAATTATCTCAGAAATAGATTCTACGAAACTTTTTGAAATACGAGTTTCGGTAAAAAATCGTAGTATATTATACACAATTTTATACTAGTTTCTGTCAAAAAATCAAATTAAATCGAGGATTGTTCGAAATGCTACGAATCTTTTAAGATCCATTCTATTTTTTACGAGGGAAGGTTATGATGGAAGTCCATGCAAAAAAATATGTCAAAATAAGATTCTATGGAACTTTTTGAAATACGTGTTTAGGTCAATAAATCGTAGTATATTATACACAATTTCATACTAGTTTCGGTCAGAAAATGAAATTAAATTGAGGATTGTTTGAAATGCTACGAAACTTTTCAGATCCTTTCTATATTTTAGGAGGGAAGTTTACGATGGAAGTCCCTACAAAAAATTATGTCAGAATTAGATTCTATGAAATTTTTTGAAATACTAGTTTAGGTTAAAAAATCCTAGTATATTATACACAATTTTATACTAGTTTCGGTCAGAAATCTAATTAAATCGAGGATTATTCGAAATGCTACGAAACATTTCAAATCCTTTCTATATTTTACGAGGGAAGATTATGATGGAAGTCCATGCAAAAAATTATCTCAAAAATAGATTCTAAGAAACTTTTTGAAATACGAATTTCGGTCAAAAATCGTAGTATATTATACACAATTTTATACTAGTTTCTGTCAAAAAATCAAATTAAATCGAGGATTGTTCGAAATGCTACGAAACTTTTAAGATCCATTCTATTTTTAACGAGGGATGGTTATGATGGAAGTCCATGCAAAAAATTATGTCACAATAAGATTCTATGGAACTTTTTGAAATACGAGTTTAGGTCAAATAATCGTAGTATATTATACACAATTTCATACTAGTTTCGGTCAGAAAATTAAATTAAATTGAGGTTTGTTTGAAATGCTACAAAACTTTTCAGATCCTTTCTATATTTTAGGAGGTAAGCTTACGATGGAAGTTCCTGCAAAAAATTATCTCAGAATTAGATTCTATGAAATTTTTTGAAATACTAGTTTAGGTTAAAAAATCCTAGTATATTATACACAATTTTATACTAGTTTAGGTCAGAAAATCAAATTAAATCGAGGATTGTTCGAAATGCTACAAAACTTTTCAGATCATTTCTATATTTTACGAGGGAAGATTTCGATGGAAGTCCATGCAAAAAATCATCTCAGAATTAGATTCTATGAAACTTTTTGAAATGCCAGTTTAGGTCAAAAATCGTAGTATATTATACACAAGTTTATACTAGTTTCGGTCAAAAAATCAAATTAAATCGAGTATTGTTCGAAATGCTACTAAACTTTTAAGATCCTTTCTATATTTTACGAGGGAAGATTACGATGGAAGTTCATGCAAAAAATTATCTCGGAGTTAGATTCTATGAAACTTTTTGAAATACTAGTTTCGGTCAAAAAATCGTAGTATATTATACACAATTTAATACTAGTTTCGGTCAAAAAATCAAATTAAATCGAGGATTGTTCGAAATGCTACGAAATTCTTAAGATCCTTTCTATATTTTACGAGGGAAGATTACGATGGAAGTCCTTGAACAAAATTATATCGGAGTTAGATTCTAGGATACTTTTTGAAATACTAGTTTCGGTCAAAAAATTGTAGTATATTATACACAATTTTATACTAGTTTCGGTCAGAAAATAAAATTAAATCAAGGAATGTTCGAAATGCTACGAAAATTTTCATATCCTTCCTATATTTTACGAGGCAATATTACGATGGAAGTCCCGACAAAAAACTTATCTCATTATTAGATTCTATGGAACTTTTGGAAATACTAGTTTCGGTCAAAAAATCGTAGTATAATATACACAAATTTATACTAGTTTCGGTTAGAAATCTAGTTAAATCGAGGATTTCTCGAAATGCTACGAAACATTTCAAATCCTTTCTATATTTTATGAGGGAAGATTATGACGGAAGTCCAGGCAAAAAATCATCTCAGAAATAGATTCTATGAATCTTTTTGAAATACGAGTTTCGGTAAAAAATCGTAGTATATTATACACAATTTTATACTAGTTTTTGTCAAAAATCAAATTAAATCGAGGATTGTTCTAAATGCCACGAACTTTTAAGATCCTTTCTATAATTTACTAGGGAAGATTATGATGGAATTACATGCAAAAAATTATCTAAAAATTGGATTCTATGAAACTTTTTGAAATTTCAATTTAGGTCAAAAAATCATAGTATATTATACACAATTTTATACTAGTTACGGTCAAAAAATCAAATTAAATCGAGGATTGTTCGAAATGCTATGAAACATTTCAAATCCTTTCTATATTTTACAAGGGAAGATTATGATGGAAGTCCATGCAAAAAATTATCTCAGAAATAGATTCTACGAAACTTTTTGAAATACGAGTTTCGGTAAAAAATCGTAGTATATTATACACAATTTTATACTAGTTTCTGTCAAAAAATCAAATTAAATCGAGGATTGTTCGAAATGCTACGAATCTTTTAAGATCCATTCTATTTTTTACGAGGGAAGGTTATGATGGAAGTCCATGCAAAAAAATATGTCAAAATAAGATTCTATGGAACTTTTTGAAATACGTGTTTAGGTCAATAAATCGTAGTATATTATACACAATTTCATACTAGTTTCGGTCAGAAAATGAAATTAAATTGAGGATTGTTTGAAATGCTACGAAACTTTTCAGATCCTTTCTATATTTTAGGAGGGAAGTTTACGATGGAAGTCCCTGCAAAAAATTATGTCAGAATTAGATTCTATGAAAATTTTTGAAATACTAGTTTAGGTTAAAAAATCCTAGTATATTATACACAATTTTATACTAGTTTCGGTCAGAAATCTAATTAAATCGAGGATTATTCGAAATGCTACGAAACATTTCAAATCCTTTCTATATTTTACGAGGGAAGATTATGATGGAAGTCCATGCAAAAAATTATCTCAAAAATAGATTCTATGAAACTTTTTGAAATACGAATTTCGGTCAAAAATCGTAGTATATTATACACAATTTTATACTAGTTTCTGTCAAAAAATCAAATTAAATCGAGGATTGTTCGAAATGCTACGAAACTTTTAAGATCCATTCTATTTTTAACGAGGGATGGTTATGATGGAAGTCCATGCAAAAAATTATGTCACAATAAGATTCTATGGAACTTTTTGAAATACGAGTTTAGGTCAAATAATCGTAGTATATTATACACAATTTCATACTAGTTTCGGTCAGAAAATTAAATTAAATTGAGGTTTGTTTGAAATGCTACAAAACTTTTCAGATCCTTTCTATATTTTAGGAGGTAAGCTTACGATGGAAGTTCCTGCAAAAAATTATCTCAGAATTAGATTCTATGAAATTTTTTGAAATACTAGTTTAGGTTAAAAAATCCTAGTATATTATACACAATTTTATACTAGTTTAGGTCAGAAAATCAAATTAAATCGAGGATTGTTCGAAATGCTACAAAACTTTTCAGATCATTTCTATATTTTACGAGGGAAGATTTCGATGGAAGTCCATGCAAAAAATCATCTCAGAATTAGATTCTATGAAACTTTTTGAAATGCCAGTTTAGGTCAAAAATCGTAGTATATTATACACAAGTTTATACTAGTTTCGGTCAAAAAATCAAATTAAATCGAGTATTGTTCGAAATGCTACTAAACTTTTAAGATCCTTTCTATATTTTACGAGGGAAGATTACGATGGAAGTTCATGCAAAAAATTATCTCGGAGTTAGATTCTATGAAACTTTTTGAAATACTAGTTTCGGTCAAAAAATCGTAGTATATTATACACAATTTAATACTAGTTTCGGTCAAAAAATCAAATTAAATCGAGGATTGTTCGAAATGCTACGAAATTCTTAAGATCCTTTCTATATTTTACGAGGGAAGATTACGATGGAAGTCCTTGAACAAAATTATATCGGAGTTAGATTCTAGGATACTTTTTGAAATACTAGTTTCGGTCAAAAAATTGTAGTATATTATACACAATTTTATACTAGTTTCGGTCAGAAAATAAAATTAAATCAAGGAATGTTCGAAATGCTACGAAAATTTTCATATCCTTCCTATATTTTACGAGGCAATATTACGATGGAAGTCCCAACAAAAAACTTATCTCATTATTAGATTCTATGGAACTTTTGGAAATACTAGTTTCGGTCAAAAAATCGTAGTATAATATACACAAATTTATACTAGTTTCGGTTAGAAATCTAGTTAAATCGAGGATTTCTCGAAATGCTACGAAACATTTCAAATCCTTTCTATATTTTATGAGGGAAGATTATGACGGAAGTCCAGGCAAAAAATCATCTCAGAAATAGATTCTATGAATCTTTTTGAAATACGAGTTTCGGTAAAAAATCGTAGTATATTATACACAATTTTATACTAGTTTTTGTCAAAAATCAAATTAAATCGAGGATTGTTCTAAATGCCACGAACTTTTAAGATCCTTTCTATAATTTACTAGGGAAGATTATGATGGAATTACATGCAAAAAATTATCTAAAAATTGGATTCTATGAAACTTTTTGAAATTTCAATTTAGGTCAAAAAATCATAGTATATTATACACAATTTTATACTAGTTACGGTCAAAAAATCAAATTAAATCGAGGATTGTTCGAAATGCTACGAAACATTTCAAATCCTTTCTATATTTTACAAGGGAAGATTATGATGGAAGTCCATGCAAAAAATTATCTCAGAAATAGATTCTACGAAACTTTTTGAAATACGAGTTTCGGTAAAAAATCGTAGTATATTATACACAATTTTATACTAGTTTCTGTCAAAAAATCAAATTAAATCGAGGATTGTTCGAAATGCTACGAATCTTTTAAGATCCATTCTATTTTTTACGAGGGAAGGTTATGATGGAAGTCCATGCAAAAAAATATGTCAAAATAAGATTCTATGGAACTTTTTGAAATACGTGTTTAGGTCAATAAATCGTAGTATATTATACACAATTTCATACTAGTTTCGGTCAGAAAATGAAATTAAATTGAGGATTGTTTGAAATGCTACGAAACTTTTCAGATCCTTTCTATATTTTAGGAGGGAAGTTTACGATGGAAGTCCCTGCAAAAAATTATGTCAGAATTAGATTCTATGAAAATTTTTGAAATACTAGTTTAGGTTAAAAAATCCTAGTATATTATACACAATTTTATACTAGTTTCGGTCAGAAATCTAATTAAATCGAGGATTATTCGAAATGCTACGAAACATTTCAAATCCTTTCTATATTTTACGAGGGAAGATTATGATGGAAGTCCATGCAAAAAATTATCTCAAAAATAGATTCTATGAAACTTTTTGAAATACGAATTTCGGTCAAAAATCGTAGTATATTATACACAATTTTATACTAGTTTCTGTCAAAAAATCAAATTAAATCGAGGATTGTTCGAAATGCTACGAAACTTTTAAGATCCATTCTATTTTTTACGAGGGATGGTTATGATGGAAGTCCATGCAAAAAATTATGTCACAATAAGATTCTATGGAACTTTTTGAAATACGAGTTTAGGTCAAATAATCGTAGTATATTATACACAATTTCATACTAGTTTCGGTCAGAAAATTAAATTAAATTGAGGTTTGTTTGAAATTCTACAAAACTTTTCAGATCCTTTCTATATTTTAGGAGGTAAGCTTACGATGGAAGTTCCTGCAAAAAATTATCTCAGAATTAGATTCTATGAAATTTTTTGAAATACTAGTTTAGGTTAAAAAATCCTAGTATATTATACACAATTTTATACTAGTTTAGGTCAGAAAATCAAATTAAATTGAGGATTGTTCGAAATGCTACAAAACTTTTCAGATCATTTCTATATTTTACGAGGGAAGATTTCGATGGAAGTCCATGCAAAAAATCATCTCAGAATTAGATTCTATGAAACTTTTTGAAATGCCAGTTTAGGTCAAAAATCGTAGTATATTATACACAAGTTTATACTAGTTTCGGTCAAAAAATCAAATTAAATCGAGTATTGTTCGAAATGCTACTAAACTTTTAAGATCCTTTCTATATTTTACGAGGGAAGATTACGATGGAAGTTCATGCAAAAAATTATCTCGGAGTTAGATTCTATGAAACTTTTTGAAATACTAGTTTCGGTCAAAAAATCGTAGTATATTATACACAATTTAATACTAGTTTCGGTCAAAAAATCAAATTAAATCGAGGATTGTTCGAAATGCTACGAAATTCTTAAGATCCTTTCTATATTTTACGAGGGAAGATTACGATGGAAGTCCTTGAACAAAATTATATCGGAGTTAGATTCTAGGATACTTTTTGAAATACTAGTTTCGGTCAAAAAATTGTAGTATATTATACACAATTTTATACTAGTTTCGGTCAGAAAATAAAATTAAATCAAGGAATGTTCGAAATGCTACGAAAATTTTCATATCCTTCCTATATTTTACGAGGCAATATTACGATGGAAGTCCCGACAAAAAACTTATCTCATTATTAGATTCTATGGAACTTTTGGAAATACTAGTTTCGGTCAAAAAATCGTAGTATAATATACACAAATTTATACTAGTTTCGGTTAGAAATCTAGTTAAATCGAGGATTTCTCGAAATGCTACGAAACATTTCAAATCCTTTCTATATTTTATGAGGGAAGATTATGACGGAAGTCCAGGCAAAAAATCATCTCAGAAATAGATTCTATGAATCTTTTTGAAATACGAGTTTCGGTAAAAAATCGTAGTATATTATACACAATTTTATACTAGTTTTTGTCAAAAATCAAATTAAATCGAGGATTGTTCTAAATGCCACGAACTTTTAAGATCCTTTCTATAATTTACTAGGGAAGATTATGATGGAATTACATGCAAAAAATTATCTAAAAATTGGATTCTATGAAACTTTTTGAAATTTCAATTTAGGTCAAAAAATCATAGTATATTATACACAATTTTATACTAGTTACGGTCAAAAAATCAAATTAAATCGAGGATTGTTCGAAATGCTACGAAACATTTCAAATCCTTTCTATATTTTACAAGGGAAGATTATGATGGAAGTCCATGCAAAAAATTATCTCAGAAATAGATTCTACGAAACTTTTTGAAATACGAGTTTCGGTAAAAAATCGTAGTATATTATACACAATTTTATACTAGTTTCTGTCAAAAAATCAAATTAAATCGAGGATTGTTCGAAATGCTACGAATCTTTTAAGATCCATTCTATTTTTTACGAGGGAAGGTTATGATGGAAGTCCATGCAAAAAAATATGTCAAAATAAGATTCTATGGAACTTTTTGAAATACGTGTTTAGGTCAATAAATCGTAGTATATTATACACAATTTCATACTAGTTTCGGTCAGAAAATGAAATTAAATTGAGGATTGTTTGAAATGCTACGAAACTTTTCAGATCCTTTCTATATTTTAGGAGGGAAGTTTACGATGGAAGTCCCTGCAAAAAATTATGTCAGAATTAGATTCTATGAAAATTTTTGAAATACTAGTTTAGGTTAAAAAATCCTAGTATATTATACACAATTTTATACTAGTTTCGGTCAGAAATCTAATTAAATCGAGGATTATTCGAAATTCTACGAAACATTTCAAATCCTTTCTATATTTTACGAGGGAAGATTATGATGGAAGTCCATGCAAAAAATTATCTCAAAAATAGATTCTATGAAACTTTTTGAAATACGAATTTCGGTCAAAAATCGTAGTATATTATACACAATTTTATACTAGTTTCTGTCAAAAAATCAAATTAAATCGAGGATTGTTCGAAATGCTACGAAACTTTTAAGATCCATTCTATTTTTAACGAGGGATGGTTATGATGGAAGTCCATGCAAAAAATTATGTCACAATAAGATTCTATGGAACTTTTTGAAATACGAGTTTAGGTCAAATAATCGTAGTATATTATACACAATTTCATACTAGTTTCGGTCAGAAAATTAAATTAAATTGAGGTTTGTTTGAAATGCTACAAAACTTTTCAGATCCTTTCTATATTTTAGGAGGTAAGCTTACGATGGAAGTTCCTGCAAAAAATTATCTCAGAATTAGATTCTATGAAATTTTTTGAAATACTAGTTTAGGTTAAAAAATCCTAGTATATTATACACAATTTTATACTAGTTTAGGTCAGAAAATCAAATTAAATCGAGGATTGTTCGAAATGCTACAAAACTTTTCAGATCATTTCTATATTTTACGAGGGAAGATTTCGATGGAAGTCCATGCAAAAAATCATCTCAGAATTAGATTCTATGAAACTTTTTGAAATGCCAGTTTAGGTCAAAAATCGTAGTATATTATACACAAGTTTATACTAGTTTCGGTCAAAAAATCAAATTAAATCGAGTATTGTTCGAAATGCTACTAAACTTTTAAGATCCTTTCTATATTTTACGAGGGAAGATTACGATGGAAGTTCATGCAAAAAATTATCTCGGAGTTAGATTCTATGAAACTTTTTGAAATACTAGTTTCGGTCAAAAAATCGTAGTATATTATACACAATTTAATACTAGTTTCGGTCAAAAAATCAAATTAAATCGAGGATTGTTCGAAATGCTACGAAATTCTTAAGATCCTTTCTATATTTTACGAGGGAAGATTACGATGGAAGTCCTTGAACAAAATTATATCGGAGTTAGATTCTAGGATACTTTTTGAAATACTAGTTTCGGTCAAAAAATTGTAGTATATTATACACAATTTTATACTAGTTTCGGTCAGAAAATAAAATTAAATCAAGGAATGTTCGAAATGCTACGAAAATTTTCATATCCTTCCTATATTTTACGAGGCAATATTACGATGGAAGTCCCGACAAAAAACTTATCTCATTATTAGATTCTATGGAACTTTTGGAAATACTAGTTTCGGTCAAAAAATCGTAGTATAATATACACAAATTTATACTAGTTTCGGTTAGAAATCTAGTTAAATCGAGGATTTCTCGAAATGCTACGAAACATTTCAAATCCTTTCTATATTTTATGAGGGAAGATTATGACGGAAGTCCAGGCAAAAAATCATCTCAGAAATAGATTCTATGAATCTTTTTGAAATACGAGTTTCGGTAAAAAATCGTAGTATATTATACACAATTTTATACTAGTTTTTGTCAAAAATCAAATTAAATCGAGGATTGTTCTAAATGCCACGAACTTTTAAGATCCTTTCTATAATTTACTAGGGAAGATTATGATGGAATTACATGCAAAAAATTATCTAAAAAT
Organism: Lathyrus aphaca; assembly: GCA_963966055.1. NCBI lineage: Eukaryota > Viridiplantae > Streptophyta > Magnoliopsida > Fabales > Fabaceae > Lathyrus > Lathyrus aphaca. The sequence goes on from OZ014523.1 coordinate 11,163,747, forward strand.
TGGATTCTATGAAACTTTTTGAAATTTCAATTTAGGTCAAAAAATCATAGTATATTATACACAATTTTATACTAGTTACGGTCAAAAAATCAAATTAAATCGAGGATTGTTCGAAATGCTACGAAACATTTCAAATCCTTTCTATATTTTACAAGGGAAGATTATGATGGAAGTCCATGCAAAAAATTATCTCAGAAATAGATTCTACGAAACTTTTTGAAATACGAGTTTCGGTAAAAAATCGTAGTATATTATACACAATTTTATACTAGTTTCTGTCAAAAAATCAAATTAAATCGAGGATTGTTCGAAATGCTACGAATCTTTTAAGATCCATTCTATTTTTTACGAGGGAAGGTTATGATGGAAGTCCATGCAAAAAAATATGTCAAAATAAGATTCTATGGAACTTTTTGAAATACGTGTTTAGGTCAATAAATCGTAGTATATTATACACAATTTCATACTAGTTTCGGTCAGAAAATGAAATTAAATTGAGGATTGTTTGAAATGCTACGAAACTTTTCAGATCCTTTCTATATTTTAGGAGGGAAGTTTACGATGGAAGTCCCTGCAAAAAATTATGTCAGAATTAGATTCTATGAAAATTTTTGAAATACTAGTTTAGGTTAAAAAATCCTAGTATATTATACACAATTTTATACTAGTTTCGGTCAGAAATCTAATTAAATCGAGGATTATTCGAAATGCTACGAAACATTTCAAATCCTTTCTATATTTTACGAGGGAAGATTATGATGGAAGTCCATGCAAAAAATTATCTCAAAAATAGATTCTATGAAACTTTTTGAAATACGAATTTCGGTCAAAAATCGTAGTATATTATACACAATTTTATACTAGTTTCTGTCAAAAAATCAAATTAAATCGAGGATTGTTCGAAATGCTACGAAACTTTTAAGATCCATTCTATTTTTTACGAGGGATGGTTATGATGGAAGTCCATGCAAAAAATTATGTCACAATAAGATTCTATGGAACTTTTTGAAATACGAGTTTAGGTCAAATAATCGTAGTATATTATACACAATTTCATACTAGTTTCGGTCAGAAAATTAAATTAAATTGAGGTTTGTTTGAAATGCTACAAAACTTTTCAGATCCTTTCTATATTTTAGGAGGTAAGCTTACGATGGAAGTTCCTGCAAAAAATTATCTCAGAATTAGATTCTATGAAATTTTTTGAAATACTAGTTTAGGTTAAAAAATCCTAGTATATTATACACAATTTTATACTAGTTTAGGTCAGAAAATCAAATTAAATCGAGGATTGTTCGAAATGCTACAAAACTTTTCAGATCCTTTCTATATTTTACGAGGGAAGATTTCGATGGAAGTCCATGCAAAAAATCATCTCAGAATTAGATTCTATGAAACGTTTTTAAATGCCAGTTTAGGTCAAAAATCGTAGTATATTATACACAAGTTTATACTAGTTTTGGTCAAAAAATCAAATTAAATCGAGTATTGTTCGAAATGCTACGAAACTTTTAAGATCCTTTCTATATTTTACGAGGGAAGATTACGATGGAAGTCCATGCAAAAAATTATCTCGGAGTTAGATTCTATGAAACTTTTTGAAATACTAGTTTCGGTCAAAAAATCGTAGTATATTATACAAAATTTAATACTAGTTTCGGTCAAAAAATCAAATTAAATCGAGGATTGTTCGAAATGCTACGAAACTCTTAAGATCCTTTCTATATTTTACGAGGGAAGATTACGATGGAAGTCCTTGAACAAAATTATATCGGAGTTAGATTCTAGGAAACTTTTTGAAATACTAGTTTCGGTCAAAAAATTGTAGTATATTATACACAATTTTATACTAGTTTCGGTCAAAAAATTGTAGTATATTATACACAATTTTATACTAGTTTCGGTCAGAAAATAAAATTAAATCAAGGAATGTTCGAAATGCTACGAAAGTTTTCATATCCTTCCTATATTTTACGAGGCAATATTACGATGGAAGTCCCAACAAAAAACTTATCTCATATTAGATTCTATGGATCTTTTGGAAATACTAGTTTCAGTCAAAAAATCGTAGTATAATATACACAATTTTATACTAGTTTCGGTTAGAAATCTAGTTAAATCGAGGATTGTTCGAAATGCTACGAAACATTTCAAATCCTTTCTATATTTTATGAGGGAAGATTATGACGGAAGTCCATGCAAAAAATCATCTCAGAGATAGATTCTATGAATCTTTTTGAAATACGAGTTTCGGTAAAAAATCGTAGTATATTATACACAATTTTATACTAGTTTTTGTCAAAAATCAAATTAAATCGAGGATTGTTCTAAATGCCACGAACTTTTAAGATCCTTTCTATAATTTACGAGGGAAGATTATGATGGAATTACATGCAAAAAATTATCTCAAAATTGGATTCTATGAAACTTTTTGAAATTTCAATTTAGGTCAAAAAATCATAGTATATTATACACAATTTTATACTAGTTACGGTCAAAAAAATCAAATTAAATCGAGGATTGTTCGAAATGCTACGAAACATTTCAAATCCTTTCTATATTTTACAAGGGAAGATTATGATGGAAGTCCATGCAAAAAATTATCTCAGAAATAGATTCTATGAAAATTTTTGAAATACGAGTTTCGGTCAAAAATCGTAGTATATTATACACAATTTTATACTAGTTTCTGCCAAAAAATCAAATTAAATCGAGGATTGTTCGAAATGCTACGAATCTTTTAAGATCCATTCTATTTTTTACGAGGGAAGGTTATGATGGAAGACCATGCAAAAAAATATGTCAAAATAAGATTCTATGGAACTTTTTGAAATACGTGTTTAGGTCAATAAATCGTAGTATATTATACACAATTTCATACTAGTTTCGGTCAGAAAATGAAATTAAATTGAGGATTGTTTGAAATGCTACGAAACTTTTCAGATCCTTTCTATATTTTAGGAGGGAAGTTTACGATGGAAGTCCCTGCAAAAAATTATGTCAGAATTAGATTCTATGAAATTTTTTGAAATACTAGTTTAGGTTAAAAAATCCTAGTATATTATACACAATTTTATACTAGTTTAGGTCAGAAAATCAAATTAAATCGAGAATTGTTCGAAATGCTACAAAACTTTTCAGATCCTTTCTATATTTTACGAGGGAAGATTTCGATGGAAGTCCATGCAAAAAATCATCTCAGAATTAGATTCTATGAAACGTTTTTAAATGCCAGTTTAGGTCAAAAATCGTAGTATATTATACACAAGTTTATACTAGTTTTGGTCAAAAAATCAAATTAAATCGAGTATTGTTCGAAATGCTACGAAACTTTTAAGATCCTTTCTATATTTTACGAGGGAAGATTACGATGGAAGTCCATGCAAAAAATTATCTCGGAGTTAGATTCTATGAAACTTTTTGAAATACTAGTTTCGGTCAAAAAATCGTAGTATATTATACAAAATTTAATACTAGTTTCGGTCAAAAAATCAAATTAAATCGAGGATTGTTCGAAATGCTACGAAACTCTTAAGATCCTTTCTATATTTTACGAGGGAAGATTACGATGGAAGTCCTTGAACAAAATTATATCGGAGTTAGATTCTAGGAAACTTTTTGAAATACTAGTTTCGGTCAAAAAATTGTAGTATATTATACACAATTTTATACTAGTTTCGGTCAAAAAATTGTAGTATATTATACACAATTTTATACTAGTTTCGGTCAGAAAATAAAATTAAATCAAGGAATGTTCGAAATGCTACGAAAGTTTTCATATCCTTCCTATATTTTACGAGGCAATATTACGATGGAAGTCCCAACAAAAAACTTATCTCATATTAGATTCTATGGATCTTTTGGAAATACTAGTTTCAGTCAAAAAATCGTAGTATAATATACACAATTTTATACTAGTTTCGGTTAGAAATCTAGTTAAATCGAGGATTGTTCGAAATGCTACGAAACATTTCAAATCCTTTCTATATTTTATGAGGGAAGATTATGACGGAAGTCCATGCAAAAAATCATCTCAGAAATAGATTCTATGAATCTTTTTGAAATACGAGTTTCGGTAAAAAATCGTAGTATATTATACACAATTTTATACTAGTTTTTGTCAAAAATCAAATTAAATCGAGGATTGTTCTAAATGCCACGAACTTTTAAGATCCTTTCTATAATTTACGAGGGAAGATTATGATGGAATTACATGCAAAAAATTATCTCAAAATTGGATTCTATGAAACTTTTTGAAATTTCAATTTAGGTCAAAAAATCATAGTATATTATACACAATTTTATACTAGTTACGGTCAAAAAAATCAAATTAAATCGAGGATTGTTCGAAATGCTACGAAACATTTCAAATCCTTTCTATATTTTACAAGGGAAGATTATGATGGAAGTCCATGCAAAAAATTATCTCAGAAATAGATTCTATGAAAATTTTTGAAATACGAGTTTCGGTCAAAAATCGTAGTATATTATACACAATTTTATACTAGTTTCTGCCAAAAAATCAAATTAAATCGAGGATTGTTCGAAATGCTACGAATCTTTTAAGATCCATTCTATTTTTTACGAGGGAAGGTTATGATGGAAGACCATGCAAAAAAATATGTCAAAATAAGATTCTATGGAACTTTTTGAAATACGTGTTTAGGTCAATAAATCGTAGTATATTATACACAATTTCATACTAGTTTCGGTCAGAAAATGAAATTAAATTGAGGATTGTTTGAAATGCTACGAAACTTTTCAGATCCTTTCTATATTTTAGGAGGGAAGTTTACGATGGAAGTCCCTGCAAAAAATTATGTCAGAATTAGATTCTATGAAAATTTTTGAAATACTAGTTTAGGTTAAAAAATCCTAGTATATTATACACAATTTTATACTAGTTTAGGTCAGAAAATCAAATTAAATCGAGAATTGTTCGAAATGCTACAAAACTTTTCAGATCCTTTCTATATTTTACGAGGGAAGATTTCGATGGAAGTCCATGCAAAAAATCATCTTAGAATTAGATTCTATGAAACGTTTTTCAATGCCAGTTTAGGTCAAAAATCGTAGTATATTATACACAAGTTTATACTAGTTTCGGTCAAAAAATAAAATTAAATCGAGGATTGTTCGAAATGCTACGAAACTTTTAAGATCCATTCCATTTTTTACGAGGGATGGTTATGATGGAAGTCCATGCAAAAAATTATGTCACAATAAGATTCTATGGAACTTTTAGAAATACGTGTTTAGGTCAAAAAATCGTAGTATATTATACACAATTTCATACTAGTTTCGGTCAGAAAATTAAATTAAATTGAGGTTTGTTTGAAATGCTACAAAACTTTTAAGATCCTTTCTATATTTTAGGAGGTAAGCTTACGATGGAAGTCCCTGCAAAAAATTATCTCAGAATTAGATTCTATGAAATTTTTTGAAATACTAGTTTAGGTTAAAAAATCCTAGTATATTATACACAATTTTATACTAGTTTAGGTCAGAAAATCAAATTAAATCGAGAATTGTTCGAAATGCTACAAAACTTTTCAGATCCTTTCTATATTTTACGAGGGAAGATTTCGATGGAAGTCCATGCAAAAAATCATCTTAGAATTAGATTCTATGAAACGTTTTTCAATGTCAGTTTAGGTCAAAAATCGTAGTATATTATACACAAGTTTATACTAGTTTCGGTCAAAAAATCAAATTAAATCGAGTATTGTTCGAAATGCTACGAAACTTTTAAGATCATTTCTATATTTTACGAGGGAAGATTACGATGGAAGTCCATGCAAAAAATTATCTCGGAGTTAGATTCTATGAAACTTTTTGAAATACTAGTTTCGGTCAAAAAATCGTAGTATATTATACACAATTTAATACTAGTTTCGGTCAAAAAATCAAATTAAATCGAGGATTGTTCGAAATGCTACGAAACTCTTAAGATCCTTTCTATATTTTATGAGGGAAGATTACGATGGAAGTCCTTGAACAAAATTATATCGGAGTTAGATTCTAGGAAACTTTTTGAAATACTAGTTTCGGTCAAAAAATTGTAGTATATTATACACAATTTTATACTAGTTTCGGTCAGAAAATAAAATTAAATCAAGGAATGTTCGAAATGCTACGAAAGTTTTCATATCCTTCCTATATTTTACGAGGCAATATTACGATGGAAGTCCCAACAAAAAACTTATCTCATAATAGATTCTATGGAACTTTTGGAAATACTAGTTTCAGTCAAAAAATCGTAGTATAATATACATAATTTTATACTAGTTTCGGTTAGAAATCTAGTTAAATCGAGGATTGTTCGAAATGCTACGAAACATTTCAAATCCTTTCTATATTTTATGAGGGAAGATTATGACGGAAGTCCATGCAAAAAATCATCTCAGAAATAGATTCTATGAATCTTTTTGAAATACGAGTTTCGGTAAAAAAATCGTAGTATATTATACACAATTTTATACTAGTTTTTGTCAAAAATCAAATTAAATCGAGGATTGTTCTAAATGCCACGAACTTTTAAGATCCTTTCTATAATTTACGAGGGAAGATTATGATGGAATTACATGCAAAAAATTATCTCAAAATTGGATTCTATGAAACTTTTTGAAATTTCAATTTAGGTCAAAAAATCATAGTATATTATACACAATTTTATACTAGTTACGGTCAAAAAATCAAATTAAATCGAGGATTGTTCGAAATGCTACGAAACATTTCAAATCCTTTCTATATTTTACAAGGGAAGATTATGATGGAAGTCCATGCAAAAAATTATCTCAGAAATAGATTCTATGAAACTTTTTGAAATACGAGTTTCGGTCAAAAATCGTAGTATATTATACACAATTTTATACTAGTTTCTACCAAAAAATCAAATTAAATCGAGGATTGTTCGAAATGCTACGAATCTTTTAAGATCCATTCTATTTTTTACGAGGGAAGGTTATGATGGAAGACCATGCAAAAAAATATGTCAAAATAAGATTCTATGGAACTTTTTGAAATAAGTGTTTAGGTCAATAAATCGTAGTATATTATACACAATTTCATACTAGTTTCGGTCAGAAAATGAAATTAAATTGAGGATTGTTTGAAATGCTACGAAACTTTTCAGATCCTTTCTATATTTTAGGAGGTAAGCTTACGATGGAAGTCCCTGCAAAAAATTATCTCAGAATTAGATTCTATGAAATTTTTTGAAATACTAGTTTAGGTTAAAAAATCCTAGTATATTATACACAATTTTATACTAGTTTAGGTCAGAAAATCAAATTAAATCGAGAATTGTTCGAAATGCTACAAAACTTTTCAGATCCTTTCTATATTTTACGAGGGAAGATTTCGATGGAAGTCCATGCAAAAAATCATCTTAGAATTAGATTCTATGAAACGTTTTTCAATGCCAGTTTAGGTCAAAAATCGTAGTATATTATACACAAGTTTATACTAGTTTCGGTCAAAAAATAAAATTAAATCGAGGATTGTTCGAAATGCTACGAAACTTTTAAGATCCATTCCATTTTTTACGAGGGATGGTTATGATGGAAGTCCATGCAAAAAATTATGTCACAATAAGATTCTATGGAACTTTTAGAAATACGTGTTTAGGTCAAAAAATCGTAGTATATTATACACAATTTCATACTAGTTTCGGTCAGAAAATTAAATTAAATTGAGGTTTGTTTGAAATGCTACAAAACTTTTAAGATCCTTTCTATATTTTAGGAGGTAAGCTTACGATGGAAGTCCCTGCAAAAAATTATCTCAGAATTAGATTCTATGAAATTTTTTGAAATACTAGTTTAGGTTAAAAAATCCTAGTATATTATACACAATTTTATACTAGTTTAGGTCAGAAAATCAAATTAAATCGAGAATTGTTCGAAATGCTACAAAACTTTTCAGATCCTTTCTATATTTTACGGGGGAAGATTTCGATGGAAGTCCATGCAAAAAATCATCTTAGAATTAGATTCTATGAAACGTTTTTCAATGCCAGTTTAGGTCAAAAATCGTAGTATATTATACACAAGTTTATACTAGTTTCGGTCAAAAAATCAAATTAAATCGAGTATTGTTCGAAATGCTACGAAACTTTTAAGATCATTTCTATATTTTACGAGGGAAGATTACGATGGAAGTCCATGCAAAAAATTATCTCGGAGTTAGATTCTATGAAACTTTTTGAAATACTAGTTTCGGTCAAAAAATCGTAGTATATTATACACAATTTAATACTAGTTTCGGTCAAAAAATCAAATTAAATCGAGGATTGTTCGAAATGCTACGAAACTCTTAAGATCCTTTCTATATTTTATGAGGGAAGATTACGATGGAAGTCCTTGAACAAAATTATATCGGAGTTAGATTCTAGGAAACTTTTTGAAATACTAGTTTCGGTCAAAAAATTGTAGTATATTATACACAATTTTATACTAGTTTCGGTCAGAAAATAAAATTAAATCAAGGAATGTTCGAAATTCTACGAAAGTTTTCATATCCTTCCTATATTTTACGAGGCAATATTACGATGGAAGTCCCAACAAAAAACTTATCTCATAATAGATTCTATGGAACTTTTGGAAATACTAGTTTCAGTCAAAAAATCGTAGTATAATATACATAATTTTATACTAGTTTCGGTTAGAAATCTAGTTAAATCGAGGATTGTTCGAAATGCTACGAAACATTTCAAATCCTTTCTATATTTTATGAGGGAAGATTATGACGGAAGTCCATGCAAAAAATCATCTCAGAAATAGATTCTATGAATCTTTTTGAAATACGAGTTTCGGTAAAAAAATCGTAGTATATTATACACAATTTTATACTAGTTTTTGTCAAAAATCAAATTAAATCGAGGATTGTTCTAAATGCCACGAACTTTTAAGATCCTTTCTATAATTTACGAGGGAAGATTATGATGGAATTACATGCAAAAAATTATCTCAAAATTGGATTCTATGAAACTTTTTGAAATTTCAATTTAGGTCAAAAAATCATAGTATATTATACACAATTTTATACTAGTTACGGTCAAAAAATCAAATTAAATCGAGGATTGTTCGAAATGCTACGAAACATTTCAAATCCTTTCTATATTTTACAAGGGAAGATTATGATGGAAGTCCATGCAAAAAATTATCTCAGAAATAGATTCTATGAAACTTTTTGAAATACGAGTTTCGGTCAAAAATCGTAGTATATTATACACAATTTTATACTAGTTTCTACCAAAAAATCAAATTAAATCGAGGATTGTTCGAAATGCTACGAATCTTTTAAGATCCATTCTATTTTTTACGAGGGAAGGTTATGATGGAAGACCATGCAAAAAAATATGTCAAAATAAGATTCTATGGAACTTTTTGAAATAAGTGTTTAGGTCAATAAATCGTAGTATATTATACACAATTTCATACTAGTTTCGGTCAGAAAATGAAATTAAATTGAGGATTGTTTGAAATGCTACGAAACTTTTCAGATCCTTTCTATATTTTAGGAGGTAAGCTTACGATGGAAGTCCCTGCAAAAAATTATCTCAGAATTAGATTCTATGAAATTTTTTGAAATACTAGTTTAGGTTAAAAAATCCTAGTATATTATACACAATTTTATACTAGTTTAGGTCAGAAAATCAAATTAAATCGAGAATTGTTCGAAATGCTACAAAACTTTTCAGATCCTTTCTATATTTTACGAGGGAAGATTTCGATGGAAGTCCATGCAAAAAATCATCTTAGAATTAGATTCTATGAAACGTTTTTCAATGCCAGTTTAGGTCAAAAATCGTAGTATATTATACACAAGTTTATACTAGTTTCGGTCAAAAAATAAAATTAAATCGAGGATTGTTCGAAATGCTACGAAACTTTTAAGATCCATTCTATTTTTTACGAGGGATGGTTATGATGGAAGTCCATGCAAAAAATTATGTCACAATAAGATTCTATGGAACTTTTAGAAATACGAGTTTAGGTCAAAAAATCTTAGTATATTATACACAATTTCATACTAGTTTCGGTCAGAAAATTAAATTAAATTGAGGTTTGTTTGAAATGCTACAAAACTTTTAAGATCCTTTCTATATTTTAGGAGGTAAGCTTACGATGGAAGTCCCTGCAAAAAATTATCTCAGAATTAGATTCTATGAAATTTTTTGAAATACTAGTTTAGGTTAAAAAATCCTAGTATATTATACACAATTTTATACTAGTTTAGGTCAGAAAATCAAATTAAATCGAGAATTGTTCGAAATGCTACAAAACTTTTCAGATCCTTTCTATATTTTACGAGGGAAGATTTCGATGGAAGTCCATGCAAAAAATCATCTTAGAATTAGATTCTATGAAACGTTTTTCAATGCCAGTTTAGGTCAAAAATCGTAGTATATTATACACAAGTTTATACTAGTTTCGGTCAAAAAATCAAATTAAATCGAGTATTGTTCGAAATGCTACGAAACTTTTAAGATCATTTCTATATTTTACGAGGGAAGATTACGATGGAAGTCCATGCAAAAAATTATCTCGGAGTTAGATTCTATGAAACTTTTTGAAATACGAGTTTAGGTCAAAAAATCGTAGTATATTATACACAATTTAATACTAGTTTCGGTCAGAAAATTAAATTAAATTGAGGATTGTTTGAAATGCTACGAAACTCTTCAGATCTTTTCTATATTTTAGGAGGGAAGCTTACGATGGAAGTCCTTGAACAAAATTATATCGGAGTTAGATTCTATGAAATTTTTTGAAATACTAGTTTAGGTTAAAAAATCCTAGTATATTATACACAATTTTATACTAGTTTAAGTCAGAAAATCAAATTAAATCAAGGAATGTTCGAAATGCTACGAAAGTTTTCATATCCTTCCTATATTTTACGAGGCAATATTACGATGGAAGTCCCAACAAAAAACTTATCTCATAATAGATTCTATGGAACTTTTGGAAATACTAGTTTCAGTCAAAAAATCGTAGTATAATATACATAATTTTATACTAGTTTCGGTTAGAAATCTAGTTAAATCGAGGATTGTTCGAAATGCTACGAAACATTTCAAATCCTTTCTATATTTTATGAGGGAAGATTATGACGGAAGTCCATGCAAAAAATCATCTCAGAAATAGATTCTATGAATCTTTTTGAAATACGAGTTTCGGTAAAAAATCGTAGTATATTATACACAATTTTATACTAGTTTTTGTCAAAAATCAAATTAAATCGAGGATTGTTCTAAATGCCACGAACTTTTAAGATCCTTTCTATAATTTACGAGGGAAGATTATGATGGAATTACATGCAAAAAATTATCTCAAAATTGGATTCTATGAAACTTTTTGAAATTTCAATTTAGGTCAAAAAATCATAGTATATTATACACAATTTTATACTAGTTACGGTCAAAAAATCAAATTAAATCGAGGATTGTTCGAAATGCTACGAAACATTTCAAATCCTTTCTATATTTTACAAGGGAAGATTATGATGGAAGTCCATGCAAAAAATTATCTCAGAAATAGATTCTATGAAACTTTTTGAAATACGAGTTTCGGTCAAAAATCGTAGTATATTATACACAATTTTATACTAGTTTCTACCAAAAAATCAAATTAAATCGAGGATTGTTCGAAATGCTACGAATCTTTTAAGATCCATTCTATTTTTTACGAGGGAAGGTTATGATGGAAGACCATGCAAAAAAATATGTCAAAATAAGATTCTATGGAACTTTTTGAAATAAGTGTTTAGGTCAATAAATCGTAGTATATTATACACAATTTCATACTAGTTTCGGTCAGAAAATGAAATTAAATTGAGGATTGTTTGAAATGCTACGAAACTTTTCAGATCCTTTCTATATTTTAGGAGGTAAGCTTACGATGGAAGTCCCTGCAAAAAATTATCTCAGAATTAGATTCTATGAAATTTTTTGAAATACTAGTTTAGGTTAAAAAATCCTAGTATATTATACACAATTTTATACTAGTTTAGGTCAGAAAATCAAATTAAATCGAGAATTGTTCGAAATGCTACAAAACTTTTCAGATCCTTTCTATATTTTACGAGGGAAGATTTCGATGGAAGTCCATGCAAAAAATCATCTTAGAATTAGATTCTATGAAACGTTTTTCAATGCCAGTTTAGGTCAAAAATCGTAGTATATTATACACAAGTTTATACTAGTTTCGGTCAAAAAATAAAATTAAATCGAGGATTGTTCGAAATGCTACGAAACTTTTAAGATCCATTCTATTTTTTACGAGGGATGGTTATGATGGAAGTCCATGCAAAAAATTATGTCACAATAAGATTCTATGGAACTTTTAGAAATACGAGTTTAGGTCAAAAAATCTTAGTATATTATACACAATTTCATACTAGTTTCGGTCAGAAAATTAAATTAAATTGAGGTTTGTTTGAAATGCTACAAAACTTTTAAGATCCTTTCTATATTTTAGGAGGTAAGCTTACGATGGAAGTCCCTGCAAAAAATTATCTCAGAATTAGATTCTATGAAATTTTTTGAAATACTAGTTTAGGTTAAAAAATCCTAGTATATTATACACAATTTTATACTAGTTTAGGTCAGAAAATCAAATTAAATCGAGAATTGTTCGAAATGCTACAAAACTTTTCAGATCCTTTCTATATTTTACGAGGGAAGATTTCGATGGAAGTCCATGCAAAAAATCATCTTAGAATTAGATTCTATGAAACGTTTTTCAATGCCAGTTTAGGTCAAAAATCGTAGTATATTATACACAAGTTTATACTAGTTTCGGTCAAAAAATCAAATTAAATCGAGTATTGTTCGAAATGCTACGAAACTTTTAAGATCCTTTCTATATTTTACGAGGGAAGATTACGATGGAAGTCCATGCAAAAAATTATCTCGGAGTTAGATTCTATGAAACTTTTTGAAATACGAGTTTAGGTCAAAAAATCGTAGTATATTATACACAATTTAATACTAGTTTCGGTCAGAAAATTAAATTAAATTGAGGATTGTTTGAAATGCTACGAAACTCTTCAGATCTTTTCTATATTTTAGGAGGGAAGCTTACGATGGAAGTCCTTGAACAAAATTATATCGGAGTTAGATTCTATGAAATTTTTTGAAATACTAGTTTAGGTTAAAAAATCCTAGTATATTATACACAATTTTATACTAGTTTAAGTCAGAAAATCAAATTAAATCAAGGAATGTTCGAAATGCTACGAAAGTTTTCATATCCTTCCTATATTTTACGAGGCAATATTACGATGGAAGTCCCAACAAAAAACTTATCTCATAATAGATTCTATGGAACTTTTGGAAATACTAGTTTCAGTCAAAAAATCGTAGTATAATATACATAATTTTATACTAGTTTCGGTTAGAAATCTAGTTAAATCGAGGATTGTTCGAAATGCTACGAAACATTTCAAATCCTTTCTATATTTTATGAGGGAAGATTATGACGGAAGTCCATGCAAAAAATCATCTCAGAAATAGATTCTATGAATCTTTTTGAAATACGAGTTTCGGTAAAAAATCGAAGTATATTATACACAATTTTATACTAGTTTTTGTCAAAAATCAAATTAAATCGAGGATTGTTCTAAATGCCACGAACTTTTAAGATCCTTTCAATAATTTACGAGGGAAGATTATGATGGAATTACATGCAAAAAATTATCTCAAAATTGGATTCTATGAAACTTTTTGAAATTTCAATTTAGGTCAAAAAATCATAGTATATTATACACAATTTTATACTAGTTACGGTCAAAAAATCAAATTAAATCGAGGATTGTTCGAAATGCTACGAAACTTTTAAGATCCTTTCTATATTTTACGAGGGAAGATTACGATGGAAGTCCATGCAAAAAATTATCTCGGAGTTAGATTCTATGAAACTTTTTGAAATACTAGTTTCGGTCAAAAAATCGTAGTATATTATACACAATTTTATACTAGTTTAAGTCAGAAAATCAAATTAAATCGAGGATTGTTCGAAATGCTACAAAAATTTTCAGATCCTTTCTATATTTTACGAGGGAAAATTTCGATGGAAGTCCATGCAAAAAATCATCTCAGAATTAGATTCTATGAAACTTTTTGAAATGCCAGTTTAGGTCAAAAATCGTAATATATTATACACAAGTTTATACAAGTTTCGGTCAAAAAATCAAATTAAATCGAGTATTTTTCGAAATGCTACAAAACTTTTAAGATCCTTTCTATATTTTACGAGGGAAGATTACGATGGAAGTCCATGCAAAAAATTATCTCGGAGTTAGATTCTATGAAACCTTTTGAAATACTAGTTTCGGTCAAAAAATCGTAGTATATTATACACAATTTAATACTAGTTTCGGTAGAAAAATCAAATTAAATCGAGGATTGTTCGAAATGCTACGAAACTCTTAAGATCATTTCTATATTTTACGAGGGAAGATTATGATGGAAGTCCTTGAACAAAATTATATCGGAGTTAGATTCTAGGAAACTTTTTGAAATACTAGTTTCGGTCAAAAAATTGTAGTATAAAATTAAATCAAGGAATGTTCGAAATGCTACGAAAGTTTTCATAACCTTCCTATATTTTACGAGGCAACATTACGATGGAAGTCCTGACAAAAAACTTATCTCATAATTAGATTCTATGGAACTTTTGGAAATACTAGTTTCGGTCAAAAAAATCGTAGTATATTATACACAATTTAATACTAGTTTTGGTCAAAAAATCAAATTAAATTGAGGATTGTTTGAAATGCTACGAAACTTTTCAGATCCTTTCTATATTTTAGGAGGGAAGTTTACGATAGAAGTCCCTGCAAAAAATTATGTCAGAATTAGATTCTATGAAATTTTTTGAAATACTAGTTTAGGTTAAAAAATCCTAGTATATTATACACAATTTTATACTAGTTTCGGTCAGAAATCTAATTAAATCGAGGATTATTCGAAATGCTACGAAACATTTCAAATCCTTTCTATATTTTACGAGGGAAGATTATGATGGAAGTCCATGCAAAAAATTATCTCAAAAATAGATTCTATGAAACTTTTTGAAATACGAGTTTCGGTCAAAAATCGTAGTATATTATACACAATTTTATACTAGTTTCTGTCAAAAAATCAAATTAAATCGAGGATTGTTCGAAATGCTACGAAACTTTTAATATCCATTATATTTTTTACGAGGGATGGTTATGATGGAAGTCAATGCAAAAATTTATGTCACAATAAGATTCTATGGAACTTTTTGAAATACGAGTTTAGGTCAAAAAATCGTAGTATATTATACACAATTTCATACTAGTTTCGGTCAGAAAATTAAATTAAATTGAGGATTGTTTGAAATGCTACGAAACTTTTCAGTTCTTTTCTATATTTTAGGAGGGAAGCTTACGATGGAAGTCCCTGCAAAAAATTATCTCAGAATTAGATTCTATGAAATTTTTTGAAATACTAGTTTAGGTTAAAAAATCCTAGTATATTATACACAATTTTATACTAGTTTAAGTCAGAAAATCAAATTAAATCGAGGATTGTTCGAAATGCTACAAAAATTATCAGATCCTTTCTATATTTTACGAGGGAAGATTTCGATGGAAGTCCATGCAAAAAATCATCTCAGAATTAGATTCTATGAAACTTTTTGAAATGCCAGTTTAGGTCAAAAATCGTAATATAATATACACAAGTTTATACTAGTTTCGGTCAAAAAATCAAATTAAATCGAGTATTGTTCGAAATGCTACGAAACTTTTAAGATCCTTTCTATATTTTACGAGGGAAGATTACGATGGAAGTCCATGCAAAAAATTATCTCGGAGTTAGATTCTAAGAAACCTTTTGAAATACTAGTTTCGGTCAAAAAACCGTAGTATATTATACACAATTTAATACTAGTTTCGGTCAAAAAATCAAATTAAATCGAGGATTGTTCGAAATGCTACGAAACTCGTAAGATCCTTTCTATATTTTACGAGGGAAGATTACGATGGAAGTCCTTGAACAAAATTATATCGGTGTTAGATTCTAGGAAACTTTTTGAAATACTAGTTTCGGTCAAAAAATTGTAGTATATTATACCCAATTTTATACTGGTTTCTGTCAGAAAATAAAATTAAATCAAGGAATGTTCGAAATGCTACGAAAGTTTTCATATCCTTCCTATATTTTACGAGGCAACATTACGATGGAAGTCCCGACAAAAAACTTATCTCATAATTAGATTCTATGGAACTTTTGGAAATACTAGTTTCGGTCAAAAAATCGTAGTATATTATACACAATTTAATACTAGTTTCGGTCAAAAAATCAAATTAAATCGTGGATTGTTCGAAATGCTACGAAACTCTTAAGATCCTTTCTATATTTTACGAGGGAAGATTACGATGGCAGTCCTTGAACAAAATTATATCGGAGTTAGATTCTAGGAAACTTTTTGAAATACCTGTTTCGGTCAAAAAATTGTAGTATATTATACACAATTTTATACTGGTTTCGGTCAGAAAATAAAATTAAATCAAGGAATGTTCGAAATGCTACGAAAGTTTTCATATCCTTCCTATATTTTATGAGGCAACATTACGATGGATGTCCTGACAAAAAACTTATCACATAATTAGATTCTATGGAACTTTTGGAAATACTAGTTTCGGTCAAAAAATCGTAGTATATTATACACAATTTAATACTAGTTTCGGTCAAAAAATCAAATTAAATTGAGGATTGTTTGAAATGCTACGAAACTTTTCAGATCCTTTCTATATTTTAGGAGGGAAGTTTACGATAGAAGTCCCTACAAAAAATTATGTCAGAATTAGATTCTATGAAAAATTTTGAAATACTAGTTTAGGTTAAAAAATCCTAGTATATTATACACAATTTTATACTAGTTTCGGTCAGAAATCTAAATAAATCGAGGATTATTCGAAATGCTACGAAACATTTCAAATCCTTTCTATATTTTACGAGGGAAGATTATGATGGAAGTCCATGCAAAAAATTATCTCAAAAATAGAATCTATGAAACTTTTTGAAATACGAGTTTCGGTCAAAAATCGTAGTATATTATACAAAATTTTATACTAGTTTCTGTCAAAAAATCAAATTAAATCGAGGATTGTTCGAAATGCTACGAAACTTTTAATATCCATTATATTTTTTACGAGGGATGGTTATGATGGAAGTCAATGCAAAAAATTATGTCACAATAAGATTCTATGGAACTTTTTGAAATACGAGTTTAGGTCAAAAAATCGTAGTATATTAAACACAATTTCATACTAGTTTCGGTCAGAAAATTAAATTAAATTGAGGATTGTTTGAAATGCTACGAAACTTTTCAGATCTTTTCTATATTTTAGGAGGGAAGCTTACGATGGAAGTCCCTGCAAAAAATTATCTCAGAATTAGATTCTATGAAATTTTTTGAAATACTAGTTTAGGTTAAAAAATCCTAGTATATTATACACAATTTTATACTAGTTTAAGTCAGAAAATCAAATTAAATCGTGGATTATTCGAAATGCTACAAAAATTTTCAGATCCTTTCTATATTTTACGAGGGAAGATTTCGATGGAAGTCCATGCAAAAAATCATCTCAGAATTAGATTCTATGAAACTTTTTGAAATGCCAGTTTAGGTTAAAAATCGTAATATATTATACACAAGTTTATACTAGTTTCGGTCAAAAAATCAAATTAAATCGAGTATTGTTCGAAATGCTACGAAACTTTTAAGATCCTTTCTATATTTTACGAGGGAAGATTACGATGGAAGTCCATGCAAAAAATTATCTCGGAGTTAGATTCTATGAAACCTTTTGAAATACTAGTTTCGGTCAAAAAATCGTAGTATATTATACACAATTTTATACTAGTTTCGGTCAAAAAATAAAATTAAATCGAGGATTGTTCGAAATGCTACGAAACTTTTAATATCCATTATATTTTTTACGCGGGATGGTTATGATGGAAGTCAATGCAAAAATTTATGTCACAATAAGATTCTATGGAACTTTTTGAAATACGAGTTTAGGTCAAAAAATCGTAGTATATTATACACAATTTCATACTAGTTTCGGTCAGAAAATTAAATTAAATTGAGGATTGTTTGAAATGCTACGAAACTTTTCAGATTTTTTCTATATTTTAGGAGGGAAGCTTACGATGGAAGTCCCTGCAAAAAATTATCTCAGAATTAGATTCTATGAAATTTTTTGAAATACTAGTTTAGGTTAAAAAATCCTAGTATATTATACACAATTTTATACTAGTTTAAGTCAGAAAATCAAATTAAATCGAGGATTGTTCGAAATGCTACAAAACTTTTCAGATCCTTTCTATATTTTACGAGGGAAGATTTCGATGGAAGTCCATGCAAAAAATCATCTTAGAATTAGATTCTATGAAACGTTTTTCAATGCCAGTTTAGGTCAAAAATCGTAGTATATTATACACAAGTTTATACTAGTTTCGTTCAAAAAATCAAATTAAATCGAGTATTGTTCGAAATGCTACGAAACTTTTAAGATCATTTCTATATTTTACGAGGGAAGATTACGATGGAAGTCCATGCAAAAAATTATCTCGGAGTTAGATTCTATGAAACTTTTTGAAATACTAGTTTCGGTCAAAAAATCGTAGTATATTATACACAATTTAATACTAGTTTCGGTCAAAAAATCAAATTAAATCGAGGATTGTTCGAAATGCTACGAAACTCTTAAGATCCTTTCTATATTTTATGAGGGAAGATTACGATGGAAGTCCTTGAACAAAATTATATCGGAGTTAGATTCTAGGAAACTTTTTGAAATACTAGTTTCGGTCAAAAAATTGTAGTATATTATACACAATTTTATACTAGTTTCGGTCAGAAAATAAAATTAAATCAAGGAATGTTCGAAATGCTACGAAAGTTTTCATATCCTTCCTATATTTTACGAGGCAATATTACGATGGAAGTCCCAACAAAAAACTTATCTCATAATAGATTCTATGGAACTTTTGGAAATACTAGTTTCAGTCAAAAAATCGTAGTATAATATACATAATTTTATACTAGTTTCGGTTAGAAATCTAGTTAAATCGAGGATTGTTCGAAATGCTACGAAACATTTCAAATCCTTTCTATATTTTATGAGGGAAGATTATGACGGAAGTCCATGCAAAAAATCATCTCAGAAATAGATTCTATGAATCTTTTTGAAATACGAGTTTCGGTAAAAAATCGTAGTATATTATACACAATTTTATACTAGTTTTTGTCAAAAATCAAATTAAATCGAGGATTGTTCTAAATGCCACGAACTTTTAAGATCCTTTCTATAATTTACGAGGGAAGATTATGATGGAATTACATGCAAAAAATTATCTCAAAATTGGATTCTATGAAACTTTTTGAAATTTCAATTTAGGTCAAAAAATCATAGTATATTATACACAATTTTATACTAGTTACGGTCAAAAAATCAAATTAAATCGAGGATTGTTCGAAATGCTACGAAACATTTCAAATCCTTTCTATATTTTACAAGGGAAGATTATGATGGAAGTCCATGCAAAAAATTATCTCAGAAATAGATTCTATGAAACTTTTTGAAATACGAGTTTCGGTCAAAAATCGTAGTATATTATACACAATTTTATACTAGTTTCTACCAAAAAATCAAATTAAATCGAGGATTGTTCGAAATGCTACGAATCTTTTAAGATCCATTCTATTTTTTACGAGGGAAGGTTATGATGGAAGACCATGCAAAAAAATATGTCAAAATAAGATTCTATGGAACTTTTTGAAATAAGTGTTTAGGTCAATAAATCGTAGTATATTATACACAATTTCATACTAGTTTCGGTCAGAAAATGAAATTAAATTGAGGATTGTTTGAAATGCTACGAAACTTTTCAGATCCTTTCTATATTTTAGGAGGTAAGCTTACGATGGAAGTCCCTGCAAAAAATTATCTCAGAATTAGATTCTATGAAATTTTTTGAAATACTAGTTTAGGTTAAAAAATCCTAGTATATTATACACAATTTTATACTAGTTTAGGTCAGAAAATCAAATTAAATCGAGAATTGTTCGAAATGCTACAAAACTTTTCAGATCCTTTCTATATTTTACGAGGGAAGATTTCGATGGAAGTCCATGCAAAAAATCATCTTAGAATTAGATTCTATGAAACGTTTTTCAATGCCAGTTTAGGTCAAAAATCGTAGTATATTATACACAAGTTTATACTAGTTTCGGTCAAAAAATAAAATTAAATCGAGGATTGTTCGAAATGCTACGAAACTTTTAAGATCCATTCTATTTTTTACGAGGGATGGTTATGATGGAAGTCCATGCAAAAAATTATGTCACAATAAGATTCTATGGAACTTTTAGAAATACGAGTTTAGGTCAAAAAATCGTAGTATATTATACACAATTTCATACTAGTTTCGGTCAGAAAATTAAATTAAATTGAGGTTTGTTTGAAATGCTACAAAACTTTTAAGATCCTTTCTATATTTTAGGAGGTAAGCTTACGATGGAAGTCCCTGCAAAAAATTATCTCAGAATTAGATTCTATGAAATTTTTTGAAATACTAGTTTAGGTTAAAAAATCCTAGTATATTATACACAATTTTATACTAGTTTAGGTCAGAAAATCAAATTAAATCGAGAATTGTTCGAAATGCTACAAAACTTTTCAGATCCTTTCTATATTTTACGAGGGAAGATTTCGATGGAAGTCCATGCAAAAAATCATCTTAGAATTAGATTCTATGAAACGTTTTTCAATGCCAGTTTAGGTCAAAAATCGTAGTATATTATACACAAGTTTATACTAGTTTCGGTCAAAAAATCAAATTAAATCGAGTATTGTTCGAAATGCTACGAAACTTTTAAGATCATTTCTATATTTTACGAGGGAAGATTACGATGGAAGTCCATGCAAAAAATTATCTCGGAGTTAGATTCTATGAAACTTTTTGAAATACTAGTTTCGGTCAAAAAATCGTAGTATATTATACACAATTTAATACTAGTTTCGGTCAAAAAATCAAATTAAATCGAGGATTGTTCGAAATGCTACGAAACTCTTAAGATCCTTTCTATATTTTATGAGGGAAGATTACGATGGAAGTCCTTGAACAAAATTATATCGGAGTTAGATTCTAGGAAACTTTTTGAAATACTAGTTTCGGTCAAAAAATTGTAGTATATTATACACAATTTTATACTAGTTTCGGTCAGAAAATAAAATTAAATCAAGGAATGTTCGAAATGCTACGAAAGTTTTCATATCCTTCCTATATTTTACGAGGCAATATTACGATGGAAGTCCCAACAAAAAACTTATCTCATAATAGATTCTATGGAACTTTTGGAAATACTAGTTTCAGTCAAAAAATCGTAGTATAATATACATAATTTTATACTAGTTTCGGTTAGAAATCTAGTTAAATCGAGGATTGTTCGAAATGCTACGAAACATTTCAAATCCTTTCTATATTTTATGAGGGAAGATTATGACGGAAGTCCATGCAAAAAATCATCTCAGAAATAGATTCTATGAATCTTTTTGAAATACGAGTTTCGGTAAAAAATCGTAGTATATTATACACAATTTTATACTAGTTTTTGTCAAAAATCAAATTAAATCGAGGATTGTTCTAAATGCCACGAACTTTTAAGATCCTTTCTATAATTTACGAGGGAAGATTATGATGGAATTACATGCAAAAAATTATCTCAAAATTGGATTCTATGAAACTTTTTGAAATTTCAATTTAGGTCAAAAAATCATAGTATATTATACACAATTTTATACTAGTTACGGTCAAAAAATCAAATTAAATCGAGGATTGTTCGAAATGCTACGAAACATTTCAAATCCTTTCTATATTTTACAAGGGAAGATTATGATGGAAGTCCATGCAAAAAATTATCTCAGAAATAGATTCTATGAAACTTTTTGAAATACGAGTTTCGGTCAAAAATCGTAGTATATTATACACAATTTTATACTAGTTTCTACCAAAAAATCAAATTAAATCGAGGATTGTTCGAAATGCTACGAATCTTTTAAGATCCATTCTATTTTTTACGAGGGAAGGTTATGATGGAAGACCATGCAAAAAAATATGTCAAAATAAGATTCTATGGAACTTTTTGAAATAAGTGTTTAGGTCAATAAATCGTAGTATATTATACACAATTTCATACTAGTTTCGGTCAGAAAATGAAATTAAATTGAGGATTGTTTGAAATGCTACGAAACTTTTCAGATCCTTTCTATATTTTAGGAGGTAAGCTTACGATGGAAGTCCCTGCAAAAAATTATCTCAGAATTAGATTCTATGAAATTTTTTGAAATACTAGTTTAGGTTAAAAAATCCTAGTATATTATACACAATTTTATACTAGTTTAGGTCAGAAAATCAAATTAAATCGAGAATTGTTCGAAATGCTACAAAACTTTTCAGATCCTTTCTATATTTTACGAGGGAAGATTTCGATGGAAGTCCATGCAAAAAATCATCTTAGAATTAGATTCTATGAAACGTTTTTCAATGCCAGTTTAGGTCAAAAATCGTAGTATATTATACACAAGTTTATACTAGTTTCGGTCAAAAAATAAAATTAAATCGAGGATTGTTCGAAATGCTACGAAACTTTTAAGATCCATTCTATTTTTTACGAGGGATGGTTATGATGGAAGTCCATGCAAAAAATTATGTCACAATAAGATTCTATGGAACTTTTAGAAATACGAGTTTAGGTCAAAAAATCGTAGTATATTATACACAATTTCATACTAGTTTCGGTCAGAAAATTAAATTAAATTGAGGTTTGTTTGAAATGCTACAAAACTTTTAAGATCCTTTCTATATTTTAGGAGGTAAGCTTACGATGGAAGTCCCTGCAAAAAATTATCTCAGAATTAGATTCTATGAAATTTTTTGAAATACTAGTTTAGGTTAAAAAATCCTAGTATATTATACACAATTTTATACTAGTTTAGGTCAGAAAATCAAATTAAATCGAGAATTGTTCGAAATGCTACAAAACTTTTCAGATCCTTTCTATATTTTACGAGGGAAGATTTCGATGGAAGTCCATGCAAAAAATCATCTTAGAATTAGATTCTATGAAACGTTTTTCAATGCCAGTTTAGGTCAAAAATCGTAGTATATTATACACAAGTTTATACTAGTTTCGGTCAAAAAATCAAATTAAATCGAGTATTGTTCGAAATGCTACGAAACTTTTAAGATCATTTCTATATTTTACGAGGGAAGATTACGATGGAAGTCCATGCAAAAAATTATCTCGGAGTTAGATTCTATGAAACTTTTTGAAATACTAGTTTCGGTCAAAAAATCGTAGTATATTATACACAATTTAATACTAGTTTCGGTCAAAAAATCAAATTAAATCGAGGATTGTTCGAAATGCTACGAAACTCTTAAGATCCTTTCTATATTTTACGAGGGAAGATTACGATGGAAGTCCTTGAACAAAATTATATCGGAGTTAGATTCTAGGAAACTTTTTGAAATACTAGTTTCGGTCAAAAAATTGTAGTATATTATACACAATTTTATACTAGTTTCGGTCAGAAAATAAAATTAAATCAAGGAATGTTCGAAATGCTACGAAAGTTTTCATATCCTTCCTATATTTTACGAGGCAATATTACGATGGAAGTCCCAACAAAAAACTTATCTCATAATAGATTCTATGGAACTTTTGGAAATACTAGTTTCAGTCAAAAAATCGTAGTATAATATACATAATTTTATACTAGTTTCGGTTAGAAATCTAGTTAAATCGAGGATTGTTCGAAATGCTACGAAACATTTCAAATCCTTTCTATATTTTATGAGGGAAGATTATGACGGAAGTCCATGCAAAAAATCATCTCAGAAATAGATTCTATGAATCTTTTTGAAATACGAGTTTCGGTAAAAAATCGTAGTATATTATACACAATTTTATACTAGTTTTTGTCAAAAATCAAATTAAATCGAGGATTGTTCTAAATGCCACGAACTTTTAAGATCCTTTCAATAATTTACGAGGGAAGATTATGAAGGAATTACATGCAAAAAATTATCTCAAAATTGGATTCTATGAAACTTTTTGAAATTTCAATTTAGGTCAAAAAATCATAGTATATTATACACAATTTTATACTAGTTACGGTCAAAAAATCAAATTAAATCGAGGATTGTTCGAAATGCTACGAAACTTTTAAGATCCTTTCTATATTTTACGAGGGAAGATTACGATGGAAGTCCATGCAAAAAATTATCTCGGAGTTAGATTCTATGAAACTTTTTGAAATACTAGTTTCGGTCAAAAAATCGTAGTATATTATACACAATTTTATACTAGTTTATGTCAGAAAATCAAATTAAATCGAGGATTGTTCGAAATGCTACAAAAATTTTCAGATCCTTTCTATATTTTACGAGGGAAAATTTCGATGGAAGTCCATGCAAAAAATCATCTCAGAATTAGATTCTATGAAACTTTTTGAAATGCCAGTTTAGGTCAAAAATCGTAATATATTATACACAAGTTTATACAAGTTTCGGTCAAAAAATCAAATTAAATCGAGTATTTTTCGAAATGCTACAAAACTTTTAAGATCCTTTCTATATTTTACGAGGGAAGATTACGATGGAAGTCCATGCAAAAAATTATCTCGGAGTTAGATTCTATGAAACCTTTTGAAATACTAGTTTCGGTCAAAAAATCGTAGTATATTATACACAATTTAATACTAGTTTCGGTAGAAAAATCAAATTAAATCGAGGATTGTTCGAAATGCTACGAAACTCTTAAGATCATTTCTATATTTTACGAGGGAAGATTATGATGGAAGTCCTTGAACAAAATTATATCGGAGTTAGATTCTAGGAAACTTTTTGAAATACTAGTTTCGGTCAAAAAATTGTAGTATAAAATTAAATCAAGGAATGTTCGAAATGCTACGAAAGTTTTCATAACCTTCCTATATTTTACGAGGCAACATTACGATGGAAGTCCTGACAAAAAACTTATCTCATAATTAGATTCTATGGAACTTTTGGAAATACTAGTTTCGGTCAAAAAAATCGTAGTATATTATACACAATTTAATACTAGTTTTGGTCAAAAAATCAAATTAAATTGAGGATTGTTTGAAATGCTACGAAACTTTTCAGATCCTTTCTATATTTTAGGAGGGAAGTTTACGATAGAAGTCCCTGCAAAAAATTATGTCAGAATTAGATTCTATGAAATTTTTTGAAATACTAGTTTAGGTTAAAAAATCCTAGTATATTATACACAATTTTATACTAGTTTCGGTCAGAAATCTAATTAAATCGAGGATTATTCGAAATGCTACGAAACATTTCAAATCCTTTCTATATTTTACGAGGGAAGATTATGATGGAAGTCCATGCAAAAAATTATCTCAAAAATAGATTCTATGAAACTTTTTGAAATACGAGTTTCGGTCAAAAATCGTAGTATATTATACACAATTTTATACTAGTTTCTGTCAAAAAATCAAATTAAATCGAGGATTGTTCGAAATGCTACGAAACTTTTAATATCCATTATATTTTTTACGAGGGATGGTTATGATGGAAGTCAATGCAAAAATTTATGTCACAATAAGATTCTATGGAACTTTTTGAAATACGAGTTTAGGTCAAAAAATCGTAGTATATTATACACAATTTCATACTAGTTTCGGTCAGAAAATTAAATTAAATTGAGGATTGTTTGAAATGCTACGAAACTTTTCAGATCTTTTCTATATTTTAGGAGGGAAGCTTACGATGGAAGTCCCTGCAAAAAATTATCTCAGAATTAGATTCTATGAAATTTTTTGAAATACTAGTTTAGGTTAAAAAATCCTAGTATATTATACACAATTTTATACTAGTTTAAGTCAGAAAATCAAATTAAATCGAGGATTGTTCGAAATGCTACAAAAATTATCAGATCCTTTCTATATTTTACGAGGGAAGATTTCGATGGAAGTCCATGCAAAAAATCATCTCAGAATTAGATTCTATGAAACTTTTTGAAATGCCAGTTTAGGTCAAAAATCGTAATATAATATACACAAGTTTATACTAGTTTCGGTCAAAAAATCAAATTAAATCGAGTATTGTTCGAAATGCTACGAAACTTTTAAGATCCTTTCTATATTTTACGAGGGAAGATTACGATGGAAGTCCATGCAAAAAATTATCTCGTAGTTAGATTCTAAGAAACCTTTTGAAATACTAGTTTCGGTCAAAAAACCGTAGTATATTATACACAATTTAATACTAGTTTCGGTCAAAAAATCAAATTAAATCGAGGATTGTTCGAAATGCTACGAAACTCGTAAGATCCTTTCTATATTTTACGAGGGAAGATTACGATGGAAGTCCTTGAACAAAATTATATCGGTGTTAGATTCTAGGAAACTTTTTGAAATACTAGTTTCGGTCAAAAAATTGTAGTATATTATACCCAATTTTATACTGGTTTCTGTCAGAAAATAAAATTAAATCAAGGAATGTTCGAAATGCTACGAAGGTTTTCATATCCTTCCTATATTTTACGAGGCAACATTACGATGGAAGTCCCGACAAAAAACTTATCTCATAATTAGATTCTATGGAACTTTTGGAAATACTAGTTTCGGTCAAAAAATCGTAGTATATTATACACAATTTAATACTAGTTTCGGTCAAAAAATCAAATTAAATCGTGGATTGTTCGAAATGCTACGAAACTCTTAAGATCCTTTCTATATTTTACGAGGGAAGATTACGATGGCAGTCCTTGAACAAAATTATATCGGAGTTAGATTCTAGGAAACTTTTTGAAATACCTGTTTCGGTCAAAAAATTGTAGTATATTATACACAATTTTATACTGGTTTCGGTCAGAAAATAAAATTAAATCAAGGAATGTTCGAAATGCTACGAAAGTTTTCATATCCTTCCTATATTTTATGAGGCAACATTACGATGGATGTCCTGACAAAAAACTTATCACATAATTAGATTCTATGGAACTTTTGGAAATACTAGTTTCGGTCAAAAAATCGTAGTATATTATACACAATTTAATACTAGTTTCGGTCAAAAAATCAAATTAAATTGAGGATTGTTTGAAATGCTACGAAACTTTTCAGATCCTTTCTATATTTTAGGAGGGAAGTTTACGATAGAAGTCCCTACAAAAAATTATGTCAGAATTAGATTCTATGAAAAATTTTGAAATACTAGTTTAGGTTAAAAAATCCTAGTATATTATACACAATTTTATACTAGTTTCGGTCAGAAATCTAAATAAATCGAGGATTATTCGAAATGCTACGAAACATTTCAAATCCTTTCTATATTTTACGAGGGAAGATTATGATGGAAGTCCATGCAAAAAATTATCTCAAAAATAGAATCTATGAAACTTTTTGAAATACGAGTTTCGGTCAAAAATCGTAGTATATTATACAAAATTTTATACTAGTTTCTGTCAAAAAATCAAATTAAATCGAGGATTGTTCGAAATGCTACGAAACTTTTAATATCCATTATATTTTTTACGAGGGATGGTTATGATGGAAGTCAATGCAAAAAATTATGTCACAATAAGATTCTATGGAACTTTTTGAAATACGAGTTTAGGTCAAAAAATCGTAGTATATTAAACACAATTTCATACTAGTTTCGGTCAGAAAATTAAATTAAATTGAGGATTGTTTGAAATGCTACGAAACTTTTCAGATCTTTTCTATATTTTAGGAGGGAAGCTTACGATGGAAGTCCCTGCAAAAAATTATCTCAGAATTAGATTCTATGAAATTTTTTGAAATACTAGTTTAGGTTAAAAAATCCTAGTATATTATACACAATTTTATACTAGTTTAAGTCAGAAAATCAAATTAAATCGTGGATTATTCGAAATGCTACAAAAATTTTCAAATCCTTTCTATATTTTACGAGGGAAGATTTCGATGGAAGTCCATGCAAAAAATCATCTCAGAATTAGATTCTATGAAACTTTTTGAAATGCCAGTTTAGGTTAAAAATCGTAATATATTATACACAAGTTTATACTAGTTTCGGTCAAAAAATCAAATTAAATCGAGTATTGTTCGAAATGCTACGAAACTTTTAAGATCCTTTCTATATTTTACGAGGGAAGATTACGATGGAAGTCCATGCAAAAAATTATCTCGGAGTTAGATTCTATGAAACCTTTTGAAATACTAGTTTCGGTCAAAAAATCGTAGTATATTATACACAATTTTATACTAGTTTCGGTCAAAAAATCAAATTAAATCGAGGATTGTTCGAAATGCTACGAAACTTTTAATATCCATTATATTTTTTACGCGGGATGGTTATGATGGAAGTCAATGCAAAAATTTATGTCACAATAAGATTCTATGGAACTTTTTGAAATACGAGTTTAGGTCAAAAAATCGTAGTATATTATACACAATTTCATACTAGTTTCGGTCAGAAAATTAAATTATATTGAGGATTGTTTGAAATGCTACGAAACTTTTCAGATTTTTTCTATATTTTAGGAGGGAAGCTTACGATGGAAGTCCCTGCAAAAAATTATCTCAGAATTAGATTCTATGAAATTTTTTGAAATACTAGTTTAGGTTAAAAAATCCTAGTATATTATACACAATTTTATACTAGTTTAAGTCAGAAAATCAAATTAAATCGAGGATTGTTCGAAATGCTACAAAAATTTTCAGATCCTTTCTATATTTTACGAGGGAAGATTTCGATGGAAGTCCATGCAAAAAATCATCTCAGAATTAGATTCTATGAAACTTTTTGAAATGCCAGTTTAGGTCAAAAATCGTAATATATTATACACAAGTTTATACTAGTTTCGGTCAAAAAATCAAATTAAATCGAGTATTGTTCGAAATGCTACGAAACTTTTAAGATCCTTTCTATATTTTACGAGGGAAGATTACGATGGAAGTCCATGCAAAAAATTATCTCGGAGTTAGATTCTAAGAAACCTTTTGAAATACTAGTTTCGGTCAAAAAACCGTAGTATATTATACACAATTTAATACTAGTTTCGGTCAAAAAATCAAATTAAATCGAGGATTGTTCGAAATGCTACGAAACTCGTAAGATCCTTTCTATATTTTACGAGGGAAGATTACGATGGAAGTCCTTGAACAAAATTATATCGGTGTTAGATTCTAGGAAACTTTTTGAAATACTAGTTTCGGTCAAAAAATTGTAGTATATTATACCCAATTTTATACTGGTTTCTGTCAGAAAATAAAATTAAATCAAGGAATGTTCGAAATGCTACGAAAGCTTTCATATCCTTCCTATATTTTACGAGGCAACATTACGATGGAAGTCCCGACAAAAAACTTATCTCATAATTAGATTCTATGGAACTTTTGGAAATACTAGTTTCGGTCAAAAAATCGTAGTATATTATACACAATTTAATACTAGTTTCGGTCAAAAAATCAAATTAAATCGAGGATTGTTCGAAATGCTACGAAACTCTTAAGATCCTTTCTATATTTTACGAGGGAAGATTACGATGGCAGTCCTTTAACAAAATTATATCGGAGTTAGATTCTAGGAAACATTTTGAAACACCTGTTTCGGTAAAAAAATTGTAGTATATTATACACAATTTTATACTGGTTTCGGTCAGAAAATAAAATTAAATCAAGGAATGTTCGAAATGCTACGAAAGTTTTCATATCCTTCCTATATTTTATGAGGCAACATTACGATGGAAGTCCTGACAAAAAACTTATCTCATAATTAGATTCTATGGAACTTTTGGAAATACTAGTTTCGGTCAAAAAATCGTAGTATATTATACACAATTTAATACTAGTTTCGGTCAAAAAATCAAATTAAATTGAGGATTATTTGAAATGCTACGAAACTTTTCAGATCCTTTCTATATTTTAGGAGGGAAGTTTACGATAGAAGTCCCTACAAAAAATTATGTCAGAATTAGATTCTATGAAAAATTTTGAAATACTAGTTTAGGTTAAAAAATCCTAGTATATTATACACAATTTTATACTAGTTTCGGTCAGAAATCTAAATAAATCGAGGATTATTCGAAATGCTACGAAACATTTCAAATCCTTTCTATATTTTACGAGGGAAGATTATGATGGAAGTCCATGCAAAAAATTATCTCAAAAATAGAATCTATGAAACTTTTTGAAATACGAGTTTCGGTCAAAAATCGTAGTATATTATACACAATTTTATACTAGTTTCTGTCAAAAAATCAAATTAAATCGAGGATTGTTCGAAATGCTACGAAACTTTTAATATCCATTATATTTTTTACGAGGGATGGTTATGATGGAAGTCAATGCAAAAAATTATGTCACAATAAGATTCTATGGAACTTTTTGAAATACGAGTTTAGGTCAAAAAATCGTAGTATGTTAAACACAATTTCATACTAGTTTCGGTCAGAAAATTAAATTAAATTGAGGATTGTTTGAAATGCTACGAAACTTTTCAGATCTTTTCTATATTTTAGGAGGGAAGCTTACGATGGAAGTCCCTGCAAAAAATTATCTCAGAATTAGATTCTATGAAATTTTTTGAAATACTAGTTTAGGTTAAAAAATCCTAGTATATTATACACAATTTTATACTAGTTTAAGTCAGAAAATCAAATTAAATCGTGGATTATTCGAAATGCTACAAAAATTTTCAGATCCTTTCTATATTTTACGAGGGAAGATTTCGATGGAAGTCCATGCAAAAAATCATCTCAGAATTAGATTCTATGAAACTTTTTGAAATGCCAGTTTATGTTAAAAATCGTAATATATTATACACAAGTTTATACTAGTTTCGGTCAAAAAATCAAATTAAATCGAGTATTGTTCGAAATGCTACGAAACTTTTAAGATCCTTTCTATATTTTACGAGGGAAGATTACGATGGAAGTCCATGCAAAAAATTATCTCGGAGTTAGATTCTAAGAAACCTTTTGAAATACTAGTTTCGGTCAAAAAACCGTAGTATATTATACACAATTTAATACTAGTTTCGGTCAAAAAATCAAATTAAATCGAGGATTGTTCGAAATGCTACGAAACTCGTAAGATCCTTTCTATATTTTACGAGGGAAGATTACGATGGAAGTCCTTGAACAAAATTATATCGGTGTTAGATTCTAGGAAACTTTTTGAAATACTAGTTTCGGTCAAAAAATTGTAGTATATTATACCCAATTTTATACTGGTTTCTGTCAGAAAATAAAATTAAATCAAGGAATGTTCGAAATGCTACGAAAGCTTTCATATCCTTCCTATATTTTACGAGGCAACATTACGATGGAAGTCCCGACAAAAAACTTATCTCATAATTAGATTCTATGGAACTTTTGGAAATACTAGTTTCGGTCAAAAAATCGTAGTATATTATACACAATTTAATACTAGTTTCGGTCAAAAAATCAAATTAAATCGAGGATTGTTCGAAATGCTACGAAACTCTTAAGATCCTTTCTATATTTTACGAGGGAAGATTACGATGGCAGTCCTTTAACAAAATTATATCGGAGTTAGATTCTAGGAAACATTTTGAAACACCTGTTTCGGTAAAAAAATTGTAGTATATTATACACAATTTTATACTGGTTTCGG
Organism: Lathyrus aphaca; assembly: GCA_963966055.1. Classification (NCBI taxonomy): domain Eukaryota; kingdom Viridiplantae; phylum Streptophyta; class Magnoliopsida; order Fabales; family Fabaceae; genus Lathyrus; species Lathyrus aphaca. The sequence goes on from OZ014523.1 coordinate 11,195,460, forward strand.
TCAGAAAATAAAATTAAATCAAGGAATGTTCGAAATGCTACGAAAGTTTTCATATCCTTCCTATATTTTATGAGGCAACATTACGATGGAAGTCCTGACAAAAAACTTATCTCATAATTAGATTCTATGGAACTTTTGGAAATACTAGTTTCGGTCAAAAAATCGTAGTATATTATACACAATTTAATACTAGTTTCGGTCAAAAAATCAAATTAAATTGAGGATTATTTGAAATGCTACGAAACTTTTCAGATCCTTTCTATATTTTAGGAGGGAAGTTTACGATAGAAGTCCCTACAAAAAATTATGTCAGAATTAGATTCTATGAAAAATTTTGAAATACTAGTTTAGGTTAAAAAATCCTAGTATATTATACACAATTTTATACTAGTTTCGGTCAGAAATCTAAATAAATCGAGGATTATTCGAAATGCTACGAAACATTTCAAATCCTTTCTATATTTTACGAGGGAAGATTATGATGGAAGTCCATGCAAAAAATTATCTCAAAAATAGAATCTATGAAACTTTTTGAAATACGAGTTTCGGTCAAAAATCGTAGTATATTATACACAATTTTATACTAGTTTCTGTCAAAAAATCAAATTAAATCGAGGATTGTTCGAAATGCTACGAAACTTTTAATATCCATTATATTTTTTACGAGGGATGGTTATGATGGAAGTCAATGCAAAAAATTATGTCACAATAAGATTCTATGGAACTTTTTGAAATACGAGTTTAGGTCAAAAAATCGTAGTATGTTAAACACAATTTCATACTAGTTTCGGTCAGAAAATTAAATTAAATTGAGGATTGTTTGAAATGCTACGAAACTTTTCAGATCTTTTCTATATTTTAGGAGGGAAGCTTACGATGGAAGTCCCTGCAAAAAATTATCTCAGAATTAGATTCTATGAAATTTTTTGAAATACTAGTTTAGGTTAAAAAATCCTAGTATATTATACACAATTTTATACTAGTTTAAGTCAGAAAATCAAATTAAATCGTGGATTATTCGAAATGCTACAAAAATTTTCAGATCCTTTCTATATTTTACGAGGGAAGATTTCGATGGAAGTCCATGCAAAAAATCATCTCAGAATTAGATTCTATGAAACTTTTTGAAATGCCAGTTTATGTTAAAAATCGTAATATATTATACACAAGTTTATACTAGTTTCGGTCAAAAAATCAAATTAAATCGAGTATTGTTCGAAATGCTACGAAACTTTGAAGATCCTTTCTATATTTTACGAGGGAAGATTACGATGGAAGTCCATGCAAAAAATTATCTCGGAGTTAGATTCTATGAAACCTTTTGAAATACTAGTTTCGGTCAAAAAATCGTAGTATATTATACACAATTTTATACTAGTTTCGGTCAAAAAATCAAATTAAATCGAGGATTGTTCGAAATGCTACGAAACTTTTAATATCCATTATATTTTTTACGCGGGATGGTTATGATGGAAGTCAATGCAAATATTTATGTCACAATAAGATTCTATGGAACTTTTTGAAATACGAGTTTAGGTCAAAAAATCGTAGTATATTATACACAATTTCATACTAGTTTCGGTCAGAAAATTAAATTAAATTGAGGATTGTTTGAAATGCTACGAAACTTTTCAGATTTTTTCTATATTTTAGGAGGGAAGCTTACGATGGAAGTCCCTGCAAAAAATTATCTCAGAATTAGATTCTATGAAATTTTTTGAAATACTAGTTTAGGTTAAAAAATCCTAGTATATTATACACAATTTTATACTAGTTTAAGTCAGAAAATCAAATTAAATCGAGGATTGTTCGAAATGCTACAAAAATTTTCAGATCCTTTCTATATTTTACGAGGGAAGATTTCGATGGAAGTCCATGCAAAAAATCATCTTAGAATTAGATTCTATGAAACTTTTTGAAATGCCAGTTTAGGTCAAAAATCGTAATATATTATACACAAGTTTATACTAGTTTCGGTCAAAAAATCAAATTAAATCGAGTATTGTTCGAAATGCTACGAAACTTTTAAGATCCTTTCTATATTTTACGAGGGAAGATTACGATGGAAGTCCATGCAAAACATTATCTCGGAGTTAGATTCTAAGAAACCTTTTGAAATACTAGTTTCGGTCAAAAAACCGTAGTATATTATACACAATTTAATACTAGTTTCGGTCAAAAAATCAAATTAAATCGAGGATTGTTCGAAATGCTACGAAACTCGTAAGATCCTTTCTATATTTTACGAGGGAAGATTACGATGGAAGTCCTTGAACAAAATTATATCGGTGTTAGATTCTAGGAAACTTTTTGAAATACTAGTTTCGGTCAAAAAATTGTAGTATATTATACCCAATTTTATACTGGTTTCTGTCAGAAAATAAAATTAAATCAAGGAATGTTCGAAATGCTACGAAAGTTTTCATATCCTTCCTATATTTTACGAGGCAACATTACGATGGAAGTCCCGACAAAAAACTTATCTCATAATTAGATTCTATGGAACTTTTGGAAATACTAGTTTCGGTCAAAAAATCGTAGTATATTATACACAATTTAATACTAGTTTCGGTCAAAAAATCAAATTAAATCGAGGATTGTTCGAAATGCTACGAAACTCTTAAGATCCTTTCTATATTTTACGAGGGAAGATTACGATGGCAGTCCTTGAACAAAATTATATCGGAGTTAGATTCTAGGAAACTTTTTGAAATACCTGTTTCGGTCAAAAAATTGTAGTATATTATACACAATTTTATACTGGTTTCGGTCAGAAAATAAAATTAAATCAAGGAATGTTCGAAATGCTACGAAAGTTTTCATATCCTTCCTATATTTTATGAGGCAACATTACGATGGAAGTCCTGACAAAAAACTTATCTCATAATTAGATTCTATGGAACTTTTGGAAATACTAGTTTCGGTCAAAAAATCGTAGTATATTATACACAATTTAATACTAGTTTCGGTCAAAAAATCAAATTAAATTGAGGATTATTTGAAATGCTACGAAACTTTTCAGATCCTTTCTATATTTTAGGAGGGAAGATTTCGATGGAAGTCCATGCAAAAAATTATGTCAGAATTAGATTCTATGAAAAATTTTGAAATACTAGTTTAGGTTAAAAAATCCTAGTATATTATACACAATTTTATACTAGTTTCGGTCAGAAATCTAAATAAATCGAGGATTATTCGAAATGCTACGAAACATTTCAAATCCTTTCTATATTTTACGAGGGAAGATTATGATGGAAGTCCATGCAAAAAATTATCTCAAAAATAGAATCTATGAAACTTTTTGAAATACGAGTTTCGGTCAAAAATCGTAGTATATTATACAAAATTTTATACTAGTTTCTGTCAAAAAATCAAATTAAATCGAGGATTGTTCGAAATGCTACGAAACTTTTAATATCCATTATATTTTTTACGAGGGATGGTTATGATGGAAGTCAATGCAAAAAATTATGTCACAATAAGATTCTATGGAACTTTTTGAAATACGAGTTTAGGTCAAAAAATCGTAGTATATTAAACACAATTTCATACTAGTTTCGGTCAGAAAATTAAATTAAATTGAGGATTGTTTGAAATGCTACGAAACTTTTCAGATCTTTTCTATATTTTAGGAGGGAAGCTTACGATGGAAGTCCCTGCAAAAAATTATCTCAGAATTAGATTCTATGAAATTTTTTGAAATACTAGTTTAGGTTAAAAAATCCTAGTATATTATACACAATTTTATACTAGTTTAAGTCAGAAAATCAAATTAAATCGTGGATTATTCGAAATGCTACAAAAATTTTCAGATCCTTTCTATATTTTACGAGGGAAGATTTCGATGGAAGTCCATGCAAAAAATCATCTCAGAATTAGATTCTATGAAACTTTTTGAAATGCCAGTTTAGGTTAAAAATCATAATATATTATACACAAGTTTATACTAGTTTCGGTCAAAAAATCAAATTAAATCGAGTATTGTTCGAAATGCTACGAAACTTTTAAGATCCTTTCTATATTTTACGAGGGAAGATTACGATGGAAGTCCATGCAAAAAATTATCTCGGAGTTAGATTCTATGAAACCTTTTGAAATACTAGTTTCGGTCAAAAAATCGTAGTATATTATACACAATTTTATACTAGTTTCGGTCAAAAAATCAAATTAAATCGAGGATTGTTCGAAATGCTACGAAACTTTTAATATCCATTATATTTTTTACGCGGGATGGTTATGATGGAAGTCAATGCAAATATTTATGTCACAATAAGATTCTATGGAACTTTTTGAAATACGAGTTTAGGTCAAAAAATCGTAGTATATTATACACAATTTCATACTAGTTTCGGTCAGAAAATTAAATTAAATTGAGGATTGTTTGAAATGCTACGAAACTTTTCAGATTTTTTCTATATTTTAGGAGGGAAGCTTACGATGGAAGTCCCTGCAAAAAATTATCTCAGAATTAGATTCTATGAAATTTTTTGAAATACTAGTTTAGGTTAAAAAATCCTAGTATATTATACACAATTTTATACTAGTTTAAGTCAGAAAATCAAATTAAATCGAGGATTGTTCGAAATGCTACAAAAATTTTCAGATCCTTTCTATATTTTACGAGGGAAGATTTCGATGGAAGTCCATGCAAAAAATCATCTTAGAATTAGATTCTATGAAACTTTTTGAAATGCCAGTTTAGGTCAAAAATCGTAATATATTATACACAAGTTTATACTAGTTTCGGTCAAAAAATCAAATTAAATCGAGTATTGTTCGAAATGCTACGAAACTTTTAAGATCCTTTCTATATTTTACGAGGGAAGATTACGATGGAAGTCCATGCAAAACATTATCTCGGAGTTAGATTCTAAGAAACCTTTTGAAATACTAGTTTCGGTCAAAAAACCGTAGTATATTATACACAATTTAATACTAGTTTCGGTCAAAAAATCAAATTAAATCGAGGATTGTTCGAAATGCTACGAAACTCGTAAGATCCTTTCTATATTTTACGAGGGAAGATTACGATGGAAGTCCTTGAACAAAATTATATCGGTGTTAGATTCTAGGAAACTTTTTGAAATACTAGTTTCGGTCAAAAAATTGTAGTATATTATACCCAATTTTATACTGGTTTCTGTCAGAAAATAAAATTAAATCAAGGAATGTTCGAAATGCTACGAAAGTTTTCATATCCTTCCTATATTTTACGAGGCAACATTACGATGGAAGTCCCGACAAAAAACTTATCTCATAATTAGATTCTATGGAACTTTTGGAAATACTAGTTTCGGTCAAAAAATCGTAGTATATTATACACAATTTAATACTAGTTTCGGTCAAAAAATCAAATTAAATCGAGGATTGTTCGAAATGCTACGAAACTCTTAAGATCCTTTCTATATTTTACGAGGGAAGATTACGATGGCAGTCCTTGAACAAAATTATATCGGAGTTAGATTCTAGGAAACTTTTTGAAATACCTGTTTCGGTCAAAAAATTGTAGTATATTATACACAATTTTATACTGGTTTCGGTCAGAAAATAAAATTAAATCAAGGAATGTTCGAAATGCTACGAAAGTTTTCATATCCTTCCTATATTTTATGAGGCAACATTACGATGGAAGTCCTGACAAAAAACTTATCTCATAATTAGATTCTATGGAACTTTTGGAAATACTAGTTTCGGTCAAAAAATCGTAGTATATTATACACAATTTAATACTAGTTTCGGTCAAAAAATCAAATTAAATTGAGGATTATTTGAAATGCTACGAAACTTTTCAGATCCTTTCTATATTTTAGGAGGGAAGATTTCTATGGAAGTCCATGCAAAAAATTATGTCAGAATTAGATTCTATGAAAAATTTTGAAATACTAGTTTAGGTTAAAAAATCCTAGTATATTATACACAATTTTATACTAGTTTCGGTCAGAAATCTAAATAAATCGAGGATTATTCGAAATGCTACGAAACATTTCAAATCCTTTCTATATTTTACGAGGGAAGATTATGATGGAAGTCCATGCAAAAAATTATCTCAAAAATAGAATCTATGAAACTTTTTGAAATACGAGTTTCGGTCAAAAATCGTAGTATATTATACAAAATTTTATACTAGTTTCTGTCAAAAAATCAAATTAAATCGAGGATTGTTCGAAATGCTACGAAACTTTTAATATCCATTATATTTTTTACGAGGGATGGTTATGATGGAAGTCAATGCAAAAAATTATGTCACAATAAGATTCTATGGAACTTTTTGAAATACGAGTTTAGGTCAAAAAATCGTAGTATATTAAACACAATTTCATACTAGTTTCGGTCAGAAAATTAAATTAAATTGAGGATTGTTTGAAATGCTACGAAACTTTTCAGATCTTTTCTATATTTTAGGAGGGAAGCTTACGATGGAAGTCCCTGCAAAAAATTATCTCAGAATTAGATTCTATGAAATTTTTTGAAATACTAGTTTAGGTTAAAAAATCCTAGTATATTATACACAATTTTATACTAGTTTAAGTCAGAAAATCAAATTAAATCGTGGATTATTCGAAATGCTACAAAAATTTTCAGATCCTTTCTATATTTTACGAGGGAAGATTTCGATGGAAGTCCATGCAAAAAATCATCTCAGAATTAGATTCTATGAAACTTTTTGAAATGCCAGTTTAGGTTAAAAATCATAATATATTATACACAAGTTTATACTAGTTTCGGTCAAAAAATCAAATTAAATCGAGTATTGTTCGAAATGCTACGAAACTTTTAAGATCCTTTCTATATTTTACGAGGGAAGATTACGATGGAAGTCCATGCAAAAAATTATCTCGGAGTTAGATTCTATGAAACCTTTTGAAATACTAGTTTCGGTCAAAAAATCGTAGTATATTATACACAATTTTATACTAGTTTCGGTCAAAAAATCAAATTAAATCGAGGATTGTTCGAAATGCTACGAAACTTTTAATATCCATTATATTTTTTACGCGGGATGGTTATGATGGAAGTCAATGCAAAAATTTATGTCACAATAAGATTCTATGGAACTTTTTGAAATACGAGTTTAGGTCAAAAAATCGTAGTATATTATACACAATTTCATACTAGTTTCGGTCAGAAAATTAAATTAAATTGAGGATTGTTTGAAATGCTACGAAACTTTTCAGATTTTTTCTATATTTTAGGAGGGAAGCTTACGATGGAAGTCCCTGCAAAAAATTATCTCAGAATTAGATTCTATGAAATTTTTTGAAATACTAGTTTAGGTTAAAAAATCCTAGTATATTATACACAATTTTATACTAGTTTAAGTCAGAAAATCAAATTAAATCGAGGATTGTTCGAAATGCTACAAAAATTTTCAGATCCTTTCTATATTTTACGAGGGAAGATTTCGATGGAAGTCCATGCAAAAAATCATCTCAGAATTAGATTCTATGAAACTTTTTGAAATGCCAGTTTAGGTCAAAAATCGTAATATATTATACACAAATTTATACTAGTTTCGGTCAAAAAATCAAATTAAATCGAGTATTGTTCGAAATGCTACGAAACTTTTAAGATCCTTTCTATATTTTACGAGGGAAGATTACGATGGAAGTCCATGCAAAAAATTATCTCGGAGTTAGATTCTAAGAAACCTTTTGAAATACTAGTTTCGGTCAAAAAATCGTAGTATATTATACACAATTTAATACTAGTTTCGGTCAAAAAATCAAATTAAATCGAGGATTGTTCGAAATGCTACGAAACTCGTAAGATCCTTTCTATATTTTACGGGGGAAGATTACGATGGAAGTCCTTGAACAAAATTATATCGGTGTTAGATTCTAGGAAACTTTTTGAAATACTAGTTTCGGTCAAAAAATTGTAGTATATTATACACAATTTTATACTGGTTTCGGTCAGAAAAATAAATTAAATCAAGGAATGTTCGAAATGCTACGAAAATTTTCATATCCTTCCTATATTTTACGAGGCAACATTACGATGGAAGTCCCGACAAAAAACTTCTCTCATAATTAGATTCTATGGAACTTTTGGAAATACTAGTTTCGGTCAAAAAATCGTAGTATATTATACACAATTTAATACTAGTTTCGGTCAAAAAATCAAATTAAATCGAGGATTGTTCGAAATGCTACGAAACTCTTAAGATCCTTTTTATATTTTACGAGGGAAGATTACGATGGAAGTCCTTGAACAAAATTATATCGGAGTTAGATTCTAGGAAACTTTTTGAAATACTAGTTTCAGTCAAAAAATTGTAGTATATTATACACAATTTTATACTGGTTTCGGTCAGAAAATAAAATTAAATCAAGGAATGTTCGAAATGCTACGAAAGTTTTCATATCCTTCCTATATTTTACGAGGCAACATTACGATGGAAGTCCCGACAAAAAACTTATCTCATAATTAGATTCTATGGAACTTTTGGAAATACTAGTTTCGGTCAAAAAATCGTAGTATATTATACACAATTTAATACTAGTTTCGGTCAAAAAATCAAATTAAATTGAGGATTGTTTGAAATGCTACAAAACTTTTCAGATCCTTTCTATATTTTAGGAGGGAAGTTTACGATAGAAGTCCCTGCAAAAAATTATGTTAGAATTAGATTCTATGAAAATTTTTGAAATACTAGTTTAGGTTAAAAAATCCTAGTATATTATACACAATTTTATACTAGTTTCGGTCAGAAATCTAATTAAATCGAGGATTATTCGAAATGCTTAGAAACATTTCAAATCCTTTCTATATTTTACGAGGGAAGATTATGATGGAAGTCCATGCAAAAAATTATCTCAAAAATAGATTCTATGAAACTTTTTGAAATACGAGTTTCGGTCAAAAATCGTAGTATATTATGCAAAATTTTATACTAGTTTCTGTCAAAAAATCAAATTAAATTGATGATTGTTCGAAATGCTACGAATCTTTTAAGATCCATTCTATTTTTTACGAGGGAAGGTTGTGATGGAAGTCCATGCAAAAAAAATGTCAAAATAAGATTCTATTGAACTTTTTGAAATACGTGTTTAGGTCAATAAATAGTAGTTTATTATACACAATTTCATACAAGTTTCGGTCAGAAAATGAAATTAAATTGAGGATTGTTTGAAATGCTACGAAACTTTTCAGATCCTTTCTATATTTTAGGAGGGAAGCCAACAATGGAAGTCACTGCAAAAATATATCTCAGAATTAGATTCTATGAAACTTTTTGAAATACTAGTTTAGGTTAAAAAATCCTAGTATATTATACACAATTTTATACTAGTTTCGGTAAGAAAATCAAATTAAATCAAGGATTGTTCGAAATGCTACAAAACTTTTCAGATCCTTTCTATATTTTACGAGTGAAGATTTCGATGGAAGTCCATGCAAAAAATCATCTCAGAATTAGATTCTATGAATCTTTTTGAAATGCCTGTTTAGGTCAAAAATCGTAATATATTATACACAAGTTTATACTAGTTTCGGTCAAAAAATCAAATTAAATCGAGTATTGTACGAAATGCTACGAAACTTTTAAGATCCTTTCTATATTTTACGAGGGAAGATTACGATGGAAGTCCATGCAAAAAATTATCTCGGAGTTAGATTCTATGAAACCTTTTGAAATACTAGTTTCGGTCAAAAAATCGTAGTATATTATACACAATTTAATACTAGTTTCGGTCAAAAAATCAAATTAAATCGAGGATTGTTCGAAATGCTATGAAACTCTTAAGATCCTTTCTATATTTTATGAGGGAAGATTACGATGGAAGTCCTTGAACAAAATTATATCGGAGTTAGATTCTAGGAAACTTTTTGAAATACTAGTTTCGGTCAAAAAATTGTAGTATATTATACACAATTTTATACTGGTTTCGGTCAGAAAATAAAATTAAATCAAGGAATGTTCGAAATGCTACGAAAGTTTTCATATCCTTCCTATATTTTACGAGGCAACATTACGATGGAAGTCCCGACAAAAAACTTATCTCATAATTAGATTCTATGGAACTTTTGGAAATACTAGTTTCGGTCAAAAAATCGTAGTATATTATACACAATTTAATACTAGTTTCGGTCAAAAAATCAAATTAAATTGAGGATTGTTTGAAATGCTACGAAACTTTTCAGATCCTTTCTATATTTTAGGAGGGAAAATTACGATAGAATATTATACACAATTTTATACTAGTTTCGGTCAGAAATCTAATTAAATCGAGGATTATCCGAAATGCTTAGAAACATTTAAAATCCTTTCTATATTTTACGAGGGAAGATTATGATGGAAGTCCATGCAAAAAATTATCTCAAAAATAGATTCTATGAAACTTTTTGAAATACGAGTTTCGGTCAAAATTCGTAGTATATTATACACAATTTTATACTAGTTTCTGTCAAAAATCAAATTAAATCGAGGATTGTTCGAAATGCTACGAAACTTTTAATATCCATTATATTTTTTACGAGGGATGGTTATGATGGAAGTCCATGCAAAAAATTATGTCACAATAAGATTCTATGGAACTTTTTGAAATACGAGTTTAGGTCAAAAAATCGTAGTATATTATACACAAGTTTATACTAGTTTCGGTCAGAAAATCAAATTAAATCGAGTATTGTTCGAAATGCTACGAAACTATTAAGATCCTTTCTATATTTTACGAGGGAAGATTACGATGGAAGTCCATGCAAAAAATTATCTCGGAGTTAGATTCTATGAAATTTTTTGAAATACTAGTTTAGGTTAAAAAATCCTAGTATATTATACACAATTTTATACTAGTTTAAGTCAGAAAATCAAATTAAATCGAGAATTGTTCGAAATGCTACGAATCTTTTAAGATCCATTTGTTTTTTACGAGGGAAGGTTATGATGGAAGTCCATGCAAAAAATCATCTCAGAATTAGATTCTATGAAACTTTTTGAAATGCCAGTTTAGGTAAAAAATCGTAATATATTATTATACACAAGTTTATACTAGTTTCGGTCAAAAAATCAAATTAAATCGAGTATTGTTCGAAATGCTACGAAACTTTTAAGATCCTTTCTATATTTTACGAGGGAAGATTACGATGGAAGTCCATGCAAAAAATTATCTCGGAGTTAGATTCTAAGAAACCTTTTGAAATACTAGTTTCGGTCAAAAAATCGTAGTATATTATACACAATTTAATACTAGTTTCGGTCAAAAAATCAAATTAAATCGAGGATTGTTCGAAATGCTACGAAACTCGTAAGATCCTTTCTATATTTTACGGGGGAAGATTACGATGGAAGTCCTTGAACAAAATTATATCGGTGTTAGATTCTAGGAAACTTTTTGAAATACTAGTTTCGGTCAAAAAATTGTAGTATATTATACACAATTTTATACTGGTTTCGGTCAGAAAAATAAATTAAATCAAGGAATGTTCGAAATGCTACGAAAATTTTCATATCCTTCCTATATTTTACGAGGCAACATTACGATGGAAGTCCCGACAAAAAACTTCTCTCATAATTAGATTCTATGGAACTTTTGGAAATACTAGTTTCGGTCAAAAAATCGTAGTATATTATACACAATTTAATACTAGTTTCGGTCAAAAAATCAAATTAAATCGAGGATTGTTCGAAATGCTACGAAACTCTTAAGATCCTTTTTATATTTTACGAGGGAAGATTACGATGGAAGTCCTTGAACAAAATTATATCGGAGTTAGATTCTAGGAAACTTTTTGAAATACTAGTTTCAGTCAAAAAATTGTAGTATATTATACACAATTTTATACTGGTTTCGGTCAGAAAATAAAATTAAATCAAGGAATGTTCGAAATGCTACGAAAGTTTTCATATCCTTCCTATATTTTACGAGGCAACATTACGATGGAAGTCCCGACAAAAAACTTATCTCATAATTAGATTCTATGGAACTTTTGGAAATACTAGTTTCGGTCAAAAAATCGTAGTATATTATACACAATTTAATACTAGTTTCGGTCAAAAAATCAAATTAAATCGAGGATTGTTCGAAATGCTACGAAACTCTTATGATCCTTTCTATATTTTACGAGGGAAGATTACGATGGAAGTCCTTGAACAAAATTATATCGAAGTTAGATTCCAGGAAACTTTTTGAAATACTAGTTTCGGTCAAAAAATTGTAGTATATTATACACAATTTTATACTAGTTTCGGTCAGAAAATAAAATTAAATCAAGGAATGTTCGAAATGCTACGAAAGTTTTCATATCCTTCCTATATTTTACGAGGCAACATTACGATGGAAGTCCCGACAAAAAACTTATCTCATAATTAGATTCTATGGAACTTTTGGAAATACTAGTTTCGGTCAAAAAATCGTAGTATATTATACACAATTTAATACTAGTTTCGGTCAAAAAATCAAATTAAATCGAGGATTGTTCGAAATGCTACGAAACTCTTAAGATCCTTTCTATATTTTACGAGGGAAGATTACGATGGAAGTCCTTGAACAAAATTTTATCGGAGTTAGATTCTAGAAAACTTTTTGAAATACTAGTTTCGGTCAAAAAATTGTAGTATATTATACACAATTTTATACTAGTTTCGGTCAGAAAATAAAATTAAATCAAGGAATGTTCGAAATGCTACGAAAATTTTCATATCCTTCCTATATTTTACGAGGCAATATTACGATGGAAGTCCCGACCAAAAATTTATCTCATAATTAGATTCTATGGAACTTTTGGAAATACTAGTTTCGGTCAAAAAATCGTAGTATATACACAATTTAATACTAGTTTCGGTCAAAAAATCAAATTAAATCGAGGATTGTTCGAAATGCTACGAAACTCTTATGATCCTTTCTATATTTTATGAGGGAAGATTACGATGGAAGTCCTTGAACAAAATTATATCGGAGTTAGATTCTAGGAAACTTTTTGAAATACTAGTTTCGGTCAAAAAATTGTAGTATATTATACACAATTTTATACTAGTTTCGGTCAGAAAATAAAATTAAATCAAGGATTGTTCGAAATGCTACGAAAGTTTTCATATCCTTCCTATATTTTACGAGGCAACATTACGATGGAAGTCCCGACAAAAAACTTATCTCATAATTAGATTCTATGGAACTTTTGGAAATACTAGTTTCGGTCAAAAAATCGTAGTATATTATACACAATTTAATACTAGTTTCGGTCAAAAAATCAAATTAAATTGAGGATTGTTTGAAATGCTACGAAACTTTTCAGATCCTTTCTATATTTTAGGAGGGAAAATTACGATAGAAGTCCCTGCAAAAAATTATGTCAGAATTAGATTCTATGAAAAATTTTGAAATACTAGTTTAGGTTAAAAAATCCTAGTATATTATACACAATTTTATACTAGTTTCGGTCAGAAATCTAATTAAATCGAGGATTATCCGAAATGCTTAGAAACATTTCAAATCCTTTCTATATTTTATGAGGGAAGATTATGATGGAAGTCCATGCAAAAAATTATCTCAAAAATAGATTCTATGAAACTTTTTGAAATACGAGTTTCGGTCAAAATTCGTAGTATATTATACACAATTTTATACTAGTTTCTGTCAAAAATCAAATTAAATCGAGGATTGTTCGAAATGCTACGAAACTTTTAATATCCATTATATTTTTTACGAGGGATGGTTATGATGGAAGTCCATGCAAAAAATTATGTCACAATAAGATTCTATGGAACTTTTTGAAATACGAGTTTAGGTCAAAAAATCGTAGTATATTATACACAAGTTTATACTAGTTTCGGTCAGAAAATCAAATTAAATCGAGTATTGTTCGAAATGCTACGAAACTATTAAGATCCTTTCTATATTTTACGAGGGAAGATTACGATGGAAGTCCAAGCAAAAAATTATCTCGGAGTTAGATTCTATGAAGTTTTTTGAAATACTAGTTTAGGTTAAAAAATCCTAGTATATTATACACAATTTTATACTAGTTTAAGTCAGAAAATCAAATTAAATCGAGAATTTTTCGAAATGCTACGAATCTTTTAAGATCCATTTGTTTTTTACGAGGGAAGGTTATGATGGAAGTCCATGCAAAAAATCATCTCAGAATTAGATTCTATGAAACTTTTTGAAATGCCAGTTTAGGTAAAAAATCGTAATATATTATACACAAGTTTATACTAGTTTCGGTCAAAAAATCAAATTAAATCGAGTATTGTTCGAAATGCTACGAAACTTTTAAGATCCTTTCTATATTTTACGAGGGAAGATTACGATGGAAGTCCATGCAAAAAATTATCTCGGAGTTAGATTCTATGAAACCTTTTGAAATACTAGTTTCGGTCAAAAAATCGTAGTATATTATACACAATTTAATACTAGTTTCGGTCAAAAAATTAAAATAAATTGAGGATTGTTCGAAATGCTACGAAACTCTTAAGATCCTTTCTATATTTTATGAGGGAAGATTACGATGGAAGTCCTTGAACAAAATTATATCGGAGTTAGATTCTAGGAAAGTTTTTGAAATACTAGTTTCGGTCAAAAAATTGTAGTATATTATACACAATTTTATACTAGTTTCGGTCAAAAAATAAAATTAAATCAAGGAATGTTCGAAATGCTACGAAAGTTTTCATATCCTTCCAATATTTTACGAGGCAATATTACGATGGAAGTCCCGACAAAAAACTTATCTCATAATTAGATTCGATGGAACTTTTGGAAATACTAGTTTCGGTCAAAAAATCGTAGTATATTATACACAATTTAATACTAGTTTCGGTCAAAAAATCAAATTAAATCGAGGATTGTTCGAAATGTTACGAAACTCTTAAGATCCTTTCTATATTTTACGAGGGAAGATTACGATGGAAGTCCTTGAACAAAATTATATCGGAGTTAGATTCTAGGAAACTTTTTGAAATACTAGTTTCGGTCAAAAAATTGTAGTATATTATACACAATTTTAGATTAGTTTCGGTCAGAAAATAAAATTAAATCAAGGAATGTTCGAAATGCTACGAAAGTTTTCATATCCTTCCTATATTTTACGAGGCAACATTACGATGGAAGTCCCAACAAAAAACTTATCTCATAATTAGATTCTATGGAACTTTTGGAAATACTAGTTTCGGTCAAAAAATCGTAGTATATTATACACAATTTAATACTAGTTTCGGTCAAAAAATCAAATTAAATCGAGGATTGTTCGAAATGCTACGAAACTCTTAAGATCCTTTCTATATTTTACGAGGGAAGATTACGATGGAAGTCCTTGAACAAAATTATATCGAAGTTAGATTCCAGGAAACTTTTTGAAATACTAGTTTCGGTCAAAAAATTGTAGTATATTATACACAATTTTATACTAGTTTCGGTCAGAAAATAAAATTAAATCAAGGAATGTTCGAAATGCTACGAAAGTTTTCATATCCTTCCTATATTTTACGAGGCAACATTACGATGGAAGTCCCGACAAAAAACTTATCTCATAATTAGATTCTATGGAACTTTTGGAAATACTAGTTTCGGTCAAAAAATCGTAGTATATTATACACAATTTAATACTAGTTTCGGTCAAAAAATCAAATTAAATCGAGGATTGTTCGAAATGCTACGAAACTCTTAAGATCCTTTCTATATTTTACGAGGGAAGATTACGATGGAAGTCCTTGAACAAAATTTTATCGGAGTTAGATTCTAGGAAACTTTTTGAAATACTAGTTTTGGTCAAAAAATTGTAGTATATTATACACAATTTTATACTAGTTTCGGTCAGAAAATAAAATTAAATCAAGGAATGTTCGAAATGCTACGAAAATTTTCATATCCTACCTATATTTTACGAGGCAATATTACGATGGAAGTCCCGACCAAAAATTTATCTCATAATTAGATTCTATGGAACTTTTGGAAATACTAGTTTCGGTCAAAAAATCGTAGTATATACACAATTTAATACTAGTTTCGGTCAAAAAATCAAATTAAATCGAGGATTGTTCGAAATGCTACGAAACTCTTATGATCCTTTCTATATTTTATGAGGGAAGATTACGATGGAAGTCCTTGAACAAAATTATATCGGAGTTAGATTCTAGGAAACTTTTTGAAATACTAGTTTCGGTCAAAAAATTGTAGTATATTATACACAATTTTATACTAGTTTCGGTCAGAAAATAAAATTAAATCAAGGATTGTTCGAAATGCTACGAAAGTTTTCATATCCTTCCTATATTTTACGAGGCAACATTACGATGGAAGTCCCGACAAAAAACTTATCTCATAATTAGATTCTATGGAACTTTTGGAAATACTAGTTTCGGTCAAAAAATCGTAGTATATTATACACAATTTAATACTAGTTTCGGTCAAAAAATCAAATTAAATTGAGGATTGTTTGAAATGCTACGAAACTTTTCAGATCCTTTCTATATTTTAGGAGGGAAAATTACGATGGAAGTCCCTGCAAAAAATTATGTCAGAATTAGATTCTATGAAAAAATTTGAAATACTAGTTTAGGTTAAAAAATCCTAGTATATTATACACAATTTTATACTAGTTTCGGTCAGAAATCTAATTAAATCGAGGATTATCCGAAATGCTTAGAAACATTTCAAATCCTTTCTATATTTTACGAGGGAAGATTATGATGGAAGTCCATGCAAAAAATTATCTCAAAAATAGATTCTATGAAACTTTTTGAAATACGAGTTTCGGTCAAAATTCGTAGTATATTATACACAATTTTATACTAGTTTCTGTCAAAAATCAAATTAAATCGAGGATTGTTCGAAATGCTACGAAACTTTTAATATCCATTATATTTTTTACGAGGGATGGTTATGATGGAAGTCCATGCAAAAAATTATGTCACAATAAGATTCTATGGAACTTTTTGAAATATGAGTTTAGGTCAAAAAATCGTAGTATATTATACACAAGTTTATACTAGTTTCGGTCAGAAAATCAAATTAAATCGAGTATTGTTCGAAATGCTACGAAACTATTAAGATCCTTTCTATATTTTACGAGTGAAGATTACGATGGAAGTCCATGCAAAAAATTATCTCGGAGTTAGATTCTATGAATTTTTTTGAAATACTAGTTTAGGTTAAAAAATCCTAGTATATTATACACAATTTTATACTAGTTTAAGTCAGAAAATCAAATTAAATCGGGAATTGTTCGAAATGCTACGAATCTTTTAAGATCCATTTGTTTTTTACGAGGGAAGGTTATGATGGAAGTCCATGCAAAAAATCATCTCAGAATTAGATTCTATGAAACTTTTTGAAATGCCAGTTTAGGTAAAAAATCGTAATATATTATACACAAGTTTATACTAGTTTCGGTCAAAAAATCAAATTAAATCGAGTATTGTTCGAAATGCTACGAAACTTTTAAGATCCTTTCTATATTTTACGAGGGAAGATTACGATGGAAGTCCATGCAAAAAATTATCTCGGAGTTAGATTCTATGAAACCTTTTGAAATACTAGTTTCGGTCAAAAAATCGTAGTATATTATACACAATTTAATACTAGTTTCTGTCAAAAAATTAAAATAAATCGAGGATTGTTCGAAATGCTACGAAACTCTTAAGATCCTTTCTATATTTTACGAGGGAAGATTACGATGGAAGTCCTTGAACAAAATTATATCGGAGTTAGATTCTAGGAAACTTTTTGAAATACTAGTTTCAGTCAAAAAATTGTAGTATATTATACACAATTTTATACTAGTTTCGGTCAAAAAATAAAATTAAATCAAGGAATGTTCGAAATGCTACGAAAGTTTTCATATCCTTCCAATATTTTACGAGGCAACATTACGATGGAAGTCCCGACAAAAAACTTATCTCATAATTAGATTCTATGGAACTTTTGGAAATACTAGTTTCGGTCAAAAAATCGTAGTATATTATACACAATTTAATACTAGTTTCGGTCAAAAAATCAAATTAAATCGAGGATTGTTCGAAATGTTACGAAACTCTTAAGATCCTTTCTATATTTTACGAGGGAAGATTACGATGGAAGTCCTTGAACAAAATTATATCGGAGTTAGATTCTAGGAAACTTTTTGAAATACTAGTTTCGGTCAAAAAATTGTAGTATATTATACACAATTTTATATTAGTTTCGGTCAGAAAATTAAATTAAATCAAGGAATGTTCGAAATGCTACGAAAGTTTTCATATCCTTCCTATATTTTACGAGGCAACATCACGATGGAAGTCCCGACAAAAAACTTATCTCATAATTAGATTCTATGGAACTTTTGGAAATACTAGTTTCGGTCAAAAAATCGTAGTATATTATACACAATTTAATACTAGTTTCGGTCAAAAAATCAAATTAAATCGAGGATTGTTCGAAATGCTACGAAACTCTTAAGATCCTTTCTATATTTTACGAGGGAAGATTACGATGGAAGTCCTTGAACAAAATTATATCGGAGTTAGATTCTAGGAAACTTTTTGAAATACTAGTTTCGGTCAAAAAATTGTAGTATATTATACACAATTTTATACTAGTTTCGGTCAGAAAATAAAATTAAATCAAGGAATGTTCGAAATGCTACGAAAGTTTTCATATCCTTCCTATATTTTACGAGGCAACATTACGATGGAAGTCCCGACAAAAAACTTATCTCATAATTAGATTCTATTGAACTTTTGGAAATACTAGTTTCGGTCAAAAAATCGTAGTATATTATACACAATTTAATACTAGTTTCGGTCAAAAAATCAAATTAAATCGAGGATTGTTCGAAATGCTACGAAACTCTTAAGATCCTTTCTATATTTTACGAGGGAAGATTACGATGGAAGTCCTTGAACAAAATTTTATCGGAGTTAGATTCTAGGAAACTTTTTGAAATACTAGTTTCGGTCAAAAAATTGTAGTATATTATACACAATTTTATACTAGTTTCGGTCAGAAAATAAAATTAAATCAAGGAATGTTCGAAATGCTACGAAAATTTTCATATCCTTCCTATATTTTACGAGGCAATATTACGATGGAAGTCCCGACCAAAAATTTATCTCATAATTAGATTCTATGGAACTTTTGGAAATACTAGTTTCGGTCAAAAAATCGTAGTATATTATACACAATTTAATACTAGTTTCGGTCAAAAAATCAAATTAAGTCGAGGATTGTTCGAAATGCTACGAAACTCTTAAGATCCTTTCTATATTTTACGAGGGAAGATTACGATGGAAGTCCTTGAACAAAATTATATCGGAGTTAGATTCTAGGAAACTTTTTGAAATACTAGTTTCGGTCAAAAAATTTTAGTATATTATACACAATTTTATACTAGTTTCGGTCAGAAAATAAAATTAAATCAAGGATTGTTCGAAATGCTACGAAAGTTTTCATATCCTTCCTATATTTTACGAGGCAACATTACGATGGAAGTCCCGACAAAAAACTTATCTCATAATTAGATTCTATGGAACTTTTGGAAATACTAGTTTCGGTCAAAAAATCGTAGTATATTATACACAATTTAATACTAGTTTCGGTCAAAAAATTAAATTAAATTGAGGATTGTTTGAAATGCTACGAAACTTTTCAGATCCTTTCTATATTTTAGGAGGGAAAATTACGATAGAAGTCCCTGCAAAAAATTATGTCAGAATTAGATTCTATGAAAAATTTTGAAATACTAGTTTAGGTTCAAAAATCCTAGTATATTATACACAATTTTATACTAGTTTCGGTTAGAAATCTAATTAAATCGAGGATTATCCGAAATGCTTAGAAACATTTCAAATCCTTTCTATATTTTACGAGGGAAGATTATGATGGAAGTCCATGCAAAAAATTATCTCAAAAATAGATTCTATGAAACTTTTTGAAATACGAGTTTCGGTCAAAATTCGTAGTATATTATACACAATTTTATACTAGTTTCTGTCAAAAATCAAATTAAATCGAGGATTGTTCGAAATGCTACGAAACTTTTAATATCCATTATATTTTTTACGAGGGATGGTTATGATGGAAGTCCATGCAAAAAATTATGTCACAATAAGATTCTATGGAACTTTTTGAAATACGAGTTTAGGTCAAAAAATCGTAGTATATTATACACAAGTTTATACTAGTTTCGGTCAGAAAATCAAATTAAATCGAGTATTGTTCGAAATGCTACGAAACTATTAAGATCCTTTCTATATTTTACGAGGGAAGATTACGATGGAAGTCCATGCAAAAAATTATCTCGGAGTTAGATTCTATGAAATTTTTTGAAATACTAGTTTAGGTTAAAAAATCCTAGTATATTATACACAATTTTATAATAGTTTAAGTAAGAAAATCAAATTAAATCGAGAATTGTTCGAAATGCTACGAATCTTTTAAGATCCATTTGTTTTTTACGAGGGAAGGTTATGATGGAAGTCCATGCAATAAATCATCTCAGAATTAGATTCTATGAAACTTTTTGAAATGCCAGTTTAGGTAAAAAATCGTAATATATTATACACAAGTTTATACTAGTTTCGGTCAAAAAATCAAATTAAATCGAGTATTGTTAGAAATGCTACGAAACTTTTAAGATCCTTTCTATATTTTACGAGGGAAGATTACGATGGAAGTCCATGCAAAAAATTATCTCGGAGTTAGATTCTATGAAACCTTTTGAAATACTAGTTTCGGTCAAAAAATCGTAGTATATTATACACAATTTAATACTAGTTTCGGTCAAAAAATTAAAATAAATCGAGGATTGTTCGAAATGCTACGAAAATCTTAAGATCCTATCTATATTTTACGAGGGAAGATTACGATGGAAGTCCTTGAACAAAATTATATCGGAGTTAGATTCTAGGAAACTTTTTGAAATACTAGTTTCGGTCAAAAAATTGTAGTATATTATACACAATTTTATACTAGTTTCGGTCAAAAAATAAAATTAAATCAAGGAATGTTCGAAATGCTACGAAAGTTTTCATATCCTTCCAATATTTTACGAGGCAACATTACGATGGAAGTCCCGACAAAAAACTTATCTCATAATTAGATTCTATGGAACTTTTGGAAATACTAGTTTCGGTCAAAAAATCGTAGTATATTATACACAATTTAATACTAGTTTCGGTCAAAAAATCAAATTAAATCGAGGATTGTTCGAAATGTTACGAAACTCTTAAGATCCTTTCTATATTTTACGAGGGAAGATTACGATGGAAGTCCTTGAACAAAATTATATCGGAGTTAGATTCTAGGAAACTTTTTGAAATACTAGTTTCGGTCAAAAAATTGTAGTATATTATACACAATTTTATATTAGTTTTGGTCAGAAAATAAAATTAAATCAAGGAATGTTCGAAATGCTACGAAAGTTTTCATATCCTTCCTATATTTTACGAGGCAACATTACGATGGAAGTCCCGACAAAAAACTTATCTCATAATTAGATTCTATGGAACTTTTGGAAATACTAGTTTCGGTCAAAAAATCGTAGTATATTATACACAATTTAATACTAGTTTCGGTCAAAAAATCAAATTAAATCGAGGATTGTTCGAAATGCTACGAAACTCTTAAGATCCTTTCTATATTTTACGAGGGAAGATTACGATGGAAGTCCTTGAACAAAATTATATCGGAGTTAGATTCTAGGAAACTTTTTGAAATACTAGTTTCGGTCAAAAAATTGTATTATATTATACACAATTTTATACTAGTTTCGGTCAGAAAATAAAATTAAATCAAGGAATGTTCGAAATGCTACGAAAGTTTTCATATCCTTCCTATATTTTACGAGGCAACATTACGATGGAAGTCCCGACAAAAAACTTATCTCATAATTAGATTCTATGGAACTTTTGGAAATACTAGTTTCGGTCAAAAAATCGTAGTATATTATACACAATTTAATACTAGTTTCGGTCAAAAAATCAAATTAAATCGAGGATTGTTCGAAATGCTACGAAACTCTTAAGATCCTTTCTATATTTTACGAGGGAAGATTACGATGGAAGTCCTTGAACAAAATTTTATCGGAGTTAGATTCTAGGAAACTTTTTGAAATACTAGTTTCGGTCAAAAAATTGTAGTATATTATACACAATTTTATACTAGTTTCGGTCAGAAAATAAAACTAAATCAAGGAATGTTCGAAATGCTACGAAAATTTTCATATCCTTCCTATATTTTACGAGGCAATATTACGATGGAAGTCCCGACCAAAAATTTATCTCATAATTAGATTCTATGGAACTTTTGGAAATACTAGTTTCGGTCAAAAAATCGTAGTATATTATACACAATTTAATACTAGTTTCGGTCAAAAAATCAAATTAAGTCGAGGATTGTTCGAAATGCTACGAAACTCTTAAGATCCTTTCTATATTTTACGAGGGAAGATTACGATGGAAGTCCTTGAACAAAATTATATCGGAGTTAGATTCTAGGAAACTTTTTGAAATACTAGTTTCGGTCAAAAAATTGTAGTATATTATACACAATTTTATACTAGTTTCGGTCAGAAAATAAAATTAAATCAAGGATTGTTCGAAATGCTACGAAAGTTTTCATATCCTTCCTATATTTTACGAGGCAACATTACGATGGAAGTCCCGACAAAAAACTTATCTCATAATTAGATTCTATGGAACTTTTGGAAATACTAGTTTCGGTCAAAAAATCGTAGTATATTATACACAATTTAATACTAGTTTCGGTCAAAAAATTAAATTAAATTGAGGATTGTTTGAAATGCTACGAAACTTTTCAGATCCTTTCTATATTTTAGGAGGGAAAATTACGATAGAAGTCCCTGCAAAAAATTATGTCAGAATTAGATTCTATGAAAAATTTTGAAATACTAGTTTAGGTTCAAAAATCCTAGTATATTATACACAATTTTATACTAGTTTCGGTTAGAAATCTAATTAAATCGAGGATTATCCGAAATGCTTAGAAACATTTCAAATCCTTTCTATATTTTACGAGGGAAGATTATGATGGAAGTCCATGCAAAAAATTATCTCAAAAATAGATTCTATGAAACTTTTTGAAATACGAGTTTCGGTCAAAATTCGTAGTATATTATACACAATTTTATACTAGTTTCTGTCAAAAATCAAATTAAATCGAGGATTGTTCGAAATGCTACGAAACTTTTAATATCCATTATATTTTTTACGAGGGATGGTTATGATGGAAGTCCATGCAAAAAATTATGTCACAATAAGATTCTATGGAACTTTTTGAAATACGAGTTTAGGTCAAAAAATCGTAGTATATTATACACAAGTTTATACTAGTTTCGGTCAGAAAATCAAATTAAATCGAGTAATTTTCGAAATGCTACGAAACTATTAAGATCCTTTCTATATTTTACGAGGGAAGATTACGATGGAAGTCCATGCAAAAAATTATCTCGGAGTTAGATTCTATGAAATTTTTTGAAATACTAGTTTAGGTTAAAAAATCCTAGTATATTATACACAATTTTATAATAGTTTAAGTCAGAAAATCAAATTAAATCGAGAATTGTTCGAAATGCTACGAATCTTTTAAGATCCATTTGTTTTTTACGAGGGAAGGTTATGATGGAAGTCCATGCAATAAATCATCTCAGAATTAGATTCTATGAAACTTTTTGAAATGCCAGTTTAGGTAAAAAATCGTAATATATTATACACAAGTTTATACTAGTTTCGGTCAAAAAATCAAATTAAATCGAGTATTGTTCGAAATGCTACGAAACTTTTAAGATCCTTTCTATATTTTACGAGGGAAGATTACGATGGAAGTCCATGCAAAAAATTATCTCGGAGTTAGATTCTATGAAACCTTTTGAAATACTAGTTTCGGTCAAAAAATCGTAGTATATTATACACAATTTAATACTAGTTTCGGTCAAAAAATTAAAATAAATCGAGGATTGTTCGAAATGCTACGAAAATCTTAAGATCCTATCTATATTTTACGAGGGAAGATTACGATGGAAGTCCTTGAACAAAATTATATCGGAGTTAGATTCTAGGAAACTTTTTGAAATACTAGTTTCGGTCAAAAAATTGTAGTATATTATACACAATTTTATACTAGTTTCGGTCAAAAAATAAAATTAAATCAAGGAATGTTCGAAATGCTACGAAAGTTTTCATATCCTTCCAATATTTTACGAGGCAACATTACGATGGAAGTCCCGACAAAAAACTTATCTCATAATTAGATTCTATGGAACTTTTGGAAATACTAGTTTCGGTCAAAAAATCGTAGTATATTATACACAATTTAATACTAGTTTCGGTCAAAAAATCAAATTAAATCGAGGATTGTTCGAAATGTTACGAAACTCTTAAGATCCTTTCTATATTTTACGAGGGAAGATTACGATGGAAGTCCTTGAACAAAATTATATCGGAGTTAGATTCTAGGAAACTTTTTGAAATACTAGTTTCGGTCAAAAAATTGTAGTATATTATACACAATTTTATATTAGTTTCGGTCAGAAAATAAAATTAAATCAAGGAATGTTCGAAATGCTACGAAAGTTTTCATATCCTTCCTATATTTTACGAGGCAACATTACGATGGAAGTCCCGACAAAAAACTTATCTCATAATTAGATTCTATGGAACTTTTGGAAATACTAGTTTCGGTCAAAAAATCGTAGTATATTATACACAATTTAATACTAGTTTCGGTCAAAAAATCAAATTAAATCGAGGATTGTTCGAAATGCTACGAAACTCTTAAGATCCTTTCTATATTTTACGAGGGAAGATTACGATGGAAGTCCTTGAACAAAATTATATCGGAGTTAGATTCTAGGAAACTTTTTGAAATACTAGTTTCGGTCAAAAAATTGTAGTATATTATACACAATTTTATACTAGTTTCGGTCAGAAAATAAAATTAAATCAAGGAATGTTCGAAATGCTACGAAAGTTTTCATATCCTTCCTATATTTTACGAGGCAACATTACGATGGAAGTCCCGACAAAAAACTTATCTCATAATTAGATTCTATGGAACTTTTGGAAATACTAGTTTCGGTCAAAAAATCGTAGTATATTATACACAATTTAATACTAGTTTCGGTCAAAAAATCAAATTAAATCGAGGATTGTTCGAAATGCTACGAAACTCTTAAGATCCTATCTATATTTTACGAGGGAAGATTACGATGGAAGTCCTTGAACAAAATTTTATCGGAGTTAGATTCTAGGAAACTTTTTGAAATACTAGTTTCGGTCAAAAAATTGTAGTATATTATACACAATTTTATACTAGTTTCGGTCAGAAAATAAAATTAAATCAAGGAATGTTCGAAATGCTACGAAAATTTTCATATCCTTCCTATATTTTACGAGGCAATATTACGATGGAAGTCCCGACCAAAAATTTATCTCATAATTAGATTCTATGGAACTTTTGGAAATACTAGTTTCGGTCAAAAAATCGTAGTATATTATACACAATTTAATACTAGTTTCGGTCAAAAAATCAAATTAAGTCGAGGATTGTTCGAAATGCTACGAAACTCTTAAGATCCTTTCTATATTTTACGAGGGAAGATTACGATGGAAGTCCTTGAACAAAATTATATCGGAGTTAGATTCTAGGAAACTTTTTGAAATACTAGTTTCGGTCAAAAAATTGTAGTATATTATACACAATTTTATACTAGTTTCGGTCAGAAAATAAAATTAAATCAAGGATTGTTCGAAATGCTACGAAAGTTTTCATATCCTTCCTATATTTTACGAGGCAACATTACGATGGAAGTCCCGACAAAAAACTTATCTCATAATTAGATTCTATGGAACTTTTGGAAATACTAGTTTCGGTCAAAAAATCGTAGTATATTATACACAATTTAATACTAGTTTCGGTCAAAAAATTAAATTAAATTGAGGATTGTTTGAAATGCTACGAAACTTTTCAGATCCTTTCTATATTTTAGGAGGGAAAATTACGATAGAAGTCCCTGCAAAAAATTATGTCAGAATTAGATTCTATGAAAAATTTTGAAATACTAGTTTAGGTTCAAAAATCCTAGTATATTATACACAATTTTATACTAGTTTCGGTTAGAAATCTAATTAAATCGAGGATTATCCGAAATGCTTAGAAACATTTCAAATCCTTTCTATATTTTACGAGGGAAGATTATGATGGAAGTCCATGCAAAAAATTATCTCAAAAATAGATTCTATGAAACTTTTTGAAATACGAGTTTCGGTCAAAATTCGTAGTATATTATACACAATTTTATACTAGTTTCTGTCAAAAATCAAATTAAATCGAGGATTGTTCGAAATGCTACGAAACTTTTAATATCCATTATATTTTTTACGAGGGATGGTTATGATGGAAGTCCATGCAAAAAATTATGTCACAATAAGATTCTATGGAACTTTTTGAAATACGAGTTTAGGTCAAAAAATCGTAGTATATTATACACAAGTTTATACTAGTTTCGGTCAGAAAATCAAATTAAATCGAGTAATTTTCGAAATGCTACGAAACTATTAAGATCCTTTCTATATTTTACGAGGGAAGATTACGATGGAAGTCCATGCAAAAAATTATCTCGGAGTTAGATTATATGAATTTTTTTGAAATACTAGTTTAGGTTAAAAAATCCTAGTATATTATACACAATTTTATAATAGTTTAAGTCAGAAAATCAAATTAAATCGAGAATTGTTCGAAATGCTACGAATCTTTTAAGATCCATTTGTTTTTTACGAGGGAAGGTTATGATGGAAGTCCATGCAATAAATCATCTCAGAATTAGATTCTATGAAACTTTTTGAAATGCCAGTTTAGGTAAAAAATCGTAATATATTATACACAAGTTTATACTAGTTTCGGTCAAAAAATCAAATTAAATCGAGTATTGTTCGAAATGCTACGAAACTTTTAAGATCCTTTCTATATTTTACGAGGGAAGATTACGATGGAAGTCCATGCAAAAAATTATCTCGGAGTTAGATTCTATGAAACCTTTTGAAATACTAGTTTCGGTCAAAAAATCGTAGTATATTATACACAATTTAATACTAGTTTCGATCAAAAAATTAAAATAAATCGAGGATTGTTCGAAATGCTACGAAAATCTTAAGATCCTATCTATATTTTACGAGGGAAGATTACGATGGAAGTCCTTGAACAAAATTATATCGGAGTTAGATTCTAGGAAACTTTTTGAAA
The DNA here is from genome assembly GCA_963966055.1 of Lathyrus aphaca. Classification (NCBI taxonomy): domain Eukaryota; kingdom Viridiplantae; phylum Streptophyta; class Magnoliopsida; order Fabales; family Fabaceae; genus Lathyrus; species Lathyrus aphaca. Next base: position 11,222,633 of record OZ014523.1, read on the forward strand.
TACTAGTTTCGGTCAAAAAATTGTAGTATATTATACACAATTTTATACTAGTTTCGGTCAAAAAATAAAATTAAATCAAGGAATGTTCGAAATGCTACGAAAGTTTTCATATCCTTCCAATATTTTACGAGGCAACATTACGATGGAAGTCCCGACAAAAAACTTATCTCATAATTAGATTCTATGGAACTTTTGGAAATACTAGTTTCGGTCAAAAAATCGTAGTATATTATACACAATTTAATACTAGTTTCGGTCAAAAAATCAAATTAAATCGAGGATTGTTCGAAATGTTACGAAACTCTTAAGATCCTTTCTATATTTTACGAGGGAAGATTACGATGGAAGTCCTTGAACAAAATTATATCGGAGTTAGATTCTAGGAAACTTTTTGAAATACTAGTTTCGGTCAAAAAATTGTAGTATATTATACACAATTTTATATTAGTTTCGGTCAGAAAATAAAATTAAATCAAGGAATGTTCGAAATGCTACGAAAGTTTTCATATCCTTCCTATATTTTACGAGGCAACATTACGATGGAAGTCCCGACAAAAAACTTATCTCATAATTAGATTCTATGGAACTTTTGGAAATACTAGTTTCGGTCAAAAAATCGTAGTATATTATACACAATTTAATACTAGTTTCGGTCAAAAAATCAAATTAAATCGAGGATTGTTCGAAATGCTACGAAACTCTTAAGATCCTTTCTATATTTTACGAGGGAAGATTACGATGGAAGTCCTTGAACAAAATTATATCGGAGTTAGATTCTAGGAAACTTTTTGAAATACTAGTTTCGGTCAAAAAATTGTAGTATATTATACACAATTTTATACTAGTTTCGGTCAGAAAATAAAATTAAATCAAGGAATGTTCGAAATGCTACGAAAGTTTTCATATCCTTCCTATATTTTACGAGGCAACATTACGATGGAAGTCCCGACAAAAAACTTATCTCATAATTAGATTCTATGGAACTTTTGGAAATACTAGTTTCGGTCAAAAAATCGTAGTATATTATACACAATTTAATACTAGTTTCGGTCAAAAAATCAAATTAAATCGAGGATTGTTCGAAATGCTACGAAACTCTTAAGATCCTATCTATATTTTACGAGGGAAGATTACGATGGAAGTCCTTGAACAAAATTTTATCGGAGTTAGATTCTAGGAAACTTTTTGAAATACTAGTTTCGGTCAAAAAATTGTAGTATATTATACACAATTTTATACTAGTTTCGGTCAGAAAATAAAATTAAATCAAGGAATGTTCGAAATGCTACGAAAATTTTCATATCCTTCCTATATTTTACGAGGCAATATTACGATGGAAGTCCCGACCAAAAATTTATCTCATAATTAGATTCTATGGAACTTTTGGAAATACTAGTTTCGGTCAAAAAATCGTAGTATATTATACACAATTTAATACTAGTTTCGGTCAAAAAATCAAATTAAGTCGAGGATTGTTCGAAATGCTACGAAACTCTTAAGATCCTTTCTATATTTTACGAGGGAAGATTACGATGGAAGTCCTTGAACAAAATTATATCGGAGTTAGATTCTAGGAAACTTTTTGAAATACTAGTTTCGGTCAAAAAATTGTAGTATATTATACACAATTTTATACTAGTTTCGGTCAGAAAATAAAATTAAATCAAGGATTGTTCGAAATGCTACGAAAGTTTTCATATCCTTCCTATATTTTACGAGGCAACATTACGATGGAAGTCCCGACAAAAAACTTATCTCATAATTAGATTCTATGGAACTTTTGGAAATACTAGTTTCGGTCAAAAAATCGTAGTATATTATACACAATTTAATACTAGTTTCGGTCAAAAAATTAAATTAAATTGAGGATTGTTTGAAATGCTACGAAACTTTTCAGATCCTTTCTATATTTTAGGAGGGAAAATTACGATAGAAGTCCCTGCAAAAAATTATGTCAGAATTAGATTCTATGAAAAATTTTGAAATACTAGTTTAGGTTCAAAAATCCTAGTATATTATACACAATTTTATACTAGTTTCGGTTAGAAATCTAATTAAATCGAGGATTATCCGAAATGCTTAGAAACATTTCAAATCCTTTCTATATTTTACGAGGGAAGATTATGATGGAAGTCCATGCAAAAAATTATCTCAAAAATAGATTCTATGAAACTTTTTGAAATACGAGTTTCGGTCAAAATTCGTAGTATATTATACACAATTTTATACTAGTTTCTGTCAAAAATCAAATTAAATCGAGGATTGTTCGAAATGCTACGAAACTTTTAATATCCATTATATTTTTTACGAGGGATGGTTATGATGGAAGTCCATGCAAAAAATTATGTCACAATAAGATTCTATGGAACTTTTTGAAATACGAGTTTAGGTCAAAAAATCGTAGTATATTATACACAAGTTTATACTAGTTTCGGTCAGAAAATCAAATTAAATCGAGTATTGTTCGAAATGCTACGAAACTATTAAGATCCTTTCTATATTTTACGAGGGAAGATTACGATGGAAGTCCATGCAAAAAATTATCTCGGAGTTAGATTCTATGAAATTTTTTGAAATACTAGTTTAGGTTAAAAAATCCTAGTATATTATACACAATTTTATAATAGTTTAAGTCAGAAAATCAAATTAAATCGAGAATTGTTCGAAATGCTACGAATCTTTTAAGATCCATTTGTTTTTTACGTGGGAAGGTTATGATGGAAGTCCATGCAATAAATCATCTCAGAATTAGATTCTATGAAACTTTTTGAAATGCCAGTTTAGGTAAAAAATCGTAATATATTATACACAAGTTTATACTAGTTTCGGTCAAAAAATCAAATTAAATCGAGTATTGTTCGAAATGCTACGAAACTTTTAAGATCCTTTCTATATTTTACGAGGGAAGATTACGATGGAAGTCCATGCAAAAAATTATCTCGGAGTTAGATTCTATGAAACCTTTTGAAATACTAGTTTCGGTCAAAAAATCGTAGTATATTATACACAATTTAATACTAGTTTCGGTCAAAAAATTAAAATAAATCGAGGATTGTTCGAAATGCTACGAAAATCTTAAGATCCTATCTATATTTTACGAGGGAAGATTACGATGGAAGTCCTTGAACAAAATTATATCGGAGTTAGATTCTAGGAAACTTTTTGAAATACTAGTTTCGGTCAAAAAATTGTAGTATATTATACACAATTTTATACTAGTTTCGGTCAAAAAATAAAATTAAATCAAGGAATGTTCGAAATGCTACGAAAGTTTTCATATCCTTCCAATATTTTACGAGGCAACATTACGATGGAAGTCCCGACAAAAAACTTATCTCATAATTAGATTCTATGGAACTTTTGGAAATACTAGTTTCGGTCAAAAAATCGTAGTATATTATACACAATTTAATACTAGTTTCGGTCAAAAAATCAAATTAAATCGAGGATTGTTCGAAATGTTACGAAACTCTTAAGATCCTTTCTATATTTTACGAGGGAAGATTACGATGGAAGTCCTTGAACAAAATTATATCGGAGTTAGATTCTAGGAAACTTTTTGAAATACTAGTTTCGGTCAAAAAATTGTAGTATATTATACACAATTTTATATTAGTTTCGGTCAGAAAATAAAATTAAATCAAGGAATGTTCGAAATGCTACGAAAGTTTTCATATCCTTCCTATATTTTACGAGGCAACATTACGATGGAAGTCCCGACAAAAAACTTATCTCATAATTAGATTCTATGGAACTTTTGGAAATACTAGTTTCGGTCAAAAAATCGTAGTATATTATACACAATTTAATACTAGTTTCGGTCAAAAAATCAAATTAAATCGAGGATTGTTCGAAATGCTACGAAACTCTTAAGATCCTTTCTATATTTTACGAGGGAAGATTACGATGGAAGTCCTTGAACAAAATTATATCGGAGTTAGATTCTAGGAAACTTTTTGAAATACTAGTTTCGGTCAAAAAATTGTAGTATATTATACACAATTTTATACTAGTTTCGGTCAGAAAATAAAATTAAATCAAGGAATGTTCGAAATGCTACGAAAGTTTTCATATCCTTCCTATATTTTACGAGGCAACATTACGATGGAAGTCCCGACAAAAAACTTATCTCATAATTAGATTCTTTGGAACTTTTGGAAATACTAGTTTCGGTCAAAAAATCGTAGTATATTATACACAATTTAATACTAGTTTCGGTCAAAAAATCAAATTAAATCGAGGATTGTTCGAAATGCTACGAAACTCTTAAGATCCTTTCTATATTTTACGAGGGAAGATTACGATGGAAGTCCTTGAACAAAATTTTATCGGAGTTAGATTCTAGGAAACTTTTTGAAATACTAGTTTCGGTCAAAAAATTGTAGTATATTATACACAATTTTATACTAGTTTCGGTCAGAAAATAAAATTAAATCAAGGAATGTTCGAAATGCTACGAAAATTTTCATATCCTTCCTATATTTTACGAGGCAATATTACGATGGAAGTCCCGACAAAAAACTTATCTCATAATTAGATTCTATGGAACTTTTGGAAATACTAGTTTCGGTCAAAAAATCGTAGTATATTATACACAATTTAATACTAGTTTCGGTAAAAAAATCAAATTAAATCGAGGATTGTTCGAAATGCTACGAAACTCTTAAGATCCTTTCTATATTTTACGAGGGAAGATTACGATAGAAGTCCTTGAACAAAATTATATCGGAGTTAGATTCTAGGAAACTTTTTGAAATACTAGTTTCGGTCAAAAAATTGTAGTATATTATACACAATTTTATACTAGTTTCGGTCAGAAAATAAAATTAAATCAAGGAATGTTCGAAATGCTACGAAAATTTTCATATCCTTCCTATATTTTACGAGGCAATATTACGATGGAAGTCCCGACAAAAAATTTATCTCATAATTAGATTCTATGGAACTTTTGGAAATACTAGTTTCGGTCAAAAAATCGTAGTATATTATACAGAATTTAATACTAGTTTCGGTCAAAAAATCAAATTAAATCGAGGATTGTTTGAAATGCTACGAAACTCTTAAGATCCTTTCTATATTTTATGAGGGAAGATTACGATGGAAGTCCTTGAACAAAATTATATCGGAGTTAGATTCTAGGAAACTTTTTGAAATACTAGTTTCGGTCAAAAAATTGTAGTATATTATACACAATTTTATACTAGTTTCGGTCAGAAAATAAAATTAAATCAAGGAATGTTCGAAATGCTACGAAAGTTTTCATATCCTTCCTATATTTTACGAGGCAACATTGCGATGGAAGTCCCGACAAAAAACTTATCTCATAATTAGATTCTATGGAACTTTTGGAAATACTAGTTTCGGTCAAAAAATCGTAGTATATTATACACAATTTAATACTAGTTTCGGTCAAAAAATCAAATTAAATTGAGGATTGTTTGAAATGCTACGAAACTTTTCAGATCCTTTTTATATTTTAGGAGGGAAGTTTACGATAGAAGTCCCTGCAAAAAATTATGTCAGAATTAGATTCTATGAAAAATTTTGAAATACTAGTTTAGGTTAAAAAATCCTAGTATATTATCCACAATTTTATACTAGTTTCGGTCAGAAATCTAATTAAAACGAGGATTATTCGAAATGCTATGAAACATTTCAAATCCTTTCTATATTTTACGAGGGAAGATTATGATGGAATTCCATGCAAAAAATTATCTCAAAAATAGATTCTATGAAACTTTTTGAAATACGAGTTTCGGTCAAAATTCGTAGTATATTATACACAATTTTATACTAGTTTCTGTCAAAAAATCAAATTAAATCGAGGATTGTTCGAAATGCTACGAAACTATTAATATCCATTATATTTTTTACGAGGGATGGTTATGATGGAAGTCCATGCAAAAAATTATGTCACAATAAGATTCTATGGAACTTTTTGAAATACGAGTTTAGGTCAAAAAATCGTAGTATATTATACACAAGTTTATACTAGTTTCGGTCAGAAAATCAAATTAAATCGAGTATTGTTCGAAATGCTACGAAACTTTTAAGATCCTTTCTATATTTTACGAGGGAAGATTATGATGGAAGTCGATGCAAAAAATAATCTCGGAGTTAGATTCTATGAAATTTTTTGAAATACTAGTTTAGGTTAAAAAATCCTAGTATATTATACACAATTTTATACTAGTTTAAGTCAGAAAATCAAATTAAATCGAGGATTGTTTGAAATGCTACAAAAATTTTCAGATCCTTTCTATATTTTACGAGGGAAGATTTCGATGGAAGTCCATGCAAAAAATCATCTCAGAATTAGATTCTATGAAACTTTTTGAAATGCCAGTTTAGGTCAAAAATCGTAATATATTATACATAAGTTTATACTAGTTTCGGTCAAAAAATCAAATTAAATTGAGTATTGTTCGAAATGCTACGAAACTTTTAAGATCCTTTCTATATTTTACGAGGGAAGATTACGAGGAAGTCCATGCAAAAAATTATCTCGGAGTTAGATTCTATGAAACCTTTTGAAATACTAGTTTCGGTCAAAAAATTGTAGTATATTATACACAATTTAATACTAGTTTCGGTCAGAAAATCAAATTAAATCGAGGATTGTTCGAAATGCTACGAAACTCTTAAGATCCATTGTGATTTTTACGAGGGAAGGTTATGATGGAAGTCCATGCAAAAAATCATCTCAGAATTAGATTCTATGAAACTTTTTGAAATGCCAGTTTAGGTAAAAAATCGTAATATATTATACACAAGTTTATACTAGTTTCGGTCAAAAAATCAAATTAAATCGAGTATTGTTCGAAATGCTACGAAACTTTTAAGATCCTTTCTATATTTTACGAGGGAAGATTATGATGGAAGTCCATGCAAAAAATAATCTCGGAGTTAGATTCTATGAAATTTTTTGAAATACTAGTTTAGATTAAAAAATCATAGTATATTATACACAATTTTATACTAGTTTAAGTCAGAAAATCAAATTAATCGAGGATTGTTCGAAATGCTACAAAATTTTTCAGATCCTTTCTATATTTTACGAGGGAAGATTTCGATGGAAGTCCATGCAAAAAATCATCTCAGAATTAGATTCTATGAAACTTTTTGAAATGCCAGTTTAGGTCAAAAATCGTAATATATTATACACAAGTTTATACTAGTTTCGGTCAAAAAATCAAATTAAATCGAGTATTATTCGAAATGCTACGAAACTTTTAAGATCCTTTCTATATTTTACGAGGGAAGATTACGATGGAAGTCCATGCAAAAAATTATCTCGGAGTTAGATTCTATGAAACCTTTTGAAATACTAGTTTCGGTCAAAAAATCGTAGTATATTATACACAATTTAATACTAGTTTCGGTCAAAAAATTAAAATAAATCGAGAATTGTTCGAAATTCTACGAAACTCTTAAGATCCTTTCTATATTTTACGAGGGAAGATTACGATGGAAGTCCTTGAACAAAATTATATCGGAGTTAGATTCTAGGAAACTTTTTGAAATACTAGTTTCGGTCAAAAAATTGTAGTATATTATACACAATTTTATACTAGTTTCGGTCAGAAAATAAAATTAAATCAATGAATGTTCGAAATGCTATGAAAATTTTCATATCCTTCCTATATTTTACGAGGCAATATTACGATGGAAGTCCCGACAAAAAATTTATCTCATAATTAGATTCTATGGAACTTTTGGAAATACTAGTTTCGGTCAAAAAATCGTAGTATATTATACAGAATTTAATACTAGTTTCGGTCAAAAAATCAAATTAAATCGAGGATTGTTCGAAATGCTACGAAACTCTTAAGATCCTTTCTATATTTTACGAGGGAAGATTACGATGGAAGTCCTTGAACAAAATTATATCGGAGTTAGATTCTAGGAAACTTTTTGAAATACTAGTTTCGGTCAAAAAATTGTAGTATATTATACACAATTTTATACTAGTTTCGGTCAGAAAATAAAATTAAATCAAGGAATGTTCGAAATGCTACGAAATTTTTCATATCCTTCCTATATTTTACGAGGCAACATTACGATGGAAGTCCCGACAAAAAACTTATCTCATAATTAGATTCTATGGAACTTTTGGAAATACTAGTTTCGGTCAAAAAATCGTAGTATATTATACACAATTTAATACTAGTTTCGGTCAAAAAATCAAATTAAATTGAGGATTGTTTGAAATGCTACGAAACTTTTCAGATCCTTTCTATATTTTAGGAGGGAAGTTTACGATAGAAGTCCCTGCAAAAAATTATGTTAGAATTAGATTCTATGAAAAATTTTGAAATACTAGTTTAGGTTAAAAAATCCTAGTATATTATACACAATTTTATACTAGTTTCGGTCAGAAATCTAATTAAAACGAGGATTATTCGAAATGCTATGAAACATTTCAAATCCTTTCTATATTTTACGAGGGAAGATTATGATGGAAGTCCATGCAAAAAATTATCTCAAAAATAGATTCTATGAAACTTTTTGAAATACGAGTTTCGGTCAAAATTCGTAGTATATTATACACAATTTTATACTAGTTTCTGTCAAAAAATCAAATTAAATCGAGGATTGTTCGAAATGCTACGAAACTCTTAAGATCCTTTCTATATTTTACGAGGGAAGATTACGATGGAAGTCCTTGAACAAAATTATATCGGAGTTAGATTCTAGGAAACTTTTTGAAATACTAGTTTCGGTCAAAAAATTGTAGTATATTATTCACAATTTTATATTAGTTTCGGTCAAAAAATAAAATTAAATCAAGGAATGTTCGAAATGCTACGAAAGTTTTCATATCCTTCCTATATTTTACGAGGCAACATTACGATGGAAGTCCCGACAAAAAACTTATCTCATAATTAGATTCTATGGAACTTTTGGAAATACTAGTTTCGGTCAAAAAATCGTAGTATAATATACACAATTTTATACTAGTTTTGGTCAAAAAATCAAATTAAATTGAGGATTGTTTGAAATGCTACGAAACTTTTCAGATCCTTTCTATATTTTAGGAGGGAAGTTTACAATGGAAGTCCTTGCAAAAAATTATATCGGAATTAGATTCTATGAAAAATTTTGAAATACTAGTTTAGGTTGAAAAATCCTAGTATATTATACACAATTTTATACTAGTTTCGGTCAGAAATCTAATTAAAACGAGGATTATTCGAAATGCTACGAAACATTTCAAATCCTTTCTATATTTTACGAGGGAAGATTATGATGGAAGTCCATGCAAAAAATTATCTCAAAAATAGATTCTATGAAACTTTTTGAAATACGATTTTCGGTCAAAATTCGTAGTATATTATACACAATTTTATACTAGTTTCTGTCATAAAATCAAATTAAATCGAGGATTGTTCGAAATGCTACGAAACTTTTAATATCCATTATATTTTTTACGAGGGATGGTTATGATGGAAGTCCATGCAAAAAATTATGTCACAATAAGATTCTATGGAACTTTTTGAAATACGAGTTTAGGTCAAAAAATCGTAGTATATTATACACAAGTTTATACTAGTTTCGGTCAGAAAATCAAATTAAATCGAGTATTGTTCGAAATGCTACGAAACTTTTAAGATCCTTTCTATATTTTACGAGGGAAGATTATGATGGAAGTCCATGCAAAAAATTATCTCGGAGTTAGATTCTATGAAATTTTTTGAAATACTAGTTTAGGTTAAAAAATCCTAGTATATTATACACAATTTTATACTAGTTTAAGTAAGAAAATCAAATTAAATCGAGGATTGTTCGAAATGCTACAAAAATTTTCAGATCCTTTCTATATTTTACGAGGGAAGATTTCGATGGAAGTCCATGCAAAAAATCATCTCAGAATTAGATTCTATGAAACTTTTTGAAATGCCAGTTTAGGTCAAAAATCGTAATATATTATACACAAATTTATACTAGTTTCGGTCAAAAAATCAAATTAAATCGAGTATTGTTCGAAATGCTACGAAACTTTTAAGATCCTTTCTATATTTTACGAGGGAAGATTACGATGGAAGTCCATGCAAAAAATTATCTCGGAGTTAGATTCTATGAAACCTTTTGAAATACTAGTTTCGGTCAAAAAATCGTAGTATATTATACACAATTTAATACTAGTTTAGGTCAAAAAATTAAAATAAATCGAGGATTGTTCGAAATGCTACGAAACTCTTAAGATCCTTTCTATATTTTACGAGGGAAGATTACGATGGAAGTCCTTGAACAAAATTATATCGGAGTTAGATTCTAGGAAACTTTTTGAAATACTAGTTTCGGTCAAAAAATTGTAGTATATTATACACAATTTTATACTAGTTTCAGTCAGAAAATAAAACTAAATCAAGGAATGTTCGAAATGCTACGAAAGTTTTCATATCCTTCCTATATTTTACGAGGCAACATTACGATGGAAGTCCCGACAAAAAACTTATCTCATAATTAGATTCTATGGAACTTTTGGAAATACTAGTTTTGGTCAAAAAATCGTAGTATATTATACACAATTTAATACTAGTTTCGGTCAAAAAATCAAATTAAATTGAGGATTGTTTGAAATGCTACGAAACTTTTCAGATCCTTTCTATATTTTAGGAGGGAAATTTACGATAGAAGTCCCTGCAAAAAATTATGTCAGAATTAGATTCTATGAAAAATTTTGAAATACTAGTTTAGGTTAAAAAATCCTAGTATATTATACACAATTTTATACTAGTTTCGGTCATAAATCTAATTAAAACGAGGATTATTCGAAATGCTATGAAACATTTCAAATCCTTTCTATGTTTTACGAGGGAAGATTATGATGGAAGTCCATGCAAAAAATTATCTCAAAAATAGATTCTATGAAACTTTTTGAAATACGAGTTTCGGTCAAAATTCGTAGTATATTATACACAATTTTATACTAGTTTCTGTCAAAAAATCAAATTAAATCGAGGATTGTTCGAAATGCTACGAAACTTCTAATATCCATTATATTTTTTACGAGGGATGGTTATGATGGAAGTCCATGCAAAAAATTATGTCACAATAAGATTCTATGGAACTTTTTGAAATACGAGTTTAGGTCAAAAAATCGTAGTATATTATACACAAGTTTATACTAGTTTCGGTCAGAAAATCAAATTAAATCGAGTATTGTTCGAAATGCTACGAAACTTTTAAGATCCTTTCTATATTTTACGAGGGAAGATTATGATGGAAGTCCATGCAAAAAATAATCTCGGAGTTAGATTCTATGAAATTTTTTGAAATACTAGTTTAGGTTAAAAAATCCTAGTATATTATACACAATTTTATACTAGTTTAAGTCAGAAAATCAAATTAAATCGAGGATTGTTCGAAATGCTACAAAAATTTTCAGATCCTTTCTATATTTTACGAGGGAAGATTTCGATGGAAGTCCATGCAAAAAATCATCTCAGAATTAGATTCTATGAAACTTTTTGAAATGTCAGTTTAGGTCAAAAATCGTAATATATTATACACAAGTTTATACTAGTTTCGGTCAAAAAATCAAATTAAATCGAGTATTGTACGAAATGCTACGAAACTTTTAAAATCCTTTCTATATTTTACGAGGGAAGATTACGATGGAAGTCCATGCAAAAAATTATCTCGGAGTTAGATTCTATGAAACCTTTTGAAATACTAGTTTCGGTCAAAAAATCGTAGTATATTATACACAATTTAATGCTAGTTTCGGTCAGAAAATCAAATTAAATCGAGGATTGTTCGAAATGCTACGAAACTCTTAAGATCCATTGTGTTTTTTACGAGGGAAGGTTATGATGGAAGTCCATTCAAAAAATCATCTCAGAATTAGATTCTATGAAACTTTTTGAAATGCCAGTTTAGGTAAAAAATCGTAATATATTATACACAAGTTTATACTAGTTTCGGTCAAAAAATCAAATTAAATCGAGTATTGTTCGAAATGCTACGAAACTTTTAAGATCCTTTCTATATTTTACGAGGGAAGATTACGATGGAAGTCCATGCAAAAAATTATCTCGGAGTTAGATTCTATGAAACCTTTTGAAATACTAGTTTCGGTCAAAAAATCGTAGTATATTATACACAATTTAATACTAGTTTCGGTCAAAAAATTAAAATAAATCGAGGATTGTTCGAAATGCTACGAAACTCTTAAGATCCTTTCTATATTTTACGAGGGAAGATTACGATGGAAGTCCTTGAACAAAATTATATCGGAGTTAGATTCTAGGAAACTTTTTGAAATACTAGTTTCGGTCAAAAAATTGTAGTATATTATACACAATTTTACACTAGTTTCAGTCAGAAAATAAAATTAAATCAAGGAATGTTCGAAATGCTACGAAAGTTTTCATATCCTTCCTATATTTTACGAGGCAACATTACGATGGAAGTCCCGATAAAAAACTTATCTCATAATTAGATTCTATGGAACTTTTGGAAATACTAGTTTCGGTCAAAAAATCGTAGTATATTATACACAATTTAATACTAGTTTCGGTCAAAAAATCAAATTAAATCGAGGATTGTTCGAAATGCTACGAAACTCTTAAGATCCTTTCTATATTTTACGAGGGAAGATTACGATGGAAGTCCTTGAACAAAATTATATCGGAGTTAGATTCTAGGAAACTTTTTGAAATACTAGTTTCGGTCAAAAAATTGTAGTATATTATACACAATTTTATACTAGTTTCGGTCAGAAAATAAAATTAAATCAAGGAATGTTCGAAATGCTACGAAAGTTTTCATATCCTTCCTATATTTTACGAGGCAACATTACGATGGAAGTCCCGACAAAAAACTTATCTCATAATTAGATTCTATGGAACTTTTGGAAATACTAGTTTCGGTCAAAAAATCGTAGTATATTATACACAATTTAATACTAGTTTCGGTCAAAAAATCAAATTAAATCGAGGATTGTTCGAAATGCTACGAAACTCTTAAGATCCTTTCTATATTTTACGAGGGAAGATTACGATGGAAGTCCTTGAAAAAAATTATATCGGAGTTAGATTCTAGGAAACTTTTTGAAATACTTGTTTCGGTCAAAAAATTGTAGTATATTATACACAATTTTATACTAGTTTCGGTCAGAAAATAAAATTAAATCAAGGAATGTTCGAAATGCTACGAAAATTTTTATATCCTTCCTATATTTTACGAGGCAATATTACGATGGAAGTCCCGACCAAAAATTTATCTCATAATTATATTCTATGGAACTTTTGGAAATACTAGTTTCGGTCAAAAAATCGTAGTATATTATACACAATTTAATACTAGTTTCGGTCAAAAAAACAAATTAAATCGAGGATTGTTCGAAATGCTACGAAACTCTTAAGATCCTTTCTATATTTTACGAGGGAAGATTACGATGGAAGTCCTTGAACAAAATTATATCGGAGTTAGATTCTAGGAAACTTTTTGAAATACTAGTTTCGGTCAAAAAATTGTAGTATATTATACACAATTTTATACTAGTTTCGGTCAGAAAATAAAATTAAATCAATGAATGTTCGAAATGCTATGAAAATTTTCATATCCTTCCTATATTTTACGAGGCAATATTACGATGGAAGTCCCGACAAAAAATTTATCTCATAATTAGATTCTATGGAACTTTTGGAAATACTAGTTTCGGTCAAAAAATCGTAGTATATTATACAGAATTTAATACTAGTTTCGGTCAAAAAATCAAATTAAATCGAGGATTGTTCGAAATGCTACGAAACTCTTAAGATCCTTTCTATATTTTACGAGGGAAGATTACGATGGAAGTCCTTGAACAAAATTATATCGGAGTTAGATTCTAGGAAACTTTTTGAAATACTAGTTTCGGTCAAAAAATTGTAGTATATTATACACAATTTTATACTAGTTTCGGTCAGAAAATAAAATTAAATCAAGGAATGTTCGAAATACTACGAAATTTTTCATATCCTTCCTATATTTTACGAGGCAACATTACGATGGAAGTCCCGACAAAAAACTTATCTCATAATTAGATTCTATGGAACTTTTGGAAATACTAGTTTCGGTCAAAAAATCGTAGTATATTATACACAATTTAATACTAGTTTCGGTCAAAAAATCAAATTAAATTGAGGATTGTTTGAAATGCTACGAAACTTTTCAGATCCTTTCTATATTTTAGGAGGGAAGTTTACGATAGAAGTCCCTGCAAAAAATTATGTTAGAATTAGATTCTATGAAAAATTTTGAAATACTAGTTTAGGTTAAAAAATCCTAGTATATTATACACAATTTTATACTAGTTTCGGTCAGAAATCTAATTAAAACGAGGATTATTCGAAATGCTATGAAACATTTCAAATCCTTTCTATATTTTACGAGGGAAGATTATGATGGAAGTCCATGCAAAAAATTATCTCAAAAATAGATTCTATGAAACTTTTTGAAATACGAGTTTCGGTCAAAATTCGTAGTATATTATACACAATTTTATACTAGTTTCTGTCAAAAAATCAAATTAAATCGAGGATTGTTCGAAATGCTACGAAACTTTTAATATCCATTATATTTTTTACGAGGGATGGTTATGATGGAAGTCCATGCAAAAAATTATGTCACAATAAGATTCTATGGAACTTTTAGAAATACGAGTTTAGGTCAAAAAATCGTAGTATATTATACACAAGTTTATACTAGTTTCGGTCAGAAAATCAAATTAAATCGAGTATTGTTCGAAATGCTACGAAACTTTTAAGATCCTTTCTATATTTTACGAGGGAAGATTATGATTGAAGTCCATGCAAAAAATAATCTCGGAGTTAGATTCTATGAAATTTTTTGAAATACTAGTTTAGGTTAAAAAATCCTAGTATATTATACACAATTTTATACTAGTTTAAGTCAGAAAATCAAATTAAATCGAGGATTGTTCGAAATGCTACAAAAAATTTTAGATCCTTTCTATATTTTACGAGGGAAGATTTCGATGGAAGTCCATGCAAAAAATCATCTCAGAATTAGATTCTATGAAACTTTTTGAAATGCCAGTTTAGGTCAAAAATCGTAATATATTATACACAAGTTTATACTAGTTTCGGTCAAAAAATCAAATTAAATCGAGTATTGTTCGAAATGCTACGAAACTTTTAAGATCCTTTCTATATTTTACGAGGGAAGATTATGATGGAAGTCCATGCAAAAAATTATCTCGGAGTTAGATTCTATGAAACCTTTTGAAATACTAGTTTCGGTCAAAAAATCGTAGTATATTATACACAATTTAATACTAGTTTCGGTCAGAAAATCAAATTAAATCGAGGATTGTTCGAAATGCTACGAAACTCTTAAGATCCATTGTGTTTTTTACGAGGGAAGGTTATGATGGAAGTCCATGCAAAAAATCATCTCAGAATTAGATTCTATGAAACTTTTTGAAATGCCAGTTTAGGTAAAAAATCGTAATATATTATACACAAGTTTATACTAGTTTCGGTCAAAAAATCAAATTAAATCGAGTATTGTTCGAAATGCTACGAAACTTTTATGATCCTTTCTATATTTTACGAGGGAAGATTACGATGGAAGTCCATGCAAAAAATTATCTCGGAGTTAGATTCTATGAAACCTTTTGAAATACTAGTTTCGGTCAAAAAATCGTAGTATATTATACACAATTTAATACTAGTTTCGGTCAAAAAATTAAAATAAATCGAGGATTGTTCGAAATGCTACGAAACTCTTAAGATCCTTTCTATATTTTACGAGGGAAGATTACGATGGAAGTCCTTGAACAAAATTATATCGGAGTTAGATTCTAGGAAACTTTTTGAAATACTAGTTTCGGTCAAAAAATTGTAGTATATTATACACAATTTTATACTAGTTTCAGTCAGAAAATAAAATTAAATCAAGGAATGTTCGAAATGCTACGAAAGTTTTCATATCCTTCCTATATTTTACGAGGCAACATTACGATGGAAGTCCCGACAAAAAACTTATCTCATAATTAGATTCTATGGAACTTTTGGAAATACTAGTTTTGGTCAAAAAATCGTAGTATATTATACACAATTTAATACTAGTTTCGGTCAAAAAATCAAATTAAATTGAGGATTGTTTGAAATGCTACGAAACTTTTCAGATCCTTTCTATATTTTAGGAGGGAAATTTACGATAGAAGTCCCTGCAAAAAATTATGTCAGAATTAGATTCTATGAAAAATTTTGAAATACTAGTTTAGGTTAAAAAATCCTAGTATATTATACACAATTTTATACTAGTTTCGGTCAGAAATCTAATTAAAACGAGGATTATTCGAAATGCTATGAAACATTTCAAATCCTTTCTATGTTTTACGAGGGAAGATTATGATGGAAGTCCATGCAAAAAATTATCTCAAAAATAGATTCTATGAAACTTTTTGAAATACGAGTTTCGGTCAAAATTCGTAGTATATTATACACAATTTTATACTAGTTTCTGTCAAAAAATCAAATTAAATCGAGGATTGTTCGAAATGCTACGAAACTTCTAATATCCATTATATTTTTTACGAGGGATGGTTATGATGGAAGTCCATGCAAAAAATTATGTCACAATAAGATTCTATGGAACTTTTTGAAATACGAGTTTAGGTCAAAAAATCGTAGTATATTATACACAAGTTTATACTAGTTTCGGTCAGAAAATCAAATTAAATCGAGTATTGTTCGAAATGCTACGAAACTTTTAAGATCCTTTCTATATTTTACGAGGGAAGATTACGATGGAAGTCCATGCAAAAAATTATCTCGGAGTTAGATTCTATGAAACCTTTTGAAATACTAGTTTCGGTCAAAAAATCCTAGTATATTATACACAATTTTATACTAGTTTCGGTCAAAAAATTAAAATAAATCGAGGATTGTTCGAAATGCTACGAAACTCTTAAGATCCTTTCTATATTTTACGAGGGAAGATTACGATGGAAGTCCTTGAACAAAATTATATCGGAGTTAGATTCTAGGAAACTTTTTGAAATACTAGTTTCGGTCAAAAAATTGTAGTATATTATACACAATTTTACACTAGTTTCAGTCAGAAAATAAAATTAAATCAAGGAATGTTCGAAATGCTACGAAAGTTTTCATATCCTTCCTATATTTTACGAGGCAACATTACGATGGAAGTCCCGACAAAAAACTTATCTCATAATTAGATTCTATGGAACTTTTGGAAATACTAGTTTCGGTCAAAAAATCGTAGTATATTATACACAATTTAATACTAGTTTCGGTCAAAAAATCAAATTAACTCGAGGATTGTTCGAAATGCTACGAAACTCTTAAGATCCTTTCTATATTTTACGAGGGAAGATTACGATGGAAGTCCTTGAACAAAATTATATCGGATTTAGATTCTAGGAAACTTTTTGAAATACTAGTTTCGGTCAAAAAATTGTAGTATATTATACACAATTTTATACTAGTTTCGGTCAGAAAATAAAATTAAATCAAGGAATGTTCGAAATGCTACGAAAGTTTTCATATCCTTCCTATATTTTACGAGGCAACATTACGATGGAAGTCCCGACAAAAAACTTATCTCATAATTAGATTCTATGGAACTTTTGGAAATACTAGTTTCGGTCAAAAAATCGTAGTATATTATACACAATTTAATACTAGTTTCGGTCAAAAAATCAAATTAAATCGAGGATTGTTCGAAATGCTACGAAACTCTTAAGATCCTTTCTATATTTTACGAGGGAAGATTACGATGGAAGTCCTTGAAAAAAATTATATCGGAGTTAGATTCTAGGAAACTTTTTGAAATACTTGTTTCGGTCAAAAAATTGTAGTATATTATACACAATTTTATACTAGTTTCGGTCAGAAAATAAAATTAAATCAAGGAATGTTCGAAATGCTACGAAAATTTTTATATCCTTCCTATATTTTACGAGGCAATATTACGATGGAAGTCCCGACCAAAAATTTATCTCATAATTATATTCTATGGAACTTTTGGAAATACTAGTTTCGGTCAAAAAATCGTAGTATATTATACACAATTTAATACTAGTTTCGGTCAAAAAAACAAATTAAATCGAGGATTGTTCGAAATGCTACGAAACTCTTAAGATCCTTTCTATATTTTACGAGGGAAGATTACGATGGAAGTCCTTGAACAAAATTATATCGGAGTTAGATTCTAGGAAACTTTTTGAAATACTAGTTTCAGTCAAAAAATTGTAGTATATTATACACAATTTTATACTAGTTTCGGTCAGAAAATAAAATTAAATCAAGGAATGTTCGAAATGCAACGGAAGTTTTCATATCCTTCCTATATTTTACGAGGCAACATTACAATGGAAGTCCCGACAAAAAACTTATCTCATAATTAGATTCTATGGAACTTTTGGAAATACTAGTTTCGGTCAAAAAATCGTAGTATATTATACACAATTTAATACTAGTTTCGGTCAAAAAATCAAATTAAATTGAGGATTGTTTGAAATGCTACGAAACTTTTCAGATCCTTTCTATATTTTAGGAGGGAAGTTTACGATAGTAGTCCCTGCAAAAAATTATGTCAGAATTAGATTCTATGAATAATTTTGAAATACTAGTTTAGGTTAAAAAATCCTAGTATACTATACACAATTTTATACTAATTTCGGTCAGAAATCTAATTAAAACGAGGATTATTCGAAATGCTACGAAACATTTCAAATCCTTTCTATATTTTACGAGGGAAGATTATGATGGAAGTCCATGCAAAAAATTATCTCAAAAATAGATTCTATGAAACTTTTTGAAATACGAGTTTCGGTCAAAATTCGTAGTATATTATACACAATTTTATACTAGTTTCTGTCAAAAAATCAAATTAAATCGAGGATTGTTCGAAATGCTACGAAACTTTTAATATCCATTATATTTTTTACGAGGGATGGTTATGATGGAAGTCCATGCAAAAAATTATGTCACAATAAGATTCTATGGAACTTTTAGAAATACGAGTTTAGGTCAAAAAATCGTAGTATATTATACACAAGTTTATACTAGTTTCGGTCAGAAAATCAAATTAAATCGAGTATTGTTCGAAATGCTAGGAAACTAATAAGATCCTTTCTATATTTTACGAGGGAAGATTACGATGGAAGTCCATGCAAAAAATTATCTCGGAGTTAGATTCTATGAAATTTTTTGAAATACTAGTTTAGGTTAAAAAATCCTAGTATATTATACACAATTTTATACTAGTTTAAGTCAGAAAATCAAATTAAATCGAGGATTGTTCGAAATGCTACAAAATTTTTCAGATCCTTTCTTTATTTTACGAGGGAAGATTTCGATGGAAGTCCATGCAAAAAATCATCTCAGAATTAGATTCTATGAAACTTTTTGAAATGCCAGTTTAGGTCAAAAATCGTAATATATTATACACAAGTTTATACTAGTTTCGGTCAAAAAATCAAATTAAATCGAGTATTGTTCGAAATGCTACGAAACTTTTAAGATCCTTTCTATATTTTACGAGGGAAGATTACGATGGAAGTCCATGCAAAAAATTATCTCGGAGTTAGATTCTATGAAACCTTTTGAAATACTATTTCGGTCAAAAAATCGTAGTATATTATACACAATTTAATACTAGTTTCGGTCAAAAAATTAAAATAAATCGAGCATTGTTCGAAATGCTACGAAACTCTTAAGATCCTTTCTATATTTTACGAGGGAAGATTACGATGGAAGTCCTTGAACAAAATTATATCGGAGTTAGATTCTAGGATACTTTTTGAAATACTAGTTTCGGTCAAAAAATTGTAGTATATTATACACAATTTTATACTAGTTTCGGTCAGAAAATAAAATTAAATCAAGGAATGTTCGAAATGCTACGAAAGTTTTCATATCCTTCCTATATTTTACGAGGCAACATTACGATGGAAGTCCCGACAAAAAACTTATCTCATAATTAGATTCTATGGAACCTTTTGAAATACTAGTTTCGGTCAAAAAATCGTAGTATATTATACACAATTTAATACTAGTTTCGGTCAAAAAATCAAATTAAATCGAGGATTGTTCGAAATGCTACGAAACTCTTAAGATCCTTTCTATATTTTACGAGGGAAGATTAAGATGGAAGTCCTTGAACAAAATTATATCGGAGTTAGATTCTAGGAAACTTTTTGAAATACTAGTTTCGGTCAAAAAATTGTAGTATATTATACACAATTTTATACTAGTTTCGGTCAGAAAATAAAATTAAATCAAGGAATGTTCGAAATGCTACGAAAGTTTTCATATCCTTCCTATATTTTACGAGGCAACATTACGATGGAAGTCCCGACAAAAAACTTATCTCATAATTAGATTCTATGGAACTTTTGGAAATACTAGTTTCGGTCAAAAAATCGTAGTATATTATACACAATTTAATACTAGTTTCGGTCAAAAAATCAAATTAAATCGAGGATTGTTCGAAATGCTACGAAACTCTTAAGATCCTTTCTATATTTTACGAGGGAAGATTACGATGGAAGTCCTTGAAAAAAATTATATCGGAGTTAGATTCTAGGAAACTTTTTGAAATACTTGTTTCGGTCAAAAAATTGTAGTATATTATACACAATTTTATACTAGTTTCGGTCAGAAAATAAAATTAAATCAAGGAATGTTCGAAATGCTACGAAAATTTTTATATCCTTCCTATATTTTACGAGGCAATATTACGATGGAAGTCCCGACCAAAAATTTATCTCATAATTATATTCTATGGAACTTTTGGAAATACTAGTTTCGGTCAAAAAATCGTAGTATATTATACACAATTTAATACTAGTTTCGGTCAAAAAAACAAATTAAATCGAGGATTGTTCGAAATGCTACGAAACTCTTAAGATCCTTTCTATATTTTACGAGGGAAGATTACGATGGAAGTCCTTGAACAAAATTATATCGGAGTTAGATTCTAGGAAACTTTTTGAAATACTAGTTTCAGTCAAAAAATTGTAGTATATTATACACTATTTTATACTAGTTTCGGTCAGAAAATAAAATTAAATCAAGGAATGTTCGAAATGCAACGAAAGTTTTCATATCCTTCCTATATTTTACGAGGCAACATTACGATGGAAGTCCCGACAAAAAACTTATCTCATAATTAGATTCTATGGAACTTTTGGAAATACTAGTTTCGGTCAAAAAATCGTAGTATATTATACACAATTTAATACTAGTTTCGGTCAAAAAATCAAATTAAATTGAGGATTGTTTGAAATGCTACGAAACTTTTCAGATCCTTTCTATATTTTAGGAGGGAAGTTTACGATAGTAGTCCCTGCAAAAAATTATGTCAGAATTAGATTCTATGAATAATTTTGAAATACTAGTTTAGGTTAAAAAATCCTAGTATATTATACACAATTTTATACTAGTTTCGGTCAGAAATCTAATTAAAACGAGGATTATTCGAAATGCTACGAAACATTTCAAATCCTTTCTATATTTTACGAGGGAAGATTATGATGGAAGTCCATGCAAAAAATTATCTCAAAAATAGATTCTATGAAACTTTTTGAAATACGAGTTTCGGTCAAAATTCGTAGTATATTATACACAATTTTATACTAGTTTCTGTCAAAAAATCAAATTAAATCGAGGATTGTTCGAAATGCTACGAAACTTTTAATATCCATTATATTTTTTACGAGGGATGGTTATGATGGAAGTCCATGCAAAAAATTATGTCACAATAAGATTCTATGGAACTTTTTGAAATACGAGTTTAGGTCAAAAAATCGTAGTATATTATACACAAGTTTATACTAGTTTCGGTCAGAAAATCAAATTAAATCGAGTATTGTTCGAAATGCTAGGAAACTTTTAAGATCCTTTCTATATTTTACGAGGGAAGATTACGATGGAAGTCCATGCAAAAAATTATCTCGGAGTTAGATTCTATGAAATTTTTTGAAATACTAGTTTAGGTTATAAAAATCCTAGTATATTATACACAATTTTATACTAGTTTAAGTCAGAAAATCAAATTAAATCGAGGATTGTTCGAAATGCTACAAAATTTTTCAGATCCTTTCTATATTTTACGAGGGAAGATTTCGATGGAAGTCCATGCAAAAAATCATCTCAGAATTAGATTCTATGAAACTTTTTGAAATGCCAGTTTAGGTCAAAAATCGTAATATATTATACACAAGTTTATACTAGTTTCGGTCAAAAAATCAAATTAAATCGAGTATTGTTCGAAATGCTACGAAACTTTTAAGATCCTTTCTATATTTTACGAGGGAAGATTACGATGGAAGTCCATGCAAAAAATTATCTCGGAGTTAGATTCTATGAAACCTTTTGAAATACTATTTCGGTCAAAAAATCGTAGTATATTATACACAATTTAATACTAGTTTCGGTCAAAAAATTAAAATAAATCGAGCATTGTTCGAAATGCTACGAAACTCTTAAGATCCTTTCTATATTTTACGAGGGAAGATTACGATGGAAGTCCTTGAACAAAATTATATCGGAGTTAGATTCTAGGAAACTTTTTGAAATACTTGTTTCGGTCAAAAAATTGTAGTATATTATACACAATTTTATACTAGTTTCGGTCAGAAAATAAAATTAAATCAAGGAATGTTCGAAATGCTACGAAAGTTTTCATATCCTTCCTATATTTTACGAGGCAACATTACGATGGAAGTCCCGACAAAAAACTTATCTCATAATTAGATTCTATGGAACCTTTTGAAATACTAGTTTCGGTCAAAAAATCGTAGTATATTATACACAATTTAATACTAGTTTCGGTCAAAAAATCAAATTAAATCGAGGATTGTTCGAAATGCTACGAAACTCTTAAGATCCTTTCTATATTTTACGAGGGAAGATTACGATGGAAGTCCTTGAACAAAATTATATCGGAGTTAGATTCTAGGAACTTTTTGAAATACTAGTTTCGGTCAAAAAATTGTAGTATATTATACACAATTTTATACTAGTTTCGGTCAGAAAATAAAATTAAATCAAGGAATGTTCGAAATGCTACGAAAATTTTCATATCCTTCCTATATTTTACGAGGCAATATTACGATGGAAGTCCCGACAAAAAATTTATCTCATAATTAGATTCTATGGAACTTTTGGAAATACTAGTTTCGGTCAAAAAATCGTAGTATATTATACAGAATTTAATACTAGTTTCGGTCAAAAAATCAAATTAAATCGAGCATTGTTCGAAATGCTACGAAACTCTTAAGATCCTTTCTATATTTTACGAGGGAAGATTACGATGGAAGTCCTTGAACAAAATTATATCGGAGTTAGATTCTAGGAAACTTTTTGAAATACTAGTTTCGGTCAAAAAATTGTAGTATATTATACACAATTTTATACTAGTTTCGGTCAGAAAATAAAATTAAATCAAGGAATGTTCGAAATGCTACGAAAGTTTTCATATCCTTCCTATATTTTACGAGGCAACATTACGATGGAAGTCCCGACAAAAAACTTATCTCATAATTAGATTCTATGGAACCTTTTGAAATACTAGTTTCGGTCAAAAAATCGTAGTATATTATACACAATTTAATACTAGTTTCGGTCAAAAAATCAAATTAAATCGAGGATTGTTCGAAATGCTACGAAACTCTTAAGATCCTTTCTATATTTTACGAGGGAAGATTACGATGGAAGTCCTTGAACAAAATTATATCGGAGTTAGATTCTAGGAAACTTTTTGAAATACTAGTTTCGGTCAAAAAATTGTAGTATATTATACACAATTTTATACTAGTTTCGGTCAGAAAATAAAATTAAATCAAGGAATGTTCGAAATGCTACGAAAGTTTTCATATCCTTCCTATATTTTACGAGGCAACATTACGATGGAAGTCCCGACAAAAAACTTATCTCATAATTAGATTCTATGGAACCTTTTGAAATACTAGTTTCGGTCAAAAAATCGTAGTATATTATACACAATTTAATACTAGTTTCGGTCAAAAAATCAAATTAAATCGAGGATTGTTCGAAATGCTACGAAACTCTTAAGATCCTTTCTATATTTTACGAGGGAAGATTACGATGGAAGTCCTTGAACAAAATTATATCGGAGTTAGATTCTAGGAAACTTTTTGAAATACTAGTTTCGGTCAAAAAATTGTAGTATATTATACACAATTTTATACTAGTTTCGGTCAGAAAATAAAATTAAATCAAGGAATGTTCCAAATGCTACGAAAATTTTCATATCCTTCCTATATTTTACGAGGCAATATTACGATGGAAGTCCCGACAAAAAATTTATCTCATAATTAGATTCTATGGAACTTTTGGAAATACTAGTTTCGGTCAAAAAATCGTAGTATATTATACAGAATTTAATACTAGTTTCGGTCAAAAAATCAAATTAAATCGAGCATTGTTCGAAATGCTACGAAACTCTTAAGATCCTTTCTATATTTTACGAGGGAAGATTACGATGGAAGTCCTTGAACAAAATTATATCGGAGTTAGATTCTAGGAAACTTTTTGAAATACTAGTTTCGGTCAAAAAATTGTAGTATATTATACACAATTTTATACTAGTTTCGGTCAGAAAATAAAATTAAATCAAGGAATGTTCGAAATGCTACGAAAGTTTTCATATCCTTCCTATATTTTACGAGGCAACATTACGATGGAAGTCCCGACAAAAAACTTATCTCATAATTAGATTCTATGGAACCTTTTGAAATACTAGTTTCGGTCAAAAAATCGTAGTATATTATACACAATTTAATACTAGTTTCGGTCAAAAAATCAAATTAAATCGAGGATTGTTCGAAATGCTACGAAACTCTTAAGATCCTTTCTATATTTTACGAGGGAAGATTACGATGGAAGTCCTTGAACAAAATTATATCGGAGTTAGATTCTAGGAAACTTTTTGAAATACTAGTTTCGGTCAAAAAATTGTAGTATATTATACACAATTTTATACTAGTTTCGGTCAGAAAATAAAATTAAATCAAGGAATGTTCGAAATGCTACGAAAATTTTCATATCCTTCCTATATTTTACGAGGCAATATTACGATGGAAGTCCCGACCAAAAATTTATCTCATAATTATATTCTATGGAACTTTTGGAAATACTAGTTTCGGTCAAAAAATCGTAGTATATTATACAGAATTTAATACTAGTTTCGGTCAAAAAAACAAATTAAATCGAGGATTGTTTGAAATGCTACGAAACTCTTAAGATCCTTTCTATATTTTACGAGGGAAGATTACGATGGAAGTCCTTGAACAAAATTATATCGGATTTAGATTCTAGGAAACTTTTTGAAATACTAGTTTCGGTCAAAAAATTGTAGTATATTATACACAATTTTATACTAGTTTCGGTCAGAAAATAAAATTAAATCAAGGAATGTTCGAAATGCTACGAAAGTTTTCATATCCTTCCTATATTTTACGAGGCAACATTACGATGGAAGTCCCGACAAAAAACTTATCTCATAATTAGATTCTATGGAACTTTTGGAAATACTAGTTTCGGTCAAAAAATCGTAGTATATTATACACAATTTAATACTAGTTTCGGTCAAAAAATCAAATTAAATTGAGGATTGTTTGAAATGCTACGAAACTTTTCAGATCCTTTCTATATTTTAGGAGGGAAGTTTACGATAGAAGTCCCTGCAAAAAATTATGTCAGAATTAGATTCTATGAAAAAGTTTGAAATACTAGTTTAGGTTAAAAAATCCTAGTATATTATACACAATTTTATACTAGTTTCGGTCAGAAATCTAATTAAAACGAGGATTATTCGAAATGCTATGAAACATTTCAAATCCTTTCTATATTTTACGAGGGAAGATTATGATGGAAGTCCATGCAAAAAATTATCTCAAAAATAGATTCTATGAAACTTTTTGAAATACGAGTTTCAGTCAAAATTCGTAGTATATTATACACAATTTTATACTAGTTTCTGTCAAAAAATCAAATTAAATCGAGGATTGTTCGAAATGCTACGCAACTTTTAATATCCATTATATTTTTTACGAGGGATGGTTATGATGGAAGTCCATGCAAAAAATTATGTCACAATAAGATTCTATGGATCTTTTTGAAATACGAGTTTAGGTCAAAAAATCGTAGTATATTATACACAAGTTTATACTAGTTTCGGTCAGAAAATCAAATTAAATCGAGTATTGTTCGAAATGCTACGAAACTTTTGAGATCCTTTCTATATTTTACGAGGGAAGATTATGATGGAAGTCCAAGCAAAAAATAATCTCGGAGTTAGATTCTATGAATTTTTTTGAAATACTAGTTTAGGTTAAAAAATCCTAGTATATTATACACAATTTTATACTAGTTTAAGTCAGAAAATCAAATTAAATCGAGGATTGTTCGAAATGCTACAAAAATTTTCAGATCCTTTCTATATTTTACGAGGGAAGATTTCGATGGAAGTCCATGCAAAAAATCATCTCAGAATTAGATTCTATGAAACTTTTTGAAATGCCAGTTTAGGTCAAAAATCGTAATATATTATACACAAGTTTATACTAGTTTCGGTCAAAAAATCAAATTAAATCGAGTATTGTTCGAAATGCTACGAAACTTTTAAGATCCTTTCTATATTTTACGAGGGAATATTACGATGGAAGTCCATGCAAAAAATTATCTCGGAGTTAGATTCTATGAAACCTTTTGAAATACTAGTTTCGGTCAAAAAATCGTAGTATATTATACACAATTTAATACTAGTTTCGGTCAAAAAATTAAAATAAATCGAGGATTGTTCGAAATGCTACGAAACTCTTAAGATCCTTTCTATATTTTACGAGGGAAGATTACGATGGAAGTCCTTGAACAAAATTATATCGGAGTTAGATTCTAGGAAATTTTTTGAAATACTAGTTTCGGTCAAAAAATTGTAGTATATTATACACAATTTTATACTAGTTTCAGTCAGAAAATAAAATTAAATCAAGGAATGTTCGAAATGCAACGAAAGTTTTCATATCCTTCCTATATTTTACGAGGCAACATTACGATGGAAGTCCCGACAAAAAACTTATCTCATAATTAGATTCTATGGAACTTTTGGAAATACTAGTTTCGGTCAAAAAATCGTAGTATATTATACACAATTTAATACTAGTTTCGGTCAAAAAATCAAATTAAATTGAGGATTGTTTGAAATGCTACGAAACTTTTCAGATCCTTTCTATATTTTAGGAGGGAAGTTTACGATAATAGTCCCTGCAAAAAATTATGTCAGAATTAGATTCTATGAATAATTTTGAAATACTAGTTTAGGTTAAAAAATCCTAGTATATTATACACAATTTTATACTAGTTTCGGTCAGAAATCTAATTAAAACGAGGATTATTCGAAATGCTACGAAACATTTCAAATCCTTTCTATATTTTACGAGGGAAGATTATGATGGAAGTCCATGCAAAAAATTATCTCAAAAATAGATTCTATGAAACTTTTTGAAATACGAGTTTCGGTCAAAATTCGTAGTATATTATACACAATTTTATACTAGTTTCTGTCAAAAAATCAAATTAAATCGAGGATTGTTCGAAATGCTACGAAACTTTTAATATCCATTATATTTTTTACGAGGGATGGTTATGATGGAAGTCCATGCAAAAAATTATGTCACAATAAGATTCTATGGAACTTTTTGAAATACGAGTTTAGGTCAAAAAATCGTAGTATATCATACACAAGTTTATACTAGTTTCGGTCAGAAAATCAAATTAAATCGAGTATTGTTCGAAATGCTAGGAAACTTTTAAGATCCTTTCTATATTTTACGAGGGAAGATTACGATGGAAGTCCATGCAAAAAATTATCTCGGAGTTAGATTCTATGAAATTTTTTGAAATACTAGTTTAGGTTAAAAAATCCTAGTATATTATACACAATTTTATACTAGTTTAAGTCAGAAAATCAAATTAAATCGAGGATTGTTCGAAATGCTACAAAAATTTTCAGATCCTTTCTATATTTTACGAGGGAAGATTTCGATGGAAGTCCATGCAAAAAATCATCTCAGAATTAGATTCTATGAAACTTTTTGAAATGCCAGTTTAGGTCAAAAATCGTAATATATTATACACAAGTTTATACTAGTTTCGGTCAAAAAATCAAATTAAATCGAGTATTGTTCGAAATGCTACGAAACTTTTAAGATCCTTTCTATATTTTACGAGGGAAGATTACGATGGAAGTCCATGCAAAAAATTATCTCGGAGTTAGATTCTATGAAACCTTTTGAAATACTATTTCGGTCAAAAAATCGTAGTATATTATACACAATTTAATACTAGTTTCGGTCAAAAAATTAAAATAAATCGAGCATTGTTCGAAATGCTACGAAACTCTTAAGATCCTTTCTATATTTTACGAGGGAAGATTACGATGGAAGTCCTTGAACAAAATTATATCGGAGTTAGATTCTAGGATACTTTTTGAAATACTAGTTTCGGTCAAAAAATTGTAGTATATTATACACAATTTTATACTAGTTTCGGTCAGAAAATAAAATTAAATCAAGGAATGTTCGAAATGCTACGAAAGTTTTCATATCCTTCCTATATTTTACGAGGCAACATTACGATGGAAGTCCCGACAAAAAACTTATCTCATAATTAGATTCTATGGAAACTTTTGAAATACTAGTTTCGGTCAAAAAATCGTAGTATATTATACACAATTTAATACTAGTTTCGGTCAAAAAATCAAATTAAATCGAGGATTGTTCGAAATGCTACGAAACTCATAAGATCCTTTCTATATTTTACGAGGGAAGATTACGATGGAAGTCCTTGAACAAAATTATATCGGAGTTAGATTCTAGGAAACTTTTTGAAATACTAGTTTCGGTCAAAAAATTGTAGTATATTATACACAATTTTATACTAGTTTCGGTCAGAAAATAAAATTAAATCAAGGAATGTTCGAAATGCTACGAAAATTTTCATATCCTTCCTATATTTTACGAGGCAATATTACGATGGAAGTCCCGACAAAAAATTTATCTCATAATTAGATTCTATGGAACTTTTGGAAATACTAGTTTCGGTCAAAAAATCGTAGTATATTATACAGAATTTAATACTAGTTTCGGTCAAAAAATCAAATTAAATCGAGCATTGTTCGAAATGCTACGAAACTCTTAAGAACCTTTCTATATTTTACGAGTGAAGATTACGATGGAAGTCCTTGAACAAAATTATATCGGAGTTAGATTCTAGGAAACTTTTTGAAATACTAGTTTCGGTCAAAAAATTGTAGTATATTATACACAATTTTATACTAGTTTCGGTCAGAAAATAAAATTAAATCAAGGAATGTTCGAAATGCTACGAAAGTTTTCATATCCTTCCTATATTTTACGAGGCAACATTACGATGGAAGTCCCGACAAAAAACTTATCTCATAATTAGATTCTATGGAACCTTTTGAAATACTAGTTTCGGTCAAAAAATCGTAGTATATTATACAGAATTTAATACTAGTTTCGGTCAAAAAATCAAATTAAATCGAGGATTGTTTGAAATGCTACGAAACTCTTAAGATCCTTTCTATATTTTACGAGGGAAGATTACGATGGAAGTCCTTGAACAAAATTATATCGGAGTTAGATTCTAGGAAACTTTTTGAAATACTAGTTTCGGTCAAAAAATTGTAGTATATTATACACAATTTTATACTAGTTTCGGTCAGAAAATAAAATTAAATCAAGGAATGTTCGAAATGCTACGAAAGTTTTCATATCCTTCCTATATTTTACGAGGCAACATTATGATGGAAGTCCCGACAAAAAACTTATCTCATAATTAGATTCTATGGAACTTTTGGAAATACTAGTTTCGGTCAAAAAATCGTAGTATATTATACACAATTTAATACTAGTTTCGGTCAAAAAATCAAATTAAATTGAGGATTGTTTGAAATGCTACGAAACTTTTCAGATCCTTTCTATATTTTAGGAGGGAAGTTTACGATAGAAGTCCCTGCAAAAAATTATGTCAGAATTAGATTCTATGAAAAAGTTTGAAATACTAGTTTAGGTTAAAAAATCCTAGTATATTATACACAATTTTATACTAGTTTCGGTCAGAAATCTAATTAAAACGAGGATTATTCGAAATGCTATGAAACATTTCAAATCCTTTCTATATTTTACGAGGGAAGATTATGATGGAAGTCCATGCAAAAAATTATCTCAAAAATAGATTCTATGAAACTTTTTGAAATACGAGTTTCAGTCAAAATTCGTAGTATATTATACACAATTTTATACTAGTTTCTGTCAAAAAATCAAATTAAATCGAGGATTGTTCGAAATGCTACGAAACTTTTAATATCCATTATATTTTTTACGAGGGATGGTTATGATGGAAGTCCATGCAAAAAATTATGTCACAATAAGATTCTATGGAACTTTTTGAAATACGAGTTTAGGTCAAAAAATCGTAGTATATTATACACAAGTTTATACTAGTTTCGGTCAGAAAATCAAATTAAATCGAGTATTGTTCGAAATGCTACGAAACTTTTGAGATCCTTTCTATATTTTACGAGGGAAGATTATGATGGAAGTCCAAGCAAAAAATAATCTCGGAGTTAGATTCTATGAAATTTTTTGAAATACTAGTTTAGGTTAAAAAATCCTAGTATATTATACACAATTTTATACTAGTTTAAGTCAGAAAATCAAATTAAATCGAGGATTGTTCGAAATGCTACAAAAATTTTCAGATCCTTTCTATATTTTACGAGGGAAGATTTCGATGGAAGTCCATGCAAAAAATCATCTCAGAATTAGATTCTATGAAACTTTTTGAAATGCCAGTTTAGGTCAAAAATCGTAATATATTATACACAAGTTTATACTAGTTTCGGTCAAAAAATCAAATTAAATCGAGTATTGTTCGAAATGCTACGAAACTTTTAAGATCCTTTCTATATTTTACGAGGGAATATTACGATGGAAGTCCATGCAAAAAATTATCTCGGAGTTAGATTCTATGAAACCTTTTGAAATACTAGTTTCGGTCAAAAAATCGTAGTATATTATACACAATTTAATACTAGTTTCGGTCAAAAAATCAAATTAAATCGAGGATTGTTCGAAATGCTACGAAACTCTTAAGATCCTTTCTATATTTTACGAGGGAAGATTACGATGGAAGTCCTTGAACAAAATTATATCGGAGTTAGATTCTAGGAAACTTTTTGAAATACTAGTTTCGGTCAAAAAATTGTAGTATATTATACACAATTTTATACTAGTTTCGGTCAGAAAATAAAATTAAATCAAGGAATGTTCGAAATGCTACGAAAGTTTTCATATCCTTCCTATATTTTACGAGGCAACATTACGATGGAAGTCCCGACAAAAAACTTATCTCATAATTAGATTCTATGGAACTTTTGGAAATACTAGTTTCGGTCAAAAAATCGTAGTATATTATACACAATTTAATACTAGTTTCGGTCAAAAAATCAAATTAAATTGAGGATTGTTTGAAATGCTACGAAACTTTTCAGATCCTTTCTATATTTTAGGAGGGAAGTTTACGATAGTAGTCCCTGCAAAAAATTATGTCAGAATTAGATTCTATGAAAAATTTTGAAATACTAGTTTAGGTTAAAAAATCCTAGTATATTATACACAATTTTATACTAGTTTCGGTCAGAAATCTAATTAAAACGAGGATTATTCGAAATGCTACGAAACATTTCAAATCCTTTCTATATTTTACGAGGGAAGATTATGATGGAAGTCCATGCAAAAAATTATCTCAAAAATAGATTCTATGAAACTTTTTGAAATACGAGTTTCGGTCAAAATTCGTAGTATATTATACACAATTTTATACTAGTTTCTGTCAAAAAATACAATTAAATCGAGGATTGTTCGAAATGCTACGAAACTTTTAATATCCATTATATTTTTTACGAGGGATGGTTATGATGGAAGTCCATGCAAAAAATTATGTCACAATAAGATTCTATGGAACTTTTTGAAATACGAGTTTAGGTCAAAAAATCGTAGTATATTATACACAAGTTTATACTAGTTTCGGTCAGAAAATCAAATTAAATCGAGTATTGTTCGAAATGCTACGAAACTTTTAAGATCCTTTCTATATTTTACGAGGGAAGATTACGATGGAAGTCCATGCAAAAAATTATCTCGGAGTTAGATTCTATGAAATTTTTTGAAATACTAGTTTAGGTTAAAAAATCCTAGTATATTATACACAATTTTATACTAGTTTAAGTCAGAAAATCAAATTAAATCGAGGATTGTTCGAAATGCTACAAAATTTTTCAGATCCTTTCTATATTTTACGAGGGAAGATTTCGATGGAAGTCCATGCAAAAAATCATCTCAGAATTAGATTCTATGCAACTTTTTGAAATGCCAGTTTAGGTCAAAAATCGTAATATATTATACACAAGTTTATACTAGTTTCGGTCAAAAAATCAAATTAAATCGAGTATTGTTCGAAATGCTACGAAACTTTTAAGATCCTTTCTATATTTTACGAGGGAAGATTACGATGGAAGTCCATGCAAAAAATTATCTCGGAGTTAGATTCTATGAAACCTTTTGAAATACTAGTTTCGGTCAAAAAATCGTAGTATATTATACACAATTTAATACTAGTTTCGGTCAAAAAATTAAAATAAATCGAGGATTGTTCGAAATGCTACGAAACTCTTAAGATCCTTTCTATATTTTACGAGGGAAGATTACGATGGAAGTCCTTGAACAAAATTATATCGGAGTTAGATTCTAGGAAACTTTTTGAAATACTAGTTTCGGTCAAAAAATTGTAGTATATTATACACAATTTTATACTAGTTTCAGTCAGAAAATAAAATTAAATCAAGGAATGTTCGAAATGCTACGAAAGTTTTCATATCCTTCCTATATTTTACGAGGCAACATTACGATGGAAGTCCCGACAAAAAAATTATCTCATAATTTGATTCTATGGAACTTTTGGAAATACTAGTTTCGGTCAAAAAATCGTAGTATATTATACACAATTTAATACTAGTTTCGGTCAAAAAATCAAATTAAATCGAGGATTGTTCGAAATGCTACGAAACTCTTAAGTTCCTTTCTATATTTTACGAGGGAAGATTACGATGGAAGTCCTTGAACAAAATTATATCGGAGTTAGATTCTAGGAAACTTTTTGAAATACTAGTTTCGGTCAAAAAATTGTAGTATATTATACACAATTTTATACTAGTTTCGGTCAGAAAATAAAATTAAATCAAGGAATGTTCGAAATGCTACGAAAATTTTCATATCCTTCCTATATTTTACGAGGCAATATTACGATGGAAGTCCCGACAAAAAATTTATCTCATAATTAGATTCTATGGTACTTTTGGAAATACTAGTTTCGGTCAAAAAATCGTAGTATATTATTGTAACACCCCAAAATTTGCCCTTTCATTTATTACCTTCACTGGCTTATATTTCATTCATCTATAGACCATTGGTCATAAAGGAAAATATATGGACTGAGTTGCAAGGTAGTGGGTCATGGTAATCAGGACATTGTCGTCCTCTCAGTTGTTTATTGTATGTTGTGAGTTAGGGTGGAATTGAAATTGAAGTTGAGGATCCATCGAGAATACAAGTTTACTTTTGAATGAGAGTTTCAGGGGGATCGAGGGTATTAAGGTGTACAACGGGATTATGTAATACTCAAGCCCACACCTTACCCATTTTATACCTGAATTTTAAAGCCCATCTCTTTTTCAAACCATAAACCATTTCATATCCAAATTTAATCCATATATCCATTTTATAACCAAACCATATCCAACTACATCCATTTTCATATTCAAATCACCAATTCAATTCAGTTATCCAAAACAAAAATCTTTGAATGTCTAGATTAACGTAATAAAATACACTACATAATTTTGTTTTGCAGTACCCACATAATATGAATAGTAACAAGTGTATATGCAAAAAAAAATAATAATAACTTTTATCCATCGTAATTTGATCAAATTCATATTAAGTTCAAACTTAAATTTAGTCGATAGTTGCAAAACAAAACAAAAAAAAAACTTTTATCAATAATCCATCGTAACTTGATCAAACTCATATTAAATTGAAAGTTACGCGTTGATATATAATGTATCAAAAATAAATGTATACATTTCTAAATAGTTAAGAATTATTAGTTTTTTTCATTAGATAAAAAAAATTTGTTTAGAAAAGTTAATTTATAATAAAGTTATTTAATTAGCCGATGGAAGTAAGATTAGGATAAGATTAACACTAATTGATTAGTTCTATTGACTTGACAGTTGAGGTTGAGAGTGAAACAAACATCAAAAAGTTACAACAAGAAAATCAAAGAAGTTATAGAAGAAGTCCTAACCAATTTCTATCTTACAAACTTCTAACAGAAAAAAAACGAAATTATGAACTAACTCAACAGAAAATTAACGAATTCAGGGAGAAGTTTAAGGCATATCAGTCACAATTTTCAGGTTACACATTGGTATATATATCAGGAAAAATCCAGAAAAAATTACACAAGAAGAAAAGAAAAAAAGTTTCAGTTACAAAACTCATAACTCAATTCATAACTAATTCTAATTGAATCTCTTAACAGAAAACTAACAAAATTCCTAACTGAATCTCTAAAAAAAAACTAACAGAAGTTTCTAGCTAGATCTAGAAACTATTAACTGAAACTTCTAGAAGCTTCAGAGTTGATCGGTATATATGATATGGATTCATTCACTGTTTGTTTTTTTGGTTGGAATTCTGAGCTTTTCTCCCATCCCTTTTCCCCTCATTTTTCAGGATCACGCTCCTCATTTATCACCCTCAAACCTCTTCAATAATCGGCTCCAATCCTCCATTCTCCATCCACAATCATCCCTCAACTCCATTTCTTTGGACCTCTCTTTCTCTTCACCTTTATCCACTCTCCCTCAATAAACAACCGCGACACCATTTCAATCTTTATCAGCCCGCAAGACCCCAAAATGAACCTGCATCACAGAATAAACCATCAACAACGGTTTACAGCAGGGATTAAAGAATCACGGTGCAAGAATTGGCATTCATCGACAAAAAACGAAAGGCAATGAAAGGAAAAGAATCGAACAATAACAAGCAGAATTTCACTATTCAGGGTCGACAATTACCTTCAATCAATCTTCCTCTACGTCACTGATCTCTTCAACCTGCAGCATCAACGGCAATTCACGGCCTCAACAGCTATAGATAACCCTCAAAGATCAACCACCCAACCACCTACAAAGTTCCTGCAACATTGGAATCAATCAGTGCAATAGGATTCGAATTCAGGACAAATGGAAACAAGCTCGAAACAGGGTGGTTACAGTAAGGAATCCGAGAGCTCATCACCAAAAATCATGACTAAATGTTCAGCCTCAAACCAGTAATATTGTTCATAGTCAATGACTACAACAAATCGCAACCTGCAAAACCGTAAGAAATGTATCTGAATCAAACTTCAACATCTTCATCATTCTATCTCCAAGAAACTGCAAACATCAATTCGAACAACCCAGTGCCGAAGACGAGGAAGAAGCAAAATCAAGTAAAGGTTAAGGATTATTCACGTACCTGAGCCGCAAGACTCTATTTGGCCAACATCTTCAAGCGGCCACAATATCACTGATTTCGTCGGACTTCGTCATCGTTTTCAACAAGCCGTTCCCAACGCAATCCGTAACGGAAACGATAGCCTCGCACGGAGAAGAGGAATAGTCAGCCACAAAACCACGGAGCGTCTCCCCCTCTCACGTCTCGAAAGACCTTGGCCGAAACTCTTTGATTAATCTCTTCGCCGTGAATCACGTCAACCGCACCATTCGCGTCACCAATTGCAGGTACACATACCTTGATCCATAATCAAGATAGAAATAGCTTTAGATTGTGAGAATTAGTTGTATTCGGTGTGGTTCATAAACCTTCTTCGCTTTCTAGGGTTTCATTTGGGGATTTTTTGTGGGATTTAGATTCGTAGAAAAGGGGAAGAGTTAGGTTAGGTTTAGTATTTGAGGTGTTTGAGCGAGGAGGTTATGGTGTTGTTCCGGCGTTGGGATTGTTTTAGGATGAGGTTGAGAAGAGGAGTGGCGGAAGGAAGAAGAAGGAAAGGGTGTGGACGGCACAAGGCAAGAACAGGGGAAGACCTAGGGTTCTTCGTTGCCTTTTTTTTGCATTCTCAAGAGTTTTGTTTCCTTTTTATTATTTCTTTGGTTTAATATTTTAATTAATGAGAGGAAACTATAATTAGAATATTAAGATCTTTAATCCACTGTAAAATATCATTAAACAATCATAAAAATGCATTAAGTTCAATTTAATCCACTATTTTTTTTTCTTCTTTCTCTGATTTCAAGAGGATAACTTTTATGCTGTTGGGCCCGCGAATTACTACCCCTACCCCCCGTTTTCAGCCCATTTGTTTTATAACTTGACAAAATTTCTGTTCTCACCCCTCCTGCATTATGTTTATATAATGGGCCTGCAGATATTTTTACCCGCACCCCCATTAAGAAGCCCGTTTTGAGTTTAACTTAATAGAATTTCTACTGCACCCCCTCCATTCTTTATATGTTTTCTATTTTATGTTTGTTTAATTTAATTCACAAATAAATAGTAAAATGAATAATAAAAATCCACCAAAATTATATTAGAATATTAAGACATTTTAGAAACACTCCCAATTTCCACTTTCTGAATTTAATCATTTTTCAATTTATTTTCGAATTTTCATTTAATTAATTTTCTATTGAATTCTCATGTGGATACATAAATTTGTCCAATTTCTTTCTGCCACTTCCCATAATATTTTCTGCCCATTCTTTTTGCTATGGTTAAAGGACAAGTTAAAGTACCTAGAATATTTTTTGGTGAATTTTTAGGACATTTTTTCTATTGTTTTGGTAGTATAATTTGTGTAAATTTGTGATTGAACTTTAGTTGGATTTAGGTGATCATTTGCCTTAGTTAGAATAAGAATTTTTTAGAGATTTTTTAACACAATAATATAATCAGGTTGAAGACCTTAGGAATTTAATTTCATATTTTTTCTCATGACTTTTAATATTTTTGCCATTTTAATTCATTCCTTCACATGATGCATGTACATAATTCATATCATTTACTAACTATTTGCTTTTTCTTTGTGCAAGGTATGTTTTCAAGGATTGGCTTATTGGGCTTGGATATTTTTATGCCTTAATTGTGTTTTATACTTTGTATGCATTGTGATGTAATATCCTAGAACTTGTATGCTTTTATAGTTTCCATAAATAAGATAGAAAAGATAAAACGAATCGATAGAAAACCAAATCTTCAAAAAACAAATAAAGTATTCGATCCAACGTCGAGTATATTTTCAAATAAATAAATAAAGTTCATATTATTTTAGGGTTCCACGATTACCTTCGTTCCACTCCATTCAACCAAAGGCAAACCTTGCATGTTTCATACCATAAGTCGTGTGTCGCAGCACCACGCAACCGACCCACCCGAATCATTGTTCCATCCCGTTTACATTTCATATACGTTTTACCTACCATGACCTAGGAGGACCCTATTGCTCATTACTAACTTCTTTTACTTGCATGTTTAGTCTTATATCTCTTATATCTCTTAGGTAGATTTTAAACCTCACTAACCGTAGGTTATCCATGAATTCAACTAATTTAGGGTAAGTCTAGTTTCCCGTAGAATGTTTACCTTTTATAACTTGAGTCTCTTCTCATCTCAAAATAAAATCAAAAACACTTAATAAAGGAAAAGGTGTACAATGCGCCACGAGCCTTAAGCTATACGGGAAATGATTAGTGGAGGTCTCCTTCACTCTTCTAGGATGCTTTACAAACGTTCCATTGGGGGCGATCTTGGAAAGTATTCGCTCCTGTGTCATAGTCTTTAGTGTTGTACATTCGAAAAACACAATCTCAAAACATTTCTTCTAAAAGACAACAAACCAAGAAGTCACGTCTTCTATTCTCATCTCATACTCTTTGCGGACGAATGTGACTTGTCTCGACAGTTCAAACTGCGATACGGTAAACACCCTCGAGTCAGAGCCGGTAACACCTGAGCTAGAGCTATGGCAATGTCATCCTAAAAATCACAAACGAGTGTAAGCCTTAGTTAGACGAACTACGGCGTCTCTGATCCTCATTTATCCCGATGAGGTACGTAGGCAGTGGGGTAGGGCCCATTCGAGCACAATCTTTCTTTTTCCCTACATTTTCCCTTTTATTCCTATTTTCCAAATCCATTTCTTTTCTCATTTCCATTTCATTCCAGATAGCTATTCTTTCAGTTAAACAACATATTATTCTTCACCCTTTGAAGACAGACTTATAAGCGTGGATCCCGTCGGGTACGGCGGACGGATTGGGGTGCTAATACCTTCTCAATTCGTAACCGACTCCCGTATCCAGATCTTTGGTTCGCAAGGCCTCGTCCTTTTTCTTCTTCCTCAGGTTTGTGCAACATTACCTTTCCCATTCCTCCGGGATAAAAATGTCTGGCTGGCGACTCTACCTTTTCCGCGCCACTTTCGCGTTTGTACTAGGATGAAAATCCCGGGAGCGACAACTGGCGACTCTGCTGGGGAATTTTAGAAATTCTAATCTCCCCTTTGAGAGTCAATCCTAGCGCTTGTCTGTTGTTGTTTTCTTTGGGTGCTTATTCATTCGCTGTTATGCTTTAGTTTAGCTTTACTGTTTTGTTTACAGTTTATCGCTTTCCTTTACAGCTTTATTTACAGCTTTCTGCACTTTACTTTACTGTCGCATATACTGG
This sequence comes from Lathyrus aphaca, assembly GCA_963966055.1. Taxonomy (NCBI): domain Eukaryota; kingdom Viridiplantae; phylum Streptophyta; class Magnoliopsida; order Fabales; family Fabaceae; genus Lathyrus; species Lathyrus aphaca. The sequence continues at coordinate 11,261,526 of OZ014523.1, forward strand.
CATACTGTACTGGCTGTTCTGGTTTTCCTTGGCGGGATGGGATTATTGTGAGATAAGCCAAATACCCGGCTTGAGTATACACATAGGATTTAGAGTGGGCAGTCGTGTGGCTTGCGTGGTCTTGAGCACGTGTAGTTTTCACGAGTCCCACACCCAGATCAGGCTCTCTTGGGATATGTTCTATACTGCCTAGGCAGACCATAGAATGTTCTCACCTGAGCTGCTAACACTGGGAACCGATCATCGAGGACCTTAGTGGAAACAACCCTTTCCAGTGGTGACAGTGGCAGACCACATTTTGTGGCAAACCCATTCGCACCCGAGGGCCCACTAGGAAATCGCATAGGATGACCTTGTTCTCTCGTAGGAACCTGGTTAAAGCAACTGGTCGTATGACGGTAGTATTGTACCCTTCGGGATGAATGTACTATTGTTTCTCGACTTCAGTGCTTGAAGCCGGGAACTTATGAGGGATGCTTGTTTTTCCGGAATTCAGCTGAGGCCTCCCTGAGTAGTACATAATACCAAACCGATTCCCTGATTTGGTCATGAGCCATTTTTCGGAAATAGTGAACGTATTATTGCTATTCGGCTTTGAGAGTCCGTGATGTTGACCCGTAGTAGCAATACCCGTGAGATTGGGAGGGATTTACAGGTTTGCAGGAAAACTAAACCTTCAACCTACCTTGTTCTTGATACTTGGGTTTTCTTCTACTTATGATCTGGTGTTCTTGATAGTAGGTATTCAAGCAAAATCAGAAGGCAGTACAACAGTGCCCAGTATATGCAGCAGTGATCACATGCCATTGCATTGCATTACATCATCCGCATACTTGCATTCCTAACGCATGTTTATTCATTTTCAGGGCTGCATATTACATCCTTGATTCCGGTTGTGGGTATTGATCTATGAGCATGGAACCCAAGAAGAAGACTAAGTGCATCATCTCCTACAAGGTTTATCAGCCTGTTGTGAAAGAAATTCTCAAAGTGAAGGCCTTAGCTCCTCTAGAAGTTCTGAATGTCTTCAAGCAGGATTACGGGTGGATTTTGTATTTCATAGAGCCCATCAGTGACTATGCTTTCAGAGGGATGCACACATTGCTACAGTTTTATGATCCACAGCTTAGATGTTTCGTACTTTCGGATTTCGTGCTGGCACCTACATTAGAGGAGTATTCGAGCATCCTGAGAGTTTCCGTGAAGGACTGTGCACCTTTCTTTGGGACCAAGATTGATCCCGACTTCAAGGATGTAGCAACTGCTCTTTATTTGAGCAAGTCATTATTGGAAGACCGGATTGATAGCAAAGGAGGCTTCCGAGGATATCATTTGAGTTTCTTGTTAGATGAGGCTACCAAAGCAGCTGAGGCAAAAAGTTGGAGTACCTTCAATGCGATCCTAGCTTTGTGTATCTATGGAATCACTTTGTTCCCGAATATGCCGAACTTCGTGGATGTTGATGCTATTCGCATTTTCGTAGCAAAGAATCCTATTCCTACTCTCCTAGGTGATCTCTACCACTCTGTGCATTATAAGAATGAGAAGCGAAGGGGTGGAATGTTGAATTGTTGCGCGACTGTATTCTACAAGTGGTTCACACGCTTTCTTCCACAATCAGGAGCTTTTGAGAAGACGAAGAACACTCTTGAATGGTCGGAACGATTGATGGGTTTGCAAGCAAAGGACATAGTCTGGGTTAATCAGGGTTTGCGGTGCATTGACATTCTTCATAGTTGCGGAGGATTCCCTAATGTTCCATTGATCGGGAGGAAAGGGGGAATTAATTATAACCCTTCTCTCACGATTCGACAGTTTGGGTATGCCTTAAAGGAACCACCAGCTGCTGTGGACATCACAGATTCCTTGTACTTCCAATCAACAGATGGATTCGAGATTGCTCAGAAAGCTTCTAATGCTTGGCATAGTCGAAAGACAAAAGGGAAGAAGACTTTGGGAGTAGGGAATTGTCGAATGTATTCACCGTTTGCAGAATGGTTAAGAGAACGGGTTGAAGTGTTACTGTTACCATTTGGGCCTGCGCCTCTTCTATATCCCACGGTCATTGAACAACCTACCACAGTTAGTATCGAAGAGTTCAACAAGATGAAGACGGAAAGAGACGGTTTGTTAAGGGAGAATGCACAGTTGGGTCAGGAGCTTGCTAAAGCTAATCACGCTAGACTTGAAATTGAGTGGAAAGCTCAAGAAGATGCTGAGAGGCATGCTATTGAAAGGAAACAGTGTGAAATTGAGTTGGCTCGGTGTGAGAGGTTCGAATTTGCTACTAGAAGTTCTTCCAAAGAACACATTGACACTAGAAGGCAACTGGATCAGAAGACCTTGATGTTTGAGAACATGAAAAAGAGACATGCTGCTTACAGGATCAAAAGAGAGGAACAAGACAAAGCTCAAGCTGAAGAGATCGCAAGTAAGCTAAAGGAGAAAGACGAAGAGATGGCCGATAAGTTGAGAGGAAAAGATGAAGAACTTGTTAAAGCCCGAGAAGAAGCTGCTTACTACAAGCGGATGATGATTTGCTATCAGAAGAAGCTGAAGAGGTTGGAAGACAACCAGGGGACGACAAAGGAGTTGGTAGAAGTTCCAAAGGCAGGACCGATCATTGACCCAAATCTAGATGGAGGATTGCATTGACAAAGACATCTTTCTGTTTTTTTTGTTTGTTGTAGGATTACCATCAGGACTGTTGATGGAATCCTTTTATCATTGTACTTCTGTTTGAACCCATACTTTTGGTGTTTTGACTATATCAACAAAGTGCTCTTTACTATCATTATGTGCGCTCTCGCTTTATGATCACCGGCACATCTGACACATTTGCAAAAACATGTCGGCCTTCGTATTCTTGGAATTGTTTGGCACGTCTGTTACACACACGCACCTTATATTATCAACACCGCTTGTTATTTACAGCAAAAAGAGCTTCTGTCTTCATCAAACTCACAAAACTGGAATCAGGGGATGAGATGCCCTAAAAATGAATCAACATGCCACAACATTCATGTCCTGCATACCATATTCTTATATTTTTGCAGGTTACCCAGGGTTTCTAACTTATTTGATTGCAGGCAATATAGCTGGTCAACGCATTCACCGATATCCGACTAAAAGAAACCGAGTAAGGATGGCTGATCGAGTGCAGACTGATCTCAATGAGCTCCGACAGAGGATGGATCAATTCATGGAAATGATGACTGGCATGGCCCAGAACCAGGAGCGTCTCCGATTGATGGTTGAGCAACCTCATGGGAATGTTAATACAGGAACACCGGCTGAGAATGTGGATTCTAACGCTGCCCGTAACGGAGAGCCGCATCCAAATAGGACCACAACACGTAATGCAGATTTAGAAGACAATCAAGAGGACCAATTCACTCTATTGGATGCTGATGTGGGTAATATGAATGAGATCAACAATCGCAGGTATGAAGAGCTGTCAGAGAAGATCAAGGCCATGGAATGTCAGAATTCCTTGGGTATCGATGTAACCAGTCTCGGGTTAGTACCAGGAGTCAGAATCCCTCCAAAGTTCAAGGCACCATCGTTTGACAAGTACAACGGCAACACGTGTCCTAGGACTCACATTCATGCGTACTTCGGAAAAATCTCGGCTCATACTGATGACGAGAAACTTTGGATGCATTTCTTCCAAGACAGTTTATCTGGAGCTTCGTTGAGCTGGTACATGAAGCTGAGTCGGGTCTCTATTCGAAGTTGGAAAGATCTAGCTGAGGCATTCCTCAAGCAGTATCAATACAATATTGATATGGCTCCGAATCGTACCCAGTTGCAGAACTTGTCTCAAGGACCTAAAGAGAGTTTTAAGCAGTACGCCCAGAGGTGGCGTGAGCTGGCCGCACAGGTTCAACCTCCATTGCTGGATCGGGAAATGGCCGACATGTTTATGGGCACCTTGCAAGGTGTTTACTTGGATCGTCTGGCCGCCTGCCCGTCCATTGGTTTTTCTGATATTGTCATTGCTGGAGAAAGAATAGAGAATTTTTTGAAAATGGGAAAGATCCAGGATGCAAGCAATGCTAGTTCTTCCGGTGTAAGAAAGCCTTTTGGCAACGGCCAAAGAAGAAGAGAAGGCGAGACGAATGTTGTGTATAGGGGCCGAGACAGAAGTTATTCTCAAGGTTACTACCAAACGGCTGCGGTGACTATTACTCCACAGGTTCAACAACAACGACCACAGGTTCAACAACAACAACCACAATTTCAACAACAACGACCACAGGGTCAACAACAACAGGTACAGAGGCCGTTTCAAGAAAGGACAAGAGCGAGAAACCGCAGACTCGACCCCGTCCCGTGCCCATATGCCGTATTGCTCCCGGAGTTGCTAAAATTGAACCTGGTCGAGCTTCGTACCATGAGACCTCCCGCTCCTGACAATCTACCTCCGAATTTTGATGCTAACGCCAGGTGCGAATTCCATTCAGGTGCCCAGGGGCACAGTATTGAGAAATGTTGGGCTTTTCAGAACAAGGTACAGGACCTAGTTGACTCCAAGGCGATCAATTTCGCTCCTCTCCCAAATGTACTCCATAACCCGATGCCCAGTCATAATGGAACCGGCGTCGCGGTCATTCTACCAGATGGTGCACGTTAAGCTGAAGTCTTCAAGTTGATCACCCGGAACGCTAGGGTATTCATGAAGCAAATAAAGCCAGCAGTATTCAAGTACTCTCAGTGATGGCATTTATGTGATTGCCTTTCTTCATTGTTCGTTTTTCATCCCTATTGAGGGGAACTACGTCGCTCTGATTCTTCATTGGTCATCAGTCAATGGAGATACGTAGGCAGAAGATCGTCAGGTCTTTCCGAGCAACCTTCTGGGGCAACTTTACTCCCCAGCTTCACTCTTTCCTTTAGATATCTCGCGTCAGAGTCAGAATAGCTAGAAGAGGAAGTATTACTGTCATGGTTGGGCGTGCGGCTGCAAATTGAAGATTACAAGTCTGTGAAAAGAGCTACTGATCGTTGAAAGTATCCAAGACTGACAGGTCCAGACGGAGCCAAGCCTCCTCAACTACGGCAATATTTAGTTTCTTTACTGCATTTCCATTTGTAGTTTCTTTTATATGCTAAACATTTGTCTACATGTATGAAAGTTGTTTGCTTTTGAATGTTAGCAATAATAAAACTCACATGTTTTTTTCTTGAAGTAAATTCATTTGCATTCCCTTATAATTTTGCATATGTACATCACAATACCAATTGTCAGGCTTAAATTCTATGAGGGAGAATGACGAAACAAAAACGTAAAGTCTCGAATTATGTGCTCTCAAGTAAGACCTTGTTGACGATGTACAGGCATTGTTTCAAATCCTAAACACTGGAGATATAAGGAAGATAAACCCTTGCTAACCCCTTTGAGCCTTGTAGTAGGAGTTTATTTTCAAATAAAAAAAACCTCACATGTAACCCAGGGGCAGGGTAGAGGTCAGCTAGTCAGACCAAGCATTCAGACTTTTATAAAGAAGTGTATTTGAAGATCCGTTGCATTCTACTATGCTAATCAAGAGGTCCAAAGACCCGAAACCACAATGGTTATCCAAGTCAAAAGGTCCAAAGATTGACAACCACAATGGTTATCCTTCGTCGACCGCAAAATGAGGCAGTCACAACCCTCGTGAAGCAATCAAGACAAACAATGTCACGCGACTTGTTCAAAATGCAAAAAGAAAAAGAAAAGAAAAGGCCCGCTAAGTCGAAACTTGAAAACAAGTGACTTAGGCAAAAGTTAGGGCATCCCGCTGGACTTCACAATCAAAGATTCACAAGAATCAGTCCAGGCAAAAGTTAGGGATAAGCAAAATAACGCAAAAGCGAAAGACCGAAAGGATTACACAAGAAAGATCCTCAAATAAGAACAAAGTCGTGTGACACAAACACGAAAGATAGAGGAGTGACTGACTCTCAACAATAACCTGATTGGTGCTTGAACTGATAGCAGTAATGGTTCCTCAATCAACACGAAACCTTCATGAAAGGTGAATGCTTGTGAAAACTAGCTGAATGTAGGAATGGAGAACATCACGAAGAGCGGGTGGGCACAAATAAACTTCGAGCCTTTATCCTTTGTTTCTATAACCGTGAACCAGGCCACGATATAACCCTTAAAAGTCCTAACTGAAACAGGGTTAATTTGAGAGCATACTACCACGAGACCGCGTTCCTGACTCCTACGAGTTGTGCTAAAAGACGTTTGTTGGTATTGCATGTACATACTTTCATTCAAATAAAGTTCGTATCTTAACCAGTGATTCGCTCACGAAGGTTAATGATCCATTTTCAAAACTTCAAGATTAACATGTTTGTTGAGTTAGGATTTTCATTCTAAGAATAAACATTTTCTCACTTGCATACATTTGTTGAGCATCATAAATGGTTCACATGCGGAAATTCAATCCAGAAGCTCAAGCTTGCCAGGTTGAGAAGTCTAAAACTTCTAAGAGACTGTCACGTCGAGGTTCACTTTTCCGAAAAAGCTTCATTGAGCAAGGACTTTCCCAACTAGTCATGGTAAGAGCTAGCCAATCCGGGGCAGTCACGTCGAGCAATCTCTTCAAAATTAGAGTACTGAGCTAATCCGGGGCAGTTATGTGGAGCAATCTCTTCAAATTTCAGTCAAACTGGGGCAATCACCTCGAGATTCAAATCTCTCCAAGAGCGAAGATCAGTCAGTCAGGCGCAAATCTATTCAAATACTCGTACTGGGGGCAGGCCACCTTAATAGTACGAAAGTTCATTCTTTCCCAAAGACAGACAATCGAAAGCATTTACCCGGAGTTTAGAATACCGTGGTCACTTGTCAAGCCAACTATCTCGTTCAGCACTTCTGATAGATACAAACTCATCTGCATTGGTAATGGTTACCTCTCCAGCAAGGTTATTACACTGATTCATGCAGTCGTTACGATACCTAGGAGTTTAAAGACACCAAGTCTTTTGTAAAATCCTCTTGAGGTAAAATCCATACGAAGCAACTAATCCCCAGCACGAGACGACTTGAAATCTTTCCTCCTCAGCAGGACGTGTCTCGGTGCTGTCATCTCCAACAGGCAAATGGAAGTTATCCTCACTAAAGTCAGCATTTTTTTTCCTTCAGATGGTTTCAGATAAATCATTCTCCTCCCCAGCAGATCCATAAGAGCGGATATTCCTCAATAACCAAGGTATCCCCGGGCACGGCCCTCAAATCTAAAAGTCCAATTTATTTTTGGCAAAGGTGATGATTCAGGACAGATGAATTATTCACGCTCCTCTCCGACAGAGATGTTATCCCCACGGGATTACTTGATATCGAATTCGCGATCATTGTGTCTCCCCACAGAGTTAGCAGAGACTTATTATTTCCGCGTCAGGAATTCTTTTACACTCATACCAGTTCAGTAACAATACTCAAGACATAATATCCCCAGTGTCATGGGGCAACATACCATGCAATTCAACATATGCAAAGTCCAGCCGCAGACTGGCCAAAGTCCATCTTCGGGTGGCAAATTTCAAAGTCCAGCCGCAGACTGGCCAAAGTCCATCTTCGGGTGGCAAATTTCAAAGTCCAGCCGCAGACTAGCCAAAGTCCATCTTCGGGTGGCAAATTTCAAAGTCCATCCGCAGACTGGCCAAAGTCCATCTTCGGGTGGCAAGCTTCAAAAGTCCACCCGTAGTGTGGCAAATCTTTAAAGTCCAGCCGCGGACTGGCCAAAATCCATCTTCGGGTGGCAAATTATCCAGCAATCCACCCGCAGTGTGGTAAAGTATCTAAGGTCCACCCGCAGTGTGGCAAATTTCCAAAGTCTCCCGTAGTGAGCAAAAGTCCCCCGCAGTGGGCAAAAGTCTCTCGTAGTGAGCAAAAGTCTCCCGTAGTGAGCAAAGGTCCACCCGCAGTGTGGCAAATTTCCAAAGTCTCCCGTAGTGAGCAAAAGTCCCCCACAGTGGGCAAAAGTCTCCCGTAGTGAGCAAAAGTCTCCCGTAGTGAGCAAAAGTCTCCCGTAGTGAGCAAAGGTCCACCCGCAGTGTGGCAAATTTCCAAAGTCTCCCGTAGTGAGCAAAAGTCCCCCGCAGTGGGCAAAAGTCTCCCGTAGTGAGCAAAAGTCTCTCGTAGTGAGCAAAAGTCTCCCGTAGTGAGCAAAAGTCCACCCACAGTGTGGCAATTTCCAAAGTCCACCGGCAGTGTGGCAATGTATTTTGAAGTCCAACCGCAGATTGGCGAAAGTCCATCCTCAGGGTGGCATCATATCACAAGTCCACCCACAGTGTGGCAAGCTAGTACCCTTCTGGTATCATCCGAATGACATCCCCACGTTTACTATTTTTCACGTCATAATTATATCCAAGCAGAGTTCGTTTGGCTGAGTTTATCCCTCGTTTCTTCTGTCATAGAGGGCAAATTTTCTGGTTGTTTCTGGTATTCAATCCCTGCATACTCCAAACGTCTGAAAGCAACTGCTATCATCCATTCACGTCTACAGTGATTGAATAGGGGCAGCTGTAACACCCCAAAATTTGCCCTTTCATTTATTACCTTCACTGGCTTATATTTCATTCATCTATAGACCATTGGTCATAAAGGAAAATATATGGACTGAGTTGCAAGGTAGTGGGTCATGGTAATCAGGACATTGTCGTCCTCTCAGTTGTTTATTGTATGTTGAGAGTTAGGGTGGAATTGAAATTGAAGTTAAGGATCCATCGAGAATACAAGTTTACTTTTGAATGAGAGTTTCAGGGGGATCGAGGGTATTAAGGTGTACAACGGGATTATGTAATACTCAAGCCCACACCTTACCCATTTTATACCTGAATTTTAAAGCCCATCTCTTTTTCAAACCATAAACCATTTCATATCCAAATTTAATCCATATATCCATTTTATAACCAAACCATATCCAACTACATCCATTTTCATATTCAAATCACCAATTCAATTCAGTTATCCAAAACAAAAATCTTTGAATGTCTAGATTAAAGTAATAAAATACACTACATAATTTTGTTTTGCAGTACCCACATAATATGAATAGTAACAAGTGTATATGCAAAAAAAAATAATAATAAATTTTATCCATCGTAATTTGATCAAATTCATATTAAGTTCAAACTTAAATTTAGTCGATAGTTGCAAAACAAAACAAAAAAAAACTTTTATCAATAATCCATCGTAACTTGATCAAACTCATATTAAATTGAAAGTTACGCGTTGATATATAATGTATCAAAAATAAATGTATACATTTCTAAATAGTTAAGAATTATTAGTTTTTTTCATTAGATAAAAAAAATTTGTTTAGAAAAGTTAATTTATAATAAAGTTATTTAATTAGCCGATGGAAGTAAGATTAGGATAAGATTAACACTAATTGATTAGTTCTATTGACTTGACAGTTGAGGTTGAGAGTGAAACAAACATCAAAAAGTTACAACAAGAAAATCAAAGAAGTTATAGAAGAAGTCCTACCCAATTTCTATCTTAAAAACTTCTAACAGAAAAAAAACGAAATTATGAACTAACTCAACAGAAAATTAACGAATTCAGGGAGAAGTTTAAGGCATATCAGTCACAATTTTCAGGTTACACATTGGTATATATATCAGGAAAAATCCAGAAAAAATTACACAAGAAGAAAAGAAAAAAAGTTTCAGTTACAAAACTCATAACTCAATTCATAACTAATTCTAATTGAATCTCTTAACAGAAAACTAACAAAATTCCTAACTGAATCTCTAAAAAAAAACTAACAGAAGTTTCTATCTAGATCTAGAAACTATTAACTGAAACTTCCAGAAGCTTCAGAGTTGATCGGTATATATGATATGGATTCATTCACTGTTTGTTTTTTCGGTTGGAATTCTGAGCTTTTCTCCCATCCCTTTTCCCCTCATTTTTCAGGATCACGCTCCTCATTTATCACCCTCAAACCTCTTCAATAATCGGCTCCAATCCTCCATTCTCCATCCACAATCATCCCTCAACTCCATTTCTTTGGACCTCTCTTTCTCTTCACCTTTATCCACTCTCCCTCAATAAACAACCGCGACACCATTTCAATCTTTATCAGCCCGCAAGACCCCAAAATGAACCTGCATCACAGAATAAACCATCAACAACGGTTTACAGCAGGGATTAAAGAATCACGGTGCAAGAATTGGCATTCATCGACAAAAAACGAAAGGCAATGAAAGGAAAAGAATCGAACAATAACAAGCAGAATTTCACTATTCAGGGTCGACGATTACCTTCAATCAATCTTCCTCTACGTCACTGATCTCTTCAACCTGCAGCATCAACGGCAATTCACGGCCTCAACAGCTATAGATAACCCTCAAAGATCAACCACCCAACCACCTACAAAGTTCCTGCAACATTGGAATCAATCAGTGAAATAGGATTCGAATTCAGGACAAATGGAAACAAGCTCGAAACAGGATGGTTACAGTAAGGAATCCGAGAGCTCATCACCAAAAATCATGACTAAATGTTCAGCCTCAAACCAGTAATATTGTTCATAGTCAATGACTACAACAAATCGCAACCTGCAAAACCGTAAGAAATGTATCTGAATCAAACTTCAACATCTTCATCATTCTATCTCCAAGAAACTGCAAACATCAATTCGAACAACCCAGTGCCGAAGACGAGGAAGAAGCAAAATCAAGTAAAGGTTAAGGATTATTCACGTACCTGAGCCGCAAGACTCTATTTGGCCAACATCTTCAAGCGGCCACAATATCACTGATTTCGTCGGACTTCGTCATCGTTTTCAACAAGCCGTTCCCAACGCAATCCGTAACGGAAACGATAGCCTCGCACGGAGAAGAGGAATAGTCAGCCACAAAACCACGGAGCGTCTCCCCCTCTCACGTCTCGAAAGACCTTGGCCGAAACTCTTTGATTAATCTCTTCGCCGTGAATCACGTCAACCGCACCATTCGCGTCACCAATTGCAGGTACACATACCTTGATCCATAATCAAGATAGAAATAGCTTTAGATTGTGAGAATTAGTTGTATTCGGTGTGGTTCATAAACCTTCTTCGCTTTCTAGGGTTTCATTTGGGGATTTTTTGTGGGATTTAGATTCGTAGAAAAGGGGAAGAGTTAGGTTAGGTTTAGTATTTGAGGTGTTTGAGCGAGGAGGTTATGGTGTTGTTCCGGCGTTGGGATTGTTTTAGGATGAGGTTGAGAAGAGGAGTGGCGGAAGGAAGAAGAAGGAAAGGGTGTGGACGGCGCAAGGCAAGAACAGGGGAAGACCTAGGGTTCTTCGTTGCCTTTTTTTTGCATTCTCAAGAGTTTTGTTTCCTTTTTATTATTTCTTTGGTTTAATATTTTAATTAATGAGAGGAAACTATAATTAGAATATTAAGATCTTTAATCCACTATAAAATATCATTAAACAATCATAAAAATGCATTAAGTTCAATTTAATCCACTATTTTTTTTTCTTCTTTCTCTAATTTCAAGAGGATAACTTTTATGCTGTTGGGCCCGCGAATTACTACCCCTACCCCCCGTTTTCGGCCCATTTGTTTTATAACTTGACAAAATTTCTGTTCTCACCCCTCCTGCATTATGTTTATATAATGGGCCTGCAGATATTGTTACCCGCACCCCCATTAAGAAGCCCGTTTTGAGTTTAACTTAATAGAATTTCTACTGCACCCCCTCCATTCTTTATATGTTTTCTATTTTATGTTTGTTTAATTTAATTCACAAATAAATAGTAAAATGAATAATAAAAATCCACCAAAATTATATTAGAATATTAAGACATTTTAGAAACACTCCCAACTTCCACTTTCTGAATTTAATCATTTTTCAATTTATTTTCGAATTTTCATTTAATTAATTTTCTATTGAATTCTCATGTGGATACATAAATTTGTCCAATTTCTTTCTGCCACTTCCCATAATATTTTCTGCCCATTCTTTTTGCTATGGTTAAAGGACAAGTTAAAGTACCTAGAATATTTTTTGGTGAATTTTTAGGACATTTTTTCTATTGTTTTGGTAGTATAATTTGTGTAAATTTGTGATTGAACTTTAGTTGGATTTAGGTGATCATTTGCCTTAGTTAGAATAAGAATTTTTTAGAGATTTTTTAACACAATAATATAATCAGGTTGAAGACCTTAGGAATTTAATTTCATATTTTTTCTCATGACTTTTAATATTTTTGCCATTTTAATTCATTCCTTCACATGATGCATGTACATAATTCATATCATTTACTAACTATTTGCTTTTCCTTTGTGCAAGGTATGTTTTCAAGGATTGGCTTATTGGGCTTGGATATTTTTATGCCTTAATTGTGTTTTATACTTTGTATGCGTTGTGATGTAATATCCTAGAACTTGTATGCTTTTATAGTTTCCATAAATAGGATAGAAAAGATAAAACGAATCGATAGAAAACCAAATCTTCAAAAAACAAATAAAGTATTCGATCCAACGTCGAGTATATTTTCAAATAAATAAATAAAGTTCATATTATTTTAGGGTTCCACGATTACCTTCGTTCCACTCCATTCAACCAAAGGCAAACCTTGCATGTTTCATACCATAAGTCGTGTGTCGCAGCACCACGCAACCGACCCACCCGAATCATTGTTCCATCCCGTTTACATTTCATATACGTTTTACCTACCATGACCTAGGAGGACCCTATTGCTCATTACTAACTTCTTTTACTTGCATGTTTAGTCTTATATCTCTTATATCTCTTAGGTAGATTTTAAACCTCACTAACCGTAGATTATCCATGAATTCAACTAATTTAGGGTAAGTCTAGTTTCCCGTAGAATGCTTACCTTTTATAACTTGAGTCTCTTCTCATCTCAAAATAAAATCAAAAACACTTAATAAAGGAAAAGGTGTACAATGCGCCACGAGCCTTAAGCTATATGGGAAATGATTAGTGGAGGTCTCCTTCACTCTTCTAGGATGCTTTACAAACGTTCCATTGGGGGCGATCTTGGAAAGTATTCGCTCCTGTGTCATAGTCTTTAGTGTTGTACATTCGAAAAACACAATCTCAAAACATTTCTTCTAAAAGACAACAAACCAAGAAGTCACGTCTTCTATTCTCATCTCATACTCTTTGCGGACGAATGTGACTTGTCTCGACAGTTCAAACAGCGATACGGTAAACACCCTCGAGTCAGAGCCGGTAACACCTGAGCTAGAGCTATGGCAATGTCATCCTAAAAATCACAAACGAGTGTAAGCCTTAGTTAGACGAACTACGGCGTCTCTGATCCTCATTTATCCCGATGAGGTACGTAGGCAGTTGGGTAGGGCCCATTCGAGCACAATCTTTCTTTTTCCCTACATTTTCCCTTTTATTCCTATTTTCCAAATCCATTTCTTTTCTCATTTCCATTTCATTCCAGATAGCTATTCTTTCAGTTAAACAACATATTATTCTTCACCCTTTGAAGACAGACTTATAAGCGTGGATCCCGTCGGGTACGGCGGACGGATTGGGGTGCTAATACCTTCTCAATTCGTAACCGACTCCCGTATCCAGATCTTTGGTTCGCAAGGCCTCGTCCTTTTTCTTCTTCCTCGGGTTTGTGCAACATTACCTTTCCCATTCCTCCGGGATAAAAATGTCTGGCTGGCGACTCTACCTTTTCCGCGCCACTTTCGCGTTTGTACTAGGATGAAAATCCCGGGAGCGACAATTATACACAATTTAATACTAGTTTCGGTCAAAAAATCAAATTAAATCGAGGATTGTTCGAAATGCTACGAAACTCTTAAGATCCTTTCTATATTTTACGAGGGAAGATTACGATGGAAGTCCTTGAACAAAATTATATCGGAGTTAGATTCTAGGAAACTTTTTGAAATACTAGTTTCGGTCAAAAAATTATAGTATATTATACACAATTTTATACTAGTTTCGGTCAGAAAATAAAATTAAATCAAGGAATGTTCGAAATGCTACGAAAGTTTTCATATCCTTCCTATATTTTACGAGGCAACATTACGATGGAAGTCCCGACAAAAAACTTATCTCATAATTAGATTCTATGGAACTTTTGGAAATACTAGTTTCGGTCAAAAAATCGTAGTATATTATACACAATTTAATACTAGTTTCGGTCAAAAAATCAAATTAAATCGAGGATTGTTTGAAATGCTACGAAACTTTTCAGATCCTTTCTATATTTTAGGAGGGAAGTTTACGATAGAAGTCCCTGCAAAAAATTATGTCAGAATTAGATTCTATGAAAAATTTTGAAATACAAGTTTAGATTAAAAAATCCTAGTATATTATACACAATTTTATACTAGTTTCGGTCAGAAATCTAATTAAAACGAGGATTATTCGAAATGCTACGAAACTTTTAATATCCATTATATTTTTTACGAGGGATGGTTATGATGGAAGTCCATGCAAAAAATTATGTCACAATAAGATTCTATGGAACTTTTTGAAATACGAGTTTAGGTCAAAAAATCGTAGTATATTATACACAAGTTTATACTAGTTTTGGTCAGAAAATCAAATTAAATCGAGTATTGTTCGAAATGCTACGCAACTTTTAAGATCCTTTCTATATTTTACGAGGGAAGATTACGATGGAAGTCCATGCAAAAAATTATCTCGGAGTTAGATTCTATGAAATTTTTTGAAATACTAGTTTAGGTTAAAAAATCCTAGTATATTATACACAATTTTATACTAGTTTAAGTCAGAAAATCAAATTAAATCGAGGATTGTTCGAAATGCTACAAAAATTTTTAGATCCTTTCTATATTTTACGAGGGAAGATTTCGATGGAAGTCCATGCAAAAAATCATCTCAGAATTAGATTCTATGAAACTTTTTGAAATGCCAGTTTAGGTCAAAAATCGTAATATATTATACACAAGTTTATACTAGTTTCGGTCAAAAAATCAAATTAAATCGAGTATTGTTCGAAATACTACGAAACTTTTAAGATCCTTTCTATATTTTACGAGGGAAGATTACGATGGAAGTCCATGCAAAAAATTATCTCGGAGTTAGATTCTATGAAACCTTTTGAAATACTAGTTTCGGTCAAAAAATCGTAGTATATTATACACAATTTAATAGTAGTTTCGGTCAAAAAATTAAAATAAATCGAGGATTGTTCGAAATGCTACGAAACTCTTAAGATCCTTTCTATATTTTACGAGGGAAGATTACGATGGAAGTCCTTGAACAAAATTATATCGGAGTTAGATTCTAGGAAACTTTTTGAAATACTAGTTTCGGTCAAAAATTGTAGTATATTATACACAATTTTATACTAGTTTCGGTCAGAAAATAAAATTAAATCAAGGAATGTTCGAAATTTTACGAAAGTTTTCATATCCTTCCTATATTTTACGAGGCAACATTACGATGGAAGTCCCGACAAAAAACTTATCTCATAATTAGATTCTATGGAACTTTTGGAAATACTAGTTTCGGTCAAAAAATCGTAGTATATTATACACAATTTAATACTAGTTTCGGTCAAAAAATCAAATTAAATCGAGGATTGTTCGAAATGCTACGAAACTCTTAAGATCCTTTCTATATTTTACGAGGGAAGATTACGATGGAAGTCCTTGAACAAAATTATATCGGAGTTAGATTCTAGGAAACTTTTTGAAATACTAGTTTCGGTCAAAAAATTGTAGTATATTATACACAATTTTATACTAGTTTCGGTCAGAAAATAAAATTAAATCAAGGAATGTTCGAAATGCTACGAAAATTTTCTTATCCTTCCTATATTTTACGAGGCAACATTACGATGGAAGTCCCGACAAAAAATTTATCTCATAATTAGATTCTATGGAACTTTTGGAAATACTAGTTTCGGTCAAAAAATCGTAGTATATTATACACAATTTAATACTAGTTTCGGTCAAAAAATCAAATTAAATCGAGGATTGTTTGAAATGCTACGAAACTCTTAAGATCCTTTCTATATTTTACGAGGGAAGATTACGATGGAAGTCCTTGAACAAAATTATATCGGAGTTAGATTCTAGGAAACTTTTTGAAATATTAGTTTCGGTCAAAAAATTGTAGTATATTATTCACAATTTAATACTAGTTTCGGTCAAAAAATCAAATTAAATCGAGGATTGTTCGAAATGCTACGAAACTCTTAAGATCCTTTCTATATTTTACGAGGGAAGATTACGATGGAAGTCCTTGAACAAAATTATATCGGAGTTAGATTCTAGGAAACTTTTTGAAATACTAGTTTCGGTCAAAAAATTGTAGTATATTATACACAATTTTATACTAGTTTCGGTCAGAAAATAAAATTAAATCAAGGAATGTTTGAAATGCTACGAAACTTTTAATATCCTTCCTATATTTTACGAGGCAACATTACGATGGAAGTCCCGACAAAAAACTTATCTCATAATTAGATTCTATGGAACTTTTGGAAATACTAGTTTCGGTCAAAAAATCGTAGTATATTATACACAATTTAATACTAGTTTCGGTCAAAAAATCAAATTAAATTGAGGATTGTTTGAAATGCTACGAAACTTTTCAGATCCTTTCTATATTTTAGGAGGGAAGTTTACGATGGAAGTCCCTGCAAAAAATTATGTCAGAATTAGATTCTATGAAAATTTTTGAAATACTAGTTTAGGTTAAAAAATCCTAGTATATTATACACAATTTTATACTAGTTTCGGTCAGAAATCTAATTAAAACGAGGATTATTCGAAATGCTACGAAACATTTCAAATCCTTTCTATATTTTACGAGGGAAGATTATGATGGAAGTCCATGCAAAAAATTATCTCAAAAATAGATTCTATGAAACTTTTTGAAATACGAGTTTCGGTCAAAATTCGTAGTATATTATACACAATTTTATACTAGTTTCTGTCAAAAAATCAAATTAAATCGAGGATTGTTCGAAATGCTACGAAACTTTTAATATCCATTATATTTTTTACGAGGGATGGTTATGCTGGAAGTCCATGCAAAAAATTATATCACAATAAGATTCTATGGAACTTTTTGAAATACGAGTTTAGGTCAAAAAATCGTAGTATATTATACACAAGTTTATACTAGTTTCGGTCAGAAAATCAAATTAAATCGAGTATTGTTCGAAATGCTACGAAACTTTTAAGATCCTTTCTATATTTTACGAGGGAAGATTATGATGGAAGTCCATGCAAAAAATTATCTCGGAGTTAGATTCTATGAAATTTTTTGAAATACTAGTTTAGGTTAAAAAATCCTAGTATATTATACAAAATTTTATACTAGTTTAAGTCAGAAAATCAAATTAAATCGAGGATTGTTCGAAATGCTACAAAAATTTTCAGATCCTTTCTATATTTTACGAGGGAAGATTTCGATGGAAGTCCATGCAAAAAATCATCTCAGAATTAGATTCTATGAAACTTTTTGAAATGCCAGTTTAGGTCAAAAATCGTAATATATTATACACAAGTTTATACTAGTTTCGGTCAAAAAATCAAATTAAATCGAGTATTGTTCGAAATGCTACGAAACTTTTAAGATCCTTTCTATATTTTACGAGGGAAGATTACGATGGAAGTCCATGCAAAAAATTATCTCGGAGTTAGATTCTATGAAACCTTTTGAAATACTAGTTTCGGTCAAAAAATCGTAGTATATTATACACAATTTAATACTAGTTTCGGTCAAAAAATTAAAATAAATCGAGGATTGTTCGAAATGCTACGAAACTCTTAAGATCCTTTCTATATTTTACGAGGGAAGATTACGATGGAAGTCCTTGAACAAAATTATATCGGAGTTAGATTCTAGGAAACTTTTTGAAATACTAGTTTCGGTCAAAAAATTGTAGTATATTATACACAATTTTATACTAGTTTCGGTCAGAAAATAAAATTAAATCAAGGAATGTTCGAAATGCTACGAAAGTTTTCATATCCTTCCTATATTTTACGAGGAAACATTACGATGGAAGTCCCGACAAAAAACTTATCTCATAATTAGATTCTATGGAACTTTTGGAAATACTAGTTTTGGTCAAAAAATCGTAGTATATTATACACAATTTAATACTAGTTTCGGTCAAAAAATCAAATTAAATCGAGGATTGTTCGAAATGCTACGAAACTCTTAAGATCCTTTCTATATTTTACGAGGGAAGATTACGATGGAAGTCCTTGAACAAAATTATATCGGAGTTAGATTCTAGGAAACTTTTTGAAATACTAGTTTCGGTCAAAAAATTGTAGTATATTATACACAATTTTATACTAGTTTCGGTCAAAAAATAAAATTAAATCAAGGAATGTTCGAAATGCTACGAAAGTTTTCATATCCTTCCTATATTTTACGAGGCAACATTACGATGGAAGTCCCGACAAAAAACTTATCTCATAATTAGATTCTATGGAACTTTTGGAAATACTAGTTTCGGTCAAAAAATCGTAGTATATTATACACAATTTAATACTAGTTTCGGTCAAAAAATCAAATTAAATTGAGGATTGTTTGAAATGCTACGAAACTTTTCAGATCCTTTCTATATTTTAGGAGGGAAGTTTACGATGGAAGTCCCTGCAAAAAATTATGTCAGAATTAGATTCTATGAAAAATTTTGAAATACTAGTTTAGGTTAAAAAATCCTAGTATATTATACACAATTTTATACTAGTTTCGGTCAGAAATCTAATTAAAACGAGGATTATTCGAAATGCTACGAAACATTTCAAATCCTTTCTATATTTTACGAGGGAAGATTATGATGGAAGTCCATGCAAAAAATTATCTCAAAAATAGATTCTATGAAACTTTTTGAAATACGAGTTTCGGTCAAAATTCGTAGTATATTATACACAATTTTATACTAGTTTCTGTCAAAAAATCAAATTAAATCGAGGATTGTTCGAAATGCTACGAAACTTTTAATATCCATTATATTTTTTACGAGGGATGGTTATGCTGGAAGTCCATGCAAAAAATTATATCACAATAAGATTCTATGGAACTTTTTGAAATACGAGTTTAGGTCAAAAAATCGTAGTATATTATACACAAGTTTATACTAGTTTCGGTCAAAAAATCAAATTAAATCGAGTATTGTTCGAAATGCTACGAAACTTTTAAGATCCTTTCTATATTTTACGAGGGAAGATTATGATGGAAGTCCATGCAAAAAATTATCTCGGAGTTAGATTCTATGAAATTTTTTGAAATACTAGTTTAGGTTAAAAAATCCTAGTATATTATACAAAATTTTATACTAGTTTAAGTCAGAAAATCAAATTAAATCGAGGATTGTTCGAAATGCTACAAAAATTTTCAGATCCTTTCTATATTATACGAGGGAAGATTTCGATGGAAGTCCATGCAAAAAATCATCTCAGAATTAGATTCTATGAAACTTTTTGAAATGCCAGTTTAGGTCAAAAATCGTAATATATTATACACAAGTTTATACTAGTTTCGGTCAAAAAATCAAATTAAATCGAGTATTGTTCGAAATGCTACGAAACTTTTAAGATCCTTTCTATATTTTACGAGGGAAGATTACGATGGAAGTCCATGCAAAAAATTATCTCGGAGTTAGATTCTATGAAACCTTTTGAAATACTAGTTTCGGTCAAAAAATCGTAGTATATTATACACAATTTAATACTAGTTTCGGTCAAAAAATTAAAATAAATCGAGGATTGTTCGAAATGCTACGAAACTCTTAAGATCCTTTCTATATTTTACGAGGGAAGATTACGATGGAAGTCCTTGAACAAAATTATATCGGAGTTAGATTCTAGGAAACTTTTTGAAATACTAGTTTCGGTCAAAAAATTGTAGTATATTATACACAATTTTATACTAGTTTCGGTCAGAAAATAAAATTAAATCAAGGAATGTTCGAAATGCTACGAAAGTTTTCATATCCTTCCTATATTTTACGAGGAAACATTACGATGGAAGTCCCGACAAAAAACTTATCTCATAATTAGATTCTATGGAACTTTTGGAAATACTAGTTTCGGTCAAAAAATCGTAGTATATTATACACAATTTAATACTAGTTTCGGTCAAAAAATCAAATTAAATCGAGGATTGTTCGAAATGCTACGAAACTCTTAAGATCCTTTCTATATTTTACGGGGGAAGATTACGATGGAAGTCCTTGAACAAAATTATATCGGAGTTAGATTCTAGGAAACTTTTTGAAATACTAGTTTCGGTCAAAAAATTGTAGTATATTATTCACAATTTTATATTAGTTTCGGTCAAAAAATAAAATTAAATCAAGGAATGTTCGAAATGCTACGAAAGTTTTCATATCCTTCCTATATTTTACGAGGCAACATTACGATGGAAGTCCCGACAAAAAACTTATCTCATAATTAGATTCTATGGAACTTTTGGAAATACTAGTTTCGGTCAAAAAATCGTAGTATAATATACACAATTTTATACTAGTTTTGGTCAAAAAATCAAATTAAATTGAGGATTGTTTGAAATGCTACGAAACTTTTCAGATCCTTTCTATATTTTAGGAGGGAAGTTTACGATGGAAGTCCTTGCAAAAAATTATATCGGAATTAGATTCTATGAAAAATTTTGAAATACTAGTTTAGGTTAAAAAATCCTAGTATATTGTACACAATTTTATACTAGTTTCGGTCAGAAATCTAATTAAAACGAGGATTATTCGAAATGCTACGAAACATTTCAAATCCTTTCTATATTTTACGAGGGAAGATTATGATGGAAGTCCATGCAAAAAATTATCTCAAAAATAGATTCTATGAAACTTTTTGAAATACGAGTTTCGGTCAAAATTCGTAGTATATTATACACAATTTTATACTAGTTTCTGTCAAAAAATCAAATTAAATCGAGGATTGTTCGAAATGCTACGAAACTTTTAATATCCATTATATTTTTTACGAGGGATGGTTATGCTGGAAGTCCATGCAAAAAATTATATCACAATAAGATTCTATGGAACTTTTTGAAATACGAGTTTAGGTCAAAAAATCGTAGTATATTATACACAAGTTTATACTAGTTTCGGTCAGAAAATCAAATTAAATCGAGTATTGTTCGAAATGCTACGAAACTTTTAAGATCCTTTCTATATTTTACGAGGGAAGATTATGATGGAAGTCCATGCAAAAAATTATCTCGGAGTTAGATTCTATGAAATTTTTTGAAATACTAGTTTAGGTTAAAAAATCCTAGTATATTATACACAATTTTATACTAGTTTAAGTCAGAAAATCAAATTAAATCGAGGATTGTTCGAAATGCTACAAAAATTTTCAGATCCTTTCTATATTTTACGAGGGAAGATTTCGATGGAAGTCCATGCAAAAAATCATCTCAGAATTAGATTCTATGAAACTTTTTGAAATGCCAGTTTAGGTCAAAAATCGTAATATATTATACACAAGTTTATACTAGTTTCGGTCAAAAAATCAAATTAAATCGAGTATTGTTCGAAATGCTACGAAACTTTTAAGATCCTTTCTATATTTTACGAGGGAAGATTACGATGGAAGTCCATGCAAAAAATTATCTCGGAGTTAGATTCTATGAAACCTTTTGAAATACTAGTTTCGGTCAAAAAATCGTAGTATATTATACACAATTTAATACTAGTTTCGGTCAAAAAATTAAAATAAATCGAGGATTGTTCGAAATGCTATGAAACTCTTAAGATCCTTTCTATATTTTACGAGGGAAGATTACGATGGAAGTCCTTGAACAAAATTATATCGGAGTTAGATTCTAGGAAACTTTTTGAAATACTAGTTTCGGTCAAAAAATTGTAGTATATTATACACAATTCTATACTAGTTTCGGTGAAAAAATAAAATTAAATCAAGGAATGTTCGAAATGCTACGAAAGTTTTCATATCCTTCCTATATTTTACGAGGCAACATTACGATGGTAGTCCCGACAAAAAACTTATCTCATAATTAGATTCTATGGAACTTTTGGAAATACTAGTTTCGGTCAAAAAATCGTAGTATATTATACACAATTTAATACTAGTTTCGGTCTAAAAATCAAATTAAATCGAGGATTGTTCGAAATGCTACGAAACTCTTAAGATCCTTTCTATATTTTACGAGGGAAGATTACGATGGAAGTCCTTGAACAAAATTATATCGGAGTTAGATTCTAGGAAACTTTTTGAAATACTAGTTTCGGTCAAAAAATTGTAGTATATTATACACAATTTTATACTAGTTTCGGTCAGAAAATAAAATTAAATCAAGGAATGTTCGAAATGCTACGAAAGTTTTCATATCCTTCCTATATTTTACGAGGCAACATTACGATGGAAGTCCCGACAAAAAACTTATCTCATAATTAGATTCTATGGAACTTTTGGAAATACTAGTTTCGGTCAAAAAATCGTAGTATATTATACACAATTTAATACTAGTTTCGGTCAAAAAATCAAATTAAATTGAGGATTGTTTGAAATGCTACGAAACTTTTCAGATCCTTTCTATATTTTAGGAGGGAAGTTTATGATGGAAGTCCTTGCAAAAAATTATATCGGAATTAGATTCTATGAAAAATTTCGAAATACTAGTTTAGGTTAAAAAATCCTAGTATATTATACACAATTTTATACTAGTTTCGGTCAGAAATCTAATTAAAACGAGGATTATTCGAAATGCTACGAAACATTTCAAATCCTTTCTATATTTTACGAGGGAAGATTATGATGGAAGTTCATGCAAAAAATTATCTCAAAAATAGATTCTATGAAACTTTTTGAAATACGAGTTTCGGTCAAAATTCGTAGTATATTATACACAATTTTATACTAGTTTCTGTCAAAAAATCAAATTAAATCGAGGATTGTTCGAAATGCTACGAAACTTTTAATATCCATTATATTTTTTACGAGGGATGGTTATGATGGAAGTCCATGCAAAAAATTATGTCACAATAAGATTCTATGGAACTTTTTGAAATACGAGTTTAGGTCAAAAAATCGTAGTATATTATACACAAGTTTATACTAGTTTCGGTCAGAAAATCAAATTAAATCGAGTATTGTTCGAAATGCTACGAAACTTTTAAGATCCTTTCTATATTTTACGAGGGAAGATTATGATGGAAGTCCATGCAAAAAATTATCTCGGAGTTAGATTCTATGAAATTTTTTGAAATACTAGTTTAGGTTAAAAAATCCTAGTATATTATACACAATTTTATACTAGTTTAAGTCAGAAAATCAAATTAAATCGAGGATTGTTCGAAATGCTACAAAAATTTTCAGATCCTTTCTATATTTTACGAGGGAAGATTTCGATGGAAGTCCATGCAAAAAATCATCTCAGAATTAGATTCTATGAAACTTTTTGAAATGCCAGTTTAGGTCAAAAATCGTAATATATTATACACAAGTTTATACTAGTTTCGGTCAAAAAATCAAATTAAATCGAGTATTGTTCGAAATGCTACGAAACTCTTAAGATCCTTTCTATATTTTACGAGGGAAGATTACGATGGAAGTCCTTGAACAAAATTATATCGGAGTTAGATTCTAGGAAACTTTTTGAAATACTAGTTTCGGTCAAAAAATTGTAGTATATTATACACAATTTTATACTAGTTTCGGTCAGAAAATAAAATTAAATCAAGGAATGTTCGAAATGCTACGAAAGTTTTCATATCCTTCCTATATTTTACGAGGCAACATTACGATGGAAGTCCCGAAAAAAAACTTATCTCATAATTAGATTCTATGGAACTTTTGGAAATACTAGTTTCGGTCAAAAAATCGTAGTATATTATACACAATTTAATACTAGTTTCGGTCAAAAAATCAAATTAAATTGAGGATTGTTTGAAATGCTACGAAACTTTTCAGATCCTTTCTATATTTTAGGAGGGAAGTTTACGATAGAAGTCCCTGCAAAAAATTATGTCAGAATTAGATTCTATGAAAAATTTTGAAATACTAGTTTAGGTTAAAAAATCCTAGTATATTATACACAATTTTATACTAGTTTCGGTCAGAAATCTAATTAAAACGAGGATTATTCGAAATGCTACGAAACATTTCAAATCCTTTCTATATTTTACGAGGGAAGATTATGATGGAAGTCCATGCAAAAAATTATCTCAAAAATAGATTCTATGAAACTTTTTGAAATACGAGTTTCGGTCAAAATTCGTAGTATATTATACACAATTTTATACTAGTTTCTGTCAAAAAATCAAATTAAATCGAGGATTGTTCGAAATGCTACGAAACTTTTAATATCCATTATATTTTTTACGAGGGATGGTTATGATGGAAGTCCATGCAAAAAATTATGTCACAATAAGATTCTATGGAACTTTTTGAAATACGAGTTTAGGTCAAAAAATCGTAGTATATTATACACAAGTTTATACTAGTTTCGGTCAGAAAATCAAATTAAATCGAGTATTGTTCGAAATGCTACGAAACTTTTAAGATCCTTTCTATATTTTACGAGGGAAGATTATGATGGAAGTCCATGCAAAAAATTATCTCGGAGTTAGATTCTATGAAATTTTTTGAAATACTAGTTTAGGTTAAAAAATCCTAGTATATTATACACAATTTTATACTAGTTTAAGTCAGAAAATCAAATTAAATCGAGGATTGTTCGAAATGCTACAAAAATTTTCAGATCCTTTCTATATTTTACGAGGGAAGATTTCGATGGAAGTCCATGCAAAAAATCATCTCAGAATTAGATTCTATGAAACTTTTTGAAATGCCAGTTTAGGTCAAAAATCGTAATATATTATACACAAGTTTATACTAGTTTCGGTCAAAAAATCAAATTAAATCGAGTATTGTTCGAAATGCTACGAAACTCTTAAGATCCTTTCTATATTTTACGAGGGAAGATTACGATGGAAGTCCTTGAACAAAATTATATCGGAGTTAGATTCTAGGAAACTTTTTGAAATACTAGTTTCGGTCAAAAAATTGTAGTATATTATACACAATTTTATACTAGTTTCGGTCAGAAAATAAAATTAAATCAAGGAATGTTCGAAATGCTACGAAAGTTTTCATATCCTTCCTATATTTTACGAGGCAACATTACGATGGAAGTCCCGAAAAAAAACTTATCTCATAATTAGATTCTATGGAACTTTTGGAAATACTAGTTTCGGTCAAAAAATCGTAGTATATTATACACAATTTAATACTAGTTTCGGTCAAAAAATCAAATTAAATTGAGGATTGTTTGAAATGCTACGAAACTTTTCAGATCCTTTCTATATTTTAGGAGGGAAGTTTACGATAGAAGTCCCTGCAAAAAATTATGTCAGAATTAGATTCTATGAAAAATTTTGAAATACTAGTTTAGGTTAAAAAATCCTAGTATATTATACACAATTTTATACTAGTTTCGGTCAGAAATCTAATTAAAACGAGGATTATTCGAAATGCTACGAAACATTTCAAATCCTTTCTATATTTTACGAGGGAAGATTATGATGGAAGTCCATGCAAAAAATTATCTCAAAAATAGATTCTATGAAACTTTTTGAAATACGAGTTTCGGTCAAAATTCGTAGTATATTATACACAATTTTATACTAGTTTCTGTCAAAAAATCAAATTAAATCGAGGATTGTTCGAAATGCTACGAAACTTTTAATATCCATTATATTTTTTACGAGGGATGGTTATGATGGAAGTCCATGCAAAAAATTATGTCACAATAAGATTCTATGGAACTTTTTGAAATACGAGTTTAGGTCAAAAAATCGTAGTATATTATACACAAGTTTATACTAGTTTCGGTCAGAAAATCAAATTAAATCGAGTATTGTTCGAAATGCTACGAAACTTTTAAGATCCTTTCTATATTTTACGAGGGAAGATTATGATGGAAGTCCATGCAAAAAATTATCTCGGAGTTAGATTCTATGAAATTTTTTGAAATACTAGTTTAGGTTAAAAAATCCTAGTATATTATACACAATTTTATACTAGTTTAAGTCAGAAAATCAAATTAAATCGAGGATTGTTCGAAATGCTACAAAAATTTTCAGATCCTTTCTATATTTTACGAGGGAAGATTTCGATGGAAGTCCATGCAAAAAATCATCTCAGAATTAGATTCTATGAAACTTTTTGAAATGCCAGTTTAGGTCAAAAATCGTAATATATTATACACAAGTTTATACTAGTTTCGGTCAAAAAATCAAATTAAATCGAGTATTGTTCGAAATGCTACGAAACTCTTAAGATCCTTTCTATATTTTACGAGGGAAGATTACGATGGAAGTCCTTGAACAAAATTATATCGGAGTTAGATTCTAGGAAACTTTTTGAAATACTAGTTTCGGTCAAAAAATTGTAGTATATTATACACAATTTTATACTAGTTTCGGTCAGAAAATAAAATTAAATCAAGGAATGTTCGAAATGCTACGAAAGTTTTCATATCCTTCCTATATTTTACGAGGCAACATTACGATGGAAGTCCCGAAAAAAAACTTATCTCATAATTAGATTCTATGGAACTTTTGGAAATACTAGTTTCGGTCAAAAAATCGTAGTATATTATACACAATTTAATACTAGTTTCGGTCAAAAAATCAAATTAAATTGAGGATTGTTTGAAATGCTACGAAACTTTTCAGATCCTTTCTATATTTTAGGAGGGAAGTTTACGATAGAAGTCCCTGCAAAAAATTATGTCAGAATTAGATTCTATGAAAAATTTTGAAATACTAGTTTAGGTTAAAAAATCCTAGTATATTATACACAATTTTATACTAGTTTCGGTCAGAAATCTAATTAAAACGAGGATTATTCGAAATGCTACGAAACATTTCAAATCCTTTCTATATTTTACGAGGGAAGATTATGATGGAAGTCCATGCAAAAAATTATCTCAAAAATAGATTCTATGAAACTTTTTGAAATACGAGTTTCGGTCAAAATTCGTAGTATATTATACACAATTTTATACTAGTTTCTGTCAAAAAATCAAATTAAATCGAGGATTGTTCGAAATGCTACGAAACTTTTAATATCCATTATATTTTTTACGAGGGATGGTTATGATGGAAGTCCATGCAAAAAATTATGTCACAATAAGATTCTATGGAACTTTTTGAAATACGAGTTTAGGTCAAAAAATCGTAGTATATTATACACAAGTTTATACTAGTTTCGGTCAGAAAATCAAATTAAATCGAGTATTGTTCGAAATGCTACGAAACTTTTAAGATCCTTTCTATATTTTACGAGGGAAGATTATGATGGAAGTCCATGCAAAAAATTATCTCGGAGTTAGATTCTATGAAATTTTTTGAAATACTAGTTTAGGTTAAAAAATCCTAGTATATTATACACAATTTTATACTAGTTTAAGTCAGAAAATCAAATTAAATCGAGGATTGTTCGAAATGCTACAAAAATTTTCAGATCCTTTCTATATTTTACGAGGGAAGATTTCGATGGAAGTCCATGCAAAAAATCATCTCAGAATTAGATTCTATGAAACTTTTTGAAATGCCAGTTTAGGTCAAAAATCGTAATATATTATACACAAGTTTATACTAGTTTCGGTCAAAAAATCAAATTAAATCGAGTATTGTTCGAAATGCTACGAAACTCTTAAGATCCTTTCTATATTTTACGAGGGAAGATTACGATGGAAGTCCTTGAACAAAATTATATCGGAGTTAGATTCTAGGAAACTTTTTGAAATACTAGTTTCGGTCAAAAAATTGTAGTATATTATACACAATTTTATACTAGTTTCGGTCAGAAAATAAAATTAAATCAAGGAATGTTCGAAATGCTACGAAAGTTTTCATATCCTTCCTATATTTTACGAGGCAACATTACGATGGAAGTCCCGAAAAAAAACTTATCTCATAATTAGATTCTATGGAACTTTTGGAAATACTAGTTTCGGTCAAAAAATCGTAGTATATTATACACAATTTAATACTAGTTTCGGTCAAAAAATCAAATTAAATTGAGGATTGTTTGAAATGCTACGAAACTTTTCAGATCCTTTCTATATTTTAGGAGGGAAGTTTACGATAGAAGTCCCTGCAAAAAATTATGTCAGAATTAGATTCTATGAAAAATTTTGAAATACTAGTTTAGGTTAAAAAATCCTAGTATATTATACACAATTTTATACTAGTTTCGGTCAGAAATCTAATTAAAACGAGGATTATTCGAAATGCTACGAAACATTTCAAATCCTTTCTATATTTTACGAGGGAAGATTATGATGGAAGTCCATGCAAAAAATTATCTCAAAAATAGATTCTATGAAACTTTTTGAAATACGAGTTTCGGTCAAAATTCGTAGTATATTATACACAATTTTATACTAGTTTCTGTCAAAAAATCAAATTAAATCGAGGATTGTTCGAAATGCTACGAAACTTTTAATATCCATTATATTTTTTACGAGGGATGGTTATGATGGAAGTCCATGCAAAAAATTATGTCACAATAAGATTCTATGGAACTTTTTGAAATACGAGTTTAGGTCAAAAAATCGTAGTATATTATACACAAGTTTATACTAGTTTCGGTCAGAAAATCAAATTAAATCGAGTATTGTTCGAAATGCTACGAAACTTTTAAGATCCTTTCTATATTTTACGAGGGAAGATTATGATGGAAGTCCATGCAAAAAATTATCTCGGAGTTAGATTCTATGAAATTTTTTGAAATACTAGTTTAGGTTAAAAAATCCTAGTATATTATACACAATTTTATACTAGTTTAAGTCAGAAAATCAAATTAAATCGAGGATTGTTCGAAATGCTACAAAAATTTTCAGATCCTTTCTATATTTTACGAGGGAAGATTTCGATGGAAGTCCATGCAAAAAATCATC
The DNA here is from genome assembly GCA_963966055.1 of Lathyrus aphaca. Lineage (NCBI taxonomy): Eukaryota > Viridiplantae > Streptophyta > Magnoliopsida > Fabales > Fabaceae > Lathyrus > Lathyrus aphaca. Next base: position 11,290,413 of record OZ014523.1, read on the forward strand.
TCAGAATTAGATTCTATGAAACTTTTTGAAATGCCAGTTTAGGTCAAAAATCGTAATATATTATACACAAGTTTATACTAGTTTCGGTCAAAAAATCAAATTAAATCGAGTATTGTTCGAAATGCTACGAAACTCTTAAGATCCTTTCTATATTTTACGAGGGAAGATTACGATGGAAGTCCTTGAACAAAATTATATCGGAGTTAGATTCTAGGAAACTTTTTGAAATACTAGTTTCGGTCAAAAAATTGTAGTATATTATACACAATTTTATACTAGTTTCGGTCAGAAAATAAAATTAAATCAAGGAATGTTCGAAATGCTACGAAAGTTTTCATATCCTTCCTATATTTTACGAGGCAACATTACGATGGAAGTCCCGAAAAAAAACTTATCTCATAATTAGATTCTATGGAACTTTTGGAAATACTAGTTTCGGTCAAAAAATCGTAGTATATTATACACAATTTAATACTAGTTTCGGTCAAAAAATCAAATTAAATTGAGGATTGTTTGAAATGCTACCAAACTTTTCAGATCCTTTCTATATTTTAGGAGGGAAGTTTACGATAGAAGTCCCTGCAAAAAATTATGTCAGAATTAGATTCTATGAAAAATTTTGAAATACTAGTTTAGGTTAAAAAATCCTAGTATATTATACACAATTTTATACTAGTTTCGGTCAGAAATCTAATTAAAACGAGGATTATTCGAAATGCTACGAAACATTTCAAATCCTTTCTATATTTTACGAGGGAAGATTATGATGGAAGTCCATGCAAAAAATTATCTCAAAAATAGATTCTATGAAACTTTTTGAAATACGAGTTTCGGTCAAAATTCGTAGTATATTATACACAATTTTATACTAGTTTCTGTCAAAAAATCAAATTAAATCGAGGATTGTTCGAAATGCTACGAAACTTTTAATATCCATTATATTTTTTACGAGGGATGGTTATGATGGAAGTCCATGCAAAAAATTATGTCACAATAAGATTCTATGGAACTTTTTGAAATACGAGTTTAGGTCAAAAAATCGTAGTATATTATACACAAGTTTATACTAGTTTCGGTCAGAAAATCAAATTAAATCGAGTATTGTTCGAAATGCTACGAAACTTTTAAGATCCTTTCTATATTTTACGAGGGAAGATTATGATGGAAGTCCATGCAAAAAATTATCTCGGAGTTAGATTCTATGAAATTTTTTGAAATACTAGTTTAGGTTAAAAAATCCTAGTATATTATACACAATTTTATACTAGTTTATGTCAGAAAATCAAATTAAATCGAGGATTGTTCGAAATGCTACAAAAATTTTCAGATCCTTTCTATATTTTACGAGGGAAGATTTCGATGGAAGTCCATGCAAAAAATCATCTCAGAATTAGATTCTATGAAACTTTTTGAAATGCCAGTTTAGGTCAAAATCGTAATATATTATACACAAGTTTATACTAGTTTCGGTCAAAAAATCAAATTAAATCGAGTATTGTTCCAAATGCTACGAAACTTTTAAGATCCTTTCTATATTTTACGAGGGAAGATTACGATGGAAGTCCATGCAAAAAATTATCTCGGAGTTAGATTCTATGAAACCTTTTGAAATACTAGTTTCGGTCAAATAATCGTAGTATATTATACACAATTTAATACTAGTTTCGGTCAAAAAATTAAAATAAATCGAGGATTGTTCGAAATGCTACGAAACTCTTAAGATCCTTTCTATATTTTACGAGGGAAGATTACGATGGAAGTCCTTGAACAAAATTATATCGGAGTTAGATTCTAGGAAACTTTTTGAAATACTAGTTTCGGTCAAAAAATTGTAGTATATTATACACAATTTTATACTAGTTTCGGTCAGAAAATAAAATTAAATCAAGGAATGTTCGAAATGCTACGAAAGTTTTCATATCCTTCCTATATTTTACGAGGCAACATTACGATGGAAGTCCCGAAAAAAAACTTATCTCATAATTAGATTCTATGGAACTTTTGGAAATACTAGTTTCGGTCAAAAAATCGTAGTATATTATACACAATTTAATACTAGTTTCGGTCAAAAAATCAAATTAAATTGAGGATTGTTTGAAATGCTACGAAACTTTTCAGATCCTTTCTATATTTTAGGAGGGAAGTTTACGATAGAAGTCCCTGCAAAAAATTATGTCAGAATTAGATTCTATGAAAAATTTTGAAATACTAGTTTAGGTTAAAAAATACTAGTATATTATACACAATTTTATACTAGTTTCGGTCAGAAATCTAATTAAAACGAGGATTATTCGAAATGCTACGAAACATTTCAAATCCTTTCTATATTTTACGAGGGAAGATTATGATGGAAGTCCATGCAAAAAATTATCTCAAAAATAGATTCTATGAAACTTTTTGAAATACGAGTTTCGGTCAAAATTCTTAGTATATTATACACAATTTTATACTAGTTTCTGTCAAAAAATCAAATTAAATCGAGGATTGTTCGAAATGCTACGAAACTTTTAATATCCATTATATTTTTTACGAGGGATGGTTATGATGGAAGTCCATGCAAAAAATTATGTCACAATAAGATTCTATGGAACTTTTTGAAATACGAGTTTAGGTCAAAAAATCGTAGTATATTATACACAAGTTTATACTAGTTTCGGTCAGAAAATCAAATTAAATCGAGTATTGTTCGAAATGCTACGAAACTTTTAAGATCCTTTCTATATTTTACGAGGGAAGATTATGATGGAAGTCCATGCAAAAAATTATCTCGGAGTTAGATTCTATGAAATTTTTTGAAATACTAGTTTAGGTTAAAAAATCCTAGTATATTATACACAATTTTATACTAGTTTAAGTCAGAAAATCAAATTAAATCGAGGATTGTTCGAAATGCTACAAAAATTTTCAGATCCTTTCTATATTTTACGAGGGAAGATTTCGATGGAAGTCCATGCAAAAAATCATCTCAGAATTAGATTCTATGAAACTTTTTGAAATGCCAGTTTAGGTCAAAAATCGTAATATATTATACACAAGTTTATACTAGTTTCGGTCAAAAAATCAAATTAAATCGAGTATTGTTCGAAATGCTACGAAACTTTTAAGATCCTTTCTATATTTTACGAGGGAAGATTACGATGGAAGTCCATGCAAAAAATTATCTCGGAGTTAGATTCTATGAAACCTTTTGAAATACTAGTTTCGGTAAAAAAATCGTAGTATATTATACACAATTTAATACTAGTTTCGGTCAAAAAATTAAAATAAATCGAGGATTGTTCGAAATGCTACGAAACTCTTAAGATCCTTTCTATATTTTACGAGGGAAGATTACGATGGAAGTCCTTGAACAAAATTATATCGGAGTTAGATTCTAGGAAACTTTTTGAAATACTAGTTTCGGTCAAAAAATTGTAGTATATTATACACAATTTTATACTAGTTTCGGTTAGAAAATAAAATTAAATCAAGGAATGTTCGAAATGCTACGAAATTTTTCACATCCTTCCTTTATTTTACGAGGAAACATTACGATGGAAGTCCCGACAAAAAACTTATCTCATAATTAGATTCTATGGAAGTTTTGGAAATACTAGTTTCGGTCAAAAAATCGTAGTATATTATACACAATTTAATACTAGTTTCGGTCAAAAAATCAAATTAAATCGAGGATTGTTCGAAATGCTACGAAACTCTTAAGATCCTTTCTATATTTTACGAGGGAAGATTACGATGGAAGTCCTTGAAAAAAATTATATCGGAGTTAGATTCTAGGAAACTTTTTGAAATACTAGTTTCGGTCAAAAAATTGTAGTATATTATACACAATTTTATACTAGTTTCGGTCAGAAAATAAAATTAAATCAAGGAATGTTCGAAATGCTACGAAAATTTTCATATCCTTCCTATATTTTACGAGGCAATATTACGATGGAAGTCCCGACAAAAAATTTATCTCATAATTAGATTCTATGGAACTTTTGGAAATACTAGTTTCGGTCAAAAAATCGTAGTATATTATACACAATTTAATACTAGTTTCGGTCAAAAAATCAAATTAAATCGAGGATTGTTCGAAATGCTACGAAACTCTTAAGATCCTTTCTATATTTTACGAGGGAAGATTACGATGGAAGTCCTTGAACAAAATTATATCGGAGTTAGATTCTAGGAAACTTTTTGAAATACTAGTTTCGGTCAAAAAATTGTAGTATATTATACACAATTTTATACTAGTTTCGGTCAGAAAATAAAATTAAATCAAGGAATGTACGAAATGCTACGAAAGTTTTCATATCCTTCCTATATTTTACGAGGCAACATTACGATGGAAGTCCCGACAAAAAACTTATCTCATAATTAGATTCTATGGAACTTTTGGAAATACTAGTTTCGGTCAAAAAATCGTAGTATATTATACACAATTTAATACTAGTTTCGGTCAAAAAATCAAATTAAATTGAGGATTGTTTGAAATGCTACGAAACTTTTTAGATCCTTTCTATATTTTAGGAGGGAAGTTTACGATAGAAGTCCCTGCAAAAAATTATGTCAGAATTAGATTCTATGAAAAATTTTGAAATACTAGTTTAGGTTAAAAAATCCTAGTATATTATACACAATTTTATACTAGTTTCGGTCAGAAATCTAATTAAAACGAGGATTATTCGAAATGTTACGAAACATTTCAAATCCTTTCTATATTTTACGAGGGAAGATTATGATGGAAGTCCATGCAAAAAATTATCTCAAAAATAGATTCTATGAAACTTTTTGAAATACGAGTTTCGGTCAAAATTCGTAGTATATTATACACAATTTTATACTAGTTTCTGTCAAAAAATCAAATTAAATCGAGGATTGTTCGAAATTCTACGAAACTTTTAATATCCATTATATTTTTTACGAGGGATGGTTATGCTGGAAGTCCATGCAAAAAATTATGTCACAATAAGATTCTATGGAACTTTTTGAAATACGAGTTTAGGTCAAAAAATCGTAGTATATTATACACAAGTTTATACTAGTTTCGGTCAGAAAATCAAATTAAATCGAGTATTGTTCGAAATGCTACGAAACTTTTAAGATCCTTTCTATATTTTACGAGGGAAGATTATGATGGAAGTCCATGCAAAAAATTATCTCGGAGTTAGATTCTATGAAATTTTTTGAAATACTAGTTTAGGTTAAAAAATCCTAGTATATTATACACAATTTTATACTAGTTTATGTAAGAAAATCAAATTAAATCGAGGATTGTTCGAAATGCTACAAAAATTTTCAGATCCTTTCTATATTTTACGAGGGAATATTTCGATGGAAGTCCATGCAAAAAATCATCTCAGAATTAAATTCTACGAAACTTTTTGAAATGCCAGTTTAGGTCAAAAATCGTAATATATTATACACAAGTTTATAATAGTTTCGGTCAAAAAATCAAATTAAATCGAGTATTGTTCGAAATGCTACGTAACTTTTAAGATCCTTTCTATATTTTACGAGGGAAGATTACGATGGAAGTCCATGCAAAAAATTTTCTCGTAGTTAGATTCTATGAAACCTTTTGAAATACTAGTTTCGGTCAAAAAATCGTAGTATATTATACACAATTTAATGCTAGTTTCGGTCAAAAAATTAAAATAAATCGAGGATTGTTCGAAATGCTACGAAACTCTTAAGATCCTTTCTATATTTTACGAGGGAAGATTACGATGGAAGTCCTTGAACAAAATTATATCGGAGTTAGATTCTAGGAAACTTTTTGAAATACTAGTTTCGGTCAAAAAATTGTAGTATATTATACACAATTTTATACTAGTTTCGGTCAGAAAATAAAATTAAATCAAGGAATGTTCGAAATGCTACGAAAGTTTTCATATCCTTCATATATTTTACGAGGCAACATTACGATGGAAGTCCCGACAAAAAACTTATCTCATAATTAGATTCTATGGAACTTTTGGAAATACTAGTTTCGGTCAAAAAATCGTAGTATATTATACACAATTTAATACTAGTTTCGGTCAAAAAATCAAATTAAATCGAGGATTGTTCGAAATGCCTCGAAACTCTTAAGATCCTTTCTATATTTTACGAGGGAAGATTACGATGGAAGTCCTTGAACAAAATTATATCGGAGTTAGATTCTAGGAAACTTTTTGAAATACTAGTTTCGGTCAAAAAATTGTAGTATATTATACACAATTTTATACTAGTTTCGGTCAGAAAATAAAATTAAATCAAGGAATGTACGAAATGCTACGAAAGTTTTCATATCCTTCCTATATTTTACGAGGCAACATTACGATGGAAGTCCCGACAAAAAACTTATCTCATAATTAGATTCTATGGAACTTTTGGAAATACTAGTTTCGGTCAAAAAATCGTAGTATATTATACACAATTTAATACTAGTTTCGGTCAAAAAATCAAATTAAATTGAGGATTGTTTGAAATGCTACGAAACTTTTTAGATCCTTTCTATATTTTAGGAGGGAAGTTTACGATAGAAGTCCCTGCAAAAAATTATGTCAGAATTAGATTCTATGAAAAATTTTGAAATACTAGTTTAGGTTAAAAAATCCTAGTATATTATACACAATTTTATACTAGTTTCGGTCAGAAATCTAATTAAAACGAGGATTATTCGAAATGTTACGAAACATTTCAAATCCTTTCTATATTTTACGAGGGAAGATTATGATGGAAGTCCATGCAAAAAATTATCTCAAAAATAGATTCTATGAAACTTTTTGAAATACGAGTTTCGGTCAAAATTCGTAGTATATTATACACAATTTTATACTAGTTTCTGTCAAAAAATCAAATTAAATCGAGGATTGTTCGAAATTCTACGAAACTTTTAATATCCATTATATTTTTTACGAGGGATGGTTATGCTGGAAGTCCATGCAAAAAATTATGTCACAATAAGATTCTATGGAACTTTTTGAAATACGAGTTTAGGTCAAAAAATCGTAGTATATTATACACAAGTTTATACTAGTTTCGGTCAGAAAATCAAATTAAATCGAGTATTGTTCGAAATGCTACGAAACTTTTAAGATCCTTTCTATATTTTACGAGGGAAGATTATGATGGAAGTCCATGCAAAAAATTATCTCGGAGTTAGATTCTATGAAATTTTTTGAAATACTAGTTTAGGTTAAAAAATCCTAGTATATTATACACAATTTTATACTAGTTTATGTAAGAAAATCAAATTAAATCGAGGATTGTTCGAAATGCTACAAAAATTTTCAGATCCTTTCTATATTTTACGAGGGAATATTTCGATGGAAGTCCATGCAAAAAATCATCTCAGAATTAAATTCTACGAAACTTTTTGAAATGCCAGTTTAGGTCAAAAATCGTAATATATTATACACAAGTTTATAATAGTTTCGGTCAAAAAATCAAATTAAATCGAGTATTGTTCGAAATGCTACGTAACTTTTAAGATCCTTTCTATATTTTACGAGGGAAGATTACGATGGAAGTCCATGCAAAAAATTTTCTCGTAGTTAGATTCTATGAAACCTTTTGAAATACTAGTTTCGGTCAAAAAATCGTAGTATATTATACACAATTTAATGCTAGTTTCGGTCAAAAAATTAAAATAAATCGAGGATTGTTCGAAATGCTACGAAACTCTTAAGATCCTTTCTATATTTTACGAGGGAAGATTACGATGGAAGTCCTTGAACAAAATTATATCGGAGTTAGATTCTAGGAAACTTTTTGAAATACTAGTTTCGGTCAAAAAATTGTAGTATATTATACACAATTTTATACTAGTTTCGGTCAGAAAATAAAATTAAATCAAGGAATGTTCGAAATGCTACGAAAGTTTTCATATCCTTCATATATTTTACGAGGCAACATTACGATGGAAGTCCCGACAAAAAACTTATCTCATAATTAGATTCTATGGAACTTTTGGAAATACTAGTTTCGGTCAAAAAATCGTAGTATATTATACACAATTTAATACTAGTTTCGGTCAAAAAATCAAATTAAATCGAGGATTGTTCGAAATGCCTCGAAACTCTTAAGATCCTTTCTATATTTTACGAGGGAAGATTACGATGGAAGTCCTTGAACAAAATTATATCGGAGTTAGATTCTAGGAAACTTTTTGAAATACTAGTTTCGGTCAAAAAATTGTAGTATATTATACACAATTTTATATTAGTTTCGGTCAGAAAATAAAATTAAATCAAGGAATGTTCGAAAAGCTACGAAAGTTTTCATATCCTTCCTATATTTTACGAGGCAACATTACGATGGAAGTCCCGACAAAAAACTTATCTCATAATTAGATTCTATGGAACTTTTGGAAATACTAGTTTCGGTCAAAAAATCGTAGTATAATATACACAATTTTATACTAGTTTTGGTCAAAAAATCAAATTAAATTGAGGATTGTTTGAAATGCTACGAAACTTTTCAGATCCTTTTTATATTTTAGGAGGGAAGTTTACGATAGAAGTCCCTGCAAAAAATTATGTCAGAATTAGATTCTATGGAAAATTTTGAAATACTAGTTTAGGTTAAAAAATCCTAGTATATTATACACAATTTTATACTAGTTTCGGTCAGAAATCTAATTAAAACGAGGATTATTCGAAATGCTACGAAACATTTCAAATTCTTTCTATATTTTACGAGGGAAGATTATGATGGAAATCCATGCAAAAAATTATCTCAAAAATAGATTCTATGAAACTTTTTGAAATACGAGTTTCGGTCAAAATTAGTAGTATATTATACACAATTTTATACTAGTTTCTGTCAAAAAATCAAATTAAATCGAGGATTGTTCGAAATTCTACGAAACTTTTAATATCCATTATATTTTTTACGAGGGATGGTTATGCTGGAAGTCCATGCAAAAAATTATGTCACAATAAGATTCTATGGAACTTTTTGAAATACGAGTTTAGGTCAAAAAATCGTAGTATATTATACACAAGTTTATACTAGTTTCGGTCAGAAAATCAAATTAAATCGAGTATTGTTCGAAATGCTACGAAACTTTTAAGATCCTTTCTATATTTTACGAGGGAAGATTATGATGGAAGTCCATGCAAAAAATTATCTCGGAGTTAGATTCTATGAAATTTTTTGAAATACTAGTTTAGGTTAAAAAATCCTAGTATATTATACACAATTTTATACTAGTTTATGTAAGAAAATCAAATTAAATCGAGGATTGTTCGAAATGCTACAAAAATTTTCAGATCCTTTCTATATTTTACGAGGGAATATTTCGATGGAAGTCCATGCAAAAAATCATCTCAGAATTAAATTCTACGAAACTTTTTGAAATGCCAGTTTAGGTCAAAAATCGTAATATATTATACACAAGTTTATAATAGTTTCGGTCAAAAAATCAAATTAAATCGAGTATTGTTCGAAATGCTACGTAACTTTTAAGATCCTTTCTATATTTTACGAGGGAAGATTACGATGGAAGTCCATGCAAAAAATTTTCTCGTAGTTAGATTCTATGAAACCTTTTGAAATACTAGTTTCGGTCAAAAAATCGTAGTATATTATACACAATTTAATGCTAGTTTCGGTCAAAAAATTAAAATAAATCGAGGATTGTTCGAAATGCTACGAAACTCTTAAGATCCTTTCTATATTTTACGAGGGAAGATTACGATGGAAGTCCTTGAACAAAATTATATCGGAGTTAGATTCTAGGAAACTTTTTGAAATACTAGTTTCGGTCAAAAAATTGTAGTATATTATACACAATTTTATACTAGTTTCGGTCAGAAAATAAAATTAAATCAAGGAATGTTCGAAATGCTACGAAAGTTTTCATATCCTTCATATATTTTACGAGGCAACATTACGATGGAAGTCCCGACAAAAAACTTATCTCATAATTAGATTCTATGGAACTTTTGGAAATACTAGTTTCGGTCAAAAAATCGTAGTATATTATACACAATTTAATACTAGTTTCGGTCAAAAAATCAAATTAAATCGAGGATTGTTCGAAATGCCTCGAAACTCTTAAGATCCTTTCTATATTTTACGAGGGAAGATTACGATGGAAGTCCTTGAACAAAATTATATCGGAGTTAGATTCTAGGAAACTTTTTGAAATACTAGTTTCGGTCAAAAAATTGTAGTATATTATACACAATTTTATATTAGTTTCGGTCAGAAAATAAAATTAAATCAAGGAATGTTCGAAAAGCTACGAAAGTTTTCATATCCTTCCTATATTTTACGAGGCAACATTACGATGGAAGTCCCGACAAAAAACTTATCTCATAATTAGATTCTATGGAACTTTTGGAAATACTAGTTTCGGTCAAAAAATCGTAGTATAATATACACAATTTTATACTAGTTTTGGTCAAAAAATCAAATTAAATTGAGGATTGTTTGAAATGCTACGAAACTTTTCAGATCCTTTCTATATTTTAGGAGGGAAGTTTACGATAGAAGTCCCTGCAAAAAATTATGTCAGAATTAGATTCTATGAAAAATTTTGAAATACTAGTTTAGGTTAAAAAATCCTAGTATATTATACACAATTTTATACTAGTTTCGGTCAGAAATCTAATTAAAACGAGGATTATTCGAAATGCTACGAAACATTTCAAATCCTTTCTATATTTTACGAGGGAAGATTATGATGGAAATCCATGCAAAAAATTATCTCAAAAATAGATTCTATGAAACTTTTTGAAATACGAGTTTCGGTCAAAATTAGTAGTATATTATACACAATTTTATACTAGTTTCTGTCAAAAAATCAAATTAAATCGAGGATTGTTCGAAATGCTACGAAACTTTTAATATCCATTATATTTTTTACGAGGGATGGTTATGATGGAAGTCCATGCAAAAAAATATGTCACAATAAGATTCTATGGAACTTTTTGAAATACGAGTTTAGGTCAAAAAATCGTAGTATATTATACACAAGTTTATACTAGTTTCGGTCAGAAAATCAAATTAAATCGAGTATTGTTCGAAATGCTACGAAACTTTTAAGATCCTTTCTATATTTTACGTGGGAAGATTATGATGGAAGTCCATGCAAAAAATTATCTCGGAGTTAGATTCTATGAAATTTTTTGAAATACTAGTTTAGGTTAAAAAATCCTAGTATATTATACACAATTTTATACTAGTTTAAGTAAGAAAATCAAATTAAATCGTGGATTGTTCGAAATGCTACAAAATTTTTCAGATCCTTTCTATATTTTACGAGGGAAGATTTCGATGGAAGTCCATGCAAAAAATCATCTCAGAATTAGATTCTATGAAACTTTTTTAAATGCCAGTTTAGGTCAAAAATCATAATATATTATACACAAGTTTATACTAGTTTCGGTCAAAAAATCAAATTAAATCGAGTATTGTTCGAAATGCTACGAAACTTTTAAGATCCTTTCTATATTTTACGAGGGAAGATTACGATGGAAGTCCATGCAAAAAATTATCTCGGAGTTAGATTCTATGAAACCTTTTGAAATACTAGTTTCGGTCAAAAAATCGTAGTATATTATACACAATTTAATACTAGTTTCGGTCAAAAAATTAAAATAAATCGAGGATTGTTCGAAATGCTACGAAACTCTTAAGATCCTTTCTATATTTTACGAGGGAAGATTACGATGGAAGTCCTTGAACAAAATTATATCGGAGTTAGATTCTAGGAAACTTTTTGAAATACTAGTTTCGGTCAAAAAATTGTAGTATATTATACACAATTTTATACTAGTTTCGGTCAGAAAATAAAATTAAATCAAGGAATGTTCAAAATGCTACGAAAGTTTTCATATCCTTCCTATATTTTACGAGGAAACATTACGATGGAAGTCCCGACAAAAAACTTATCTCATAATTAGATTCTATGGAACTTTTGGAAATACTAGTTTCGGTCAAAAAATCGTAGTATATTATACACAATTTATACTAGTTTCGGTCAAAAAATCAAATTAAATCGAGGATTGTTCGAAATGCTACGAAACTCTTAAGATCCTTTCTATATTTTACGAGGGAAGATTACGATGGAAGTCCTTGAACAAAATTATATCGGAGTTAGATTCTAGGAAACTTTTTGAAATACTAGTTTCGGTCAAAAAATTGTAGTATATTATTCACAATTTTATATTAGTTTCGGTCAAAAAATAAAATTAAATCAAGGAATGTTCGAAATGCTACGAAAGTTTTCATATCCTTCCTATATTTTACGAGGCAACATTACGATGGAAGTCCCGACAAAAAACTTATCTCATAATTAGATTCTATGGAACTTTTGGAAATACTAGTTTCGGTCAAAAAATCGTAGTATAATATACACAATTTTATACTAGTTTTGGTCAAAAAATCAAATTAAATTGAGGATTGTTTGAAATGCTACGAAACTTTTCAGATCCTTTCTATATTTTAGGAGGGAAGTTTACGATGGAAGTCCTTGCAAAAAATTATATCGGAATTAGATTCTATGAAAAATTTTGAAATACTAGTTTAGGTTAAAAAATCCTAGTATATTATACACAATTTTATACTAGTTTCGGTCAGAAATCTAATTAAAACGAGGATTATTCGAAATGCTACGAAACATTTCAAATCCTTTCTATATTTTACGAGGGAAGATTATGATGGAAGTCCATGCAAAAAATTATCTCAAAAATAGATTCTATGAAACTTTTTGAAATACGAGTTTCGGTCAAAATTCGTAGTATATTATACACAATTTTATACTAGTTTCTGTCAAAAAATCAAATTAAATCGAGGATTGTTCGAAATGCTACGAAACTTTTAATATCCATTATATTTTTTACGAGGGATGGTTATGATGGAAGTCCATGCAAAAAATTATGTCACAATAAGATTCTATGGAACTTTTTGAAATACGAGTTTAGGTCAAAAAATCGTAGTATATTATACACAAGTTTATACTAGTTTCGGTCAGAAAATCAAATTAAATCGAGTATTGTTCGAAATGCTACGAAACTTTTAAGATCCTTTCTATATTTTACGAGGGAAGATTATGATGGAAGTCCATGCAAAAAATTATCTCGGAGTTAGATTTTATGAAATTTTTTGAAATACTAGTTTAGGTTAAAAAATCCTAGTATATTATACACAATTTTATACTAGTTTAAGTCAGAAAATCAAATTAAATCGAGGATTGTTCGAAATGCTACAAAAATTTTCAGATCCTTTCTATATTTTACGAGGGAAGATTTCGATGGAAGTCCATGCAAAAAATCATCTCAGAATTAGATTCTATGAATCTTTTTGAAATGCCAGTTTAGGTCAAAAATCGTGATATATTATACACAAGTTTATACTAGTTTCGGTCAAAAAATCAAATTAAATCGAGTATTGTTCGAAATGCTACGAAACTTTTAAGATCCTTTCTATATTTTACGAGGGAAGATTACGATGGAAGTCCATGCAAAAAATTATCTCGGAGTTAGATTCTATGAAACCTTTTGAAATACTAGTTTCGGTCAAAAAATCGTAGTATATTATACACAATTTAATACTAGTTTCGGTCAAAAAATTAAAATAAATCGAGGATTGTTCGAAATGCTACGAAACTCTTAAGATCCTTTCTATATTTTACGAGGGAAGATTACGATGGAAGTCCTTGAACAAAATTATATCGGAGTTAGATTCTAGGAAACTTTTTGAAATACTAGTTTCGGTCAAAAAATTGTAGTATATTATACACAATTTTATACTAGTTTCGGTCAGAAAATAAAATTAAATCAAGGAATGTTCGAAATGCTACGAAAGTTTTCATATCCTTCCTATATTTTACGAGGAAACATTACGATGGAAGTCCCGACAAAAAACTTATCTCATAATTAGATTCTATGGAACTTTTGGAAATACTAGTTTCGGTCAAAAAATCGTAGTATATTATACACAATTTAATACTAGTTTCGGTCAAAAAATCAAATTAAATCGAGGATTGTTCGAAATGCTACGAAACTTTTAATATCCATTATATTTTTTACGAGGGATGGTTATGATGGAAGTCCATGCAAAAAATTATGTCACAATAAGATTCTATGGAACTTTTTGAAATACGAGTTTAGGTCAAAAAATCGTAGTATATTATACACAAGTTTATACTAGTTTCGGTCAGAAAATCAAATTAAATCGAGTATTGTTCGAAATGCTACGAAACTTTTAAGATCCTTTCTATATTTTACGAGGGAAGATTATGATGGAAGTCCATGCAAAAAATTATCTCGGAGTTAGATTCTATGAAATTTTTTGAAATACTAGTTTAGGTTAAAAAATCCTAGTATATTATACACAATTTTATACTAGTTTAAGTCAGAAAATCAAATTAAATCGAGGATTGTTCGAAATGCTACAAAAATTTTCAGATCCTTTCTATATTTTACGAGGGAAGATTTCGATGGAAGTCCATGCAAAAAATCATCTCAGAATTAGATTCTATGAATCTTTTTGAAATGCCAGTTTAGGTCAAAAATCGTAATATATTATACACAAGTTTATACTAGTTTCGGTCAAAAAATCAAATTAAATCGAGTATTGTTCGAAATGCTACAAAACTTTTAAGATCCTTTCTATATTTTACGAGGGAAGATTACGATGGAAGTCCATGCAAAAAATTATCTCGGAGTTAGATTCTATGAAACCTTTTGAAATACTAGTTTCGGTCAAAAAATCGTAGTATATTATACACAATTTAATACTAGTTTCGGTCAAAAAATTAAAATAAATCGAGGATTGTTCGAAATGCTACGAAACTCTTAAGATCCTTTCTATATTTTACGAGGGAAGATTACGATGGAAGTCCTTGAACAAAATTATATCGGAGTTAGATTCTAGGAAACTTTTTGAAATACTAGTTTCGGTCAAAAAATTGTAGTATATTATACACAATTTTATACTAGTTTCGGTCAGAAAATAAAATTAAATCAAGGAATGTTCGAAATGCTACGAAAGTTTTCATATCCTTCCTATATTTTACGAGGAAACATTACGATGGAAGTCCCGACAAAAAACTTATCTCATAATTAGATTCTATGGAACTTTTGGAAATACTAGTTTCGGTCAAAAAATCGTAGTATATTATACACAATTTAATACTAGTTTCGGTCAAAAAATCAAATTAAATCGAGGATTGTTCGAAATGCTACGAAACTTTTAATATCCATTATATTTTTTACGAGGGATGGTTATGATGGAAGTCCATGCAAAAAATTATGTCACAATAAGATTCTATGGAACTTTTTGAAATACGAGTTTAGGTCAATAAAATCGTAGTATATTATACACAAGTTTATACTAGTTTCGGTCAGAAAATCAAATTAAATCGAGTATTGTTCGAAATGCTACGAAACTTTTAAGATCCTTTCTATATTTTACGAGGGAAGATTATGATGGAAGTCCATGCAAAAAATTATCTCGGAGTTAGATTCTATGAAATTTTTTGAAATACTAGTTTAGGTTAAAAAATCCTAGTATATTATACACAATTTTATACTAGTTTAAGTCAGAAAATCAAATTAAATCGAGGATTGTTCGAAATGCTACAAAATTTTTTAGATCCTTTCTATATTTTACGAGGGAAGATTTCGATGGAAGTCCATGCAAAAAATCATCTCAGAATTAGATTCTATGAATCTTTTTGAAATGCCAGTTTAGGTCAAAAATCGTAATATATTATACACAAGTTTATACTAGTTTCGGTCAAAAAATCAAATTAAATCGAGTATTGTTCGAAATGCTACAAAACTTTTAAGATCCTTTCTATATTTTACGAGGGAAGATTACGATGGAAGTCCATGCAAAAAATTATCTCGGAGTTAGATTCTATGAAACCTTTTGAAATAATAGTTTCGGTCAAAAAATCGTAGTATATTATACACAATTTAATACTAGTTTCGGTCAAAAAATTAAAATAAATCGAGGATTGTTCGAAATGCTACGAAACTCTTAAGATCCTTTCTATATTTTACGAGGGAAGATTACGATGGAAGTCCTTGAACAAAATTATATCGGAGTTAGATTCTAGGAAACTTTTTGAAATACTAGTTTCGGTCAAAAAATTGTAGTATATTATACACAATTTTATACTAGTTTCGGTCAGAAAATAAAATTAAATCAAGGAATGTTCGAAATGCTACGAAAGTTTTCATATCCTTCCTATATTTTACGAGGAAACATTACGATGGAAGTCCCGACAAAAAACTTATCTCATAATTAGATTCTATGGAACTTTTGGAAATACTAGTTTCGGTCAAAAAATCGTAGTATATTATACACAATTTAATACTAGTTTCGGTCAAAAAATCAAATTAAATCGAGGATTGTTCGAAATGCTACGAAACTCTTAAGATCCTTTCTATATTTTACGAGGGAAGATTACGATGGAAGTCCTTGAACAAAATTATATCGGAGTTAGATTCTAGGAAACTTTTTGAAATACTAGTTTCGGTCAAAAAATTGTAGTATATTATACACAATTTTATACTAGTTTCGGTCAGAAAATAAAATTAAATCAAGGAATGTTCGAAATGCTACGAAAGTTTTCATATCCTTCCTATATTTTACGAGGCAACATTACGATGGAAGTCCCGACAAAAAACTTATCTCATAATTAGATTCTATGGAACTTTTGGAAATACTAGTTTCGGTCAAAAAATCGTAGTATATTATACACAATTTAATACTAGTTTCGGTCAAAAAATCAAATTAAATCGAGGATTGTTCGAAATGCTACGAAACTCATAAGATCCTTTCTATATTTTACGAGGGAAGATTACGATGGAAGTCCTTGAACAAAATTATATCGGAGTTAGATTCTAGGAAACTTTTTGAAATACTAGTTTCGGTCAAAAAATTGTAGTATATTATTCACAATTTTATATTAGTTTCGGTCAAAAAATAAAATTAAATCAAGGAATGTTCGAAATGCTACGAAAGTTTTCATATCCTTCCTATATTTTACGAGGCAATATTACGATGGAAGTCCCGACAAAAAACTTATCTCATAATTAGATTCTATGGAACTTTTGGAAATACTAGTTTCGGTCAAAAAATCGTAGTATAATATACACAATTTTATACTAGTTTTGGTCAAAAAATCAAATTAAATTGAGGATTGTTTGAAATGCTACGAAACTTTTCAGATCCTTTCTATATTTTAGGAGGGAAGTTTACGATGGAAGTCCTTGCAAAAAATTATATCGGAATTAGATTCTATGAAAATTTTTGAAATACTAGTTTAGGTTAAAAAATCCTAGTATATTATACACAATTTTATACTAGTTTCGGTCAGAAATCTAATTAAAACGAGGATTATTCGAAATGCTACGAAACATTTCAAATCCTTTCTATATTTTACGAGGGAAGATTATGATGGAAGTCCATGCAAAAAATTATCTCAAAAATAGATTCTATGAAACTTTTTGAAATACGAGTTTCGGTCAAAATTCGTAGTATATTATACACAATTTTATACTAGTTTCTGTCAAAAAATCAAATTAAATCGAGGATTGTTCGAAATGCTACGAAACTTTTAATATCCATTATATTTTTTAAGAGGGATGGTTATGATGGAAGTCCATGCAAAAAATTATGTCACAATAAGATTCTATGGAACTTTTTGAAATACGAGTTTAGGTCAAAAAACCGTAGTATATTATACACAAGTTTATACTAGTTTCGGTCAGAAAATCAAATTAAATCGAGTATTGTTCGAAATGCTACGAAACTTTTAAGATCCTTTCTATATTTTACGAGGGAAGATTATGATGGAAGTCCATGCAAAAAATTATCTCGGAGTTAGATTCTATGAAATTTTTTGAAATACTAGTTTAGGTTAAAAAATCCTAGTATATTATACACAATTTTATACTAGTTTAAGTCAGAAAATCAAATTAAATCGAGGATTGTTCGAAATGCTACAAAAATTTTCAGATCCTTTCTATATTTTACGAGGGAAGATTTTGATGGAAGTCCATGCAAAAAATCATCTCAGAATTAGATTCTATGAAACTTTTTGAAATGCCAGTTTATGTCAAAAATCGTAATATATTATACACAAGTTTATACTAGTTTCGGTCAAAAAATCAAATTAAATCGAGTATTGTTCGAAATGCTACGAAACTTTTGAGATCCTTTCTATATTTTACGAGGGAAGATTACGATGGAAGTCCATGCAAAAAATTATCTCGGAGTTAGATTCTATGAAACCTTTTGAAATACTAGTTTCGGTCAAAAAATCGTAGTATATTATACACAATTTAATACTAGTTTCGGTCAAAAAATTAAAATAAATCGAGGATTGTTCGAAATGCTACGAAACTCTTAAGATCCTTTCTATATTTTACGAGGGAAGATTACGATGGAAGTCCTTGAACAAAATTATATCGGAGTTAGATTCTAGGAAACTTTTTGAAATACTAGTTTCGGTCAAAAAATTGTAGTATATTATACACAATTTTATACTAGTTTCGGTCAGAAAATAAAATTAAATCAAGGAATGTTCGAAATGCTACGAAAGTTTTCATATCCTTCCTATATTTTACGAGGCAACATTACGATGGAAGTCCCGACAAAAAATTTATCTCATAATTAGATTCTATGGAACTTTTGGAAATACTAGTTTCGGTCAAAAAATCGTAGTATATTATACAAAATTTAATACTAGTTTCGGTCAAAAAATCAAATTAAATCGAGGATTGTTCGAAATGCTACGAAACTCTTAAGATCCTTTCTATATTTTACGAGGGAAGATTACGATGGAAGTCCTTGAACAAAATTATATCGGAGTTAGATTCTAGGAAACTTTTTGAAATACTAGTTTCGGTCAAAAAATTGTAGTATATTATACACAATTTTATACTAGTTTCGGTCAGAAAATAAAATTAAATCAAGGAATGTTCGAAATGCTACGAAAATTTTCATATCCTTCCTATATTTTACGAGGCAATATTACGATGGAAGTCCCGACAAAAAATTTATCTCATAATTAGATTCTATGGAACTTTTGGAAATACTAGTTTCGGTCAAAAAATCGTAGTATATTATACACAATTTAATACTAGTTTCGGTCAAAAAATCAAATTAAATCGAGGATTGTTCGAAATGCTACGAAACTCTTAAGATCCTTTCTATATTTTACGAGGGAAGATTACGATGGAAGTCCTTCTACAAAATTATATCGGAGTTAGATTCTTGGAAACTTTTTGAAATACTAGTTTTGGTCAAAAAATTGTAGTATATTATACACAATTTTATACTAGTTTCGGTCAGAAAATAAAATTAAATCAAGGAATGTTCGAAATGCTACGAAAGTTTTCATATCCTTCCTATATTTTACGAGGCAACATTACGATGGAAGTCCCGACAAAAAACTTATCTCATAATTAGATTCTATGGAACTTTTGGAAATACTAGTTTCGGTCAAAAAATCGTAGTATATTATACACAATTTAATACTAGTTTCGGTCAAAAAATCAAATTAAATTGAGGATTGTTTGAAATGCTACGAAACTTTTCAGATCCTTTCTATATTTTAGGAGGGAAGTTTACGATAGAAGTCCCTGCAAAAAATTATGTCAGAATTAGATTCTATGAAAAATTTTGAAATACTAGTTTAGGTTAAAAAATCCTAGTATATTATACACAATTTTATATTAGTTTCGGTCAGAAATCTAATTAAAACGAGGATTATTCGAAATGCTACGAAACATTTCAAATCCTTTCTATATTTTACGAGGGAAGATTATGATGGAAGTCCATGCAAAAAATTATCTCAAAAATAGATTCTATGAAACTTTTTGAAATACGAGTTTCGGTCAAAATTCGTAGTATATTATACACAATTTTATACAAGTTTCTGTCAAAAAATCAAATTAAATCGAGGATTGTTCGAAATGCTACGAAACTTTTAATATCCATTATATTTTTTACGAGGGATGGTTATGATGGAAGTCCATGCAAAAAATTATGTCACAATAAGATTCTATGGAACTTTTTGAAATACGAGTTTAGGTCAAAAAATCGTAGTATATTATACACAAGTTTATACTAGTTTCGGTCAGAAAATCAAATTAAATCGAGTATTGTTCGAAATGCTACGAAACTTTTAAGATCCTTTCTATATTTTACGAGGGAAGATTTTGATGGAAGTCCATGCAAAAAATTATCTCGGAGTTAGATTCTATGAAATTTTTTGAAATACTAGTTTAGGTTAAAAAATCCTAGTATATTATACACAATTTTATACTAGTTTAAGTCAGAAAATCAAATTAAATCGAGGATTGTTCGAAATGCTACAAAAATTTTCAGATCCTTTCTATATTTTACGAGGGAAGATTGTGATGGAAGTCCATGCAAAAAATCATCTCAGAATTAGATTCTAAGAAACTTTTTGAAATGCCAGTTTAGGTCAAAAATCGTAATATATTATACACAAGTTTATACTAGTTTCGGTCAAAAAATCAAATTAAATCGAGTATTGTTCGAAATGCTACGAAACTTTTAAGATCCTTTCTATATTTTACGAGGGAAGATTACGATGGAAGTCCATGCAAAAAATTATCTCGGAGTAAGATTCTATGAAACCTTTTGAAATACTAGTTTCGGTCAAAAAATCGTAGTATATTATACACAATTTAATACTAGTTTGGTCAAAAAATTAAAATAAATCGAGGATTGTTCGAAATGCTACGAAACTCTTAAGATCCTTTCTATATTTTACGAGGGAAGATTACGATGGAAGTCCTTGAACAAAATTATATCGGAGTTAGATTCTAGGAAAGTTTTTGAAATACTAGTTTCGGTCAAAAAATTGTAGTATATTATACACAATTTTATACTAGTTTCGGTCAGAAAATAAAATTAAATCAAGGAATGTTCGAAATGCTACGAAAGTTTTCATATCCTTCCTATATTTTACGAGGCAACATTACGATGGAAGTCCCGACAAAAAACTTATCTCATAATTAGATTCTATGGAACTTTTGGAAATACTAGTTTCGGTCAAAAAATCGTAGTATATTATACAAAATTTAATACTAGTTTCGGTCAAAAAATCAAATTAAATCGAGGATTGTTCGAAATGCTACGAAACTCTTAAGATCCTTTCTATATTTTACGAGGGAAGATTACGATGGAAGTCCTTGAACAAAATTATATCGGAGTTAGATTCTAGGAAACTTTTTGAAATACTAGTTTCGGTCAAAAAATTGTAGTATATTATACACAATTTTATACTAGTTTCGGTCAGAAAATAAAATTAAATCAAGGAATGTTCGAAATGCTACGAAAATTTTCATATCCTTCCTATATTTTACGAGGCAATATTACGATGGAAGTCCCGACAAAACATTTATCTCATAATTAGATTCTATGGAACTTTTGGAAATACTAGTTTCGGTCAAAAAATCGTAGTATATTATACACAATTTAATACTAGTTTCGGTCAAAAAATCAAATTAAATCGAGGATTGTTCGAAATGCTACGAAACTCTTAAGATCCTTTCTATATTTTACGAGGGAAGATTACGATGGAAGTCCTTGAACAAAATTATATCGGAGTTAGATTCTTGGAAACTTTTTGAAATACTAGTTTCGGTCAAAAAATTGTAGTATATTATACACAATTTTATACTAGTTTCGGTCAAAAAATAAAATTAAATCAAGGAATGTTCGAAATGCTACGAAAGTTTTCATATCCTTCCTATATTTTACGAGGCAACATTACGATGGAAGTCCCGACAAAAAACTTATCTCATAATTAGATTCTATGGAACTTTTGGAAATACTAGTTTCGGTCAAAAAATCGTAGTATATTATACACAATTTAATACTAGTTTCGGTCAAAAAATCAAATTAAATTAAGGATTGTTTGAAATGCTACGAAACTTTTCAGATCCTTTCTATATTTTAGGAGGGAAGTTTACGATAGAAGTCCCTGCAAAAAATTATGTCAGAATTAGATTCTATGAAAAATTTTGAAATACTAGTTTAGGTTAAAAAATCCTAGTATATTATACACAATTTTATATTAGTTTCGGTCAGAAATCTAATTAAAACGAGGATTATTCGAAATGCTACGAAACATTTCAAATCCTTTCTATATTTTACGAGGGAAGATTATGATGGAAGTCCATGCAAAAAATTATCTCAAAAATAGATTCTATGAAACTTTTTGAAATACGAGTTTCGGTCAAAATTCGTAGTATATTATACACAATTTTATACTAGTTTCTGTCAAAAAATCAAATTAAATCGAGGATTGTTCGAAATGCTACGAAACTTTTAATATCCATTATATTTTTTACGAGGGATGGTTATGATGGAAGTCCATGCAAAAAATTATGTCACAATAAGATTCTATGGAACTTTTTGAAATACGAGTTTAGGTCAAAAAATCGTAGTATATTATACACAAGTTTATACTAGTTTCGGTCAGAAAATCAAATTAAATCGAGTATTGTTCGAAATGCTACGAAACTTTTAAGATCCTTTCTATATTTTACGAGGGAAGATTTTGATGGAAGTCCATGCAAAAAATTATCTCGGAGTTAGATTCTATGAAATTTTTTGAAATACTAGTTTAGGTTAAAAAATCCTAGTATATTATACACAATTTTATACTAGTTTAAGTCAGAAAATCAAATTAAATCGAGGATTGTTCGAAATGCTACAAAAATTTTCAGATCCTTTCTATATTTTACGAGGGAAGATTGTGATGGAAGTCCATGCAAAAAATCATCTCAGAATTAGATTCTAAGAAACTTTTTGAAATGCCAGTTTAGGTCAAAAATCGTAATATATTATACACAAGTTTATACTAGTTTCGGTCAAAAAATCAAATTAAATCGAGTATTGTTCGAAATGCTACGAAACTTTTAAGATCCTTTCTATATTTTACGAGGGAAGATTACGATGGAAGTCCATGCAAAAAATTATCTCGGAGTTAGATTCTATGAAACCTTTTGAAATACTAGTTTCGGTCAAAAAATCGTAGTATATTATACACAATTTAATACTAGTTTCGGTCAAAAAATTAAAATAAATCGAGGATTGTTCGAAATGCTACGAAACTCTTAAGATCCTTTCTATATTTTACGAGGGAAGATTACGATGGAAGTCCTTGAACAAAATTATATCGGAGTTAGATTCTAGGAAACTTTTTGAAATACTAGTTTCGGTCAAAAAATTGTAGTATATTATACACAATTTTATACTAGTTTCGGTCAGAAAATAAAATTAAATCAAGGAATGTTCGAAATGCTACGAAAGTTTTCATATCCTTCCTATATTTTACGAGGCAACATTACGATGGAAGTCCCGACAAAAAACTTATCTCATAATTAGATTCTATGGAACTTTTGGAAATACTAGTTTCGGTCAAAAAATCGTAGTATATTATACAAAATTTAATACTAGTTTCGGTCAAAAAATCAAATTAAATCGAGGATTGTTCGAAATGCTACGAAACTCTTAAGATCCTTTCTATATTTTACGAGGGAAGATTACGATGGAAGTCCTTGAACAAAATTATATCGGAGTTAGATTCTAGGAAACTTTTTGAAATACTAGTTTCGGTCAAAAAATTGTAGTATATTATACACAATTTTATACTAGTTTCGGTCAGAAAATAAAATTAAATCAAGGAATGTTCGAAATGCTACGAAAATTTTCATATCCTTCCTATATTTTACGAGGCAATATTACGATGGAAGTCCCGACAAAAAATGTATCTCATAATTAGATTCTATGGAACTTTTGGGAATACTAGTTTCGGTCAAAAAATCGTAGTATATTATACACAATTTAATACTAGTTTCGGTCAAAAAATCAAATTAAATCGACGATTGTTCGAAATGCTACGAAACTCTTAAGATCCTTTCTATATTTTACGAGGGAAGATTACGATGGAAGTCCTTGAACAAAATTATATCGGAGTTAGATTCTTGGAAACTTTTTGAAATACTAGTTTCGGTCAAAAAATTGTAGTATATTATACACAATTTTATACTAGTTTCGGTCAAAAAATAAAATTAAATCAAGGAATGTTCGAAATGCTACGAAAGTTTTCATATCCTTCCTATATTTTACGAGGCAACATTACGATGGAAGTCCCGACAAAAAACTTATCTCATAATTAGATTCTATGGAACTTTTGGAAATACTAGTTTCGGTCAAAAAATCGTAGTATATTATACACAATTTAATACTAGTTTCGGTCAAAAAATCAAATTAAATTAAGGATTGTTTGAAATGCTACGAAACTTTTCAGATCCTTTCTATATTTTAGGAGGGAAGTTTACGATAGAAGTCCCTGCAAAAAATTATGTCAGAATTAGATTCTATGAAAAATTTTGAAATACTAGTTTAGGTTAAAAAATCCTAGTATATTATACACAATTTTATATTAGTTTCGGTCAGAAATCTAATTAAAACGAGGATTATTCGAAATGCTACGAAACATTTCAAATCCTTTCTATATTTTACGAGGGAAGATTATGATGGAAGTCCATGCAAAAAATTATCTCAAAAATAGATTCTATGAAACTTTTTGAAATACGAGTTTCGGTCAAAATTCGTAGTATATTATACACAATTTTATACTAGTTTCTGTCAAAAAATCAAATTAAATCGAGGATTGTTCGAAATGCTACGAAACTTTTAATATCCATTATATTTTTTACGAGGGATGGTTATGATGGAAGTCCATGCAAAAAATTATGTCACAATAAGATTCTATGGAACTTTTTGAAATACGAGTTTAGGTCAAAAAATCGTAGTATATTATACACAAGTTTATACTAGTTTCGGTCAGAAAATCAAATTAAATCGAGTATTGTTCGAAATGCTACGAAACTTTTAAGATCCTTTCTATATTTTACGAGGGAAGATTTTGATGGAAGTCCATGCAAAAAATTATCTCGGAGTTAGATTCTATGAAATTTTTTGAAATACTAGTTTAGGTTAAAAAATCCTAGTATATTATACACAATTTTATACTAGTTTAAGTCAGAAAATCAAATTAAATCGAGGATTGTTCGAAATGCTACAAAAATTTTCAGATCCTTTCTATATTTTACGAGGGAAGATTGTGATGGAAGTCCATGCAAAAAATCATCTCAGAATTAGATTCTAAGAAACTTTTTGAAATGCCAGTTTAGGTCAAAAATCGTAATATATTATACACAAGTTTATACTAGTTTCGGTCAAAAAATCAAATTAAATCGAGTATTGTTCGAAATGCTACGAAACTTTTAAGATCCTTTCTATATTTTACGAGGGAAGATTACGATGGAAGTCCATGCAAAAAATTATCTCGGAGTTAGATTCTATGAAACCTTTTGAAATACTAGTTTCGGTCAAAAAATCGTAGTATATTATACACAATTTAATACTAGTTTCGGTCAAAAAATTAAAATAAATCGAGGATTGTTCGAAATGCTACGAAACTCTTAAGATCCTTTCTATATTTTACGAGGGAAGATTACGATGGAAGTCCTTGAACAAAATTATATCGGAGTTAGATTCTAGGAAAGTTTTTGAAATACTAGTTTCGGTCAAAAAATTGTAGTATATTATACACAATTTTATACTAGTTTCGGTCAGAAAATAAAATTAAATCAAGGAATGTTCGAAATGCTACGAAAGTTTTCATATCCTTCCTATATTTTACGAGGCAACATTACGATGGAAGTCCCGACAAAAAACTTATCTCATAATTAGATTCTATGGAACTTTTGGAAATACTAGTTTCGGTCAAAAAATCGTAGTATATTATACAAAATTTAATACTAGTTTCGGTCAAAAAATCAAATTAAATCGAGGATTGTTCGAAATGCTACGAAACTCTTAAGATCCTTTCTATATTTTACGAGGGAAGATTACGATGGAAGTCCTTGAACAAAATTATATCGGAGTTAGATTCTAGGAAACTTTTTGAAATACTAGTTTCGGTCAAAAAATTGTAGTATATTATACACAATTTTATACTAGTTTCGGTCAGAAAATAAAATTAAATCAAGGAATGTTCGAAATGCTACGAAAATTTTCATATCCTTCCTATATTTTACGAGGCAATATTACGATGGAAGTCCCGACAAAACATTTATCTCATAATTAGATTCTATGGAACTTTTGGAAATACTAGTTTCGGTCAAAAAATCGTAGTATATTATACACAATTTAATACTAGTTTCGGTCAAAAAATCAAATTAAATCGAGGATTGTTCGAAATGCTACGAAACTCTTAAGATCCTTTCTATATTTTACGAGGGAAGATTACGATGGAAGTCCTTGAACAAAATTATATCGGAGTTAGATTCTTGGAAACTTTTTGAAATACTAGTTTCGGTCAAAAAATTGTAGTATATTATACACAATTTTATACTTGTTTCGGTCAGAAAATAAAATTAAATCAAGGAATGTTCGAAATGCTACGAAAGTTTTCATATCCTTCCTATATTTTACGAGGCAACATTACGATGGAAGTCCCGACAAAAAACTTATCTCATAATTAGATTCTATGGAACTTTTGGAAATACTAGTTTCGGTCAAAAAATCGTAGTATATTATACACAATTTAATACTAGTTTCAGTCAAAAAATCAAATTAAATTGAGGATTGTTTGAAATGCTACGAAACTTTTCAGATCCTTTCTATATTTTAGGAGGGAAGTTTACGATAGAAGTCCCTGCAAAAAATTATGTCAGAATTAGATTCTATGAAAAATTTTGAAATACTAGTTTAGGTTAAAAAATCCTAGTATATTATACACAATTTTATATTAGTTTCGGTCAGAAATCTAATTAAAACGAGGATTATTCGAAAGGCTACGAAACATTTCAAATCCTTTCTATATTTTACGAGGGAAGATTATGATGGAAGTCCATGCAAAAAATTATCTCAAAAATAGATTCTATGAAACTTTTTGAAATACGAGTTTCGGTCAAAATTCGTAGTATATTATACACAATTTTATACTAGTTTCTGTCAAAAAATCAAATTAAATCGAGGATTGTTCGAAATGCTACGAAACTTTTAATATCCATTATATTTTTTACGAGGGATGGTTATGATGGAAGTCCATGCAAAAAATTATGTCACAATAAGATTCTATGGAACTTTTTGAAATACGAGTTTAGGTCAAAAAATCGTAGTATATTATACACAAGTTTATACTAGTTTCGGTCAGAAAATCAAATTAAATCGAGTATTGTTCGAAATGCTAGGAAACTTTTAAGATCCTTTCTATATTTTACGAGGGAAGATTTTGATGGAAGTCCATGCAAAAAATTATCTCGGAGTTAGATTCTATGAAATTTTTTGAAATACTAGTTTAGGTTAAAAAATCCTAGTATATTATACACAATTTTATACTAGTTTAAGTCAGAAAATCAAATTAAATCGAGGATTGTTCGAAATGCTACAAAAATTTTCAGATCCTTTCTATATTTTACGAGGGAAGATTTCGATGGAAGTCCATGCAAAAAATCATCTCAGAATTAGATTCTATGAAACTTTTTGAAATGCCAGTTTAGGTCAAAAATCGTAATATATTATACACAAGTTTATACTAGTTTCGGTCAAAAAATCAAATTAAATCGAGTATTGTTCGAAATGCTACGAAACTTTTAAGATCCTTTCTATATTTTACGAGGGAAGATTACGATGGAAGTCCATGCAAAAAATTATCTCGGAGTTAGATTCTATGAAACCTTTTGAAATACTAGTTTCGGTCAAAAAATCGTAGTATATTATACACAATTTAATACTAGTTTCGGTCAAAAAATTAAAATAAATCGAGGATTGTTCGAAATGCTACGAAACTCTTAAGATCCTTTCTATATTTTACGAGGGAAGATTACGATGGAAGTCCTTGAACAAAATTATATCGGAGTTAGATTCTAGGAAACTTTTTGAAATACTAGTTTCGGTCAAAAAATTGTAGTATATTATACACAATTTTATACTAGTTTCGGTCAGAAAATAAAATTAAATCAAGGAATGTTCGAAATGCTACGAAAGTTTTCATATCCTTCCTATATTTTACGAGGCAACATTACGATGGAAGTCCCGACAAAAAACTTATCTCATAATTAGATTCTATGGAACTTTTGGAAATACTAGTTTCGGTCAAAAAATCGTAGTATATTATACACAATTTAATACTAGTTTCGGTCAAAAAATCAAATTAAATCGAGGATTGTTCGAAATGCTACGAAACTCTTAAGATCCTTTCTATATTTTACGAGGGAAGATTACGATGGAAGTCCTTGAACAAAATTATATAGGAGTTAGATTCTAGGAAACTTTTTGAAATACTAGTTTCGGTCAAAAAATTGTAGTATATTATACACAATTTTATATTAGTTTCGGTCAGAAAATAAAATTAAATCAAGGAATGTTCGAAATGCTACGAAAATTTTCATATCATTCCTATATTTTACGAGGCAATATTACGATGGAAGTCCCGACAAAAAATTTATCTCATAATTAGATTCTATGGAACTTTTGGAAATACTAGTTTCGGTCAAAAAATCGTAGTATAATATACACAATTTTATACTAGTTTCGGTTAGAAATCAAGTTAAATCGAGGATTGATCGAATTGCTACGAAACATTTCAAATCCTTTCTATATTTTATGAGGGAAGATTATGACGGAAGTCCATGCAAAAAATCATCTCAGAAATAGATTCTATGAATCTTTTTGAAATACGAGTTTCGGTAAGAAATCGTAGTATACTATACACAATTTTATACTAGTTTTTGTCAAAAATCAAATTAAATCGAGGATTGTTCTAAATGCCACGAACTTTTAAGATCCTTTCTATAATTTACGAGGGAAGATTATGATTGAATTACATGCAGAAAATTATCTCACATTTGGATTCCATGAAACTTTTTGAAATTTCAATTTAGGTCAAAAAATCATAGTATATTATACACAATTTTATACTAGTTACGGTCAAAAAATCAAATTAAATCGAGGATTGTTCGAAATGCTACGAAACATTTCAAATCCTTTCTATATTTTACAAGGGAAGATTATGATGGAAGTCAATGCAAAAAATTATCTCAGAAATAGATTCTATGAAACTTTTTGAAATACGAGTTTCGGTCAAAAATCGTAGTATATTATACACAATTTTATACTAGTTTCTGTCAAAAAATCAAATTAAATCGATGATTGTTCGAAATGCTACGAATCTTTTAAGATACATTCTATTTTTTACGAGGGAAGGTTATGATGGAAGTCCATGCAAAAAAAATGTCAAAATAAGATTCTATTGAACTTTTTGAAATACGTGTTTAGGTCAATAAATAGTAGTATATTATACACAATTTCATACTAGTTTCGGTCAGGAAATTAAATTAAATTGAGGATTTCTTGAAATGCTACGAAACTTTTCAGATCCTTTCTATATTTTAGGAGGGAAGTTTACGATGGAAGTCCCTGCAAAAAATAATGTCAGAATTAGATTCTATGAAAATTTTTGAAATACTAGTTTAGGTTAAAAAATCCTAGTATATTATACACAATTTTATACTAGTTTCGGTCAGAAATCTAATTAAATCGAGGATTATTCGAAATGCTACGAAACATTTCAAATCCTTTCTATATTTTACGAGGGAAGATTATGATGGAAGTCCATGCAGAAAATTATCTCAAAAATAGATTCTATGAAACTTTTTGAAATACGAGTTTCGGTCAAAAATCGTAGTATATTATACACAATTTTATACTAGTTTCTGTCAAAAAATCAAATTAAATCGAGGATTGTTCGAAATGCTACGAAACTTTTAAGATCCATTCTATTTTTTACGAGGGATGGTTATGATGGAAGTCCATGCAAAAAATTATGTCACAATAAGATTCTATGGAACTTTTTGAAATACGAGTTTAGGTTAAAAAATCGTAGTATATTATACACAATTTCATACTAGTTTCGGTCAGAAAATTAAATTAAATTGAGGATTGTTTGAAATGCTACAAAACTTTTCAGATCCTATCTATATTTTAGGAGGTAAGCTTACGATGGAAGTCCCTGCAAAAAATTATCTCAGAATTAGATTCTATGAAATTTTTTGAAATACTAGTTTAGGTTAAAAAATCCTAGTATATTATACACAATTTTATACTAGTTTAGGTCAGAAAATCAAATTAAATCGAGGATTGTTCGAAATGCTACAAAACTTTTCAGATCCTTTCTATATTTTACGAGGGAAGATTTCGATGGAAGTCCATGCAAAAAATCATCTCAGAATTAGATTCTATGAAACATTTTGAAATTCCAGTTTAGGTCAAAAATCGTAGTATATTATACACAAGTTTATACTAGTTTCGGTCAAAAAATCAAATTAAATCGAGTATTGTTCGAAATGCTACGAAACTTTTAAGATCCTTTCTATATTTTACGAGGGAAGATTACGATGGAAGTCCATGCAAAAAATTATCTCGGAGTTAGATTCTATGAAACCTTTTGAAATACTAGTTTCGGTCAAAAAATCGTAGTATATTATACACAATTTAATACTAGTTTCGGTCAAAAAATTAAAATAAATCGAGGATTGTTCGAAATGCTACGAAACTCTTAAGATCCTTTCTATATTTTACGAGGGAAGATTACGATGGAAGTCCTTGAACAAAATTATATCGGAGTTAGATTCTAGGAAACTTTTTGAAATACTAGTTTCGGTCAAAAAATTGTAGTATATTATACACAATTTTATACTAGTTTCGGTCAGAAAATAAAATTAAATCAAGGAATGTTCGAAATGCTACGAAAGTTTTCATATCCTTCCTATATTTTACGAGGCAACATTACGATGGAAGTCCCGACAAAAAACTTATCTCATAATTAGATTCTATGGAACTTTTGGAAATACTAGTTTCGGTCAAAAAATCGTAGTATATTATACACAATTTAATACTAGTTTCGGTCAAAAAATCAAATTAAATCGAGGATTGTTCGAAATGCTACGAAACTCTTAAGATCCTTTCTATATTTTACGAGGGAAGATTACGATGGAAGTCCTTGAACAAAATTATATAGGAGTTAGATTCTAGGAAACTTTTTGAAATACTAGTTTCGGTCAAAAAATTGTAGTATATTATACACAATTTTATATTAGTTTCGGTCAGAAAATAAAATTAAATCAAGGAATGTTCGAAATGCTACGAAAATTTTCATATCATTCCTATATTTTACGAGGCAATATTACGATGGAAGTCCCGACAAAAAATTTATCTCATAATTAGATTCTATGGAACTTTTGGAAATACTAGTTTCGGTCAAAAAATCGTAGTATAATATACACAATTTTATACTAGTTTCGGTTAGAAATCAAGTTAAATCGAGGATTGATCGAAATGCTACGAAACATTTCAAATCCTTTCTATATTTTATGAGGGAAGATTATGATGGAAGTCCATGCAAAAAATCATCTCAGAAATAGATTCTATGAATCTTTTTGAAATACGAGTTTCGGTAAAAAACCGTAGTATATTATACACAATTTTATACTAGTTTTTGTCAAAAATCAAATTAAATCGAGGATTGTTCTAAATGCCACAAACTTTTAAGATCCTTTCTATAATTTACGAGGGAAGATTATGATGGAATTACATGCAAAAATTTATCTCAAAATTGGATTCTATGAAACTTTTTGAAATTTCAATTTAGGTCAAAAAATCATAGTATATTATACACAATTTTATACTAGTTACGGTCAAAAAATAAAATTAATTCGAGGATTGTTCGAAATGCTACGAAACATTTCAAATCCTTTCTATATTTTACAAGGGAAGATTATGATGGAAGTCAATGCAAAAAATTATCTCAGAAATAGATTCTATGAAACTTTTTGAAATACGAGTTTCGGTCAAAAATCGTAGTATATTATACACAATTTTATACTAGTTTCTGTCAAAAAATCAAATTAAATCGATGATTGTTCGAAATGCTACGAATCTTTTAAGATACATTCTATTTTTTACGAGGGAAGGTTATGATGGAAGTCCATGCAAAAAAAATGTCAAAATAAGATTCTATTGAACTTTTTGAAATACGTGTTTAGGTCAATAAATAGTAGTATATTATACACAATTTCATACTAGTTTCGGTCAGGAAATTAAATTAAATTGAGGATTTCTTGAAATGCTACGAAACTTTTCAGATCCTTTCTATATTTTAGGAGGGAAGTTTACGATGGAAGTCCCTGCAAAAAATAATGTCAGAATTAGATTCTATGAAAATTTTTGAAATACTAGTTTAGGTTAAAAAATCCTAGTATATTATACACAATTTTATACTAGTTTCGGTCAGAAATCTAATTAAATCGAGGATTATTCGAAATGCTACGAAACATTTCAAATCCTTTCTATATTTTACGAGGGAAGATTATGATGGAAGTCCATGCAGAAAATTATCTCAAAAATAGATTCTATGAAACTTTTTGAAATACGAGTTTCGGTCAAAAATCGTAGTATATTATACACAATTTTATACTAGTTTCTGTCAAAAAATCAAATTAAATCGAGGATTGTTCGAAATGCTACGAAACTTTTAAGATCCATTCTATTTTTTACGAGGGATGGTTATGATGGAAGTCCATGCAAAAAATTATGTCACAATAAGATTCTATGGAACTTTTTGAAATACGAGTTTAGGTTAAAAAATCGTAGTATATTATACACAATTTCATACTAGTTTCGGTCAGAAAATTAAATTAAATTGAGGATTGTTTGAAATGCTACAAAACTTTTCAGATCCTATCTATATTTTAGGAGGTAAGCTTACGATGGAAGTCCCTGCAAAAAATTATCTCAGAATTAGATTCTATGAAATTTTTTGAAATACTAGTTTAGGTTAAAAAATCCTAGTATATTATACACAATTTTATACTAGTTTAGGTCAGAAAATCAAATTAAATCGAGGATTGTTCGAAATGCTACAAAACTTTTCAGATCCTTTCTATATTTTACGAGGGAAGATTTCGATGGAAGTCCATGCAAAAAATCATCTCAGAATTAGATTCTATGAAACATTTTGAAATTCCAGTTTAGGTCAAAAATCGTAGTATATTATACACAAGTTTATACTAGTTTCGGTCAAAAAATCAAATTAAATCGAGTATTGTTCGAAATGCTACGAAACTTTTAAGATCCTTTCTATATTTTACGAGGGAAGATTATGATGGAAGTCCATGCAAAAAATTATCTCGGAGTTAGATTCTATGAAACTTTTTGAAATACTAGTTTCGGTCAAAAAATCGTAGTATATTATACACAATTTAATACTAGTTTCGGTCAAAAAATCAAATTAAATCGAGGATTGTTCGAAATGCTACGAAACTCTTAAGATCCTTTCTATATTTCACGAGGGAAGATTACGATGGAAGTCCTTGAACAAAATTATATCGGAGTTAGATTCTAGGAAACTTTTTGAAATACTAGTTTCGGTCAAAAAAATTATAGTATATTATACACAATTTTATACTAGTTTCGGTCAGAAAATAAAATTAAATCAAGGAATGTTCGAAATGCTACGAAAATTTTCATATCCTTCCTATATTTTACGAGGCAATATTACGATGGAAGTCCTGACAAATAACTTATCTCATAATTAGATTCTATGGAACTTTTGGAAATACTAGTTTCGGTCAAAAAATCGTAGTATAATATACACAATTTTATACTAGTTTCGGTTAGAAATCAAGTTAAATCGAGGATTGATCGAAATGCTACGAAACATTTCAAATCCTTTCTATATTTTATGAGGGAAGATTATGATGGAAGTCCATGCAAAAAATCATCTCAGAAATAGATTCTATGAATCTTTTTGAAATACGAGTTTCGGTAAAAAACCGTAGTATATTATACACAATTTTATACTAGTTTTTGTCAAAAATCAAATTAAATCGAGGATTGTTCTAAATGCCACAAACTTTTAAGATCCTTTCTATAATTTACGAGGGAAGATTATGATGGAATTACATGCAAAAATTTATCTCAAAATTGGATTCTATGAAACTTTTTGAAATTTCAATTTAGGTCAAAAAATCATAGTATATTATACACAATTTTATACTAGTTACGGTCAAAAAATAAAATTAATTCGAGGATTGTTCGAAATGCTACGAAACATTTCAAATCCTTTCTATATTTTACAAGGGAAGATTATGATGGAAGTCAATGCAAAAAATTATCTCAGAAATAGATTCTATGAAACTTTTTGAAATACGAGTTTCGGTCAAAAATCGTAGTATATTATACACAATTTTATACTAGTTTCTGTCAAAAAATCAAATTAAATCGATGATTGTTCGAAATGCTACGAATCTTTTAAGATACATTCTATTTTTTACGAGGGAAGGTTATGATGGAAGTCCATGCAAAAAAAATGTCAAAATAAGATTCTATTGAACTTTTTGAAATACGTGTTTAGGTCAATAAATAGTAGTATATTATACACAATTTCATACTAGTTTCGGTCAGGAAATTAAATTAAATTGAGGATTTCTTGAAATGCTACGAAACTTTTCAGATCCTTTCTATATTTTAGGAGGGAAGTTTACGATGGAAGTCCCTGCAAAAAATAATGTCAGAATTAGATTCTATGAAAATTTTTGAAATACTAGTTTAGGTTAAAAAATCCTAGTATATTATACACAATTTTATACTAGTTTCGGTCAGAAATCTAATTAAATCGAGGATTATTCGAAATGCTACGAAACATTTCAAATCCTTTCTATATTTTACGAGGGAAGATTATGATGGAAGTCCATGCAGAAAATTATCTCAAAAATAGATTCTATGAAACTTTTTGAAATACGAGTTTCGGTCAAAAATCGTAGTATATTATACACAATTTTATACTAGTTTCTGTCAAAAAATCAAATTAAATCGAGGATTGTTCGAAATGCTACGAAACTTTTAAGATCCATTCTATTTTTTACGAGGGATGGTTATGATGGAAGTCCATGCAAAAAATTATGTCACAATAAGATTCTATGGAACTTTTTGAAATACGAGTTTAGGTTAAAAAATCGTAGTATATTATACACAATTTCATACTAGTTTCGGTCAGAAAATTAAATTAAATTGAGGATTGTTTGAAATGCTACAAAACTTTTCAGATCCTATCTATATTTTAGGAGGTAAGCTTACGATGGAAGTCCCTGCAAAAAATTATCTCAGAATTAGATTCTATGAAATTTTTTGAAATACTAGTTTAGGTTAAAAAATCCTAGTATATTATACACAATTTTATACTAGTTTAGGTCAGAAAATCAAATTAAATCGAGGATTGTTCGAAATGCTACAAAACTTTTCAGATCCTTTCTATATTTTACGAGGGAAGATTTCGATGGAAGTCCATGCAAAAAATCATCTCAGAATTAGATTCTATGAAACATTTTGAAATTCCAGTTTAGGTCAAAAATCGTAGTATATTATACACAAGTTTATACTAGTTTCGGTCAAAAAATCAAATTAAATCGAGTATTGTTCGAAATGCTACGAAACTTTTAAGATCCTTTCTATATTTTACGAGGGAAGATTATGATGGAAGTCCATGCAAAAAATTATCTCGGAGTTAGATTCTATGAAACTTTTTGAAATACTAGTTTCGGTCAAAAAATCGTAGTATATTATACACAATTTAATACTAGTTTCGGTCAAAAAATCAAATTAAATCGAGGATTGTTCGAAATGCTACGAAACTCTTAAGATCCTTTCTATATTTCACGAGGGAAGATTACGATGGAAGTCCTTGAACAAAATTATATCGGAGTTAGATTCTAGGAAACTTTTTGAAATACTAGTTTCGGTCAAAAAAATTATAGTATATTATACACAATTTTATACTAGTTTCGGTCAGAAAATAAAATTAAATCAAGGAATGTTCGAAATGCTACGAAAATTTTCATATCCTTCCTATATTTTACGAGGCAATATTACGATGGAAGTCCTGACAAATAACTTATCTCATAATTAGATTCTATGGAACTTTTGGAAATACTAGTTTCGGTCAAAAAATCGTAGTATAATATACACAATTTTATACTAGTTTCGGTTAGAAATCAAGTTAAATCGAGGATTGATCGAAATGCTACGAAACATTTCAAATCCTTTCTATATTTTATGAGGGAAGATTATGATGGAAGTCCATGCAAAAAATCATCTCAGAAATAGATTCTATGAATCTTTTTGAAATACGAGTTTCGGTAAAAAACCGTAGTATATTATACACAATTTTATACTAGTTTTTGTCAAAAATCAAATTAAATCGAGGATTGTTCTAAATGCCACAAACTTTTAAGATCCTTTCTATAATTTACGAGGGAAGATTATGATGGAATTACATGCAAAAATTTATCTCAAAATTGGATTCTATGAAACTTTTTGAAATTTCAATTTAGGTCAAAAAATCATAGTATATTATACACAATTTTATACTAGTTACGGTCAAAAAATAAAATTAATTCGAGGATTGTTCGAAATGCTACGAAACATTTCAAATCCTTTCTATATTTTACAAGGGAAGATTATGATGGAAGTCAATGCAAAAAATTATCTCAGAAATAGATTCTATGAAACTTTTTGAAATACGAGTTTCGGTCAAAAATCGTAGTATATTATACACAATTTTATACTAGTTTCTGTCAAAAAATCAAATTAAATCGATGATTGTTCGAAATGCTACGAATCTTTTAAGATACATTCTATTTTTTACGAGGGAAGGTTATGATGGAAGTCCATGCAAAAAAAATGTCAAAATAAGATTCTATTGAACTTTTTGAAATACGTGTTTAGGTCAATAAATAGTAGTATATTATACACAATTTCATACTAGTTTCGGTCAGGAAATTAAATTAAATTGAGGATTTCTTGAAATGCTACGAAACTTTTCAGATCCTTTCTATATTTTAGGAGGGAAGCCAACAATGGAATTCCCTGCAAAAAATATCTCAGAATTAGATTCTATGAAACTTTTTGAAATACTAGTTTATGTTAAAAAATCCTAGTATATTATACACAATTTTATACTAGTTTCGGTCAGAAAATCAAATTAAATCAAGGATTGTTCGAAATGCTAGAAAACTTTTCAGATCCTTTCTATATTTTACGAGAGAAGATTTCGATTGAAGTCCATGCAAAAAATCATCTCAGAATTAGATTCTATGAAACCTTTTGAAATGTCAGTTTAGGTATAAAATAGTAGTATATTATACACAAGTTTATACCAGTTTCGGTCAAAAAATCAAATTAAATCGAGTATTGTTCGAAATGCAACGAAACGTTTAAGATCCTTTCTATATTTTACGAGGGAAGATTACGATGGAAGCCCGTGCAAAAAATTATCTCGGAGTTAGATTCAATGAAACTTTTTGAAATATTAGTTTCGATCAAAAAATCGTAGTATATTATACACAATTTAATACTAGTTTTGGTCAAAAAATAAAATTAAATCGAGGATTATTCGAAATGCTACGAAACTCTTAAGAACCTTCTATATTTTACGAGGGAAGATTACGATGGAAGTCCTTGAACAAAATTATATCGGAGTTAGATTCTATGAAACTTTTTGAAATACTTCTTTCGGTCAAAAAATTGTAGTATATTATACACAATTTTATACTAGTTTCAGTCAGAAAATAAAATTAAATCAAGGAATGTTCGAAATGATAGGAAAATTTTCATATCCTTCCTATATTTTACAAGGCAACATTACAATGGAAGTCCCGACAAAAAACTTATCTCAAAATTAGATTCTATGGAAATTTTTGAAATACTAGTTTCGGTCAAAAAATCGTAGTTCAATATACACAATTTTATACTAGTTTCGGTCAGAAATCTAATTAAATCGAGGATTGTCCGAAATGCTACGAAACATTTCAATTCCTTTCTATATTTTACGAGGGAAGATTATGATGGAAGTCCATGCAAAAAATTATCTAAGAAATAGATTCTATGAAACTTTTTGAAAGACGAGTTTCAGTCAAAAATCGTAGTATATTATACACAATTTTATACTAGTTTCTGTCAAAAAATTAAATTAAATCGAAGATTGTTCGAAATGGTACAAAACTTTTAAGATCCATTCTATTTTTTACGAGGGATGATTATGATGGAAGTCCATGCAAAAAATTATGTCAAAATAAGATTCTATGGAACTTTTTGAAATACGAGTTTAGGTCAAAAAATCGTAGTATATTATAATCAATTTCATACGAGTTTCGGTCAGAAAATGAAATTAAATTGAGGATTGTTTGAAATGCTACGAAACTTTTCAGATCTTTTCTATATTTTAGAAGGGAAGCTTACGATGGAAGTCCCTTCAAAAAATTATCTCAGAATTAGATTCTATTAAACTTTTTGAAATACTAGTTTAGGTTAAAAAATCCTAGTATATTATACACAATTTTATACTAGTTTCGGTCAGAAAATCAAATTAAATCGAGGATTGTTCGAAATGCTACAAAACTTTTCAGATCCTTTCTATATTTTACGAGGGAAGATTTCGATGGAAGTCCATGCAAAAAATCATCTCAGAATTATACACAAGTTTATACTAGTTTCGATCAAAAAATCAAATAAAATCGAGTATTGTTCGAAATGCCACGAAACGTTTAAGATCCTTTCTATATTTTACGAGGGAAGATTGCGATGGAAGTTCATGCAAAAAATTATCTCGGAGTTAGATTCTATGAAACTTTTTGAAATACTAGTTTCGTTCAAAAAATCGTAGTATATTATACACAATTTAATACTAGTTTCAGTCAAAAAATAAAATTAAATCGAGGATTGTTCGAAGTTAGATTTTATCGGAGTTAGATTTTATGAAACTTTTTGAAATACTAGTTTCGGTCAAAAAAATGTAGTATATTATACACAATTTTATACTAGTTTCGGTTAGAAAATAAAATTAAATCAAGGAATGTTCGAAATGCTACGAAAATTTTCATATCCTTCCTATATTTTAAGAGGGAAGATTACGATGGAAGTCCCGACGAAAAAACTATCTCAAAATTAGATTCTATGGAACGTTTTGCAATATTAGTTTCGGTCAAAAAATCGTAGTATAATATACACAAATTTATACAAGTTTCGGTCAGAAATCAAATTAAATCGAGGATTTTTCGAAATGCTACGAATTATTTCAAATCCTTTCTATATTTTACGAGGGAAGATTATGATGGAAGTCCATGCAAAAAATTATCTCAGAAATAGATTCTATGAAACTTTTTAAAAGACGAGTTTCGGTCAAAAAATCATAGTATATTATACACATTTTTATAATAGTTTCTATCAAAAAATCAAATTAAATCGAGGATTTCTCGAAATTCTACGAAACTCTTAAGATCCTTTCTATAATTTACGAGGGAAGATTATTATGGAAGTCCATGCATAAAATCATCCCAAAATATGATTCTATGAAACTTTTTGAAATGCTAGTTTAGGTCAAAAAATCGTAGTATATTATACACAATTTTATACTAGTTTCGGTCAGAATATCAAATTAAATCGATAATTGTTAGAAATGCTACGAAACTTTTCAGATCCTTCCTATATTTTAAGAGGGAAGATTACGATGGAAGTCCAGTCAAAAAAACTATCTCAAAATTAATTTCTATGGAACTTTTTGGAATACTAGTTTTGGTAAAAAAAATCGTAGAATAATATACACAATTTTATACTAGTTTCGGTCAGAAATCAAATTAAATCGAGGATTGTTCGAAATGCTACGAAATAGTTCAGATCCTTTCTATATTTTACGAGGGAAGATTATGATGGAAGTCCATGCAAAAAATTATCTCATAAATAGTTTCTATGAAACCTTTTGAAATACGAGTTTCGGTCAAAAAATCGTAGTATATTATACACAATTTTATACTAGTTTCTGTCAAAATATCAAATTAAATCAAGTATTTTTCGAAATGCTACGAACTCCTAAGATCCTTTCTATAATTTACGAGGGAAGATTACGATGGAAGTCCATGCAAAACATTATCTCAAAATAGGATTCTATGAAACTTTTTGAAATGCCAATTTAGGTCAAAAAATCAAAGTATATTATACATAATTTTATACTAGTTTCGGTCAAAAAATCAAATGAAATCGGGGATTGTTTCAATGCTACGAAACTTTTGAGATCCTTTCTATATTTTAAGAGGGAAGATTACGATGGAAGTCCATGCAAAAATTTATCTCAGAGCTAGATTCTCTGAAACTTTTAGAAATACTAGTTTCGGTAAAAAAAACTTGTAGTATATTATACACAATTTTATACTAGTTTCGGTTAGAAAATTAAATTATATCGGGATTGTTCAAAATCCTACGAAACTTTTAATATCCTTTCTATATTTTACGAGGGAAGATTTCAATGGAAGTTCATGCAAAAAATTATCTCAGAAATAGATTCTATGAAACTCTTTGAAATACGAATTTCAGTCAAAAAATCGTAGTATATTATACACAAATTTATACTAGTTTCTGTCAAAAATCAAATTAAATCGAGGATTGTTCGAAATGCTACGAAACATTTCAGATCCTTTCTATAATTTACGAGGGAAGATTATGATGGAAGTCTATGCAAAAAATCATCTCAAAATTAGATTCTATGAAACTTTTTGAAATGCAAGTTTAGGTCAAAAAATCGTCGTATATTATACACAATTTTATACTAGTTTCGGTCAGAAAATCAAATTAAATCGAGGATTGTTCGAAATGCTACGAAAGTTTTCAGATCCTTCCTAAATTTTAAGAGGTAAGATTACAATGGAAGTCCCGACAAAAAAACTATCTCAAAATTAGATTCTATGGAGCTTTTTGGAATACTAGTTTCGGTCAAACAATCGTAGTATAATATACACAATTTTATACTAGTTTTGGTCAGAAATCAAATTAAATCGAGGATTGTTCGAAGTCTACGAAACATTTCACATCCTTTTTATATTTTAAGAGGGAATATTATGATGGAAGTCCATGCAAAAAATTATCACAAAAATAGATTCTATGAAACTTTTTGAAAGACGAGCTTCAGTCAAAAAATCGTAGTATATTATACACAATTTTATACTAGTTTTTGTGAAAAATTAAAATTAAATCGAGGATTTTTCGAAATGCTACGAACTTTTACGATCCTTTCTATAATTTACGAGGGAAGATTATGATGGAAGTCCATGCATAAAATTATCTCAAAATTGGATTCTATGAAACTTTTTGAAATGCCAATTTAGGTCAAGAAATCATAGTATATTATAAATAATTTTATACTAGTTTCGGTCAAAAATCAAATTAAATCGAGGATTGTTCAAATGCTACGAAATTTTTAAGATCCTTTTTATATTTTACGAGGGAAGATTATGATGGAAGTCCAATCAAAAAATTATCTCAGAGCTAGATTCTATGAAACTTTTTGAAATACTAGTTTCGGTAAAAAAATCGTAGTATATTATACACAATTTTATACTAGTTTCGGTCAGAAAATTAAATAAAATCGGGATTGTTCAAAATGCTACGAAACTCTTAAGATCCTTTCTATATTTTACGAGGGAAGATTTCAATGGAAGTCCATGCAAAAAATTATCTCAGAAATAGTTTCTATGAAACTTTTTGAAATACGTATTTCAGTCAAAAAACCGTAGTATATGATACACAATTTTATACTAGTTTCGGTCAAAAATCAAATTAAATCGAGGATTATTCGAAATGCTACGAAACTTTTCAGATCCTTTCTATAATTTACGAGGGAAGATTATGATGGAAGTCTATGCAAAAAATCATCTCAAAAATAGATTCTATGAAACTTTTTGAAATGCCAATTTAGGTCAAAAATTCGTAGTATATATTATACACAATTTTATACAAGTTTCTGTCAGAAAATCAAACTAAATCGAGGAATGTTCAAAATACTACGAAATGTTTCAGATCCTTCTTATATTTTAAGAGGGCAGATTACGATGGAAGTCCCGATAAAAAAACTATCTCAAAATTAGATTCTATGGAACTTTTTGGAATACTAGTTTTGGTCAAAAAATCGTAGTATAATATACACAATTTTATACTAGTTTCGGTCTGAAATCAAATTAAATCGAGGATTGTTCGAAATTCTACGAATCATTTCAGATCCTTTCTATATTTTACGAGGGAAGATTATTATGGAAGTCCATGCAAAAATTATCTTAGAAATAGATTCTATGAAACATTTTAAAATACGAGTTTCAGTCAAAAAATCGTAGTATATTATACACAATTTTATACTAGTTTCGTCAAAAAATCAAATTAAATCGAGGACTTTTCGAAATGCTACGATCTTTTAATATCCTTTCTATGATTTACGAGGGAAGATTATGATGGAAGTCCATGCATAAAATTATTTCAAATTGGATTCTATGAAACTTTTTGAAATGCCAATTTAGGTCAAAAAATCAAAGTATATTATACATAATTTTATACTAGTTTCGGTCTAAAAATCAAATTAAATCGAGGATTGTTCAAATGCTACGAAACTTTTAAGATCCTTTTTATATTTTACGAGGGAAGATTACGATGGAAGTCCATGCAAAAAATATCTCAGAGCTAGATTCTATGAAAGTTTTTGAAATACTTGTTTCGGTAAAAAAAATCATTGTATATTATACATAATTTTATACTAGTTTCGGTCAAAAAATTAAATTCAATCTGGATTGTTAAAAATGCTACGAAACTTTTAAGATCCTTTATATATTTTACGAGGAAAGATTTCAATGGAAGTCCATGCAAAAAATTATCTCAGAAATAGATTCTATGAAACTTTTTGAAATACGAATTTCAGTCAAAAAATCGTAGTATATTATACACAATTTTATACTAGTTTCGGTCAAAAATAAAATTAAATCGAGGATTGTTCGAAATACGACGAAACTTTTCAGAATCGTTCTATAATTTACGAGGGAAGATTATGATGGAAGTCCATGCAAAAAATCATCTAAAATTAGATTCTATGAAACTTTTTGAAATGCTAGTTTAGGTCAAAAAATCAAAGTATATTATACACAATTTTATACTAGTTTCGGTCAGAATATCAAATTAAATCGATAATTGTTAGAAATGCTACGAAACTTTTCAGATCCTTCCTATATTTTAAGATGGAAGATTACGATGGAAGTCCCGACAAAAAAACTATCTCAAAATTAGATTCTATGGAAGTTTTTGGAATACTAGTTTCGGTCAAAAAATCGTAGAATAATATACACAATTTTATACTAGTTTCGGTCAGAAATCAAATTAAATCGAGGGTTGTTCGAAATGCTACGAAATATTTCAGATCCTTTCTATATTTTATGAAGGAAAATTATGATGGAAGTCCATGCAAAAAATTATCTCAGAAATAGATTCTATGAAACTTTTTGAAATACGAGTTTCGGTCAAAAAATCGTAGTATATCATACACAATTTTATACTAGTTTTTGTCAAAAAAATCAAATTAAATCGAGGATTTTTCGAAATGCTACGAACTTTTAAGATCCTTTATATAATTTACGGAGGAAGATTATGATGGAAGTCCATGCATAAAATTATCTCAAAATTGGATTCTATGAAACTTTTTGAAATGC
Source organism: Lathyrus aphaca (assembly GCA_963966055.1). Taxonomy (NCBI): domain Eukaryota; kingdom Viridiplantae; phylum Streptophyta; class Magnoliopsida; order Fabales; family Fabaceae; genus Lathyrus; species Lathyrus aphaca. Next base: position 11,334,032 of record OZ014523.1, read on the forward strand.
CAATTTAGGTCCAAAAATCATAGTATATTATACATAATTTTATACTAGTTTCGGTCAAAATATCAAATTAAATCGAGGATTGGTCAAATGATATGAAACTTTTAAGAACCTTTTTATATTTTACGAGGGAAGATTACGATGGAAGTCCATGCAAAAAATTATCTCATCGCTAGATTCTATGAAACTTTCTGAAATACTAGTTTCGGTAAAAAAATTGTAGTATATTATACACAATTTTATACTAGTTTCGGTCAGAAAATTAAATTAAATCGGGATTGTTCAAAATGCTACGAAACTTTTAAGATCCTTTCTATATTTTACGAGGGAAGATTTCAATGGAAGTCCATGCAAAAAATTATCTTAGAAAAAGATTCTATGAAACTTTTTGAAATACGAATTTCAATCAAAACATTGTAGTATATTATACACAATTTTATACTAGTTTCGGTCAAAAATCAAACTAAATCAACGATTGTTCGAAATGCTACGAAACTCTTCAGATCCTTTCTATAATTTACGAGGGAAGATTATGATGGAAGTCCATGCAAAAAATTATACGAGGATTGTCAGAAAATAAAATTAAATCGAGTATTGTTCGAAATGCTACGAAAATTTTAAGATCCTTTCTATATTTTACGAGGGAAGATTACGATGGAAGTCCATGCAAAAAATTATCTCGGAGTTAGGTTCTATGAAACATTTTGAAATACTAGTTTCGGTCAAAAAATCGTAATATATTTTACACAATTTTATACTAGTTTCGGTTTAAAATTCAAATTAAATCGAGGATTGTTCGAAATGCTACGAAATTCTTAAGATCCTTTCTATATTTTACGAGGGAAGATTACGATGGAAGTCCTAGAACACAATTATCTCGGAGTTAGATTCTATGAAACTTTTTGAAATACTAGTCTCGGTCAAAAAATTATAGTATATTATAAACAATTTTATACTAGTTTCAGTCAGAAAATTAAATTAAATCGAGGAATGTTCGAAATGCTACGAAACATTTCAGATCCTTCCTATATTTTACGAGGAAAGATTACGATGGAAGTCCCGACAAAAAAATTATCTCAAAATTAGATTCTATGGAACTTTTTGAAATACTAGTTTCGGTCAAAAAATTGTAGTATAATATACACAATTTTATACTAGTTTCGTTAAAAAATCAAATTAAATCAAGGATTGTTCGAAATACTACGAAACATTTCAGATGCTTTCTATATTTTACGAGGGAAGATTTTGATGGAAGTCCATGCAAAAAATCACTCAAAATTAGATTCTATGAAACTTTTTTAAGTGTCAATTTAGGTCAAAAACTCAAAGTATATTATACACAATTTGATACTAGTTTCGGTCAAAAAATAAAATTAAATCGAGGATGGTTCAAATGCTACGAATCTTTTAAGATCCTTTCTATGTTTTACGAGTGAAGATTACGATGGAAGTCCATGCAAAAAATTATCTCAGAGTTAGATTCTATGGAACTTTTGGAAATACTAGTTTCAGTAAAAAAATTGTAGTATAATATACACAATTTTATACAAGTTTCGGTCAGAAATCAAATTAAATCGAAGATTCTTCGAAATGCTAAGAAACATTTCAGATCCTTTCTTTATTTTACGAGGGAAGATTTTGATGGAAGTCCGTGCAAAAAATTATCTCAGAAATAGATTCTATGAAAATTTTTGAAATACGAGTTTCGGTCAAAAAATCGTAGTATATTAAACACAATTTTATACTAGTTTCTGTCAAAAAATCAAATTAAATCGAGGATTGTTCGAAATGCTACGAAATTCTTAAGATCCTTTCTATATTTTACGAGGGAAGATTACGATGGAAGTCCTAGAACACAATTATCTCGGAGTTAGATTCTAAGAAACTTTTTGAAATACTAGTCTCGGTCAAAAAATTGTAGTATATTATACACAATTTTATACTAGTTTCAGTCAGAAAAAAAAATTAAATCGAGGAATGTTCGAAATGCTACGAAACATTTCAGATCCTTCCTATATTTTACGAGGAAAGATTACGATGGAAGTCCATGCAAAAAATTATCTCGGAGTTAGATTCTATGGAACTTTTGGAAATACTAGTTTCAGTAAAAAAATTGTAGTATAATATGAACAATTTTATACAAGTTTCGGTCAGAAATCAAATTAAATCGAGTATTCTTCGAAATGCTAAGAAACATTTCAGATCCTTTCTTTATTTTATGAGGGAAGATTTTGATGGAAGTCCGTGCAAAAAATTATCTCAGAAATAGATTCTATGAAAATTTTTGAAATACGAGTTTCGGTCAAAAAATCGTAGTATATTAAACACAATTTTATACTAGTTTCTGTCAAAAAATCAAATTAAATCGAGGATTGTTCGAAATGCTACGAACTTTTAAGATCCTTTCTAGAATTTACGAGGGAAGATTATGATGGAAGTCCATGCAAAAAATTATCTCAAAATTGGATTCTATGAATCTTTTTGAAATGCCAATTTAGGTCAAAAAATCAAAGTATATTATACACAATTCTATAATAGTTTCGGTAAAAAAATAAAATTAAATCGAGGATTGTTCAAATGCTACGAAACATTTAAGATCCTTTATACGAGGGAAGATTACGATGGAAGTCCATGCAAAAAATTATCTCAGAGCTAGATTCTATGAAACTTTTTGAAATACTAGTTTCGGTCAAAATATCATAGTATATTATACACAATATTATACTATTTTCGGTTAGAAAATTAAATTAAATCGGGATTGTTCAAAATGTTACGAAACTCATAAGATCCTTTCTATATTCTACAAGGGAAGATTTCAATGGAAGTCCATGCAAATAATTATCTCAGAAATAGATTCTATGAAACATTTTGAAATACGAATTTTGGTCAAAAAATCGTAGTATATTATACACAATTTTATACTAGTTTTTGTCCAAAAATTAAATTAAATCGTGGATTGTTCGAAATGCTACGAACCTTTCAGATCCTTTCTATAATTTACGAGGGAAGATTATGATGGAAGTCCATGCATAAAATTATCTCAAAATTGGATTCTATGAAACTTTTTGAAATGCCAATTTAGGTCAAAAAATCATAGTATATTATACATAATTTTATACTAGTTTCGGTTAAAAAATCAATTTTAATCGAGGATTTTTCGAAATTCTACGAAACTTTTCAGATCCTTCCTATATTTTACGAGGGAAGATTACAATGGAAGTCCATGCAAAAAATTATCTCAGAGCTAGATTCTATGAAACTTTTTGAAATACTTGTTTCGGTCAAAAAATCATAGTATATTTTACACAATTTTATACTTGTTTCGGTCAGAAAATTAAATTAAATCAGGATTGTTCAAAATGCAACGAAACTTTTAAGATCCTTTCTTTATTTTACGAGGGAAGATTTCAATGGAAGTCCATGCAAAAAATAATCTCAGAAATAGAATCTATGAAAATATCATAGTATATTATACACAATTTTAGTCAAAATATCATAGTATATTATACACAATTTTATACTAGTTTCGTTCAAAAATCAAATTAAATCGAGGATTGTTCGAAATACTATGAAACTTTTCAGATCCTTTCTATAATTTACGAGCGAAGATTATGATGGAAGTCCATGTAAAAAATCATCTCAAAATTAGAGTCTATGGAAATTTTTGAAATACAAGTTTCGGTCAAAAATTTGTAGTATATTATACACAATTTTATACTAGTTTCGGTCAAAAAATCAAATTAAATCGAGGATTGTTCGAAATGCTACGAAACATTTCAGATCCTTTCTATATTTTACGAAAGAAGATTTTGATGGAAGTCCATGCAAAAAATTATCTCAGAAATAGATTCTATGAAACTTTGTGAAATACGAGTTTTGGTCAAAAATCGTAGTATATTATACACAATTTTATACTAGTTTCTGTCAAAAAATCAAATTAAATCGAGGATTGTTCGAAATGCTACGAAACTTTTAAGATTCTTTCTATTTTTTACGATTGAAGATTATGATGGAAGTCCATGCAAAAAATCATCTCAAAATTAGATTCTATGAAACTTTTTGAAATGCCAGTTTAGGTAAAAAAATCGTAGTATATTATACACAATTTCATACTCGGTTAGGTCAATAAATGAAATTTAATTGAGGATTGTTCGAAATGCTACGAAACTATTCAGATCCTTTCTATATTTTACGAGGGAAGCTTACGATGGAAGTCCATGCAAAAATATACCTCAGAATTAGATTCTATGAAACTTTTTGAAATACTAGTTTCGGTCAAAAAATCGTAGTATATTTTACACAATTTTATACTAGTTTCGGTCAGAAAATCAAATTAAATCGAGGATTGTTAGAAATGTTAAGAATCTTTTCAGATCCTTTCGATATTTTACGAGGGAAGGTTATGATGGAAGTCCCGACAAAAAACTTACCTCTAAATTAGATTCTATGGAACGTTTTGAAATACCAGTTTATTTTAAAAAAATCCTAGTATATTATACACAATTTTATACGAGGATTGTTCTAAATGCTACGTAACTTTTCAGATCCTTTCTATATTTTACGAGGGAAGATTATGATGGAAGTCCATGCAAAAAATTATACGAGGATTGTCAGAAAATAAAATTAAATCGAGTATTGTTCGAAATGCTACGAAAATTTTAAGATCCTTTCTATATTTTACGAGGGAAGATTACGATGGAAGTCCATGCAAAAAATTATCTCGGAGTTAGGTTCTATGAAACATTTTGAAATACTAGTTTCGGTCAAAAAATCGTAGTATATTTTACACAATTTTATACTAGTTTCGGTTTAAAAATCAAATTAAATCGAAGATTGTTCGAAATGCTACGAAATTCTTAAGATCCTTTCTTTATTTTACGAGGGAAGATTACGATGGAAGTCCTAGAACACAATTATCTCGGAGTTAGATTCTATGAAACTTTTTGAAATACTAGTCTCGGTCAAAAAATTGTAGTATATTATACACAATTTTATACTAGTTTCAGTCAGAAAATAAAATTAAATCGAGGAATGTTCGAAATGCTACGAAACATTTCAGATCCTTCCTATATTTTACGAGGAAAGATTACGATGGAAAGTCCCGACAAAAAACTTATCTCAAAATTAGATTCTATGGAACTTTTTGAAATACTAGTTTCGGTCAAAAAATTGTAGTATAATATACACAATTTTATACTAGTTTCGTTAAAAAATCAAATTAAATCGAGGATAGTTCGAAATACTACGAAACATTTCATATGCTTTCTATATTTTACGAGGGAAGATTTTGATGGAAGCCCATGCAAAAAATCACTCAAAATTAGATTCTATGAAACTTTTTTAAGTGTCAATTTAGGTCAAAAACTCAAAGTATATTATACACAATTTGATACTAGTTTCGGTCAAAAAATAAAATTAAATCGAGGATGGTTCAAATGGTACGAATCTTTTAAGATCCTTTCTATGTTTTACGAGTGAAGATTACGATGGAAGTCCATGCAAAAAATTATCTCGGAGTTAGATTCTATGGAACTTTTGGAAATACTAGTTTCAGTAAAAAAATTGTAGTATAATATACACAATTTTATACAAGTTTCGGTCAGAAATCAAATTTAATCGAGGATTCTTCGAAATGCTAAGAAACATTTCAGACCCTTTCTTTATTTTACGAGGGAAGATTTTGATGGAAGTCCGTGCAAAAAATTATCTCAGAAATAGATTCTATGAAAATTTTTGACATACGAGTTTCGGTCAAAAAATCGTAGTATATTAAACACAATTTTATACTAGTTTCTGTCAAAAAATCAAATTAAATCGAGGATTGTTCGAAATGCTACGAACTTTTAAGATCCTTTCTAGAATTTACGAGGGAAGATTATGATGGAAGTCCATGCAAAAAATTATCTCAAAATTGGATTCTATGAATCTTTTTGAAATGCCAATTTAGGTCAAAAAATCAAAGTATATTATACACAATTCTATAATAGTTTCGGTAAAAAAATTAAATTAAATCGAGGATTGTTCAAATGCTACGAAACATTTAAGATCCTTTATACGAGGGAAGATTACGATGGAAGTCTATGCAAAAAATTATCTCAGAGCTAGATTCTATGAAACTTTTTGAAATACTAGTTTCGGTCAAAAAATCATAGTATATTATACACAATATTATACTATTTTCGGTTAGAAAATTAAATTAAATCAGGATTGTTCAAAATGTTACGAAACTCATAAGATCCTTTCTATATTCTACAAGGGAAGATTTCAATGGAATTCCATGCAAATAATTATCTCAGAAATAGATTCTATGAAACTTTTTGAAATACGAATTTCAGTCAAAAATTGTAGTATATTATACACAATTTTATACTAGTTTCGGTCAAAAATCAAATTAAATCGAGGATTGTTCGAAATGCTACGAAACATTTTAGATCCTTTCAATAATTTACGAAGGACGATTATGATGGAAGTCCATGCAAAAGATCATCTCATAATTAGATTCTATGAAACCTTATGAAATGCCAATTTAGGTCAAAAGATCGTAGTATATTATACACAATTTTATACTAGTTTCGGTCAGAAAATCAAATTAAATCGAGGATTGTTAGAAATGCTACGAAACTTTTCAGATCCTTCCTATATTTTACGAGGGTAGATTACGATGGAAGTCCCGACAAAAAATTTATCTCAAAATTAGATTCTATGGAACTTTTTGGAATACTAGTTTCGGTCAAAAAATCGTAGTATAATATACACAATTTTATACTAGTTTCGGTCAGAAATTAAATTAAATCGAGGATTGTTAGAAATTCTACGAAACATTTATGATCCTTTTTATAATTTACGAGGGAAGATTATGATGGAAGTCCATGCAAAAAATTATATCAAAATTGGATTCTATGAAACTTTTTGAAATGCCATTTTAGGTCAAAAAATCAAAGTATATTATACACAATTTTATACTAGTTTCGGGTCAAAAATCAAATTAAATCGAGGATTGTTCAAATGCTATAAAACTTTTAAGATCCTTTCTACAAGGGAAGATTACGATGGAAGTCCATGCAAAAAATTATCTCAGAGCTAGATTCTATGAAACTTTTTGAAATACTGGTTTCGGTCAAAACAATCGTAGTATATTATACACAATTTTATACTATTTTCGGTCAGAAAATTAAATTAAATCGGGATTGTTCAAAATGCTACCAAACTCTTAAGAACCTTTCCATATTTTACGAGGTAAGATTTCAATGGAAGTCCATGCAAAAAATTATCCCAGAAATAGATTCTATGAAACTTTTTGAAAAACGAATTTCAGTCAAAAAATCGTAGTATATTATACACAATTTTATACTAGTTTCGGTCAAAAATTAAATTAAATCGAGTATTGTTCGAAATGATACAAAACTTTTCAGATCCTTCCTATATTTTACGAGGCAAGATTACGACGGAAGTACCGACAAAAAACTTATCTCAAAATTAGATTCTATGGAACTTTTGGAAATACTAGTTTCGGTCAAAAAATGGTAGTATAATATACACAATTATATACTAGTTTCGGTCAGGGATCAAATTAAATCGAGGATTGTTCGAAATGCTACGAAACATTTCAGATCATTTCTATATTTTACGAGGGAAGATTATGATGGAAGTCCATGCAAAAAATTATCTCAGAAATAGATTCTATGAAACTTTTTGAAATACTAGTTTCGGTCAAAAAATCGTAGTATATTATACAAAATTTTATACTAGTTTCGGTCAAAAAATCAAATTAAATCGAGGATTGTTCAAAATGCTAAGAAACATTTCAGGTCCTTTCTATATTTTACGAGGGAAGATTTTGATGGAAGTCCATGCAAAAAATTATCTCAGAAATAGATTCTATGAAATTTTTTAAAATACGAGTTTCGGTCAAAAATCGTAGTATACTATACACAATTTTATACTAGTTTCTGTCAAAAAATCAAATTAAATCGAGGATTGTTCGAAATGCTACGAACTTTTAAGATCCTTTTTATAATTTACCAGGGAAGATTATGATGGAAGTCCATGCAAAAAATTATCTCAAAATTGGATTCTATGAAACTTTTCGAAATGCCAATTTAGGTGAATAAATCAAAGTATATTATACACAATTTTATACTAGTTTCGGTCAAAGAATCAAATTAAATCGAGGATTGTTCAAATGCTACGAAACTTTTATGATCCTTTCTATATTTTACGAGGGAAGATTACGAAGGAAAACCATGCAAAAAATAATCTAAGAGCTAGATTCTATGAAACTTTTTGAAATACTAGTTTCGGTCAAAAAATCGTAGTATATTATACACAATTTTATACTATTTTCGGTCAGAAAATTAATTTAAATGGGGATTGTTCAAAATGCTACGAAACTCTTAAGATCCTTTCTATATTTTACGAGGTAAGATTTCAATGGAAGTCCATGCAAAAAATTACCTCAAAAATAGATTCTATGAAACATTTTGAAATACGAATTTCGAAATGCTACGAAACTTTTCAGATCCTTTCTATAATTTACGAGGGAATATTATGATGGAAGTCCATGCAAAAAATTATCTCAAAATTAGATTCTATGAAACTTTTTGAAATGCCAGTTTAGGTCAAAAAATCGTAGTATATTATACACAGTTTTATACTAATTTCGGTCAGAAAATCAAATTAAATCGAGGATTGTTCGAAATGCTACGAAACTCTTCAGATACTTCCTATATTTTACGAGGAAAAATTACGATGGAAGTACCGACAAAAAAATTATCTCAAAATTAGATTCTATGGAACTTTTGGAAATACTAGTTTCGGTAAAAAAAAATCATAGTATAATATACACAATTTTATACTAGTTTCGGTCAGAAATCAAATTAAATCGAGGATTGTTCGAAATGCTACGAAACATTTCAGATCCTTTCTATATTTTACGAGGGAATATTATGATGGAAGTCCATGCAAAAAATTATCTTAGAAATAGATTCTATGAAACTTTGTGAAATACGAGTTTCGGTCAAAAATTGTAGTATATTATACTCAATTTTATACTAGTTTCTGTCAAAAAATAAAAATTAAATCGAGGATTGTTTGAAATGCTACGAAACTTTTAAGATCCTTTCTATATTTTACGAGGGAAGGTTATGAAGGAAGTCCATGCAAAAAATGATGTCAAAATAAGATTCTATGGAACTTTTTGAAATACGATTTTAGGTCAAAAAATCGTAGTATATTATACACAATTTCATACTAGTTTCGGTCAGAAAATGACATAAAATTGAGGATTGTTCGAAATGCTAGGAAACTTTTCAGATCCTTTCTATATTTTACGAGGAAAGCTTACGATGGAAGTCCATGCAAAAAATTATCTCAGAATTAGATTCTATGAAACTTTTTGAAATACTAGTTTCGTAAAAAAAATCGTAGTATATTATATACAATTTTATACTATTTTCGGTCAGAAAATCAAATTAAATTGAGGATTGTTTGAAATGTTACGAAACCTTTCCGATCCTTTCTATATTTTACGAGGGAAGGTTATAATGGAAGTCTCGAATAAAAACTTATCTCAAAATTAGATTCTATGGAACTTTTTGAAATACTAGTTTTGGTCAAAAAATTGTAGTATAATATACACAATATTATACTAGTTTCGGTCAAAGTAAATCGAGGATTGTTCGAAATGCTACTAAACTTTTCAGATCCTTTCTATATTTTACGAGGGAAGTTTTCGATGGTAGTCCATGCAAAAAATCATCTCAGAATTAGATTCTATATAACTTTTTGAAATTCCAGTTTAGGTCAAAAAATCGTAGTGTATTATACACAAGTTTATACTAGTTTCTGTCAAAAAATCAAATTAAATCGAGTATTGTTCGAAATGCTACGAAAATTTTAAGATCCTTTATATATTTTACGAGGGAAGATTATGATGGAAGTCCATGCAAACAATCATCTCAAAATTAGATTCTATGAAACTTTTTGAAATACTAGTTTCGGTCAAAAAATTGTAGTATATTATACACAATTTTATACTAGTTTCGGTCAGAAAATAAAATTAAATCGAGGATTCTTCGAAATGCTACGAAACTTTTCAGATCCTTCCTATATTTAACGAGGCAAGATTACGACGAAAGTACCGACAAAAAACTTATCTCAAAATTAGATTCTATGGAACTTTTGGAAATACTAGTTTCGGTCAAAAAATGGTAGGATAAGATACACAATTTCATACTAGTTTCGGTCAGAGATCAAATTAAATCGAGGATTGTTCGAAATAATACGAAACATTTCAGATTCTTTCTATATTTTACGAGGTAAGATTTCAATGGAAGTCCATGCAAAAAATTATCTCAGAAATAGATTCTATGAAACATTTTGAAATACGAATTTCGAAATGCTACGAAACTTTTCAGATCCTTTCTATAATTTACGAGGGAATATTATGATGGAAGTCCATGCAAAAAATCATCTCAAAATTAGATTCTATGATACTTTTTGAAATGCCAGTTTAGGTCAAAAAATCGTAGTATATTATACACAGTTTTATACTAGTTTCGGTCAGAAAATCAAATTAAATCGAAGATTGTTCGAAATGCTACGAAACTATTCAGATCCTTCCTATATTTTACGAGGAAAAATTACGATGGAAGTACCGACAAAAAAATTATCTCAAAATTAGATTTTATGGAACTTTTGGAAATACTAGTTTCGGTAAAAAAAATCGTAGTATAATATACACAATTTTATACTAGTTTCGGTCAGAAATCAAATTAAATCGAGGATTGTTCGAAATGCTACGAAACATTTCAGATCCTTTCTATATTTTACGAGGGAATATTATGATGGAAGTCCATGCAAAAAATTATCTCAGAAATAGATTCAATGAAACTTTGTGAAATACGAGTTTCGGTAAAAAATTGTAGTATATTATACTCAATTTTATACTAGTTTCTGTCAAAAAATCAAATTAAATCGAGGATTGTTTGAAATGCTACGAAACTTTTAAGATCCTTTCTATATTTTACGAGGGAAGGTTATGTAGGAAGTCCATGCAAAAAATTATGTCAAAATAAGATTCTATGGAACTTTTTGAAATACGAGTTTCGGTCAAAAAATCGTAGTATATTATACACAATTTCATATTAGTTTCGGTCAGAAAATGAAATAAAATTGAGGATTGTTCGAAATGCTACGAAACTTTTCAGATCCTTTCTATATTTTACGAGGAAAGCTTACGATGGAAGTCCTTGCAAAAAATTATCTCAGAAATAGATTCTATGAAACTTTTTGAAATACTAGTTTCGGTCAAAAAATCGTAGTATATTATACAAAATTTTATACTAGTTTCGGTCAAAAAATCAAATTAAATCGAGGATTGTTCAAAATGCTAAGAAACATTTCAGGTCCTTTCTATATTTTACTAGGGAAGATTTTGATGGAAGTCCATGCAAAAAATTATATCAGAAATAGATTCTATGAAAAAATTTTAAAATACGAGTTTCGGTCAAAAAATCGTAGTATATTATACACAATTTTATACTAGATTCTGTCAAAAAATCAAATTAAATCGAGGATTATTCGAAATGCTACGAACTTTTAATATCCTTTCTAAAGTTTACGAGGGAAGATTATGATGGAAGTCCACGCAAAAAATTATCTCAAAATTGGATTCTATGAAACTTTTCGAAATGCCAATTTAGGTGAATAAATCAAAGTATATTATACACAATTTTATACTAGTTTCGGTCAAAAAATCAAATTAAATTGAGGATTGTTCGAAATGCTACGAACTTTTAAGATCCTTTCTATAATTTACGAGGGAAGATTATGATGGAAGTTCATGATAAAAATTATCTCAAAATTGGATTCTATGAAACTTTTCGAAATGCCAATTTAGGTGAATAAATCAAAGTATATTATACACAATTTTATACTAGTTTCGGTCAAAAAATCAAATTAAATCGAGGATTGTTCAAATGCTACGAAACTTTTATGATCCTTTCTATATTTTACGAGGGAAGATTACGATGGAAGACCATGCAACAAATAATCTAAGAGCTAGATTCTATGAAACTTTTTTAAATACTAGTTTCGGTCAAAAAATCGTAGTATATTATACACAATTTTATACTATTTTCGGTCAGAAAATTATATTAAATGGGGATTGTTCAAAATGCTACGAAACTCTTAAGATCCTTTCTATATTTTACGAGGTAAGATTTCAATGGATGTCCATGCAAAAAATTATCTCAGAAATAGATTCTATGAAACACTTTGAAATACGAATTTCGAAATGCTACGAAACTTTTCAGATCCTTTCTATAATTTACGAGGGAAGATTATGATGGAAGTCTATGCAAAAAATCATCTCAAAATTAGATTCTATGAAACTTTTTGAAATGCCAGTTTAGGTCAAAAAATCGTAGTATATTATACACAGTTTTATACTAGTTTTGGTCAGAAAATTAAATTAAATCGAGGATTGTTCGAAATGCTACGAAACTCATCAGATCCTTCTTCTATTTTACGAGGAAAAATTACGATGGAAGTACCGACAAAAAAATTATCTCAAAATTAGATTCTATGGAACTTTTGGAAATACTAGTTTCAGTAAAAAAATCGTAGTATAATATACACAATTTAATACTAGTTTCGGTCAGAAATCAAATTAAATCGAGGATTGTTCGAAATGCTACGAAACATTTCAGATCCTTTCTATATTTTACGAGGGAATATTATGATGGAAGTCCATGCAAAAAATTATCTCAGAAATAGATTCTATGAAACTTTGTGAAATACGAGTTTCGGTCAAAAATCGTAGTATATTATACTCAATTTTATACTAGTTTCTGTCAAAAAATCAAATTAAATCGAGGATTGTTTGAAATGCTACTAAATTTTAAGATCCTTTCTATATTTTACGAGGGAAGGTTATGAAGGAAGTCCATACAAAAAATTATGCCAAAATAAGATTCTATGGAACTTTTTGAAATACGAGTTTAGGTCAAAAAATCGTAGTATATTATACACAATTTCATACTAGTTTCGGTCAGAAAATGAATTAAAATTGAGGATTGTTCGAAATGCTATGAAACTTTTCAGATCCTTTCTATATTTTAAGAGGAAAGCTTAGGATGAAAGTCCATTCAAAAAATTATCTCAGAATTAGATTCTATGAAACTTTTTGAAATACTAGTTTCGGTCAAAAAATCGTAGTATATTATATACAATTTTATACTAGTTTTGGTCAGAAAATCAAATTAAATTGAGGATTGTTCTAAATGTTACAAAACGTTTCCGGTCGTTTCTATATTTTACGAGGGAAGGTTATAATGGAAGTCTCGAATAAAAACTTATCTCAAAATTAGATTCTAAGGAACTTTTTGAAATACAAGTTTCGGTCAAAAAATTGTAGTATAATATACACAATATTATACTAGTTTCGGTCAGAAATCAAATTATATCGAGGATTGTTCGAAATGCTACTAAACTTTTCAGATCCTTTCTATAATTTACGAGGGAAGATTATGTTGGAAGTCCATGCAAAAAATCATCTCAAAATTAGATTCTATGAAACTTTTTTGAATGCAGTTTAGGTCAAAAAATCATAGTATATTATACACAGTTTTATACTAGTTTCGGTCAGAAAATCAAATTAAATCGAGGATTGTTCGAAATGCTTCGAAACTTTTTAGATCCTTCCTATATTTTACGAGGCAAAATTACGATGGAAGTACCGACAAAAAACTTATCTCAAAATTAGATTCTATGGAAATTTTGGAAATACTAGTTTCGGTAAAAAAAAATCGAAGTATAATATACACAATTTTATACTAGTTTCGGTCAGAAATCTAATTAAATCGAGGATTAATCGTAGTATACACAATTTTATCTCAGAAATAGATTCTATGAAACTTTGTGAAATACGAGTTTCGGTCAAAAATCGTAGTATATTATACTCAATTTTATACTAGTTTCTGTCAAAATATCAAATTAAATCGAGGATTGTTTGAAATGCTAAGAAACCTTTAAGATCCTTTCTATATTTTACGAGGGAAGGTTATGAAGGAAGTCCATGCAAAAAATTATGTCAAAATAAGATTCTATGGAACTTTTTGAAATACGAGTTTAGGTCAAAAAATCGTAGTATATTATACACAATTTCATACATGTTTCGGTCAGAAAATGAAATAAATTGAGGAATGTTCGAAATGCTACGAAACTTTTCAGATCCTTTCTATATTTAATGAGGGAAGATTACGATGGAAGTCCATGCAAAAAATTATCTCGGAGTTAGATTCTATGAAACTTTTAGAAAGACTAGTTTCGGTCAAAAAATCGTAGTAGATTATTAACCACAATTTAATACTAGTTTTGGTTAAAAAATCAAATTAAATCGAGGATTGTTCGAAATGCTACGAAACTCTTAAGATCCTTTCTATATTTTACAAGGGAAGATTATGATGGAAGTCCTTGAACAAAATTATCTCGGAGTTAGATTCTATGAAACTTTTTGAAATACTAGTTTCGGTCAAAAAATTGTAGTATATTAAACACAATTTTATACTAGTTTCGGTCAGAAAATAAAATTAAATCGAGGAATGTTCGAAATGCTACGAAAATTTTCATATCCTTCCAATATTTTACGAGGCAAGATTACGATGGAAGTCCTGACAAAAAACTTATCTCAAAATTAGATTCTATGGAACTTTTTGAAATACTAGTTTCGGTAAAAAAAATCATAGGATAATATACACAATTTTATACTAGTTTCGGTCAAAAAATCGTAGTCTAATATACACAATTTTATGCTAGTTTCGGTCAGAAATCTAATTAAATCGAGGATTGTTCGAAATGCTACGAAACATTTCAAATCCTTTCTATATTTTACTAGGGAAGATTATGTTGGAAGTCCATGCAAAAAAATCGTAGTATATTGTACACAATTTTATACTTGCTCAGAAATAGATTTTATGAAACTTTTTGAAATACGAGTTTTGGTCAAAAATCGTAGTATATTGTACACAATTTTATACTAGGTTCTGTCAAAAAATCAAATTAAATCGAGGATTGTTCGAAATGCTACGAAACTTTTAACATCCTTTCTATTTTTTACAATGGAAGTTTATGATGGATGTCCATTCAAAAATTTATGTCACAATAAGATTATATGGAACTTTTTGAAATACGAGTTTAGGTCAAAAAATCGTATTATATTATACACAATTTCATACTAGTTTCGGTCAGAAAATGAAAGTAAATTGAGGATTGTTCGAAATGCTATAAAATGTTTCAGATCCTTTCTATATTTTACGAGGGAAGCTTATGATGGAAGTCCATGCAAAAAATTATCTCAGAATTAGATTCTATGAAACTTTTTGAAATACTAGTTTAGGTTAAAAAATCGTAGTATATTATACACAATTTTATACTAGTTTCGGTCAGAAAATCAAATTAAATCGAGGATTGTTCGAAATGCTACGAAACTTTTCAGATCCTTTCTATATTTTACAAGGGAAGATTTCGATGGAAGTCCATGCAAAAAATCATCTCAGAATTAGATTCTATGAAACTTTTTGAAATGCCAGTTTAAGTCAAAAATCGTAGTATATTATACACAAGTTTATACTAGTTTCAGTAAAAAAATCAAATTAAATAGAGTATTGTTCGAAATACTACGAAACTTTTGAGATCCTTTTTATATTTTACGAGGGAAGATTACGATGGAAGTCCATGCAAAAAATTATCTCGGAGTTAGATTCTATGAAACTTTTAGAAATACTAGTTTCGGTCAAAAAATCGTAGTATATTATACACAATTTAATACTAGTTTCGGTCAAAAAATCAAATTATATCGAGGATTGTTCGAAATGCTACGAAACTCTTAAGATCCTTTCTATATTTTACAGGGGAAGATTATGATGGAAGTCCTTTAACAAAATTATCTCGGAGTTAGATTCTATGAAACTTTTTGAAATACTAATTTCGGTCAAAAAATTGTAGTATATTAAACACAATTTTATACTAGTTTCGGTCAGAAAATAAAATTAAATCGAGGAATGTTCGAAATGCTACGAAAATATTCATATCCTTCCTATATTTTACGAGGCAAGATTACGATGGAAGTCCCGACAAAAAACTTATCTCAAAATTAGATTCTATGGAACTTTTTGAAATACTAGTTTCGGTCAAAAAATCGTAGTATAATATACACAATTTTATACTAGTTTCGGTGAAAAAATCGTAGTATAATATACACAATTTATGCTAGTTTCAGTCAGAAATCTAATTAAATCGAGGATTGTTCGAAATGCTACGAAACATTTCAAATCCTTTCTATATTTTACTAGGGAAGATTATGTTGGAAGTCCATGCAAAAAATTATCTCAAAAATAGATTCTATGAAACTTTTTGAAATACGAGTTTCGGTCAAAAATCGTAGTATATTATACACAATTTTATACTAGTTTCTGTCAAAAAATCAAATTAAATTGAGGATTGTTCGAAATGCTACGAAACTTTTAAGATCCTTTCTATTTTTTACAATGGAAGTTTATGATGGAAGTCCATGCAAAAATTTATGTCAAAATAAGATTATATGGAACTTTTTGAAATACGAGTTTAGGTCAAAAAATCGTATTATATTATACACAATTTCATACTAGTTTCGGTCAGAAAATGAAATTAAATTGAGGATTGTTCGAAATGCTACAAAACGTTTCAGATCCTTTCTATATTTTACGAGGGAAGCTTACGATGGAAGTCCATGCAAAAAATTATCTCAGAATTAGATTCTATGAAACTTTTTGAAATACTAGTTTAGGTTAAAAAATCGTAGTATATTATAAACAATTTTATACTAGTTTCGGTCAGATAATCAAATTAAATCGAGGATTGTTCGAAATGCTACGAAACTTTTCAGATCCTTTCTATATTTTACAAGGGAAGATTTCGATGGAAGTCCATGCAAAAAATCATCTCAGAATTAGATTCTATGAAACTTTTTGAAATGCCAGTTTAAGTCAAAAATCGTAGTATATTATACACAAGTTTATACTAGTTTCAGTCAAAAAATCAAATTAAATAGAGTATTGTTCGAAATACTACGAAACTTTTGAGATCCTTTTTATATTTTACGAGGGAAGATTACGATGGAAGTCCATGCAAAAAATTATCTCGGAGTTAGATTCTATGAAACTTTTAGAAATACTAGTTTCGGTCAAAAAATCGTAGTATATTATACACAATTTAATACTAGTTTCGGTCAAATAATCAAATTAAATCGAGGATTGTTCGAAATGCTACGAAACTCTTAAGATGCTTTCTTTATTTTACAAGGGAAGATTATGATGGAAGTCCTTGATCAAAATTATCTCGGAGTTAGATTCTATGAAACTTTTTGAAATACTAGTTTCGGTCAAAAAATTGTAGTATATTAAACACAATTTTATACTAGTTTCGGTCAGACACTACGCCAAAAAGGTTTTTTAACAGCGCATCTTAGACAGCGCTTTTAAAAGAAAGCGCTGTCTAATGTTAAACTAAAAATAAAACACGGAAAATGTTCTAAAAAAATAATGAAAGCGCTGTCTAAGGGGGGTCTTAGATAGCGCTTTTAGAAAGCGCTGTCTAAGACCCCCCCCTTAGACAACGCTTTTAGAAAGCGCTTTTAAATATAGACTTTAGTCAGCGCTTTTGAGAAAGCGCTGTTTAAAGTATTTCAATTAAAAAAAAAATTAAAACCAAAAGCGCTGTCTAAGGGGGGGGTTTAGAAAGCGCTTTTGGAAAGCGCTGTCTAAGGCATATCTTAGAAAGCGCTTTCCACAAAAGCGCTGTCTAAGGTCTAATTAAAATTAAATTTCAGACTTCTATTTTCGTTCTCAGTTCTTTTTGTTTTCCCTCCTGCGATTAAACTCCTCCTGCGAACCCTAACAGCGAACGAGAAAGTGTTTGAAGAATCGGTTTCAATACCAGAAAGTGTTTGAAGAATCGGTTTCAGAACATCATTTCTACTGCGGTATGTTCTTCATTTCTGCATTTTATCATTTGTGATTCAGTTCGTCATTTCCATTTTGTTCTACTGCGTTTTGTTCTAGCGTTTTCCATTTCTGCATTTTGTTCTACTGCGTATTGTTCTACTGCGTTTTCCATTTTGCATTTTGTTCTACTGCGTTTTGTTCTAGCGTTTTTTTCTACTGTCAGTTCTGGTTATTTCCATTTTGCATGTATGAGAAGAGTGATATTCTATTATTGTTCTCTATAATTGGAGATATATCAAAGTAGAGAGTATTAATAATTCTGTTGGACTATCTCCACCATGAAGCCTATTTCAAGTACTCTGTTTCTCTTATATTGACTTATCTCCACCATAAATCAGTATAACTTGTCACATAAATCAGTATAACTTATACTAACAGAGCCATGATATGATTACAAGAAGCAACTTATTTATACTTGAAGATTGAATAGGTAGTTTTTTTTCTCTTTAACTGTGAAAGTGTTGTTCATCTCACTTACATTCTAAAGGAACAAGATTTCTCCCATAAAATGATTGAACGAACTCTAATATAGTTATAGGTATAGTTATAGGTATATTGTAATAGGAAAAGTTTGATTCTTATAATATAAAAATGAAAGTGATGAGGTAATTAAAGTTGGTATATTGGCGTATCGAATACGTTATTGAAGTTTATATTAACATTGGTTATGTATACGTTTTTGAAGTTTAAAATGAATTGAACTTTAAAATTGTTAGGATATTCAAAGATACTACCTTAGTTATGTATTTTTGTCTGGATTGATTGTTTACTTTAATAAGTAGGAAAACCATGGATAAAACATGGATTTGTGCTGATCGAATGACCAAAGAGTACGAGAATGGGGTTGCGGAATTCGTTAAGTATGTTGTTTAACACGCTTAAAACCCCAGACGAATGCATTGTCCTTGCTTGCGTTGTTGTTATATTGGTAAGGTTGACGCACATGGATTGAAATCGCATTTGCTGAGGCATGGAATTGATCAAAGTTATCAGTGTTGGATATTTCATGGTGAGAAAATTAACGGGAATGTTGAATCGAGTGGAAAAAATAATAAGACCTATGCTTCATACGACAAAGACACGGAAACATATGATTGTGATCGAGTTGAAGAGATTGTAGAAGCACTGGAAGAAGATCTTCATGATTGTCCTGAAATGTTTGAGAGGATGGTAAGCGATGCAGAGAAACCGTTGTACAAAGGTTGCACTAAATTCTCAAGACTTTCTGCGGTATTAAAGTTGTACAACTTAAAGGCGGGCAATGGATGGTCGGATAAAAGTTTCACAGAGTTGTTGGCCCTTATGAGAGAAATGCTACCGGATGATAATGTTCTTCCTAATCGAACCTATGAGGCAAAAAAAATGTTGTGCTCTATTGGCATGAGCTATGATAAGATACATGCTTGTCCTAACGATTGCATTTTGTTTCGTAACGAATATGCAACGTTAACTGAGTGCCCTAAATGCGGTTTGTCTCGATATAAGAAAAGATTATCTCCCGCAAAATTCTTATGGTATTTTCCGATAATTCCGAGATTTAGGCGCATGTTTCGTAGTGAAACCGATGCAAGACATCTTACTTGGCATGCAGATGAAAGAATTACTGATGGAAAGTATCGGCATCCGGCTGATTCACCACAGTGGTCGAAGATTGATAATGATTATCCTGAGTTTGGATCAGAAGCAAGAAACCTTCGATTGGCATTATCTACTGATGGAATGAACCCACATGGTCTTCAAAGTATTTCACATACCACATGGCCTGTGATTCTTTTGATTTATAACCTACCTCCGTGGCTATGTATGAAGCGTAAGTACATGATGTTATCTATGTTAATCTCTGGGCCTAAACAACCAGGTAATGAAATAGACGTATACTTGACACCTCTGATCGAAGATTTAAAGATTTTGTGGGAGAACGGTGTGGAGGTTTATGATGGATATAGGAAAGAAAGTTTCAATTTGAGGGCGATGTTGTTTGGCACAATTAATGATTTTCCAGCATACGGGAATCTATCTGGGTATAGCATTAAAGGTCAACGTGCGTGTCCTGTTTGTGAAGACGGAACCGATACGATTTGATTGGAACTTTGCCAGAAGAATGTGTTTCTCGGTCATCGTAGATTCTTACATTCTAAACATCACTAACGTGGGTGGAGAAAAGCATTCAATGGAGACACGGAACATCGTAGAGCTCCACCCGCATTGTCAGGTGAACAAGTTTTTGAAAAGGTGAAAGATGTGCGTACTGAGTTTGGCAAGCCTTTTGCACATAAGATTGTGAAAGGTGGGTGGAAGAAAAGGTCGATATTATTTGAATTGCCATATTGGAAGTCTTTGTACGTGAGACATTTTCTCGATGTTATGCATATTGAAAAAAACGTATTTGAAAGTGTTATCAGTACATTACTCAATATAAAAGGCAAGTCTAAGGATGGCCTTAAAGCAAGGGAGGACATGTTAAAAATGGGAATGAGAACTGAATTAGCACCCGTGAATAAAGGAAGATGAACATATCTACCACCTGCTGCTTTTACTTTATCTAGAAAGGAGAAAAAAAATTTGTGTAAGTCTCTGAGTGAAGTTAAGGTTCCAGAAGGATACTCATCTGATATCAGAAGACTTGTTTCTATGAAAGACCTCAAGTTGAAGAATTTGAAGACACATGATTGTCATGTTATAATGGAACATTTTCTACCGATCGGTATACGTTCTATTTTGCCAGAAAAAGTAAGAAGTTCCATAACTAAATTGTGTTTTTTCAAGGTCCGTTCTATTTTGCTACGAAACTTTTGCTACGAAAATTTTAAGATCCTTTCTATAATTTACGAGGGAAGATAATGATGGAAGTCCATGCAAAAAATTATCTCAAAATTAGATTCTATGAATCTTTTTGAAATGCCAGATTAGGTCAAAAAATCAAAGTATATTATACACAATTTTATACTAGTTTCGGTCAAAAAATCAAATTAAATCGAGGACTGTTCAAAATGCTACGAAACTTTTAAGATCCTTTCAATATTTTACGAGGGAAGATTACGATGGAATTCCATGCAAAAAATTATCTCAGAGTTAGATTCTATGAAACCTTTTGAAATACTAGTTTCGGTCAAAAAATCGAAGTATATTATACACAATTTTATACTAGTTTCGGTCAGAAAATCAAATTAAATTGGGATTGTTCGAAATGCTACAAAACTTTTAAGATCCTTTCTATATTTTACGAGTGATGATTTGGATGGAAGTCCATGCAAAACATTATCTCAGAAATAGATTTTATGAAACTTTTTGAAATCCGAGTTTCAGTCAAAAAATCGTAGTATATTATACACAATTTTATAATAGTTTCGGTCAAAAATAAAATTAAATCGAGGATTGTTAGAAATGCTACGAAAGTTTTCAGATCCTTTCTATAATTTACGAGGAAGATTATGATGGAAGTCCGTGCAAAAAACATCTCAAAATTAGAATCTATGAAACTTTTTGAAATGCCAGTTAATGTCAAAAAATCGTAGTATATTATACACTATTTTATACTAGTTTCGGTCAGAAAATCAAATTAAATCGTGGATTGTTCGAAATGCTACGAAACTTTTCAGATCCTTTCTATAATTTACGAGGGAAGATTATGATGGAAGTCCGTGCAAAAAACATCTCAAAATTAGAATCTATGAAACTTTTTGAAATGCCAGTTTAGGTCAAAAAATCGTAGTATATTATACACAATTTTATACTAGTTTCGGTCCAAAAAAAAATTAAATCAAGGATTGTTCGAAATGCTACGAAAGTTTTCAGATCCTTTCTATAATTTACGAGGAAGATTATGATGGAAGTCCATGCAAAAAACATCTCAAAATTATAATCTATGAAACATTTTTAAATGCCAGTTTAGGTCAAAAAATCGTAGTATATTATACACAATTTTATACTAGTTTCGGTCAGAAAATCAAATTAAATCGAGGATTGTTCGAAATGCTACGAAACTTTTAAGATCCTTTCTATGATTTACGAGGGAAGATTATGATGGAAGCCCATGCAAAAAATCATCTCAAAATTAGATTCTATGAAACTTTTTTAAATGCCAGTTTAGGTCAAAAAATCGTAGTATATTATACACAATTTTATACTAGTTTTGGTCAGAAAATCAAATTAAATCGAGGATTGTTGGAAATGCTACGAAACTTTTCAGATCCTTCCTATATTTTACGAGGGAAGATTACGATGGAATTCCATGCAAAAAATTATCACAGAGTTAGATTCTATGAAACATTTTGAAATACGAGTTTAAGTCAAAAAATCATATTATAATATAAATTGTTTTATACTAGTTTCGATCCGAAATAAAATATAATCGAGGTTTGTTCGAAATGCTACGAAACATTTCAGATCCTTTCTATATTTTATGTGGGAATATTATGATGGAAGTCCATGCAAAATATTATCTCAGAAATAGATTCTATGAAACTTTTAGAAATACGAGTTTCGGTCAAACAATCGTAGTATATTATACACAATTTTATACTAGTTTTTGCCAAAAAAATCAAATTAAATCTAGGATAATTCGAAATGCTACGAAACTTTTAAGATCCTTTCTATATTTTACGAGAGTAGATATCGATGGAAGTCAATGCAAAAAATTATCTCAGAAATAGATTCTATGAAAGTTTTTGAAATACGAGTTTCTGTCAAAAAATCGTAGTATAATATACACAGTTTTATACTAGTTTCGATCCGAAATCAAATTAAATCGAGGTTTGTTCGAAATGCTACGAAAAATTTTAGATCCTTTCTATATTTTACGTTGGAATATTATGATGGAAGTCCATGCAAAAAATTATCTCAGAAATAGATTCTATGAAACTTTTTGAAATACGAGTTTCGGTCAAAAAATCATAGTATATTATACACAATTTTATACTAGTTTTTGTCAAAAATTAAAATTAAATCGAGGATTGTTCGAAATGCTACGAAACTTTTAAGATCCTTTTTATGATTTACGAGGGAAGATAATGATGGAAGTCCATGCAAAAAATCATCTTAAAATTAGATTCTATGAAACTTTTTTAAATGCCAGTTTAGGTCAAAAAATCGTAGTATATTATACACAATTTTATACTAGTTTTGGTCAGAAAATCAAATTAAATCGAGGATTGTTGGAAATGCTACGAAACTTTTCAGATCCTTCCTATATTTTACGAGGGAAGATTAAGATGGAATTCCATGCAAAAATTTATCTCAGAGTTAGATTCTATGAAACTTTTTGAAATACGAGTTTCAGTCAAAAAATCGTAGAATAATATACACGATTTTAAACTAGTTTCGGTTAAAAAATCAAATTAAATCGGGATTGATCGAAATTCTACGAATCTTTTAAGATCCTTTCTAATATTTACGAGGGAAGATTTCGTTGGAAGTCCATGCAAAAAAATATCTCAGAAATAGATTCTATGAAACTTTTTGAAATACGAGTTTCTGTCAAAAAATCTTAGTATATTATACACAATTTTATACTAATTTCGGTTAAAAATCAAATTAAATCGAGGATTGTTCGAAATGATACGAAACTTTTCAAATCCTTTCAATATTTTACGAGGGAAGCTTATGATGGAAGTCCGTGCAAAAAATTATCTCAGAAATAGATTCTACGAAACTTTTTGAAATACGAGTTTCGGTCAAAAAAATTGTAGTATATTATACACGATTTTATACTTGTTTCGGTCAAAAAATCAAATTAAATCGAGGATTGTTCGAAATGCTACGAAACTTTGAAGATCCTTTCTATAATTACGAGGGAAGATTATGATAGAAGTCCATGCAAAAAATCATCTCAAAATTAGATTCTATGAAACTTTTTGAAATGCCAGTTTAGGTAAAAAAAATTGTAGTATATTATACAATTTTAAACTAGTTTTGGTCAAAAAATAAAATTAAATCGAGGATTGTTCAAAATGCTACGAAACTTTTAAGATCCTTTCTATATTTTACGAGGGAAGATTAAGATGGAAGTCCATGCAAAAAATTATCTCAAAATTAGATTCTATGAATCTTTTTGAAATGCCAGTTTAGGTCAAAAAATCAAAGTATATTATACACAATTTTATACTAGTTTCGGTCAAAAAATCAAATTAAATCGAGGACTGTTCAAAATGCTATGAAGCTTTTAAGATCCTTTCTATATTTTACGAGGGAAGATTACGATGGAATTCCATGCAAAAAATTATCTCAGAAATAGATTTTATGAAACTTTTTGAAATCTGAGTTTCAGTCTAAAAATCGTAGTATATTATACACCATTTTATACTAGTTTTGGTCGAAAATCAAATTAAATCGAGGATTGTTCGAAATGCTACGAAACATTTCAGAGCCTTTCTATAATTTACGAGGGAGGATTATGATGGAAGTCCATGCAAAAAATCATCTCAAAATTAGAATCTATGAAACTTTTTGAAATGCCAGTTTAGGTAAAAAAATCGTAGTATATTATACACAATTTTATACTAGTTACGGTCAGAAAATCAAATTAAATCGTGGATTGTTCGAAATGCTACGAAACGTTTCATATCCTTTCTATAATTTATGAGGGGAGATTATGATGGAAGTCCATGCAAAAAAATCATCTCAAAATTAGATTCTATGACACTTTCTTAAATGCCAGTTTAGGTCAAAAAATCATAGTATATTATACACAATTTTATACTAGTTTCGGTCAGAAAATCAAATTAAATCAAGGATTGCTCGAAATGCTACGAAAGATTTCAGATCCTTCCTATATTTTACGAGGGAAGATTCCGATGGAAGTCCCGACAAAAATTTATCTCAAAATTAAATTCTATGTAACTTTTTTTAAATACTAGTTTCTGTCAAAAAATCATAGTATAATATACACAGATTTATACTAGTTTCGATCCGAAATCAAATTAATTCGAGGATTGTTCGAAATGCTACGAAACATTTCAGATCGTTTCTATATTTTACGAGGGAATATTATGATGGAAGTCCATGCAAAAAATTATCTCAAAATTAGATTCTATGAATCTTTTTGAAATGCCAGATTAGGTCAAAAAATCAAAGTATATTATACACAATTTTATACTAGTTTCGGTCAAAAAATCAAATTAAATCGAGGACTGTTCAAAATGCTACGAAATTTTAAAATTCTTTCAATATTTTACGAGGGAAGATTACAATGGAATTCCATGCAAAAAATTATCTCAAAGTTAGATTCTATGGAACCTTTTGAAATACTATTTTCGTTCAAAAAATCGAAGTATATTATACACAATTTTATACTAGTTTCGGTCAGAAAATCAAATTAAATTGGGATTGTTCGAAATGCTACAAAACTTTTAAAATCCTTTCTATATTTTACGAGGGAAGATTTGGATGGAAGTTCATGCAAAAAATTATCTCAGAAATAGATTTTATGAAACTTTTTGAAATCCGAGTTTCAGTCAAAAAATCGTAGTATATTATACACAATTTTATACTAGTTTCGTTCAAAAATAAAATTAAATCGAGGATTGTTCGAAATGCTATGAAAGTTTTCAGATCCTTTCTATAATTTACGAGGAAGATTATGATGGAAGTCCGTGCAAAAAAGATCTCAAAATTAGAATCTATGAAACTTTTTGAAATGCCAGTTAATGTCAAAAAATCGTAGTATATTATACACTATTTTATACTAGTTTCGGTCAGAAAATCAAATTAAATCGTGGATTATTCGAAATGCTACGAAACTTTTCAGATCCTTTCTATAATTTACGAGGGAAGATTATGATGGAAGTCCGTGCAAAAAACATCTCAAAATTAGAATTTATGAAACTTTTTGAAATGCCAGTTTAGGTCAAAAAATCGTAGTATATTATACACTATTTTATACTAGTTTCGGTCCAAAAATAAATTAAATCGAGGATTGTTCGAAATGCTACGAATGTTCTCAGATCCTTACTATAATTTACGAGGAAGATTATGATGGAAGTCCATGCAAAAAACATCTCAAAATTATGATCTATGAAACTTTTTTAAATGCCAGTTTAGGTCAAAAAATCGTAGTATATTATACACAATTTTATACTAGTTTCGGTCAGAAAATCAAATTAAATTGAGGATTGTTCGAAATGCTATGAAAATTTTAAGATCCTTTCTATGATTTACGAGGGAAGATTATGATGGAAGCCCATGCAAAAAATCATCTCAAAATTAGATTCTATGAAACTTTTTTAAATGCCAGTTTAGGTCAAAAAATCGTAGTATATTATACACAATTTTATACTAGTTTTGGTCAGAAAATCAAATTAAATCGAGGATTGTTGGAAATGCTACGAAGCTTTTCAGATCCTTCCTATATTTTACGAGGGAAGATTACGATGGAATTCCATGCAAAAAATTATCTCAGAGTTAGATTCTATGAAACTTTTTGAAATACGAGTTTCAGTTAAAAAATCGTATTATAATATAAATTGTTTTATACTAGTTTCGATCCGAAATAAAATATAATCGAGGTTTGTTCGAAATGCTACGAAACATTTCAGATCCTTTCTATATTTTATGTGGGAATATTATGATGGAAGTCCATGCAAAATATTATCTCAGAAATAGATTCTATGAAACTTTTTGAAATACGAGTTTCGGTCAAACAATCGTAGTATATTATACACAACTTTATACTAGTTTTTATCAAAAAATCAAATTAAATCTAGGATTATTCGAAATGCTACGAAACTTTTAAGATCCTTTCTATATTTTACGAGAGTAGATATCGATGGTGGTCAATGCAAAAAATTATCTCAGAAATAGATTCTATGAAACTTTTTGAAATACGAGTTTCTGTCAAAAAATTGTAGTATAATATACACAGTTTTATACTAGTTTCGATCCGAAATCAAATTAAATCGAGGTTTGTTCGAAATGCTACGAAAAATTTCAGATCCTTTCTATATTTTACGTTGGAATATTATGATGGAAGTCCATGCAAAAAATTATCTCAGAAATAGATTCTATGAAACTTTTTGAAATACGAGTTTCGGTCAAAAAATCATAGTATATTATACACAATTTTATACTATTTTTTGTCAAAAAATTAAATTAAATCGAGGATTGTTCGAAATGCTATGAAACTTTTAAGATCCTTTTTATGATTTACGAGGGAAGATAATGATGGAAGTCCATGCAAAAAATCATCTCAAAATTAGATTCTATGAAACTTTTTTAAATGCCAGTTTAGGTCAAAAAATCGTAGTATGTTATACACAATTTTATACTAGTTTTGGTCAGAAAATCAAATTAAATCGAGGATTGTTGGAAATACTACGAAACTTTTCAGATCCTTCCTATATTTTACGAGGGAAGATTACGATGGAATTCCATGCAAAAAATTATCTCAGAGTTAGATTCTATGAAACTTTTTGAAATACGAGTTTCAGTCAAAAAATCGTAGTATAATATACACGATTTTATACTAGTTTCGGTTAAAAAATCAAATTAAATCGGGATTGATCGAAATTCTACGAATCTTTTAAGATCCTTTCTAATATTTACGAGGGAAGATTTCGTTGGAAGTCCATGCAAAAAAATATCTCAGAAATAGATTCTATGAAACTTTTTGAAATACGAGTTTCTGTCAAAAAATCGTAGTATATTATACACAATTTTATACTAATTTCGGTTAAAAATAAAATTAAATTGAGGATTGTTCGAAATGATACGAAACTTTTCAAATCCTTTCAATATTTTACGAGGGAAGCTTATGATGGAAGTTCGTGCAAAAATTTATCTCAGAAATAGATTCTACGAAACATTTTGAAATACGAGTTTCGGTCAAAAAAATTGTAGTATATTATACACGATTTTATACTTGTTTCGGTCAAAAAATCAAATTAAATTGAGGATTGTTCGAAATGCTACGAAACTTTAAAGATCCTTTCTATAATTACGAGGGAAGATTATGATAGAAGTCCATGCAAAAAATCATCTCAAAATTAGATTCTATGAATCTTTTTGAGATGCCAGTTTAGGTCAAAAAATCAAAGTATATTATACACAATTTTATACTAGTTTCGGTCAGAAAATCAAATTAAATCGAGGACTGTTCAAAATGCTACGAAGCTTTTAAGATCCTTTCTATATTTTACGAGGGAAGATTACGATGGAATTCCATGCAAAAAATTATCTCAGAGTTAGATTCTATGAAACTTTTTGAAATACTAGTTTCGGTTAAAAAAATAGAAGTATATTATACACAATTTTATACTAGTTTCGGTCAGAAAATCAAATTAAATTGGGATTGTTCGAAATGCTACAAAACTTTTAAGATCCTTTCTATATTTTAAGTGGGAAGATTTCGATGGAAGTCCATGCAAAAAATTATCTCAGAAATAGATTTTATGAAACTTTTTGAAATCCGAGTTTCAGTCAAAAAATCGAAGTATATTATACACAATTTTATACTAGTTTCGGTCAAAAATAAAATTAAATCGAGGATTGTTCGAAATGCTACGAAAGTTTTCAGATCCTTTCTATAATTTACGAGGAAGATTATGATGGAAGTCCATGCAAAAAACATCTCAAAATTATATTCTATGAAACTTTTTTAAATGCCAGTTTAGGTCAAAAAATCGTAGTATATTATACACAATTTTATACTAGTTTCGGTCAGAAAATCAAATTAAATCGAGGATTGTTCGAAATGCTACGAAACTTTTCAGATCCTTTCTATGATTTACGAGGGAAGATTATGCTGGAAGCCCATGCAAAAAATCATCTCAAAATTAGATTCTATGAAACTTTTTTAAATGTCAATTTAGGTCAAAAAATCGTAGTATATTATACACAATTTTATACTAGTTTTGGTCAGAAAATCAAATTAAATCGAGGATTGTTGGAAATGCTACGAAAATTTTCAGATCCTTCCTATATTTTACGAGGGAAGATTACGATGGAATTCCATGCAAAAAATTATCTCAGAGTTAGATTCTATGAAACTTTTTGAAATACGAGTTTCAGTCAAAAAATCGTATTATAATATAAATTGTTTTATACTAGTTTCGATCCGAAATAAAATATAATCGAGGTTTGTTCGAAATGCTATGAAACATTTCAGATCCTTTCTATATTTTATGTGGGAATATTATGATGGAAGTCCATGCAAAATATTATCTCAGAAATAGATTCTATGAAACTTTTTGAAATACGAGTTTCGGTCAAACAATCGTAGTATATTATACACAATTTTATACTAGTTTTTGTAAAAAATCAAATTAAATCGAGGATTATTCGAAATGCTACGAAACTTTTAAGATCCTTTCTATATTTTACGAGAGTAGATATCGATGGAAGTCAATGCAAAAAATTATCTCAGAAATAGATTCTATGAAACTTTTTGAAATACGAGTTTCTGTCAAAAAATCGTAGTATAATATACACAGTTTTATACTAGTTTCGATCCGAAATCAAATTAAATCGAGGTTTGTTCGAAATGCTACGAAAAATTTCAGATCCTTTCTATATTTTACGTGGGAATATTATAATGGAAGTCCGTGCAAAAAATTATCTCAGAAATAGATTCTATGAAACTTTTTGAAATACGAGTTTCGGTCAAAAAATCATAGTATATTATACACAATTTTATACTAATTTTTGTCAAAAAATATAATTAAATCGAGGATTGTTCGAAATGCTACGAAACTTTTAAGATCCTTTCTATGATTTACGAGGGAAGATAATGATGGAAGTCCATGCAAAAAATCATCTCAAAATTAGATTCTATGAAACTTTTTTAAATGCCATTTTAGGTCAAAAAATCGTAGTATATTATACACAATTTTATACTTGTTTTGGTCAGAAAATCAAATTAAATCGTGGATTGTTGGAAATGCTACGAAACTTTTCTGATCCTTCCTATATTTTACGAGGGAAGATTACGATGGAATTCCATGCAAAAAATTATCTCAGAGTTAGATTCTATGAAACTTTTTGAAATACGAGTTTCAGTCAAAAAATCGTAGTATATTATACACGATTTTATACTAGTTTCGGTTAAAAAATCAAATTAAATCGGGATTGATCGAAATTCTACGAAACTTTTAAGATCCTTTCTAATATTTACGAGGGAAGATTTCGTTGGAAGTCCATGCAAAAAAATATCTCAGAAATAGATTCTATGAAACTTTTTGAAATACGAGTTTCTGTCAAAAAATCCTAGTATATTATACACAATTTTATACTAATTTCGGTTAAAAATCAAATTAAATCGAGGATTGTTCGAAATGTTACGAAACTTTTCAAATCCTTTCAATATTTTATGAGGGAAGCTTATGATGGAAGTCCGTGCAAAAAATTATCTAAGAAATAGATTCTACGAAACTTTTTGAAATACGAGTTTCGGTCAAAAAAATTGTAGTATATGATACACGATTTTATACTTGTTTCGGTCAAAAAATCAAATTAAATTGAGGATTGTTCGAAATGCTACGAAACTTTGAAGATCCTTTCTATAATTTACAAGGGTAGATTATGATAGAAGTCCATGCAAAAAATCATCTCAAAATTAGATTCTATGAAACTTTTTGAAATGCCAGTTTAGGTAAAAAAAATTGTAGTATATTATACACAATTTTATACTAGTTTTGGTCAAAAAATAAAATTAAATCGAGGATTGTTCAAAATGCTACGAAACTTTTAAGATCCTTTCTATATTTTACGAGGGAAGATTAAGATGGAAGTCCATGCAAAATATTATCTCAGAATCAGATTCTATGAAACTTTTTGAAATGCCAGTTTCGGTCAAAAATCGTTGTATATTATGCACAATCACTACAAAAATTCGCGTAAATTATGGCAGTTTAATTATGGCGTTTAGTTGAAAACGCCACAAATTACAGTTGAATACGACGGTTTTACCAAACGACATAATATTAGTCATAAAATGGCGGTTTCAACCGCCACTATTTGCTCAAGTGTTTCTAATTTTTTTATTTGTTACAAGGTTAGTTTTTCAAAAAGCAATAAATTAAATTTATTATTACTTTTTATTTATAGAAAACAATCAATTTTATTAATTATTATATTTAATAAAAATTAACTTTTTTATTTTTTAGCTATTTAAAAAATGTTGGGTTATGTTACAATTATAAGCCCAAATTTATAAACCCTCTTTCTTAACAAGGTTTTGAAATAGGGCTTATGAAACACAAACACGGAGAATAGAAAATACGGAAGCAAAAAACGCAACTCTGCAATTTCTCTCAATTCTGCTTCTTCCTCTGCCATAGGTTTGAATACTGTGGTGGGCTAGGGTTTTGGTAATGAAAATGGGTTCGAGACCAGAGTTGGTAGCGTCGCCAGAGATATTCTACGATGATGACACAACACGCAAATATACGTCTAATTCCCGGAATATTGAAATTCAGGTATGTCTTCTTCTTCTTATTCTTCTCGATTCTATTTTCTTCTATTTTTTGTTGATCGATTTCTGATTGTTAGTGTGTTTAACAAAGACTTCAATGTCTGAGCGAGGGCGATATCTCGTACAACTGTGGCGCCATTGGAGACTGTTAGGACTCATTTGATGGTTGGAAGTAATGGTTATTTTAGCACTGAGGTTTTTAATGATATTATGAAAACGGATGGATGGAAGGGTTTGTTTAGGGGTAATCTAGTTAATGTCATTCGTGTTGCACCAAGTAAGGCCATTGAGGTAATGCTTCATACATATCACACTGTTTATGTTTTTGTGTATCTCTAAATGATAGTTCTTGATACTTTGTTGTTTATACTGGATTGCTTTGCTGTTTATACTGGATTGCTTTGCTGATACCAAACTTGAGTATAATTTCTGGAATGATTGTGAATTTAAGCAGGTTTAGGACTTAAATTTCTTGGATTTATATTGCCAAAAAAACCTTCATATGATGGTGCTTTGTTCTTGTTTCTTGTATTTTAGGTGGGGTCTTAAATATATAAATGGCTCATCAGGTAAGTCAATGAGCAAGTATCTAGTCTTTGCTTCACAGTTTTCTACGCTTTAACTTGTTTATTAACTTTCTAACAGGCCAGAAAAATCCATGTAATCAAATGAACATGATAAATGAATCTATAATCTACATTGTAGTTTCTTTATCTCAGTTTATTTTCAACTATTTCTGCAGCTATTTGCTTATGACATGGTAAATAAGAACCTATCCACAAATCCCGAGGAGTAGTCCATTGGATAGGCCTTGATATTTCCGGTGAGACGATCATACAGAATGGACACCATTGGATAAGCCTTGATATTTCATCCTCAATGCTTAGTATGTAATGTTTACCCTATTACATATTCCTATCTATTTGGTTTTTAATAATTCTGAATATGTAATTGTTAAAATTAAATAAATTCAAACCCTAACAATGTTTTGAAATTAGAATCACACATGTTCAATACCAGTATCAATATGGAACCCTAATAATTAACCCTACCAATCATTTGAACCATCTCTTTCACTTCGTTAAATCTCAAATCTGCATTTCGCAGTTCTACAATCATGTTTTTTCGGCTCTGTTCAGCTGCTCTGTAATCTATAGTTTTGCAATCGACCGTTCCACTACTCCATCCTGCAATCTACCATTTTTCGGCTCTGTTCTGCTGCTCTTTTTTATATACATCATGTTCTGCTCTATATTCAGTTTTATAGCAATGTGAAGTGTTAAGGATTTGTCAAATTGTCTTCTTCATGAGAGTATATTTACTTCTATGCAGGACATTCTGGTTGTGCCAATTGGGAGGAGCCGAGGGGCTGATGTCCTTTTAAATGCTGAAAGTATCGTGCTCGGGTTTGGTGGTTCAGTTGTTAGAATGTCTGGACATTATATATCCTTTTCAAAACCTCAAATTTCTAGGATTTCAAAGGTATTCTAATCTTCTATTGGTTATTTATATTATGTTTATAATGGATTCCAACCTTGACTTTTAAAACAAAGAAGGTAAAGGGGCACAAGCTTATTATTCAGAGAACATGATTGTTGAATCTCGACTTGTCCACATCCTGAATTTCATACATTATATGGTTAGAACTTCATTACATCTTTATTTTTGCAAGTCGTTGTCCACGTGATAGATCTTTTATCTATATTTGACAATTGACACCTTTTAAATAGTTTTAAAATGTTGAGGTATTAGAGTTGAATTTATCAGAGCATAACAAATATTTTTTCATATTTGGTATTACCATACGACAAGTTTTAGTCCGTTAAAATACTCTTGTGATGCTTTTAATTTCTTCCCAAAATTTTATTTTCTTATCTACTTTTTTAAATATTTTTTCCACTATTATAATCATGCTTTATCTAGATTTAGCCTTCTTGGTATGTGTCTGGTCTTATGAGATCTGTGTATGGTTATATGACGAAAACCATGTCCATTTTGTCTAAGTCAAATGTGATTTTTTAAAACAAAAATACAAGTATTTGATTAGATTTTAACTCTAAAAATTGGTACCTAGAAGTGACCAATAGTAGATTTTATGTTAGATTGAAAACTTTACATAAAACTTCCTTTTGAGCAAGAACAGGTCAGCATACTTATATTCATATACAAAAGCTTTGATTTTTACCCATTTCATAGGTTTTGAGCACAAACTTTTTGACCTAAAATTTTGGTTTTTACTTTCTGGAATATTTAGACTAATCATCCCTATTTGTTGTATTTGATTAATTAGTTGAGTTAATAGGTTGATTATAATGTGTAGTTGGTGATTAATTTTAATTCTTGCAGAGAATAACTTTTGAGGCACTTTGGATGCCCATGCTGGTAATTAATTAAATGATCTTCACCTTTGAGATTTTGTTATCATTAATCAGAATTTTTTTGAGTGATGATTCTACTTACTGTCGATTGTATTCTTTTGTTCTCAGCTGGGAACTGGCTTCCACCTTGAAAGAATCCAAATCAAGGTTTGATTCATCAGGTGTCAAGCTAATTGCAGTGGGTGTTGGTGCCCTCGATAAAGCCTGAATCCTTGCCGAACGAGTAATGTTTTTCATCCTCATTTGTTATTTCAGTACTTTCTTAGCTAGTTATGATGCTTTAAAATAATGAAATTGTATACCATATGCGTCTTCCATGAAATCCAAAGCAAGAGATAAGCTATAGAGAAAGAAAATAAACCATCAAATTGAGTTAAACTTAATATTTAACGCATATCTAACAAACATGTACACTGCTGCAGAATTTAAATATTACACACAGAAAACTAGAACACAAACATGGTTTCACCAAGTTTCCAAAAGCTTGGTTCTCTCCCTTCCCAGCAACCACTCAATAAGTTCCCTAGATATTCAACTATATCATGCCCTCTTTATATTTATTGTTACTAACAGGAAACATAACTGACACACAAGTAATCAATAAAGCATAACTGATAGAAATATAAAACATGTCTGCCAAATAATGATTCTTCACACTCATTAGAACTTGTATGTTGATTTTAATTCTCACAAAAGTTGTTAATAGTTTTAGGAGTGCTATTATCTATGTGAATTATGTTATTAATAATCGTTTATTTTTAATTTCTTGTATGTGAAGTTTAAAAGCTAGTATGGAAGTCTTGAAGATGGAAATTTGAAGATGAAAGTTATAGGCTATTAAGTAGATACAATTTATTTTTAAGTTTGTATCTGTTTTTGTTATTGTTATAATCCTCTAAAGTATTTTAGGATTTACTTGATTTAGTTATCGCTAATTTTAAGTTTGTAAGACAGAGTTAGTTTTATATATGGTGCGACATTTGTCACATTATGTTTTTTAAATATATTTATTTTATTGTTTAGTCTAATTTTAGTTTACTTCTAGTGTTGATGTTAAATTATGATAGAAGAAAATTAATTTATTTGAAAATTGTGACGGTTTATACAATGCTAATTTGACAAATAGTATAAATATATTAGGACGGTTTAAAATGACATAATGTTCAATATATTACGACCGTTTAAACCGACATAATGTTTGAAGATTTTTGTTTATTAGATGAAATATATGGCATTTAAAACTGTTTTTATTTAAAAACAAAAACCGCCATATTAAACTAGGTAATACGACGGTTTGCATGGTGTTTAATTTTAAACCACCACTATTATCCTTGCGGCAGCCAAATTTATGGCGTTTTCAAAACCGTCGTATTTGTAAATTGTGGCGGTTCAAACCGCCATAATCATCCGAAATTAACCGCCATAATTTACGCGATTTTTGGTAGTGAATTTTATACTAGTTTCAGTCAGAAAATCAAATTAAATTGGGATTGTTCGAAATACTACGAAACTTTTAAGATCCTTTCTATAGTTTACGAGGGAAGATTTCGATGGAAGTCCATGCAAAAAATTATCTCAGAAATAGATTTTATGAAACTTTTTGAAATCTGAGTTTCAGTCAAAAAATAGTAGTATATTATACACAATTTTATACTAGTTTCGGTCAAAAATCAAATTAAATCGAGGATTGTTCGAAATGCTACGAAACTTTTCAGATCCTTTCTATAATTTACGAGGAAGATTATGATGGAAGTCCATGCAAAAAATCATCTCAAAATTAGATTCTATGAAACTTTTTTAAATGCTAGTTTAGGTCAAAAAATTGAAGTATATTATACTCAATTTTATACTAGTTTCGGTCAGAAAATCAAACTAAATCGAGGATTGTTCAAAATGCTACGAAACTTTTCAGATCCTTCCTATATTTTACGAGGGAAGATTCCGATGGTAGTCCCGACAAAAATTTATCTCAAAATTAAATTCTATTTAACTTTTTGAAATACTAGTTTCTGTCAAAAAATCGTATTATAATATACACAGTTTTATACTAGTTTCGATCTGAAATCAAATATAATCAAGGTTTGTTCGACATGCTACGAAACATTTCAGATCCTTTCTATATTTTATGTGGGAATATTATGATGGAAATCCATGCAAAATATTATCTCAGAAATAGATTCTATGAAACTTTTTGAAATACGAGTTTCGGTCAAACAATCATAGTATATTATACACAATTTTATACTAGTTTTTGTCAAAAAATCAAATTAAATCGAGGATTGTTCGAAATGCTACGAAACTTTTAAGATCCTTTCTATATTTTACGAGAGTATATATCGATGGAAGTCAATGCAAAAAATTATCTCAGAAATAGATTCTATGAAACTTTTTGAAATACGAGTTTCTGTCAAAATATTGTAGTATAATATACACAGTTTTATACTAGTTCCGATCTGAAATCAAATTAAATCGAGGTTTGTTCGAAATGCTACGAAAAATTTCAGATCCTTTCTATATTTTACATGGGAATATTATGATGGAAGTCCATACAAAAAATTATCTCAGAAATAGATTCTATGAAACTTTTTGAAATACGAGTTTCGGTAAAAAAAATCATAGTATATTATACACAATTTTATACTAGTTTTTGTCAAAAAATCAAATTAAATCGAGGATTGTTCGAAATGCTACGAAACTTTTAAGATCCTTTCTATGATTTACGAGGGAAGATAATGATGTAAGTCCATGCAAAAAATCATCTCATAATTAGATTCTATGAAACTTTTTTAAATGCCAGTTTAGGTCAAAAAATCGTAGTATATTATACACAATTTTATACTAGTTTTGATCAGAAAATAAAATTAAATCGAGGATTGTTCGAAATGCTACGAAACTCTTAAGATCCTTTCTATATTTTACGAGGGAAGATTACGATGGAATTCCATGCAAAAAATGATCTCAGAGTTAGATTTTATGAAACTTTTTGAAATACGAGTTTCAGTCAAAAAATC
Organism: Lathyrus aphaca; assembly: GCA_963966055.1. Classification (NCBI taxonomy): domain Eukaryota; kingdom Viridiplantae; phylum Streptophyta; class Magnoliopsida; order Fabales; family Fabaceae; genus Lathyrus; species Lathyrus aphaca. Next base: position 11,370,861 of record OZ014523.1, read on the forward strand.
GTAGTATATTATACACGATTTTATACTACTTTCGGTTGAAAAATCAAATTAAATCGGGATTGATCGAAATTCTACGAAACTTTTAAGATCCTTTCTAATATTAACGAGGAAATATTTCGTTGGAAGTCCATGCACAAAAATATCTCAGAAATAGATTCTATGAAACTTTTTGAAATACGAGTTTCGGTTAAAAATCAAATTAAATCGAGGATTGTTCGAAATGATACAAAACTTTTCAAATCCTTTCAATATTTTACGAGGGAAGCTTATGATGGAAGTCCGTGCAAAAAATTATCTCAGAAATAGATTCTACGAAACTATTTGAAATACGAGTTTCGGTCAAAAAAATTGTAGAATATTATATACGATTTTATACTTGTTTCGGTCAAAAAATCAAATTAAATCGAGGATTGTTCGAAATTCTACGAAACTTTGAAGATCCTTTCTATAATTTACGAGGGAAGATTATCATAGAAGTTCATGCAAAAAATCATCTCAAAATTAGATTCTATGAAACTTTTTGAAATGCCAGTTTAGGTAAAAAAAAATGTAGTATATTATACACAATTTTATACTAGTTTTGGTCAAAAAATAAAATTAAATCGAGGATTGTTCAAAATGATACGAAACTTTTAAGATCCTTTCTATATTTTACGAGGGAACATTAAGATGGAAGTCCGTGCAAAAAATTATCTCAGAGTTAGATTCTATGAAACTTTTTGAAATACTAGTTTCGGTCAAAAATCGTTGTATATTATGCACAATTTTATACTAGTTTCGGTCAGAAAATCAAATTAAAGTGGGATTGTTCGAAATACTACGAAACTTTTAAGATCATTTCTATATTTTACGAGAGTAGATATCGATGGAAGTCAATGCAAAAAATTATCTCAGAAATAGATTCTATGAAACTTTTTGAAATACGAGTTTCTGTCAAAAAATCGTAGTATAATATACACAGTTTTATACTAGTTTCGATCCGAAATCAAATTAAATCGAGGTTTGTTCGAAATGCTACGAAACATTTCAGATCCTTTCTATATTTTACGTGCGAATATTATGACGGAAGTCTATGCAAAAAATTATCTCAGAAATAGATTCTATGAAACTTTTTGAAATACGAGTTTCGGTCAAAAATCTTAGTATATTATACACGATTTTATACTTGTTTCTGTCAAAAAATCAAATTAAATCGAGGATTGTTCGAAATGTTACGAAACTTTGAAGATCCTTTCTATAATTTACGAGGGAAGATTATGATAGAAGTCCATGCAAAAAACCATCTCAAAATTAGATTCTATGAAACTTTTTGAAATGCCAGTTTAGGTAAAAAAAATTGTAGTATATTATACACAATTTTATACTAGTTTTGGTCAAAAAATTAAATTAAATCGAGGATTGGTCAAAATGCTACGAAACTTTTAAGAACCTTTCTATATTTTACGAGGGAACATTAAGATGGAAGTCCATGTAAAAAATTATCTCAGAGTTAGATTCTATGAAACTTTTTGAAATACTAGTTTTGGTCAAAAAATCTTTGTATATTATGCACAATTTTATACTAGTTTCGGTCAGAAAATCAAATTAAATTGGGACTGTTCGAAATACTACGAAACTTTTAAGATCCTTTCGATGGAAGTCCATGCAAAAAATTATCTCTGAAATAGATTTTATGAAACTTATTGAAATCTGAGTTTCAGTCAAAAAATCGTAGTAAATTATACACAATTTTATACTAGTTTCGGTCAAAAATCAAATTAAATCGAGGATTGCTCGAAATGCTACGATACTTTTCAGATCCTTCCTCTATTTTACGAGGGAAGATTCTGATGGAAATCCCGACAAAAATTTATCTCAAAATTAAATTCTATGTAACTTTTTGAAATACTAGTTTCTGTCAAAAAATCGTAGTATAATATACACAGTTTTATACTAGTTTCGATCCGAAATCAAATTAAATCGAGGTTTGTTCGAAATGCTACGAAACATTTCAGATCCTTTCTATATTTTAAATAGGAATATTATGATGGAAGTCCATGCAAAAAATCATCTCAAAATTAGAATCTATGAAACTTTTTGAAATGCCAGTTTAGATCAAAAAATCGTAGTATATTATACACAATTTTATACTAGTTTCGGTGAGAAAATCAAATGAAATCGTGGATTTTTTGAAATGTTATGAAACTTTTCAGATCCTTTATATAATTTACGAGGGAAGATTATGATGGAAGTCCATGCAAAAAATCATCTCAAAATTAGATTCCATGAAACTTCTTTAAATGCCAGTTTAGGTCAAAAAATCGTAGTATATTATACACAATTTTATACTAGTTTCGGACAGAAAATCAAATTAAATCGAGGATTGTTCGAAATGCTACGAAACTTTTCAGATCCTTCCTATATTTTACGAGGGAAGATTCCGATGGAAGTCCCGACAAAAATTTATCTCAAAATTAAATTCTATAATAGTTTCGATCCGAAATCAAATTAAATCGAGGATTATTCGAAATGCTACGAAATATTTCACATCCTTTCAATATTTTACGAGGGAATATTATGATGGAAGTCCATGCAAAAAATTATCTCAGAAATAGATTCTATGAAACTTTTTGAAGTACGAGTTTCGGTCAAAAAATCGCCGTATATTATACACAATTTTATACTAGTTTTTGTCAAAAAATCAAATTAAATCGAGGATTGTTCGAAATGCTACGAAACTTTTAAGATCCTTTCTATAATTTACGAGGGAAGATATCGATGGAAGTCCATGAAAAAAATTATCTCAGAAATAGATTCTATGAATCTTTTTGAAATACCAGTTTAGGTCAAAAAATCAAAGTATATTATACACAATTTTATACTAGTTTCGGTCAAAAAATCAAATTAAATCGAGGACTGTTCAAAATGCTACGAAACTTTTAAGATCCTTTCTATATTTTACGAGGGAAGATTACGATGGAATTCCATGCAAAAAATTATCTTAGAGTTAGATTCTATAAAACTTTTTGAAATACTAGTTTCGGTCTGAAAATCAAATGAAATTGGGATTGTTCTAAATGCTACAAAACTTTTAAGATCCTTTCTATATTTTACGAGGGAAGATTTCGATGGAAGTCCATGCTAAAAATTATCTCAGAAATATATTTTATGAAACTTTTTGAAATCCGAGTTTCAGTCAAAAAATCGTAGTATATTATACACAATTTTATACTAGTTTTGGTCAAAAAATTAAATTAAATCGAGGATTGTTCAAAATGATACGAAACTTTTAAGATCCTTTCTATATTTTACGAGGGAAGATTAAGATGGAAGTCCATGTAAAAAATTATCTCAGAGTTAGATTCTATGAAACTTTTTGATATACTAGTTTTGGTCAAAAATCGTTGTAAATTATGCACAATTTTATACTAGTTTCGGTCAGAAAATCAAATTAAATTGGGATTGTTCGAAATACTACGAAACTTTTAAGATCCTTTCGATGGAAGTCCATGCAAAAAATTATCTCTGAAATAGATTTTATGGAACTTTTTGAAATCTGAGTTTCAGTCAAAAAATCGTAGTATATTATACACAATTTTATACTAGTTTCGGTCAAAAATCAAATTAAATCGAGGATTGCTCGAAATGCTACGAAACTTTTTAGATCCTTCCTCTATTTTACGAGGGTAGATTCCGATGGAAATCCCGACAAAAATTTATCTCAAAATTAAATTCTATGTAACTTTTTGAAATTCTAGTTTCTGTCAAAAAATCGTAGTATAATATACACAGTTTTATACTAGTTTCGATCCGAAATCAAATTAAATCAAAGTTTGTTCGAAATGCTATGAAACATTTCAGATCCTTTCTATATTTTAAATAGGAATATTATGATGGAAGTCCATGCAAAAAATCATCTAAAAATTAGAATCTATAAAACTTTTTGAAATGCCAGTTTAGGTCAAAAAATCGTAGTATATTATACACAATTTTATACTAGTTTCGGTCAGAAAATCAAATGAAATCGTGGAGTGTTTGAAATGCTACGAAACTTTTCAGATCCTTTCTATAATTTACGAGGGAAGATTATGATGGAAGTCCATGCAAAAAATCATCTCAAAATTAGATTCTATGAAACTTTTTTAAATGCCAGTTTAGGTCAAAAAATTGTAGTATATTATACACAATTTTATACTAGTTTCGGACAGAAAATCAAATTAAATCGAGGATTGTTCGAAATGCTACGAAACTTTTCAGATCCTTCCTATATTTTACGAGGGAAGATTCCGATGGAAGTCCCGACAAAAATTTATCTCAAAATTAAATTCTATAATAGTTTCAATCCGAAATCAAATTAAATCGAGGATTATTCGAAATGCTACGAAACATTTCAGATCCTTTCTATATTTTACGAGGGAATATTATGATGGAAGTCCATGCAAAAAATTATCTTAGAAATAGATTCTATGAAACTTTTTGAAATACGAGTTTCGGTCAAAAAATCGTAGTATATTATACACAATTTTATACTAGTTTTTGTCAAAAAAATCAAATTAAATCGAGGATTGTTCGAAATGCTACGAAACTTTTAAGATCCTTTCTATAATTTACGAGGGAAGATATCGATGGAAGTCCATGAAAAAAATTATCTAAGAAATAGATTCTATAAATCTTTTTGAAATGCCAGTTTAGGTCAAAAAATCAAAGTATATTATACACAATTTTATACTTGTTTCGGTCAAAAATCAAATTAAATCGAGGATTGTTCAAAATGCTACGAAACTTTTAAGATCCTTTCTATATTTTACAAGGTAAGATTACGATGGAATTCCATGCAAAAAATTATCTCAGAGTTAGATTCTATGAAACTTTTTGAAATACTAGTTTCGGTCTGAAAATCAAATGAAATTGGGATTGTTCGAAATGCTACAAAACTTTTAAGATCCTTTCTATATTTTACGAGGGAAGATTTCGATGGAAGTCCATGCAAAAAATTATCTCAGAAATATATTTTATGAAACTTTTTGAAATCCGAGTTTCAGTCAAAAAATCATAGTATATTATACACAATTTTATACTAGTTTCGGTCAAAAATCAAATTAAATTGAGGATTGTTCGAAATGCTACGAAACTTTTCAGATCCTTTCTATAATTTACGAGTGAAGATTATTATGGAAGTCCATGCAAAAAATCATCTCAAAATTAGATTCTATGAAACTTTTTGAAATGCCAGTTTAGGTTAAAAAAATTGTAGTATATTATACACAAATTTATACTAGTTTCGGTCAGAAAATCAAATTAAATCGAGGATTGTTCGAAATGCTACGAAAATTTTAAGATCCTTCCTATATTTTACGAGGGAAGATTCCGATGGAAGTCCCGAACAAAAAAAAAATCTCTCAATTAGATTCTATGGAACTTTTTGAAATACCAGTTTAGGTCAAAAAATCGTAGTATAACATACACAGTTTTATACTAGTTTCGATCCGAAATCAAATTAAATCGAGGATTGTTCGAAATGCTACGAAACATTTCAGATCCTTTCTATATTTTAAAAGGGAAGATTACAATGGAAGTCCATGCAAAAAATTATCTCAGAGTTAGATTCTATGAAACTTTTTGAAATTCTAGTTTCGGTCAAAAAATCGTAGTATATTATACACAATTTTATAAAAGTTTCGGTCAGAAAATCAAATTAAATAGGGATTGTTCGAAATGCTACGAAACTTTTAAGATCCTTTCTATATTTTAAGAGGGAACATTATGATGGAAGTCCAGGCAAATAATTATCTCAGAAATAGATTCTATGACACTTTTTGAAATACGAGTTTCAGTCAAAAAATTGTAGTATATTATACACAATTTTATACTAGTTTTTATCAAAAAATAAAATGAAATCGAGGATTGTTCGAAATGCTACGTTACTTTTAAGAGCCTTTCTTTAATTAACGTGGGAAGATAATGACGGAAGTCCATGCAAAAAATTATCTCAAAATTAGATTCTATGAAACTTTTTGAAATGCCAATTTAGGTCAAAAAATCAAAGTATATTATACACAATTTTATACTAGTTTCGGTCAAAAAATCAAATTAAATCAAGGATTATTCAAAATGCTACGAAACATTTAAGATGCTATCTATATTTTACGAGGGAAGATTATAATGGAATTCCATGCAAAAAATTATCTCAGAGTTAGATTCTATGAAACTTTTTTAAATACTAGTTTCATTCAAAAATCGTATTATATTATACACAAATTTATACTAGTTTCGGTCAGAAAATCAAATTAAATCGGGATTGTTCGAAATGCTACGAAACTTTTAAGATCCTTTCTATATTTTACGAGGGACGATTTCGATGGAAGTCCAGCAAAATATTATCTCAGAAATAGATTCTATGAAACTTTTTGAAATACGAGTTTCAGTCATAAAATCGTAGTATATTATACACAACTTTATACTAGTTTCTGTCGAAAATCAAATTAAATCGAGGATTGTTCAAAATGCTAGGCAACTTTTCAAATCCTTTCTGTAATTTACGAGGGAAGATTATGATGGAATTCCATGTAAAAAATCATCTCAAAATTAGATTCTATGAAACTTTTTGAAATGCCAGTTTAGGTCAAAATATCGTAGTATATTATACATAATTTTATACTACTTTTGGTCAGAAAATCAATTTAAATCGAGGATTGTTCGAAATGCTACGAAACTCTTCAGATCCTTCCTATATTTTACGAGGGAAGTTTACGATGGAAGTCCATGCAAAAAATTATCTCAGAGTTAGATTCTATGAAACTTTTTGAAATACTAGTTTCGGTCAAAAAATCGTATTATATTATACACAATTTTATACTAGTTTCGGTCAGAAAATCAAATTAAATCGAGGATTGTTCGAAATGCTACAAAACTTTTAAGATCCTTTCTATAATTTACGAGGGAAGATAATGATGGAAGTCCATGCAAAAAAATATCTCAAAATTAGATTCTATGAAACTTTTTGAAATGCCAATTTAGGTCAAAAAATCAAAGTATATCATACACAATTTTATACTAGTTTTGGTCAAAAAATTAAATTAAATCGAGGACTGTTCAAAATGCTATGAAACTTTTAAGATCCTTTCTATATTTTACGAGGGAAGATAACAATCAAATTCCATGCAAAATATTATCTCAGAGTTAGATTCTATGAAACTTTTTGAAATACTAGTTTCGGTAAAAAAAATCGTATTATATTATACACAATTTTATACTAGTTTTGGTCAGAAAATCAAATTAAATCAGGATTGTTCGAAATGCTACGAAAGTTTTAAGATCCTTTCTATATTTTAAGAAGAAACATTATAATGGAAGTCCATGCAAAAAATTATCTCAGAAATAGATTCTATGACACTTTTTGAAATACGAGTTTCGGTCAAAAAATCATTGTATATTATACACATTTTTTTACTAGTTTCTATCAAAAAAACAAATTAAATCGAGGATTGTTTGAAATGCTACGTTACTTTTAAGATCCTTTCTATAATTTACGTGGGAAGATAATGATGGAAGTCCATGCAAAAAATTATCTCAAAATTAGATTCTATGAATCTTTTTGAAATTCCAATTTAGGTCAAAAAATCAAAGTATATTATACACAATTTTATACTAGTTTCGGTCAAAAAATCAAATTAAATCGAGGACTGTTCAAAATGCTACCAAACTTTTAAGATCCTTTCTATATTTTACCAGGGAAGATTACAATGGAATTCCATGCAAAATATTATCTCAGAGTTAGATTCTATGAAACTTTTTGAAATACTAGTTTCAGTCAAAAAATCGTATTATATTATACACAATTTTATACTAGTTCGGTCAAAAAATCAAATTAAATCGAGGATTGTTCAAAATGCTACGAAACTTTACAGATCCTTTCTATATTTTACGAGGGGAGATTTTGATGGAAGTCAATGCAAAAAATTATCTCAGAAATAGATTCTATGAAACTTTTTGAAATACGAGTTTCAGTCAAAAAATCGTAGTATATTATACACAATTTTATACTAGTTTCGGTCAAAAATCAAATTAAATTGAGGATTGTTCGAAATGCTACGAAACTTTTCAGATCATTTCTATAATTTACGAGTGAAGATTATTATGGAAGTCCATGCAAAAAATCATCTCAAAATTAGATTCTATGAAACTTTTTGAAATGCCAGTTTAGGTTAAAAAAATTGTAGTATATTATACACAAATTTATACTAGTTTCGGTCAGAAAATCAAATTAAATCGAGGATTGTTCGAAATGCTACGAAAATTTTCAGATCCTTCCTATATTTTACGAGGGAAGATTCCGATGGAAGTCCCGACAAAACAAAATATCTCTAAATTAGATTCTATGTAACTTTTTGAAATACCAGTTTAGGTCAAAAAATCGTAGTATAACATACACAGTTTTATACTAGTTTCGATCCGAAATCAAATTAAATCGAGGATTGTTCGAAATGCTACGAAACATTTCAGATCCTTTCTATATTTTACAAGGGAAGATTACAATAGAAGTCCATGCAAAAAATTATCTCAGAGTTAGATTCTATGAAACTTTTTGAAATACTAGTTTCGGTCAAAAAATCGTAGTATATTATAAACAATTTTATAAAAGTTTCGGTCAGAAAATCAAATTAAATAGGGATTGTTCGAAATGCTACGAAACTTTTAAGATCCTTTCTATATTTTAAGAGGGAACATTATGATGGAAGTCCAGGCAAAAAATTATCTCAGAAATAGATTCTATGACACTTTTTGAAATACGAGTTTCGGTCAAAAAATCGTAGTATATTATACACAATTTTATACTAGTTTTTATCAAAAAATAAAATGAAATCGAGGATTGTTCGAAATGATACGTTACTTTTAAGAGCCTTTCTATAATTAACGTGGGAAGATAATGACGGAAGTCCATGCAAAAAATTATCTCAAAATTAGATTCTATGAATCTTTTTGAAATTCCAATTTAGGTCAAAAAATCAAAGTATATTATACACAATTTTATACTAGTTTCGGTCAAAAAATCAAATTAAATCGAGGACTGTTCAAAATGCTACCAAACTTTTAAGATCCTTTCTATATTTTACCAGGGAAGATTACAATGGAATTCCATGCAAAATATTATCTCAGAGTTAGATTCTATGAAACTTTTAGAAATACTAGTTTCAGTCAAAAAATCGTATTATATTATACACAATTTTATACTAGTTCGGTCAAAAAATCAAATAATATCGAGGATTGTTGAAAATGCTACGAAACTTTTCAGATCCTTTCTATATTTTACGAGGGGAGATTTTGATGGAAGTCAATGCAAAAAATTATCTCAGAAATAGATTCTATGAAACTTTTTGAAATACGAGTTTCAATCAAAAAATCGTAGTATATTATACACAATTTTATACTAGTTTCGATCAAAAATCAAATTAAATTGAGGATTGTTCGAAATGCTACGAAACTTTTCAGATCATTTCTATAATTTACGAGTGAAGATTATTATGGAAGTACATGCAAAAAATCATCTCAAAATTAGATTCTATGAAACTTTTTGAAATGCCAGTTTAGGTTAAAAAAATTGTAGTATATTATACACAAATTTATACTAGTTTCGGTCAGAAAATCAAATTAAATCGAGGATTGTTCGAAATGCTACGAAAATTTTTTGATCCTTCCTATATTTTACGAGGGAAGATTCCGATGGAAGTCCCGACAAAACAAAATATCTCTAAATTAGATTCTATGTAACTTTTTGAAATACCAGTTTAGGTCAAAAAATCGTAGTATAACATACACAGTTTTATACTAGTTTCGATCCGAAATCAAATTAAATCGAGGATTGTTCGAAATGCTACGAAACATTTCAGATCCTTTCTATATTTTACAAGGGAAGATTACAATGGAAGTCCATGCAAAAAATTATCTCAGAGTTAGATTCTATGAAACTTTTTGAAATACTAGTTTCGGTCAAAAAATCGTAGTATATTATAAACAATTTTATAAAAGTTTCGGTCAGAAAATCAAATTAAATAGGGATTGTTCGAAATGCTACGAAACTTTTAAGATCCTTTCTATATTTTAAGAGGGAACATTATGATGGAAGTCCAGGCAAAAAATTATCTCAGAAATAGATTCTATGACACTTTTTGAAATACGAGTTTCGGTCAAAAAATCGTAGTATATTATACACAATTTTATACTACTTTTTATCAAAAAATAAAATGAAATCGAGGATTGTTCGAAATGCTACGTTACTTTTAAGAGCCTTTCTATAATTAACGTGGGAAGATAATGACGGAAGTCCATGCAAAAAATTATCTCAAAATTAGATTCTATGAATCTTTTTGAAATTCCAATTTAGGTCAAAAAATCAAAGTATATTATACACAATTTTATACTAGTTTCGGTCAAAAAATCAAATTAAATCGAGGACTGTTCAAAATGCTACCAAACTTTTAAGATCCTTTCTATATTTTACCAGGGAAGATTACAATGGAATTCCATGCAAAATATTATCTCAGAGTTAGATTCTATGAAACTTTTAGAAATACTAGTTTCAGTCAAAAAATCGTATTATATTATACACAATTTTATACTAGTTCGGTCAAAAAATCAAATAATATCGAGGATTGTTGAAAATGCTACGAAACTTTTCAGATCCTTTCTATATTTTACGAGGGGAGATTTTGATGGAAGTCAATGCAAAAAATTATCTCAGAAATAGATTCTATGAAACTTTTTGAAATACGAGTTTCAATCAAAAAATCGTAGTATATTATACACAATTTTATACTAGTTTCGATCAAAAATCAAATTAAATTGAGGATTGTTCGAAATGCTACGAAACTTTTCAGATCATTTCTATAATTTACGAGTGAAGATTATTATGGAAGTCCATGCAAAAAATCATCTCAAAATTAGATTCTATGAAACTTTTTTAAATGCCAGTTTAGGTTAAAAAAATTGTAGTATATTATACACAAATTTATACTAGTTTCGGTCAGAAAATCAAATTAAATCGAGGATTGTTCGAAATGCTACGAAAATTTTTTGATCCTTCCTATATTTTACGAGGGAAGATTCCGATGGAAGTCCCGACAAAACAAAATATCTCTAAATTAGATTCTATGTAACTTTTTGAAATACCAGTTTAGGTCAAATAATCGTAGTATAACATACACAGTTTTATACTAGTTTCGATCCGAAATCAAATTAAATCGAGGATTGTTCGAAATGCTACGAAACATTTCAGATCCTTTCTATATTTTACAAGGGAAGATTACAATGGAAGTCCATGCAAAAAATTATCTCAGAGTTAGATTCTATGAAACTTTTTGAAATACTAGTTTCGGTCAAAAAATCGTAGTATATTATAAACAATTTTATAAAAGTTTCGGTCAGAAAATCAAATTAAATAGGGATTGTTCGAAATGCTACGAAACTTTTAAGATCCTTTCTATATTTTAAGAGGGAACATTATGATGGAAGTCCAGGCAAAAAATTATCTCAGAAATAGATTCTATGACACTTTTTGAAATACGAGTTTCGGTCAAAAAATCGTAGTATATTATACACATTTTTATACTAGTTTTTATCAAAAAATAAAATGAAATCGAGGATTGTTCGAAATGCTACGTTACTTTTAAGAGCCTTTCTATAATTAACGTGGGAAGATAATGACGGAAGTCCATGCAAAAAATTATCTCAAAATTAGATTCTATGAATCTTTTTGAAATTCCAATTTAGGTCAAAAAATCAAAGTATATTATACACAATTTTATACTAGTTTCGGTCAAAAAATCAAATTAAATCGAGGACTGTTCAAAATGCTACCAAACTTTTAAGATCCTTTCTATATTTTACCAGGGAAGATTACAATGGAATTCCATGCAAAATATTATCTCAGAGTTAGATTCTATGAAACTTTTAGAAATACTAGTTTCAGTCAAAAAATCGTATTATATTATACACAATTTTATACTAGTTCGGTCAAAAAATCAAATTAAATCGAGGATTGTTCAAAATGCTACGAAACTTTTCAGATCCTTTCTATATTTTACGAGGGGAGATTTTGATGGAAGTCAATGCAAAAAATTATCTCAGAAATAGATTCTATGAAACTTTTTGAAATACGAGTTTCAATCAAAAAATCGTAGTATATTATACACAATTTTATACTAGTTTCGATCAAAAATCAAATTAAATTGAGGATTGTTCGAAATGCTACGAAACTTTTCAGATCATTTCTATAATTTACGAGTGAAGATTATTATGGAAGTCCATGCAAAAAATCATCTCAAAATTAGATTCTATGAAACTTTTTGAAATGCCAGTTTAGGTTAAAAAAATTGTAGTATATTATACACAAATTTATACTAGTTTCGGTCAGAAAATCAAATTAAATCGAGGATTGTTCGAAATGCTACGAAAATTTTTTGATCCTTCCTATATTTTACGAGGGAAGATTCTGATGGAAGTCCCGACAAAACAAAATATCTCTAAATTAGATTCTATGTAACTTTTTGAAATACCAGTTTAGGTCAAATAATCGTAGTATAACATACACAGTTTTATACTAGTTTCGATCCGAAATCAAATTAAATCGAGGATTGTTCGAAATGCTACGAAACATTTCAGATCCTTTCTATATTTTACAAGGGAAGATTACAATGGAAGTCCATGCAAAAAATTATCTCAGAGTTAGATTCTATGAAACTTTTTGAAATACTAGTTTCGGTCAAAAAATCGTAGTATATTATAAACAATTTTATAAAAGTTTCGGTCAGAAAATCAAATTAAATAGGGATTGTTCGAAATGCTACGAAACTTTAAAGATCCTTTCTATATTTTAAGAGGGAACATTATGATGGAAGTCCAGGCAAAAAATTATCTCAGAAATAGATTCTATGACACTTTTTGAAATACGAGTTTCGGTCAAAAAATCGTAGTATATTATACACATTTTTATACTAGTTTTTATCAAAAAATAAAATGAAATCGAGGATTGTTCGAAATGCTACGTTACTTTTAAGAGCCTTTCTATAATTAACGTGGGAAGATAATGACGGAAGTCCATGCAAAAAATTATCTCAAAATTAGATTCTATGAATCTTTTTGAAATTCCAATTTAGGTCAAAAAATCAAAGTATATTATACACAATTTTATACTAGTTTCGGTCAAAAAATCAAATTAAATCGAGGACTGTTCAAAATGCTACCAAACTTTTAAGATCCTTTCTATATTTTACCAGGGAAGATTACAATGGAATTCCATGCAAAATATTATCTCAGAGTTAGATTCTATGAAACTTTTAGAAATACTAGTTTCAGTCAAAAAATCGTATTATATTATACACAATTTTATACTAGTTCGGTCAAAAAATCAAATTAAATCGAGGATTGTTCAAAATGCTACGAAACTTTTCAGATCCTTTCTATATTTTACGAGGGGAGATTTTGATGGAAGTCAATGCAAAAAATTATCTCAGAAATAGATTCTATGAAACTTTTTGAAATACGAGTTTCAATCAAAAAATCGTAGTATATTATACACAATTTTATACTAGTTTCGATCAAAAATCAAATTAAATTGAGGATTGTTCGAAATGCTACGAAACTTTTCAGATCATTTCTATAATTTACGAGTGAAGATTATTATGGAAGTCCATGCAAAAAATCATCTCAAAATTAGATTCTATGAAACTTTTTGAAATGCCAGTTTAGGTTAAAAAAATTGTAGTATATTATACACAAATTTATACTAGTTTCGGTCAGAAAATCAAATTAAATCGAGGATTGTTCGAAATGCTACGAAAATTTTTTGATCCTTCCTATATTTTACGAGGGAAGATTCTGATGGAAGTCCCGACAAAACAAAATATCTCTAAATTAGATTCTATGTAACTTTTTGAAATACCAGTTTAGGTCAAATAATCGTAGTATAACATACACAGTTTTATACTAGTTTCGATCCGAAATCAAATTAAATCGAGGATTGTTCGAAATGCTACGAAACATTTCAGATCCTTTCTATATTTTACAAGGGAAGATTACAATGGAAGTCCATGCAAAAAATTATCTCAGAGTTAGATTCTATGAAACTTTTTGAAATACTAGTTTCGGTCAAAAAATCGTAGTATATTATAAACAATTTTATAAAAGTTTCGGTCAGAAAATCAAATTAAATAGGGATTGTTCGAAATGCTACGAAACTTTAAAGATCCTTTCTATATTTTAAGAGGGAACATTATGATGGAAGTCCAGGCAAAAAATTATCTCAGAAATAGATTCTATGACACTTTTTGAAATACGAGTTTCGGTCAAAAAATCGTAGTATATTATACACAATTTTATACTAGTTTTTATCAAAAAATAAAATGAAATCGAGGATTGTTCGAAATGCTACGTTACTTTTAAGAGCCTTTCTATAATTAACGTGGGAAGATAATGACGGAAGTCCATGCAAAAAATTATCTCAAAATTAGATTCTATGAATCTTTTTGAAATTCCAATTTAGGTCAAAAAATCAAAGTATATTATACACAATTTTATACTAGTTTCGGTCAAAAAATCAAATTAAATCGAGGACTGTTCAAAATGCTACCAAACTTTTAAGATCCTTTCTATATTTTACCAGGGAAGATTACAATGGAATTCCATGCAAAATATTATCTCAGAGTTAGATTCTATGAAACTTTTAGAAATACTAGTTTCAGTCAAAAAATCGTATTATATTATACACAATTTTATACTAGTTCGGTCAAAAAATCAAATTAAATCGAGGATTGTTCAAAATGCTAAGAAACTTTTCAGATCCTTTCTATATTTTACGAGGGGAGATTTTGATGGAAGTCAATGCAAAAAATTATCTCAGAAATAGATTCTATGAAACTTTTTGAAATACGAGTTTCAGTCAAAAAATCGTAGTATATTATACACAATTTTATACTAGTTTCGATCAAAAATCAAATTAAATTGAGGATTGTTCGAAATGCTACGAAACTTTTCAGATCCTTTTTATAATTTACGAGTGAAGATTATTATGGAAGTCCATGCAAAAAATCATCTCAAAATTAGATTCTATGAAACTTTTTGAAATGCCAGTTTAGGTTAAAAAAATTGTAGTATATTATACACAAATTTATACTAGTTTCGGTCAGAAAATCAAATTAAATCGAGGATTGTTCGAAATGCTACGAAAATTTTTTGATCCTTCCTATATTTTACGAGGGAAGATTCTGATGGAAGTCCCGACAAAACAAAATATCTCTAAATTAGATTCTATGTAACTTTTTGAAATACCAGTTTAGGTCAAATAATCGTAGTATAACATACACAGTTTTATACTAGTTTCGATCCGAAATCAAATTAAATCGAGGATTGTTCGAAATGCTACGAAACATTTCAGATCCTTTCTATATTTTACAAGGGAAGATTACAATGGAAGTCCATGCAAAAAATTATCTCAGAGTTAGATTCTATGAAACTTTTTGAAATACTAGTTTCGGTCAAAAAATCGTAGTATATTATAAACAATTTTATAAAAGTTTCGGTCAGAAAATCAAATTAAATAGGGATTGTTCGAAATGCTACGAAACTTTAAAGATCCTTTCTATATTTTAAGAGGGAACATTATGATGGAAGTCCAGGCAAAAAATTATCTCAGAAATAGATTCTATGACACTTTTTGAAATACGAGTTTCGGTCAAAAAATCGTAGTATATTATACACATTTTTATACTAGTTTTTATCAAAAAATAAAATGAAATCGAGGATTGTTCGAAATGCTACGTTACTTTTAAGAGCCTTTCTATAATTAACGTGGGAAGATAATGACGGAAGTCCATGCAAAAAATTATCTCAAAATTAGATTCTATGAATCTTTTTGAAATTCCAATTTAGGTCAAAAAATCAAAGTATATTATACACAATTTTATACTAGTTTCGGTCAAAAAATCAAATTAAATCGAGGACTGTTCAAAATGCTACCAAACTTTTAAGATCCTTTCTATATTTTACCAGGGAAGATTACAATGGAATTCCATGCAAAATATTATCTCAGAGTTAGATTCTATGAAACTTTTAGAAATACTAGTTTCAGTCAAAAAATCGTATTATATTATACACAATTTTATACTAGTTCGGTCAAAAAATCAAATTAAATCGAGGATTGTTCAAAATGCTACGAAACTTTTCAGATCCTTTCTATATTTTACGAGGGGAGATTTTGATGGAAGTCAATGCAAAAAATTATCTCAAAAATAGATTCTATGAAACTTTTTGAAATACGAGTTTCAATCAAAAAATCGTAGTATATTATACACAATTTTATACTAGTTTCGATCAAAAATCAAATTAAATTGAGGATTGTTCGAAATGCTACGAAACTTTTCAGATCATTTCTATAATTTACGAGTGAAGATTATTATGGAAGTCCATGCAAAAAATCATCTCAAAATTAGATTCTATGAAACTTTTTGAAATGCCAGTTTAGGTTAAAAAAATTGTAGTATATTATACACAAATTTATACTAGTTTCGGTCAGAAAATCAAATTAAATCGAGGATTGTTCGAAATGCTACGAAAATTTTTTGATCCTTCCTATATTTTACGAGGGAAGATTCTGATGGAAGTCCCGACAAAACAAAATATCTCTAAATTAGATTCTATGTAACTTTTTGAAATACCAGTTTAGGTCAAATAATCGTAGTATAACATACACAGTTTTATACTAGTTTCGATCCGAAATCAAATTAAATCGAGGATTGTTCGAAATGCTACGAAACATTTCAGATCCTTTCTATATTTTACAAGGGAAGATTACAATGGAAGTCCATGCAAAAAATTATCTCAGAGTTAGATTCTATGAAACTTTTTGAAATACTAGTTTCGGTCAAAAAATCGTAGTATATTATAAACAATTTTATAAAAGTTTCGGTCAGAAAATCAAATTAAATAGGGATTGTTCGAAATGCTACGAAACTTTAAAGATCCTTTCTATATTTTAAGAGGGAACATTATGATGGAAGTCCAGGCAAAAAATTATCTCAGAAATAGATTCTATGACACTTTTTGAAATACGAGTTTCGGTCAAAAAATCGTAGTATATTATACACAATTTTATACTAGTTTTTATCAAAAAATAAAATGAAATCGAGGATTGTTCGAAATGCTACGTTACTTTTAAGAGCCTTTCTATAATTAACGTGGGAAGATAATGACGGAAGTCCATGCAAAAAATTATCTCAAAATTAGATTCTATGAATCTTTTTGAAATTCCAATTTAGGTCAAAAAATCAAAGTATATTATACACAATTTTATACTAGTTTCGGTCAAAAAATCAAATTAAATCGAGGACTGTTCAAAATGCTACCAAACTTTTAAGATCCTTTCTATATTTTACCAGGGAAGATTACAATGGAATTCCATGCAAAATATTATCTCAGAGTTAGATTCTATGAAACTTTTAGAAATACTAGTTTCAGTCAAAAAATCGTATTATATTATACACAATTTTATACTAGTTCGGTCAAAAAATCAAATTAAATCGAGGATTGTTCAAAATGCTAAGAAACTTTTCAGATCCTTTCTATATTTTACGAGGGGAGATTTTGATGGAAGTCAATGCAAAAAATTATCTCAGAAATAGATTCTATGAAACTTTTTGAAATACGAGTTTCAGTCAAAAAATCGTAGTATATTATACACAATTTTATACTAGTTTCGATCAAAAATCAAATTAAATTGAGGATTGTTCGAAATGCTACGAAACTTTTCAGATCCTTTTTATAATTTACGAGTGAAGATTATTATGGAAGTCCATGCAAAAAATCATCTCAAAATTAGATTCTATGAAACTTTTTGAAATGCCAGTTTAGGTTAAAAAAATTGTAGTAAATTATACACAAATTTATACTAGTTTCGGTCAGAAAATCAAATTAAATCGAGGATTGTTCGAAATGCTACGAAAATTTTCAGATCCTACCTATATTTTACGAGGGAAGATTCCGATGGAAGTCCCGACAAAAAAAAAAATCTCTAAATTAGATTCTATGGAACTTTTTGAAATACCAGTTTAGGTCAAATAATCGTAGTATAACATACACAGTTTTATACTAGTTTCGATCCGAAATCAAATTAAATCGAGGATTGTTCGAAATGCTACGAAACATTTCAGATCCTTTCTATATTTTACAAGGGAAGATTACAATGGAAGTCCATGCAAAAAATTATCTCAGAGTTAGATTCTATGAAACTTTTTGAAATACTAGTTTCGGTCAAAAAATCGTAGTATATTATAAACAATTTTATAAAAGTTTCGGTCAGAAAATCAAATTAAATAGGGATTGTTCGAAATGCTACGAAACTTTAAAGATCCTTTCTATATTTTAAGAGGGAACATTATGATGGAAGTCCAGGCAAAAAATTATCTCAGAAATAGATTCTATGACACTTTTTGAAATACGAGTTTCGGTCAAAAAATCGTAGTATATTATACACAATTTTATACTAGTTTTTATCAAAAAATCAAATGAAATCGAGGATTGTTCGAAATGCTACGTTACTTTTAAGAGCCATTCTATAATTAACATGGGAAGATAATGACGGAGGTCCATGCAAAAAATTATATCAAAATTAGATTCTATGAATCTTTTTGAAATTCCAATTTAGGTCAAAAAATCAAAGTATATTATACACAATTTTATACTAGTTTCGGTCAAAAAATCAAATTAAATCGAGGACTGTTCAAAATGCTACCAAACTTTTAAGATCCTTTCTATATTTTACCAGGGAAGATTACAATGGAATTCCATGCAAAATATTATCTCAGAGTTAGATTCTATGAAACTTTTAGAAATACTAGTTTCAGTCAAAAAATCGTATTATATTATACACAATTTTATACTAGTTCGGTCCAAAAATCAAATTAAATCGAGGATTGTTCAAAATGCTAAGAAACTTTTCAGATCCTTTCTATATTTTACGAGGGGAGATTTTGATGGAAGTCAATGCAAAAAATTATCTCAGAAATAGATTCTATGAAACTTTTTGAAATACGAGTTTCAGTCAAAAAATCGTAGTATATTATACACAATTTTATACTAGTTTCGATCAAAAATCAAATTAAATTGAGGATTGTTCGAAATGCTACGAAACTTTTCAGATCCTTTTTATAATTTACGAGTGAAGATTATTATGGAAGTCCATGCAAAAAATCATCTCAAAATTAGATTCTATGAAACTTTTTGAAATGCCAGTTTAGGTTAAAAAAATTGTAGTATATTATACACAAATTTATACTAGTTTCGGTCAGAAAATCAAATTAAATCGAGGATTGTTCGAAATGCTACGAAAATTTTCAGATCCTACCTATATTTTACGAGGGAAGATTCCGATGGAAATCCTGACAAAAAAAAATATCTCTAAATTAGATTCTATGGAACTTTTTGAAATACCAGTTTAGGTCAAATAATCGTAGTATAACATACACAGTTTTATACTAGTTTCGATCCGAAATCAAATTAAATCGAGGATTGTTCGAAATGCTACGAAACATTTCAGATCCTTTCTATATTTTACAAGGGAAGATTACAATGGAAGTCCATGCAAAAAATTATCTCAGAGTTAGATTCTATGAAACTTTTTGAAATACTAGTTTCGGTCAAAAAATCGTAGTATATTATAAACAATTTTATAAAAGTTTCGGTCAGAAAATCAAATTAAATAGGGATTGTTCGAAATGCTACGAAACTTTTAAGATCCTTTCAATATTTTAAGAGGGAACATTATGATGGAAGTCCAGGCAAAAAATTATCTCAGAAATAGATTCTATGACACTTTTTGAAATACGAGTTTCGGTCAAAAAATCGTAGTATATTATACACAATTTTATACTAGTTTTTATCAAAAAATCAAATGAAATCGAGGATTGTTCGAAATGCTACGTTACTTTTAAGAGCCTTTCTATAATTAACGTGGGAAGATAATGACGGAAGTCCATGCAAAAAATTATCTCAAAATTAGATTCTATGAATCTTTTTGAAATTCCAATTTAGGTCAAAAAATCAAAGTATATTATACACAATTTTATACTAGTCTCGGTCAAAAAATCAAATTAAATCGAGGACTGTTCAA
The DNA here is from genome assembly GCA_963966055.1 of Lathyrus aphaca. Classification (NCBI taxonomy): domain Eukaryota; kingdom Viridiplantae; phylum Streptophyta; class Magnoliopsida; order Fabales; family Fabaceae; genus Lathyrus; species Lathyrus aphaca. The sequence goes on from OZ014523.1 coordinate 11,390,995, forward strand.
AATGCTACCAAACTTTTAAGATCCTTTCTATATTTTACCAGGGAAGATTACAATGGAATTCCATGCAAAATATTATCTCAGAGTTAGATTCTATGAAACTTTTAGAAATACTAGTTTCAGTCAAAAAATCGTATTATATTATACACAATTTTATAATAGTTCGGTCAAAAAATCAAATTAAATCGAGGATTGTTCAAAATGCTACGAAGCTTTTCAGATCCTTTCTATATTTTACGAGGGGAGATTTTGATGGAAGTCAATGCAAAAAATTATCTCAGAAATAGATTCTATGAAACTTTTTGAAATACGAGTTTCAGTCAAAAAATCGTAGTATATTATACACAATTTTATACTAGTTTCGGTCAAAAATCAAATTAAATTGAGGATTGTTCGAAATGCTACGAAACTTTTCAGATCCTTTCTATAATTTACGAGTGAAGATTATTATGGAAGTCCATGCAAAAAATCATCTCAAAATTAGATTCTATGAAACTTTTTGAAATGCCAGTTTAGGTTAAAAAAATTGTAGTATATTATACACAAATTTATACTAGTTTCGGTCAGAAAATCAAATTAAATCGAGGATTGTTCGAAATGCTACGAAAATTTTCAGATCCTTCCTATATTTTACGAGGGAAGATTCCGATGGAAGTCCCGACAAAAAAAAAATATCTAAATTAGATTCTATGGAACTTTTTGAAATACCAGTTTAGGTCAAATAATCGTAGTATAACATACACAGTTTTGTACTAGTTTCGATCCGAAATCAAATTAAATCGAGGATTGTTCGAAATGCTACGAAACATTTCAGATCCTTTCTATATTTTACAAGGGAAGATTAAAATGGAAGTCCATGCAAAAAATTATCTCAGAGTTAGATTCTATGAAACTTTTTGAAATACTAGTTTCGGTCAAAAAATCGTAGTATATTATAAACAATTTTATAAAAGTTTCGGTCAGAAAATCAAATTAAATAGGGATTGTTCGAAATGCTACGAAACTTTTAAGATCCTTTCTATATTTTAAGAGGGAACATTATGATGGAAGTCCAGGCAAAAAATTATCTCAGAAATAGATTCTATGACACTTTTTGAAATACGAGTTTCGGTCAAAAAATCGTAGTATATTATACACAATTTTATACTAGTTTTTATCAAAAAATCAAATGAAATCGAGGATTGTTCGAAATGCTACGTTACTTTTAAGAGCCTTTCTATAATTAACGTGGGAAGATAATGACGGAAGTCCATGCAAAAAATTATCTCAAAATTAGATTCTATGAATCTTTTTGAAATTCCAATTTAGGTCAAAAAATCAAAGTATATTATACACAATTTTATACTAGTCTCGGTCAAAAAATCAAATTAAATCGAGGACTGTTCAAAATGCTACCAAACTTTTAAGATCCTTTCTATATTTTACCAGGGAAGATTACAATGGAATTCCATGCAAAATATTATCTCAGAGTTAGATTCTATGAAACTTTTAGAAATACTAGTTTCAGTCAAAAAATCGTATTATATTATACACAATTTTATAATAGTTCGGTCAAAAAATCAAATTAAATCGAGGATTGTTCAAAATGCTACGAAGCTTTTCAGATCCTTTCTATATTTTACGAGGGGAGATTTTGATGGAAGTCAATGCAAAAAATTATCTCAGAAATAGATTCTATGAAACTTTTTGAAATACGAGTTTCAGTCAAAAAATCGTAGTATATTATACACAATTTTATACTAGTTTCGGTCAAAAATCAAATTAAATTGAGGATTGTTCGAAATGCTACGAAACTTTTCAGATCCTTTCTATAATTTACGAGTGAAGATTATTATGGAAGTCCATGCAAAAAATCATCTCAAAATTAGATTCTATGAAACTTTTTGAAATGCCAGTTTAGGTTAAAAAAATTGTAGTATATTATACACAAATTTATACTAGTTTCGGTCAGAAAATCAAATTAAATCGAGGATTGTTCGAAATGCTACGAAAATTTTCAGATCCTTCCTATATTTTACGAGGGAAGATTCCGATGGAAGTCCCGACAAAAAAAAAATATCTAAATTAGATTCTATGGAACTTTTTGAAATACCAGTTTAGGTCAAATAATCGTAGTATAACATACACAGTTTTGTACTAGTTTCGATCCGAAATCAAATTAAATCGAGGATTGTTCGAAATGCTACGAAACATTTCAGATCCTTTCTATATTTTACAAGGGAAGATTAAAATGGAAGTCCATGCAAAAAATTATCTCAGAGTTAGATTCTATGAAACTTTTTGAAATACTAGTTTCGGTCAAAAAATCGTAGTATATTATAAACAATTTTATAAAAGTTTCGGTCAGAAAATCAAATTAAATAGGGATTGTTCGAAATGCTACGAAACTTTTAAGATCCTTTCTATATTTTAAGAGGGAACATTATGATGGAAGTCCAGGCAAAAAATTATCTCAGAAATAGATTCTATGACACTTTTTGAAATACGAGTTTCGGTCAAAAAATCGTAGTATATTATACACAATTTTATACTAGTTTTTATCAAAAAATCAAATGAAATCGAGGATTGTTCGAAATGCTACGTTACTTTTAAGAGCCTTTCTATAATTAACGTGGGAAGATAATGACGGAAGTCCATGCAAAAAATTATCTCAAAATTAGATTCTATGAATCTTTTTGAAATTCCAATTTAGGTCAAAAAATCAAAGTATATTATACACAATTTTATACTAGTCTCGGTCAAAAAATCAAATTAAATCGAGGACTGTTCAAAATGCTACCAAACTTTTAAGATCCTTTCTATATTTTACCAGGGAAGATTACAATGGAATTCCATGCAAAATATTATCTCAGAGTTAGATTCTATGAAACTTTTAGAAATACTAGTTTCAGTCAAAAAATCGTATTATATTATACACAATTTTATAATAGTTCGGTCAAAAAATCAAATTAAATCGAGGATTGTTCAAAATGCTACGAAGCTTTTCAGATCCTTTCTATATTTTACGAGGGGAGATTTTGATGGAAGTCAATGCAAAAAATTATCTCAGAAATAGATTCTATGAAACTTTTTGAAATACGAGTTTCAGTCAAAAAATCGTAGTATATTATACACAATTTTATACTAGTTTCGGTCAAAAATCAAATTAAATTGAGGATTGTTCGAAATGCTACGAAACTTTTCAGATCCTTTCTATAATTTACGAGTGAAGATTATTATGGAAGTCCATGCAAAAAATCATCTCAAAATTAGATTCTATGAAACTTTTTGAAATGCCAGTTTAGGTTAAAAAAATTGTAGTATATTATACACAAATTTATACTAGTTTCGGTCAGAAAATCAAATTAAATCGAGGATTGTTCGAAATGCTACGAAAATTTTCAGATCCTACCTATATTTTACGAGGGAAGATTCCGATGGAAATCCCGACAAAAAAAAAATCTCTAAATTAGATTCTATGGAACTTTTTGAAATACCAGTTTAGGTCAAATAATCGTAGTATAACATACACAGTTTTATACTAGTTTCGATCCGAAATCAAATTAAATCGAGGATTGTTCGAAATGCTACGAAACATTTCAGATCCTTTCTATATTTTACAAGGGAAGATTACAATGGAAGTCCATGCAAAAAATTATCTCAGAGTTAGATTCTATGAAACTTTTTGAAATACTAGTTTCGGTCAAAAAATCGTAGTATATTATAAACAATTTTATAAAAGTTTCGGTCAGAAAATCAAATTAAATAGGGATTGTTCGAAATGCTACGAAACTTTTAAGATCCTTTCTATATTTTAAGAGGGAACATTATGATGGAAGTCCAGGCAAAAAATTATCTCAGAAATAGATTCTATGACACTTTTTGAAATACGAGTTTCGGTCAAAAAATCGTAGTATATTATACACAATTTTATACTAGTTTTTATCAAAAAATCAAATGAAATCGAGGATTGTTCGAAATGCTACGTTACTTTTAAGAGCCTTTCTATAATTAACGTGGGAAGATAATGACGGAAGTCCATGCAAAAAATTATCTCAAAATTAGATTCTATGAATCTTTTTGAAATTCCAATTTAGGTCAAAAAATCAAAGTATATTATACACAATTTTATACTAGTTTCGGTCAAAAAATCAAATTAAATCGAGGACTGTTCAAAATGCTACCAAACTTTTAAGATCCTTTCTATATTTTACCAGGGAAGATTACAATGGAATTCCATGCAAAATATTATCTCAGAGTTAGATTCTATGAAACTTTTAGAAATACTAGTTTCAGTCAAAAAATCGTATTATATTATACACAATTTTATACTAGTTTCGGTCAAAAATCAAATTAAATCGAGGATTGTTCGAAATGCTAGGAAATGGTTCAGATCCTTTCTGTAATTTACGAGGGAAGATTATGATGGAAGTCCATGGAAAAAATCATCTCAAAATTAGATTCTATGAAACTTTTTGAAATGCAAGTTTAGGTCAAAATATCGTAGTATATTATACATAATTTTATACTAGTTTTGGTCAGAAAATCAAATTAAATCGAGGATTGTTCGAAATGCTACGAAACTCTTCAGATCCTTCCTATATTTTACGAGGGAAGATTACGATGGAAGTCCATGCAAAAAATTATCTCAGAGTTAGATTCTATGAAACTTTTTGAAATACTAGTTTCGGTCAAAAAATCGTATTATATTATACACAATTTTATACTAGTTTCGGTCAAAATATCAAATTAAATCGAGGATTGTTCGAAATGCTACGAAACTTTTAAGATCCTTTCTATAATTTACGAGGGAAGATAATGATGGAAGTCCATGCAAAAAAATATCTCAAAATTAGATTCTATGAAACTTTTTGAAATGCCAATTTAGGTCAAAAAATCAAAGTATATCATACACAATTTTATACTAGTTTTGGTCAAAAAATTAAATTAAATCGAGGACTGTTCAAAATGCTACGAAACTTTTAAGATCCTTTCTATATTTTACGAGGGAAGATAACAATCAAATTCCATGCAAAATATTATCTCAGAGTTAGATTCTATGAAACTTTTTGAAATACTAGTTTCGGTAAAAAATCGTATTATATTATACACAATTTTATACTAGTTTTGGTCAGAAAATCAAATTAAATCAGGATTGTTCGAAATGCTACGAAAGTTTTAAGATCCTTTCTATATTTTAAGAAGAAACATTATGATGGAAGTCCATGCAAAAAATTATCTCAGAAATAGATTCTATGACACTTTTTGAAATACGAGTTTCGGTCAAAAAATCATTGTATATTATACACATTTTTTTACTAGTTTCTATCAAAAAATCAAAGTAAATCGAGGATTGTTTGAAATGCTACGTTACTTTTAAGATCCTTTCTATAATTTACGTGGGAAGATAATGATGGAAGTCCATGCAAAAAATTATCTCAAAATTAGATTCTATGAATCTTTTTGAAATTCCAATTTAGGTCAAAAAATCAAAGTATATTATACACAATTTTATACTAGTTTCGGTCAAAAAATCAAATTAAATCGAGGACTGTTCAAAATGCTACCAAACTTTTAAGATCCTTTCTATATTTTACCAGGGAAGATTACCATGGAATTCCATGCAAAATATTATCTCAGAGTTAGATTCTATGAAACTTTTTGAAATACTAGTTTCAGTCAAAAAATCGTATTATATTATACACAATTTTATACTAGTTCGGTCAAAAAATCAAATTAAATCGAGGATTGTTCAAAATGCTACGAAACTTTTCAGATCCTTTCTATATTTTACGAGGGGAGATTTTGATGGAAGTCAATGCAAAAAATTATCTCAGAAATAGATTCTATGAAACTTTTTGAAATACGAGTTTCAGTCAAAAAATCGTAGTATATTATACACAATTTTATACTAGTTTCGATCAAAAATCAAATTAAATTGAGGATTGTTCGAAATGCTACGAAACTTTTAAGATGCTATCTATATTTTACGAGGGAAGATTATAATGGAATTCCATGCAAAAAATTATCTCAGAGTTAGATTCTATGAAACTTTTTTAAATACTAGTTTCATTCAAAAATCGTATTATATTATACACAAATTTATACTAGTTTCGGTCAGAAAATCAAATTAAATCGGGATTGTTCGAAATGCTACGAAACTTTTAAGATCCTTTCTATATTTTACGAGGGAAGATTTCGATGGAAGTCCAGCAAAATATTATCTCAGAAATAGATTCTATGAAACTTTTTGAAATATGAGTTTCAGTCATAAAATCGTAGTATATTATACACAACTTTATACTAGTTTCTGTCGAAAATCAAATTAAATCGAGGATTGTTCAAAATTCTAGGCAACTTTTCTGATCCTTTCTGTAATTTACGAGGGAAGATTATGATGGAATTCCATGTAAAAAATCATCTCAAAATTAGATTCTATGAAACTTTTTGAAATGCCATTTTAGGTCAAAAATCTTAGTATATTATATATAATTTTATACTTGTTTTGGTCATAAAATCAAATTAAATCGAGGATTGTTCGAAATCCTACGAAACTCTTCAGATCCTTCCTATATTTTACGAGGGAAGATTACGATGGAAGTCCATGCAAAAAATTATCTCAGAATTAGATTCTATAAAAAATTTTGAAATACTAGTTTCGGTCAAAAAATCGTATTATATTATACACAATTTTATACTAGTTTCGGTCAGAAAATCAATTTAAATCGGGATTGATCGAAAGGCTATGAAACTTTTAAGATCCTTTCTATATTTTACGAGTGAAGATTTCGATGGAAGTCCATGCAAAAAATTATCTCAGAAACAGATTCTATGAGACTTTTTGAAATACGAGTTTCAGTTAAAAAATGTGTAGTATATTATACACAATTTTATACTAGTTTCGGTCAAAAATCAAATTAAATCGAGGATTGTTCGAAATGCTAGGAAATGGTTCAGATCCTTTCTGTAATTTACGAGGGAAGATTATGATGGAAGTCCATGGAAAAAATCATCTCAAAATTAGATTCTATGAATCTTTTTGAAATGCAAGTTTAGGTCAAAATATCGTAGTATATTATACATAATTTTATACTAGTTTTGGTCAGAAAATCAAATTAAATCGAGGATTGTTCGAAATGCTACGAAACTCTTCAGATCCTTCCTATATTTTACGAGGGAAGATTACGATGGAAGTCCATGCATAAAATTATCTCAGAGTTAGATTCTATGAAACTTTTTGAAATACTAGTTTCGGTCAAAAAAATCGTATTATATTATACACAATTTTATACTAGTTTCGGTCAAAATATCAAATTAAATCGAGGATTATTCGAAATGCTACGAAACTTTTAAGATCCTTTCTATAATTTACGAGGGAAGATAATGATGGAAGTCGATGCAAAAAAATATCTCAAAATTAGATTCTATGAAACTTTTTGAAATGCCAATTTAGGTCAAAAAATCAAAGTATATCATACACAATTTTATACTAGTTTTGGTCAAAAAATTAAATTAAATCGAGGACTGTTCAAAATGCTACGAAACTTTTAAGATCCTTTCTATATTTTACGAGGGAAGATAACAATCAAATTCCATGCAAAATATTATCTCAGAGTTAGATTCTATGAAACTTTTTGAAATACTAGTTTCGGTAAAAAATCGTATTATATTATACACAATTTTATACTAGTTTTGGTCAGAAAATCAAATTAAATCAGGATTGTTCGAAATGATACGAAAGTTTTAAGATCCTTTCTATATTTTAAGAAGAAACATTATGATGGAAGTCCATGCAAAAAATTATCTCAGAAATAGATTCTATGACACTTTTTGAAATACGAGTTTCGGTCAAAAAATCATTGTATATTATACACATTTTTTTACTAGTTTCTATCAAAAAATCAAATTAAATCGAGGATTGTTTGAAATGCTACGTTACTTTTAAGAGCCTTTCTATAATTTACGTGGGAAGATAATGATGGAAGTCCATGCAAAAAATTATCTCAAAATTAGATTCTATGAATCTTTTTGAAATTCCAATTTAGGTCAAAAAATCAAAGTATATTATACACAATTTTATACTAGTTTCGGTCAAAAAATCAAATTAAATCGAGGACTGTTCAAAATGCTACCAAACTTTTAAGATCCTTTCTATATTTTACCAGGGAAGATTACCATGGAATTCCATGCAAAATATTATCTCAGAGTTAGATTCTATGAAACTTTTTGAAATACTAGTTTCAGTCAAAAAATCGTATTATATTATACACAATTTTATACTAGTTAGGTCAAAAAATCAAATTAAATCGAGGATTGTTCAAAATGCTACGAAACTTTTCAGATCCTTTCTATATTTTACGAGGGGAGATTTTGATGGAAGTCAATGCAAAAAATTATCTCAGAAATAGATTCTATGAAACTTTTTGAAATACGAGTTTCAGTCAAAAAATCGTAGTATATTATACACAATTTTATACTAGTTTTGGTCAAAAATCAAATTAAATCGTGGATTGTTCGAAATGCTACGAAACTCTTCAGATCCTTCCTATATTTTACAAGGGAAGATTACGATGGAAGTCCATGCAAAAAATTATCTCAGAGTTAGATTCTATGAAACTTTTTGAATTACTAGTTTCAGTCAAAAAAATCGTATTATATTATACACAATTTTATACTAGTTTCGGTCAAAAATCAAATTAAATCGAGGATTGTTCGAAATGCTAGGAATCTTTTCAGATGCTTTCTGTAATTTACGAGGGAAGATTATGATGGAAGTCCATGTAAAAAATCATCTCAAAATTAGATTCTATGAAACTTTTTGAAATGCCAGTTTAGGTCAAAAAATCGTAGTATATTATACATAATTTTATACTAGTTTTGGTCAGAAAATCAAATTAAATCGAGGATTGTTCGAAATGCTACGAAACTCTTCAGATCCTTCCTATATTTTACAAGGGAAGATAATGATGGAAGTCCATGCAAAAAATTATCTCAGAGTTAGATTCTATGAAACTTTTTGAAATACTAGTTTCGGTCAAAACATCGTAGTATATTATACAATTTTTAATACTAGTTTCGGTCAGAAAATCAAATTAAATCGGGATTGTTCGAAATGCTACGAAACTTTTAAGATCCTTTCTATATTTTACGAGGGAAGATTATCTAATTTTGTCAAAAAAATCAAATTAAATCGAGGATTGTTCGAAATGCTACGAAACCTTACAGGTCCTTTCTATATGTTACGAGGGAAGGTTATGAGGGAAGTCCATGCAAAAAATTATCTTAAAATTATATTCTATGAAACTTTTTGAAATACTAGTTTTGATCAAAAAATCATTGTAAATTATACACAATTTTATACTAGTTTCGGTCAAAAAATCAATTTAAATCGAGGATTTTTCGAAATTCAACGAAAAGTTTCAGATCCTTTCTATATGTTATGAGGGAAGTTTATGATGGATGTCCATGCAAAAATTATCTCATAATTAGATTTATGAACTTTTTGAAATGCTAGTTTAGGTCAAAAAATCAAATTTAATCATGGGTTGTTCAAAATGCTACGAAACTTTTCAGATCCTTTCTATATGTTACGAGGGAAGGTTATGATGGAAGTTCGTGCAAAACATTATCTCAAAATTACATTCTATGAAACTTTTTTAAATAATAGTTTCGTTCAAAAAATTGTAGTATATTATACACAATTCTATACTAGTTTCGGTCAAAAAATAAAATTAAATCGAGGATTGTTCGAAATGCTACGAAACTTTACAGGTCTTGTCTATAGTTTACGAGGGATGGTTATGATGGAAGTCCATGCAAAAATTGTCTACAAATTAGATTCTATGAAACATTTTGAAATACTAGTTTTTGTCAAAAAATCATAGTATATTATACACAATTTTTCACTAGTTTCTGACAAAAAATCAAATTAAATCGAGGATTGTTCTAAATGCTACGAAACTTTTCAGATCCTTTCAATATGTTACGAGGGAAGGTTAGGATGGAATTCCATGCAAAAAATTATCTCAATTAATTTCTATGAAACTTTTTGAAATACTAGTTTCGGTCAAAAAATCGTAGTATATTATACACAATTCTATACTAGTTTCGGTCAAAAAATAAAATTAAATCGAGGATTGTTCGAAATGATACGAAAATTTACAGGTCCTTTCTATATGTTACGAGGGAAGGATATGATGGAAGTCCATGCAAAAAATTTGTCTCAAAATTAGATTCTATGAAACTTTTTGAAATACTAGTTTCGGTCAAAAAATCATAGTATATTATACACAATTTTATACTAGTTTCGGTCAAAAAATTATAGTATATTATACACAATTTTATACTAGTTTCCGTCAAAAAATCGTAGTATATTATGCACAATTTTATACTAGTTTAGGTCAAAAATCAAATTAAATTGTGGATTGTTCGAAATGCTACGAAACTCTTCAGATCCTTCCTATATTTTACAAGGGAAGATTACGATGGAAATCCATGCAAAAAATTATCTCAGAGTTAGATTCTATGAAACTTTTTGAAATACTAGTTTCAGTCAAAAAAAACGTATTATATTATACACAATTTTATACTAGTTTCGGTCAAAAATCAAATTAAATCGAGGATTGTTCGAAATGCTAGGAAACTTTTCAGATCCTTTCTGTAATTTACAAGGGAAGATTATGACGGAAGTCCATGTAAAAAATCATCTCAAAATTAGATTCTATGAAACTTTTTGAAATGCCAGTTTAGGTAAAAAAAATCGTAGTATATTATACATAATTTTATACTAGTTTTGGTCAGAAAATCAAATTAAATCGAGGATTGTTCGAAATGCTACGAAACTCTTCAGATCCTTCCTATATTTTACAAGGGAAGATAATGATGGAAGTCCATGCAAAAAATTATCTCAGAGTTAGATTCTATGAAACTTTTTGAAATACTAGTTTCGGTCAAAACATCGTAGTATATTATACACAATTTGATACTAGTTTCGGTCAGAAAATCAAATTAAATCGGGATTGTTCGAAATGCTACGAAACTTTTAAGATCCTTTCTATATTTTACGAGGGAAGATTATCTAATTTTGTCAAAAAATCAAATTAAATCGAGGATTGTTCGAAATGCTACGAAACCTTACAGGTCCTTTCTATATGTTACGAGGGAAGGTTATGAGGAAAGTCCATGCAAAAAATTATCTTAAAATTATATTCTATGAAACTTTTTGAAATACTAGTTTTGATCAAAAAATCATTGTAAATTATACACAATTTTATACTAGTTTCGGTCAAAAAATCAATATATATCGAGGATTTTTCGAAATTCAACGAAAAGTTTCAGATCCATTCTATATGTTATGAGGGAAGGTTATGATGGATGTCCATGCAAAAATTATCTCAAAATTAGATTTATGAACTTTTTGAAATGCTAGTTTAGGTCAAAAAATCAAATTTAATCATGGGTTGTTCAAAATGCTACGAAACTTTTCAGATCCTTTCTATATGTTACGAGGGAAGGTTATGATGGAAGTTCGTGCAAAACATTATCTCAAAATTACATTCTATGAAACTTTTTTAAATAATAGTTTCGTTCAAAAAATTGTAGTATATTATACACAATTCTATACTAGTTTCGGTCAAAAAATAAAATTAAATCGAGGATTGTTCGAAATGCTACGAAATTTTACAGGTCTTGTCTATATGTTACGAGGGATGGTTATGATGGAAGTCCATGCAAAAATTGTCTACAAATTAGATTCTATGAAACATTTTGAAATACTAGTTTTGGTAAAAAAATCATAGTATATTATACACAATTTTTCATTAGTTTCTGACAAAAAATCAAATTAAATCGAGGATTGTTCGAAATGCTACGAAAATTTTCAGATCATTTCTATATGTTACGAGGGAAGGTTAGGATGGAATTCCATGCAAAAAATTATCTCAATTAATTTCTATGAAACTTTTTGAAATACTAGTTTCGGTCAAAAAATCGTAGTATATTATACACAATTCTATACTAGTTTCGGTCAAAAAATAAAATTAAATCGAGGATTGTTCGAAATGATACGAAAATTTACAGGTCCTTTCTATATATTACGAGGGAAGGATATGATGGAAGTCCATGCAAAAAATTTGTCTCAAAATTAGATTCTATGAAACTTTTTGAAATACTAGTTTCGGTCAAAAAATTATAGTATATTATACACAATTTTATACTAGTTTCGGTCAAAAAACTATAGTATATTATACACAATTTTATACTAGTTTCGGTCAAAAAATCATAGTATATTATACACAATTTTATACTAGTTTCGGTCAAAAAATCAAATTAAATCGAGGATTGTATGAAATTCTACGAAACGTTTCAGATCCTCTATATATGTTATGAGGGAAGGTTATGATGGAAGTCCATGACAAAAATCACCACAAAATTAGATTCTATGAAACTTTTTGAAATACTAGTTTTGGTCAAAAATTGTAGTATAATATACACAATTTTTCACTAGTTTATGTCAAAAAATCAAATTAAATCGAGGATTGTTCGAAATGCTACGAAACCTTATAGATCCTTTCTATATGTTACGAGGGAAGGTTATGATGGAAGTCAATGCAAAAAATTATCTTAAAATTAAATTCTATGAAACTTTTTGAAATACTAGTTTCGATCAAAAAATCATAGTATATTATACACAATTTTATACTAGTTTCGGTCAAAAAATCAAATTAAATCAAGGATTGTTCGAAATGCTACGAAACTTTTCAGATCCTTTCTATATGTTACGAGGGAAGGTTATGATGGATGTCCATGCAAAAATTATCTCAAAATTAGATTCTATGAATGTTATAATTAGAGTTTGACCTAACTCACCCTACAAAACCGATTGGTAAGGTGAGGAGTGTCACCCTATTTAAACCCTTTGTGAGTTATATATTTAGCCAATGTGGGACTTGGGTTTTTCCCAATACACCCCCGTGCGCCCAACACATCTTGGGCTTGGTGCGCATATTAAATGGTGGGTGGCCCGAATCGATAGGCTCTTGATACCATGTTAGAATTAGAGTTTGACCTAACTCACCCTAAAAAACCGGTTGGTAAGGTGAGGAGTGTCACCCTATTTAAACCCTTTGAGTTATATATTTAGCCAATGTGGGATTTGGGTTTTTCCCAATAATGAACTTTTTGAAATGTTAGTTTAGGTCAAAAAATCAAATTTAATTGTGGTTTGTTCAAAATGCTATGAAAATTTTCAGATCCTTTCAATATGTTACGAGGAAAGGTTATGATGGAATTCCGTGCAAAACATTATCTCAAAATTACATTCTATGAAACTTTTTTAAATAATATTTTTGTTCATAAAATCATAGTATATTATACACAATTCTATACTAGTTTCGGTCAAAAAATAATATTAAATCGAGGATTGTTCAAAATGCTACGAAACTTTACAGGTCCTATCAATATGTTACGAGGGAAGGTTATGATGGAAGTCCATGCAAAAAATTGTCTCAAAATTAGATTCTATGAAACTTTTTGAAATACTAGTTTCGGTCAAAAAATCATAGTATATTATACACAATTTTATACTAGTTTCGGTCAAAAATTCAAATAAATAGAGGATTGTTCGAAATTCTACGAAACGTTTTAGATCCTCTATATATGTTATGAGGGAAGGTTATGATGGAAGTCCATGCAAAAAATCACCTCAAAATTAGATACTTTAAAACTTTTTGAAATACTAGTTTTGGTCAAAAGTTGTAGTATAATATACACAATTTTTCACTAGTTTCTGTCAAAAAATAAAATTAAATCGAGGATTGTTCAAAATGCTACGGAACCTTAAAGGTCCTTTCTATATGTTATGAGGGAATGTTATGACGGAAGTCCATGCAAAAAATTAGCTTAAAATTTGATTCTATGAAACTTTTTGAAATACTAGTTTAGATCAAAAAATCATAGTATATTATACATAATTTTATACTAATTTTAGTCAAGAAAATCAAATTAAATCGAGGATTGTTCGAAATGCTACGAAATTTTTCAGATCCTTTCTATATTTTACGAGGGAAGGTTTTGATGGATGTCCATGCAAAAATTATCTCAAAATTAGATTCTATGAACTTTTTGAAATACTAGGTTCTATCAAAAATCAAATTTAATCATGGGTTGTTCAAAACGCTACGAAACTTTTCAGATCCTTTCTATATGTTACGAGGGAAGGTTATGATGTTAGTTCGTGCAAAACATTATCTCAAAACTACATTCTATGAAACATTTTTAAATAATAGTTTCGTTAAAAAATTCGTAGTATATTATACACAATTCTATACTAGTTTCGGTCAAAAAATAAAATTAAATCGAGGATTGTTCGAAATGCTACGAAACTTTACAGGTCCTGTCTAATTTTTACGAGGGAAGGTTATGATGGAAGTCCATGCAAAATATTGTCTCAAAATTAGATTTTATGAAACTTTTTGAAATACTAGTTTCGATCTAAAAATCATAGTATATTATACACAATTTTTCACTAGTTTCTTTCGAAAATATCAAATTAAATCGAGGATTGTTCAAAATGCTACGAAACTTTTCAGATCCTTTCTATATGTTACGAGGGAAGGTTAGGATATAATTCCATGAAACAAATTATCTCAAAATTAATTTCTATGAAACTTTTTGAAATACTAGTTTCAGTCAAAAAATCGTAGTATATTATACACAATTCTATACTAGTTTCGGTCAAAAAATATAATTAAATCGAGAATTGTTTGAAATGATACGTAAATTTACAGGTCCTTTCTATATGTTACGAGGGAAGGTTATGATGGAAGTCCATGCAAAAAAAATGTCTCAAAATTAGATTCTATGAAACTTTTTGAAATACTAGTTTCGGTAAAAAAATCATAGTATATTATTCACAATTTTTTACTAGTTTCGGCCAAAAAATCAAATTAAATCGAGGATTGTTCGAAATTCTACGAAATGTTTCAGATCCTCTATATATGTTACGAGGGAAGGTTATGATGGAAGTCCATGCAAAATATCACTTAGAAATTAGATTCTATGAAACTTTTTGAAATACTAGTTTCGGTCAAAAATTCATAGTAATACACAATTTTAAACTAGTTTCGGTCAAAAAATCAAATAAATCGAGGATTGTTCGAAATTCTACGAAACGTTTGAAATTCTCTATATATGTTACGAGGGAAGGTTATGATGGAAGTCCATGCAAAAAGTCACCTCAAAATTAGATTCAATGAGACTTTTTGAAATACTTGTTTTGGTCAAAAATTGTAGTATAATATACATAATTTTTCACTAGTTTCTGTCAAAAAATCAAATTAAATCAAGGATTGTTCGAAATGCTACGAAACTTTTTCAGATCCTTTATATATGTTACGATGGAAGGTTAGGATGGAATTCCATGCAAAAAATTATCTCAAAATTAGATTCTATGAAACTTTTCGAAATACTAGTTTCCGTCAAAAAATCGTAGTATATTATACACAATGCTATACTAGTTTCGGTCAAAAAATAAAAATAAATCGAGGATTGTTCTAAATGATACGAAAATTTACAGGTTCTTTCTATATGTTACGAGGAAAGGTTATGATGGAAGTCCATGCAAAAAAAATTGTTTCAAAATTAGATTCTATGAAACTTTTTGAAATACTAGTTTCGGTCAAAAATTCACAGTATATTATACACAAATTTATACTAGTTTCGGTCAAAAAGTCAAATTAAATCGAGGATTGTACAAAATTCAACGAAACGTTTCAGATCCTCTGTATATGTTACGAGGGAAGGTTATGATGGAAGTCCATGCAAAAAATCACCTCAAAATTAGATTCTATGAAACATTTTTGAAATACTAGTTTTGGTCAAAAAATTGTAGTATATTATACACAATTCTATACTAGTTTCGGTCAAAAAATAAAAATAAATCGAGTATTATTCTAATTGATACGAAAATTTACAGGTCATTTCTATATGTTACGAGGTAAGGTTATGATGGAAGTCCATGCAAAAAATTATCTTAAAATTAGATTCTATGAAACTTTTTGAAATACTAGTTTCGATAAAAAAAATCATAGTATATTATACACAATTTTATACTAGTTTCGGTCAAAAAATCAAATTAAATTGAGGATTGTTCGAAATGCTACAAAATTTTCAGATCCTTTCTATATGTTACAAGGGAAGGTTATGATGGATGTCCATGCAAAAATTATCTCAAAATTAGATTCTATGAACTTTTTGAAATTCTAGTTTAGGTAAAAAAATCAAATTTAATCGTGGGTTGTTCAAAATGCTACGAAACTTTTCAGATCCTTTCTATATGTTACAAGGGAAGGATATGATGGATGTCCATGCAAAACATTATCTCAAAATTACATTCTATGAAACTTTTTTAAATAATAGTTTCGTTGAAAAAATCATAGTATATATACACAATTCTATACTAGATTCGGTCAAAAAATAAAATTAAATCGAGGATTGTTCGAAATGCTACAAAACTTTATAGGTCATATCTATATGTTACGAGGGAAGGTTATGATGGACGTCCATGCAAAAAATTGTCACAAAATTAGATTCTATGAAAAATTTTGAAATACTAGTTTCGGTCAAAAAATCATAGTATATTATACACAATTTTATACTAGTTTCGTTCAAAAATATCAAATAAATAGAGGATTGTTCGATATTCTACGAAACATTTCAGATCTTCTATATATGTTATGAGGGAAGGTTATGAAAGAAGTCCATTCAAAAAATCATCTATAAATTAGATTCTTTGAAACATTTTGAAATACTAGTTTTGGTCAAAAATTGTAGTATTAATATACACAATTTTTCACTAGTTTCTGTCAAAAAATCAAATTAAATCGAGGATTGTTCGAAATGCTATGAAACCTTACAGGTCCTTTCTATATGTTACAAGGGAAGGTTATGATGGAATTCCATGCAAAATATTATCTTAAAATTAGATTCTATGAAACTTTTTGAAATACTAGTTTCGATCAAAAAATCATTGTATATTATACATAATTTTATACTAGTTTCGATCAAAAAATAAAATTAAATCGAGGATTGTTCGAAATTCAACAAAACGTTTCAGTTCCTCTATATATATTACGAGTGAAGGTTTGATGGAAGTCCATGCAAACAATTATCTCAAAATTTGATTCTACGAAACTTATTTAAATACTAGTTTCGGTGAAGAAAAAATTGTAGTATATTATACATAATTTTATACTAGTTTCGGTCAAAAAATCAAATTATATCGAGGATTGTTCGAAATGCTATGAAACTTTTCAGATCCTTTCTATATGTTATGACGGAAGGTTATGATTGAAGTCCATGCAAAAATTATCACAAAATTAGATTCTATGAACTTTTTGAAATGCTAGTTTAGGTAAAAAAAACCAAATTTAATCATGGGTTGTTTCAAAATGCTACGAAACTTTTCAGAACCTTTCTATATGTTACAAGGGAAGGTTATAATGGAAGTCCGTGGAAAACTTTATCTCAAAATTACATTCTATGAAACTTTTTTAAATAATAGTTTCGTTCAAAAAATCGTAGTATATTATACACAATTCTATACTAGTTTCGGTCAAAAAATAAAAATAAATCGAGGATTGTTCGAAATGCTACGAAACTTTACAGGTCCTATCAATATGTTACGAGGGAAGGTTATGATGGAAGTCCATGCAAAAATTTGTCTCAAAATTAGATTCTATGAAACATTTTGAAATATTAGTTTTGGTCAAAAAATCATAGTATATTATACACAATTTTTCACTAGTTTCTTTCAAAAAATCAAATTTAAATCTAGGATTGTTCGAAATGCTACGAAACTTTTCAGATCCTTTCTATATGTTATGAGGGATGGTTAGGATGGAATTCCATGCAAAAAATTATCTCAAAATTAATTTCTATTAAACATTTTTAAATACTAGTTTCGGTAAAAAAATCGTAGTATATTATACGCAATTGTATACTAGTTTCGGTCAAAAAATAAAATTAAATCGAGGAAGGATCAAAATGATACAAAAATTTACAGGTCCTTTCTATATGTTACGAGGGAAGGTTATGATGGAAGTCCATGCAAAAAAAAATTGTCTCAAAATTAGATTCTATGAAACTTTTTGAAATACTAGTTTCGGTCAAAAAATCATAGTTTATTCTACACAATTTTATACTAGTTTCGTTCAAAAAAATCAAATAAATAGAGAATTGTTCGAAATTCTACGAAATGTTTCAGATTCCCTATATATGTTACGAGAGAAGGTTATGAAAGAAGTCCATGCAAAAGATCACCTAAAAATTAGATTCTTTGAAACATTTTGAAATACTAGTATTGGTCAAAAATTGTAGTATAATATACACAATATTTCACTAGTTTCTGTCAAAAAATCAAATTAAATCGAGGATTGTTCGAAATGCTAAGAAACCTTACAGGTCCTTTATATATGTTACAAGGGAAGGTTACGATGGAAGTCCATCTAAAAAATTATCTTAAAATTAGATTCTATGAAACTTTTTGAAATACTAGTTTCGATCAAAAAATCATAGTATATTATACACAATTTTATACTAGTTTCGGTCAAAAAATCAAATTAAATCGAGTATTGTTCGAAATTCAACAAAAAGTTTTGGATCCTCTATATATGTTACGAGTGAAGGTTTGATGGAAGTCCATGCAAACAATTATCTCAAAATTTGATTCTACGAAACATATTTAAATACTAGTTTCGGTGAAAAAAAATTGTAGTATATTATACACAATTTTATACTAGTTTCGGCCAAAAAATCAAATTATATCGAGGATTGTTCGAAATGCTACGAAACTTTTCAGATCCTTTCTATATGTTATGACGGAAGGTTATGATGGATGTCCATGCAAAAATTATCTCAAAATTAGATTCTATGAACTTTTTGAAATGCTAGTTTAGGTCCAAAAATCAAATTTAATCATGGGTTGTTTCAAAATGCTACGAAACTTTTCAGATCCGTTCTATATGTTACAAGGGAAGGTTATAATGGAAGTCCGTAGAAAACATTATCTCAAAATTACATTCTATGAAACTTTTTTAAATAATAGTTTCGTTCAAAAAATCGTAGTATATTATACACAATTCTATACTAGTTTCGGTCAAAAAATAAAAATAAATCGAGGATTGTTCAAAATGCTAGGAAACTTTACAGGACCTGTCAATATGTTACGAGGGAAGGTTATGATGGAATTCAATGCAAAAAATTGTCTCAAAATTAGATTCTATGAAACATTTTGAAATATTAGTTTTGGTCAAAAAATCATAGTATATTATACACAATTTTTCACTAGTTTCTTTCAAAAAATCAAAATTAAATCTAGGATTGTTCGAAATGCTACGAATATTTTCAGATCCTTTCTATATGTTATGAGGGATGTTTAGGATGGAATTCCATGCAAAAAATTATCTCAAAATTAATTTCTATTAAACATTTTGAAATACTAGTTTCGGTAAAAAAATCGTAGTATATTATACACAATTCTATACTAGTTTCGGTCAAAAAATAAAATTAAATCGAGGAAGGTTCGAAATGATACAAAAATTTAAAGGTCCTTTCTATATGTTACGAGGGAAGGTTACGATGGAAGTCCATGCAAAAAAAAAATGGTCTCAAAATTAGATTCTATAAAACTTTTTGAAATACTAGTTTCAGTCAAAAAATCATAGTATATTCTACACAATTTTATACTAGTTTCGTTCAAAAAAATCAAATAAATAGAGGATTGTTCGAAATTCTACGAAACGTTTCAGATCCTCTATATATGTTATGAGAGAAGGTTATGAAAGAAGTCCATGCAAAAGATCACCTAAAATTAGATTCTTTGAAACATTTTGAAATACTAGTATTGTTCAAAAATTGTAGTATAATATACACAATTTTTCACTAGTTTCTGTCAAAAAATCAAATTAAATCGAGGATTGTTCGAAATGCTATGAAACCTAACAGGTCCTTTCTATATGTTACAAGGGAAGGTTACGATTGAAGTCCATGCAAAAAATAATCTTAAAATTAGATTCTATGAAACTTTTTGAAATACTAGTTTCGATCAAAAAATTATAGTATATTATACGCAATTTTATACTAGTTTCGGTCAAAAATCAAATTAAATCGAGGATTGTTCGAATTTCAACAAAACGTTTTAGATCCTCTATATATGTTACGAGCGAAGGTTTGATGGAAGTCCATGTAAACAATTATCTCAAAATTTGATTCTACAAAACTTATTTAAATACTAGTTTCGGTGGGAAAAAAATTGTTGTATATTATACACAATTTTATACTAGTTTCGGTCAAAAAATCAAACTATATAGAGGATTGTTAGAAATGCTACGGAACTTTTCAGATCCTTTCTATATGTTATGAGGGAAGGTTAGGATATAATTCCATGAAACAAATTATCTCAAAATTAATTTCTATGAAACTTTTTGAAATACTAGTTTCAGTCAAAAAATCGTAGTATATTATACACAATTCTATACTAGTTTCGGTCAAAAAATATAATTAAATCGAGAATTGTTTGAAATGATACGCAAATTTACAGGTCCTTTCTATATGTTACGAGGGAAGGTTATGATGGAAGTCCATGCAAAAAAAATGTCTCAAAATTAGATTCTATGAAACTTTTTGAAATACTAGTTTCGGTAAAAAAATCATAGTATATTATACACAATTTTTTACTAGTTTCGGCCAAAAAATCAAATTAAATCGAGAATTGTTCGAAATTCTACGAAATGTTTCAGATCCTCTATATATGTTACGAGGGAAGGTTATGATGGAAGTCCATGCAAAATATCACTTAGAAATTAGATTCTATGAAACTTTTTGAAATACTAGTTTCGGTCAAAAATTCATAGTAATACACAATTTTAAACTAGTTTCGGTCAAAAAATCAAATAAATCGAGGATTGTTCGAAATTCTATGAAACGTTTCAAATTCTCTATATATGTTACGAAGGAAGGTTATGATGGAAGTCCATGCAAAAAGTCACCTCAAAATTAGATTCAATGAGACTTTTTGAAATACTTGTTTTGGTCAAAAATTGTAGTATAATATACATAATTTTTCACTAGTTTCTGTCAAAAAATCAAATTAAATCAAGGATTGTTCGAAATGCTACGAAACTTTTTCAGATCCTTTATATATGTTACGATGGAAGGTTAGGATGGAATTCCATGCAAAAAATTATCTCAAAATTAGATTCTATGAAACTTTTCGAAATACTAGTTTCCGTCAAAAAATCGTAGTATATTATACACAATGCTATACTAGTTTCGGTCAAAAAATAAAAATAAATCGAGGATTGTTCTAAATGATACGAAAATTTACAGGTTCTTTCTATATGTTACGAGGAAAGGTTATGATGGAAGTCCATGCAAAAAAAATTGTTTCAAAATTAGATTCTATGAAACTTTTTGAAATACTAGTTTCGGTCAAAAATTCATAGTATATTATACACAAATTTATACTAGTTTCGGTCAAAAAGTCAAATTAAATCGAGGATTGTTCAAAATTCAACGAAACGTTTCAGATCCTCTGTATATGTTACGAGGGAAGGTTATGATGGAAGTCCATGCAAAAAATCACCTCAAAATTAGATTCTATGAAACATTTTTGAAATACTAGTTTTGGTCAAAAAATTGTAGTATATTATACACAATTCTATACTAGTTTCGGTCAAAAAATAAAAATAAATCGAGGATTATTCTAATTGATACGAAAATTTACAGGTCATTTCTATATGTTACGAGGTAAGGTTATGATGGAAGTCCATGCAAAAAATTATCTTAAAATTAGATTCTATGAAACTTTTTGAAATACTAGTTTCGATAAAAAAAATCATAGTATATTATACACAATTTTATACTAGTTTCGGTCAAAAAATCAAATTAAATTGAGGATTGTTCGAAATGCTACAAAATTTTCAGATCCTTTCTATATGTTACGAGGGAAGGTTATGATGGATGTCCATGCAAAAATTATCTCAAAATTAGATTCTATGATCTTTTTGAAATTCTAGTTTAGGTCAAAAAATCAAATTTAATCGTGGGTTGTTCAAAATGCTACGAAACTTTTCAGATCCTTTCTATATGTTACAAGGGAAGGATATGATGGATGTCCATGCAAAACATTATCTCAAAATTACATTCTATGAAACTTTTTTAAATAATAGTTTCGTTGAAAAAATCATAGTATATATACACAATTCTATACTAGATTCGGTCAAAAAATAAAATTAAATCGAGGATTGTTCGAAATGCTACAAAACTTTATAGGTCATATCTATATGTTACGAGGGAAGGTTATGATGGACGTCCATGCAAAAAATTGTCACAAAATTAGATTCTATGAAAAATTTTGAAATACTAGTTTCGGTCAAAAAATCATAGTATATTATACACAATTTTATACTAGTTTCGTTCAAAAATATCAAATAAATAGAGGATTGTTCGATATTCTACGAAACATTTCAGATCTTCTATATATGTTATGAGGGAAGGTTATGAAAGAAGTCCATGCAAAAAATCACCTATAAATTAGATTCTTTGAAACATTTTGAAATACTAGTTTTGGTCAAAAATTGTAGTATTAATATACACAATTTTTCACTAGTTTCTGTCAAAAAATCAAATTAAATCGAGGATTGTTCGAAATGCTATGAAACCTTACAGGTCCTTTCTATATGTTACAAGGGAAGGTTATGATGGAATTCCATGCAAAATATTATCTTAAAATTAGATTCTATGAAACTTTTTGAAATACTAGTTTCGATCAAAAAATCATTGTATATTATACATAATTTTATACTAGTTTCGGTCAAAAAATAAAATTAAATCGAGGATTGTTCGAAATTCAACAAAACGTTTCAGTTCCTCTATATATATTACGAGTGAAGGTTTGATGGAAGTCCATGCAAACAATTATCTCAAAATTTGATTCTACGAAACTTTTTAAATACTAGTTTCGGTGAAGAAAAAATTGTAGTATATTATACACAATTTTATACTAGTTTCGGTCAAAAAATCAAATTATATCGAGGATTGTTCGAAATGCTATGAAACTTTTCAGATCCTTTCTATATGTTATGACGGAATGTTATGATGGAAGTCCATGCAAAAATTATCACAAAATTAGATTCTATGAACTTTTTGAAATGCTAGTTTAGGTAAAAAAACCAAATTTAATCATGGGTTGTTTCAAAATGCTACGAAACTTTTCAGAACCTTTCTATATGTTACAAGGGAAGGTTATAATGGAAGTCCGTGGAAAACATTATCTCAAAATTACATTCTATGAAACTTTTTTAAATAATAGTTTCGTTCAAAAAATCGTAGTATATTATACACAATTCTATACTAGTTTCGGTCAAAAAATAAAAATAAATCGAGGATTGTTCGAAATGCTACGAAACTTTACAGGTCCTATCAATATGTTACGAGGGAAGGTTATGATGGAAGTCCATGCAAAAATTTGTCTCAAAATTAGATTCTATGAAACATTTTGAAATATTAGTTTTGGTCAAAAAATCATAGTATATTATACACAATTTTTCACTAGTTTCTTTCAAAAAATCAAATTTAAATCTAGGATTGTTCGAAATGCTACGAAACTTTTCAGATCCTTTCTATATGTTATGAGGGATGGTTAGGATGGAATTCCATGCAAAAAATTATCTCAAAATTAATTTCTATTAAACATTTTTAAATACTAGTTTCGGTAAAAAAATCGTAGTATATTATACGCAATTGTATACTAGTTTCGGTCAAAAAATAAAATTAAATCGAGGAAGGATCAAAATGATACAAAAATTTACAGGTCCTTTCTATATGTTACGAGGGAAGGTTATGATGGAAGTCCATGCAAAAAAAAATTGTCTCAAAATTAGATTCTATGAAACTTTTTGAAATACTAGTTTCGGTCAAAAAATCATAGTTTATTCTACACAATTTTATACTAGTTTCGTTCAAAAAAATCAAATAAATAGAGAATTGTTCGAAATTCTACGAAACGTTTCAGATTCCCTATATATGTTACGAGAGAAGGTTATGAAAGAAGTCCAAGCAAAAGATCACCTAAAAATTAGATTCTTTGAAACATTTTGAAATACTAGTATTGGTCAAAAATTGTAGTATAATATACACAATATTTCACTAGTTTCTGTCAAAAAATCAAATTAAATCGAGGATTGTTCGAAATGCTAAGAAACCTTACAGGTCCTTTATATATGTTACAAGGGAAGGTTACGATGGAAGTCCATGCAAAAAATTATCTTAAAATTAGATTCTATGAAACTTTTTGAAATACTAGTTTCGATCAAAAAATCATAGTATATTATACACAATTTTATACTAGTTTCGGTCAAAAAATCAAATTAAATCGAGTATT
Source organism: Lathyrus aphaca (assembly GCA_963966055.1). NCBI lineage: Eukaryota > Viridiplantae > Streptophyta > Magnoliopsida > Fabales > Fabaceae > Lathyrus > Lathyrus aphaca. The sequence continues at coordinate 11,415,410 of OZ014523.1, forward strand.
GTTCGAAATTCAACAAAAAGTTTTGGATCCTCTATATATGTTACGAGTGAAGGTTTGATGGAAGTCCATGCAAACAATTATCTCAAAATTTGATTCTACGAAACATATTTAAATACTAGTTTCGGTGAAAAAAAATTGTAGTATATTATACACAATTTTATACTAGTTTCGGCCAAAAAATCAAATTATATCGAGGATTGTTCGAAATGCTACGAAACTTTTCAGATCCTTTCTATATGTTATGACGGAAGGTTATGATGGATGTCCATGCAAAAATTATCTCAAAATTAGATTCTATGAACTTTTTGAAATGCTAGTTTAGGTCCAAAAATCAAATTTAATCATGGGTTGTTTCAAAATGCTACGAAACTTTTCAGATCCGTTCTATATGTTACAAGGGAAGGTTATAATGGAAGTCCGTAGAAAACATTATCTCAAAATTACATTCTATGAAACTTTTTTAAATAATAGTTTCGTTCAAAAAATCGTAGTATATTATACACAATTCTATACTAGTTTCGGTCAAAAAATAAAAATAAATCGAGGATTGTTCAAAATGCTAGGAAACTTTACAGGTCCTGTCAATATGTTACGAGGGAAGGTTATGATGGAATTCAATGCAAAAAATTGTCTCAAAATTAGATTCTATGAAACATTTTGAAATATTAGTTTTGGTCAAAAAATCATAGTATATTATACACAATTTTTCACTAGTTTCTTTCAAAAAATCAAAATTAAATCTAGGATTGTTCGAAATGCTACGAATATTTTCAGATCCTTTCTATATGTTATGAGGGAAGTTTAGGATGGAATTCCATGCAAAAAATTATCTCAAAATTAATTTCTATTAAACATTTTGAAATACTAGTTTCGGTAAAAAAATCGTAGTATATTATACACAATTCTATACTAGTTTCGGTCAAAAAATAAAATTAAATCGAGGAAGGTTCGAAATGATACAAAAATTTACAGGTCCTTTCTATATGTTACGAGGGAAGGTTACGATGGAAGTCCATGCAAAAAAAAAATGGTCTCAAAATTAGATTCTATAAAACTTTTTGAAATACTAGTTTCAGTCAAAAAATCATAGTATATTCTACACAATTTTATACTAGTTTCGTTCAAAAAAATCAAATAAATAGAGGATTGTTCGAAATTCTACGAAACGTTTCAGATCCTCTATATATGTTATGAGAGAAGGTTATGAAAGAAGTCCATGCAAAAGATCACCTAAAATTAGATTCTTTGAAACATTTTGAAATACTAGTATTGTTCAAAAATTGTAGTATAATATACACAATTTTTCACTAGTTTCTGTCAAAAAATCAAATTAAATCGAGGATTGTTCGAAATGCTATGAAACCTAACAGGTCCTTTCTATATGTTACAAGGGAAGGTTACGATTGAAGTCCATGCAAGAAATAATCTTAAAATTAGATTCTATGAAACTTTTTGAAATACTAGTTTCGATCAAAAAATTATAGTATATTATACGCAATTTTATACTAGTTTCGGTCAAAAATCAAATTAAATCGAGGATTGTTCGAATTTCAACAAAACGTTTTAGATCCTCTATATATGTTACGAGCGAAGGTTTGATGGAAGTCCATGTAAACAATTATCTCAAAATTTGATTCTACAAAACTTATTTAAATACTAGTTTCAGTGGAAAAAAAATTGTTGTATATTATACACAATTTTATACTAGTTTCGGTCAAAAAATCAAATTATATAGAGGATTGTTAGAAATGCTACGGAACTTTTCAGATCCTTTCTATATGTTATGAGGGAAGTTTATGATGGATGTCCATGCAAAAATTATCTAAAAATTAGATTCTATGAACTTTTTGAAATGCTTGTTTAGGTCAAAAAATCAAATTTAATCATGGGTTGTTTGAAAATGTTATGAAACTTTTCAGATCCTTTCTCTATGTTACAAGGGAATGTTATGATGGAAGTTCGTGCAAAACATTTTCTCAAAATTACATTCTATGAAACTTTTTGATATACTAGTTTTGGTCAAAAAATCGTAGTATATTATACACAATTCTATACTAGATTCGGTCAAAAAATAAAATTAAATCGAGGATTGTTCGAAATGATACAAAAATTTACAGGTCCTTTCTATATGTTACGAATGAAGGTTACGATGGAAGTCCATGCAAAAAAAAATGTCTCAAAATTAGATTCTATGAAACTTTTTGAAATACTAGTTTCGGTCAAAAAAACATAGTATATTATACACAATTTTATACTAGTTTCGGTCAAAAAATCATAATATATTATACACAATTTTATACTAGTTTCGGTCAAAAAATCAAATTAAATAGAGGATTGTTCGAAATTCTACGAAACGTTTCAGATCCTCTAGATATGTTATGAGGGAAGGTTATGATGGAAGTCGATGCAAAAAATCACCTCAAAATTAGATTCTATGAAACTTTTTGAAATACTAGTTTTGGTCAAAAATTGTAGTATAATATACACAATTTTTCACTAGTTTCTGTCAAAAAATCAAATTAAATCAAGGATTGTTTGAAATGCTACGAAACCTTACAGGTCCTTTCTATATGTTATAAGGGAAGGTTATGATGGAAGTCCATGCAAAAATTATCTGAAAATTAGATTCTATGAACTTTTTGAAATACTAGTTTCGATCAAAAAATCAAATTTAATCGTGGGTTGTTCAAAATGCTACGAAACTTTTCAGATCCTTTCTTTATGTTACGAGGGAAGGTTATGATGGAATTCCGTGCAAAACATTATCTCAAAACTACATTCTATGAAACTTTTTTAAATAATAGTTTCGTTCATAAAATCGTAGTATATTATACACAATTCTATAATAGATTCGGTCCAAAAAAGATTAAATTGAGGATTGTTCAAAATGCTACGAAACTTTACAGGTCCTGTCTATATGTTACGAGGGAAGGTTATGATGGAAGTCCATGCAAAACATTGTCTCAAAATTAGAATCTATGAAACTTTTTGAAATACTAGTTCCGGTCAAAAAATCATAGTATATTATAAAAAAATTTATACTAGTTTCGGTCAAAATTCAAATAAATAGAGGATTGTTCGAAATTCTACGAAACGTTTCAGATCCTCTATATATGTTACGAGGGAAGGTTATGATGGAAGTCCATGCTAAAAATCACCTCAAAATTAGATTCTTTGAAACTTTTTTAAATACTAGTTTTGGTCAAAAATTGTAGTATAATATACACAATTTTTCACTAGTTTCTTCAAAAAATAAATTAAATCGAGGATTGTTCGAAATGCTACCAAACCTTATAGGTCCTATCTATATGTTACGAGGGAAGGTTATGATGAAAGTCCATGCAAAAAATTATCTTAAAATTTGATTCTATGAAACTTTTTGAAATTCTAGTTTCGGTCAAAAAATATTATCTCAAACAAATCAAATTAAATCGAGGATTGTTCGAAATGCTACAAAACATTTCAGATCCTTTCTATATGTTACGAGTGAAGGTTATGATGGATGTACATGCAAATATTATCTCAAAATTAGACTCTATGAACTTTTTGAAATACTAGTTTCGGTCAAAGAATCAAATTTAATCATGGGTTTTACAAAATGCTACGAAACTTTTCAGATCCTTTCTATATGTTACGAGGGAAGGTTATGATGGAAGTCCATGCAAAACATTATCTCAAAACTACATTCTAAGAACTGTAGTATATTATTCATAACTCTATGTTAGGTTCGGGCAAAAAATAAAATTAAATCGAGGATTTTTCAAAATGCTACGAAACTTTACAGGTCCTGTCTATATGTTACGAGGGAATGTTATGATGGAAGTCTATGCAAAAAATTATCTCAAAATTAGATTCTATGAAACTTTTTGAAATAATAGTTTCGATCTAAAAATCATAGTATAGTATACACAATTTTTCACTAGTTTCTGTCAAAAAATCAAATTAAATCGAGGATTCTTCAAAATGCTAAGAAACTTTTCAGATCCTTTCTATATGTTACGAGGGAAGGTTAGGATGTAATTTCATGCAAAAAATTATCTCAAAATTAATTTCTATGAAACTTTTTGAAATACTAGTTTCGGTAAAAAAAAATCGTAGTATATTATACACAATTCTATACTAGTTTGGGTCAAAAAATAAAATTAAATAGAGGATTGTTCGAAATGATACGAAAATTTACAGGTCCTTTCTATATGTTCAGAGGGAAGGTTATGATGGAAGTCCATGCAAAAAAATTGTCTCAAAATTAGATTCTATGAAACATTTTGAAATACTAGTTTCGCTCAAAAAATCATAGTATATTATAAACAATTTTATACTAGTTTCGGTCAAAAAATCAAATTAAATCGAGGATTGTTTGAAATTCTAAGAAACGTTTTAGATCCTCTATATATGTTACGAAGGAAGGTTATGCTGGAAGTCCATTCAAAAAATCAGCTCAAAATTAGATTCTATGAAACTTTTTGAAATTCTAGTTTTGGTCAAAAATTGTAGTATAATATACACAATTATTCACTAGTTTCTGTCAAAAAATCAAATTAAATCGAGGATTGTTCGAAATGCTACGAAACCTTACAGGTCCTTTCTATATGTTACGAAGGAAGGTTATGATGGAAGTCTATGCAAAAAATTTTCTTAAAATTAGATTCTATGAAACTTTTTGAAATACTAGTTTCGATCAAAAAATCATAGTATATTATACACAATTTTATACTAGTTTCGGTCAAAAAATCAAATTAAATCGAGGATTGTTCGAAATGATATGAATATTTACAGGTCCTTTCTATATGTTACGAGGGAAGGTTATGATGGAAGTCCATGCAAAAAATTGTCTCAAAATTAGATTCTATGAAACTTTTTAAATACTAGTTTCGGTTAAAAAATCATAGTATATTATGCACAATTTTGTACTAGTTTCGGTCAAAAAATCCAATTAAATCGAGGATTGTTCGAAATTCTACGAAACGTTTCATATCCTCTATATATGTTATGAGGGAAGGTAATGGATGAAGTCCATGCAAAAAATCACCTCAAGATTAGATTCTATGAAACTTTTTGAAATACTAGTTTTGGTCAAAAAATCAAATTAAATCGAGGATTGTTCGAAATACTACGAAACCTTACAGGTTCTTTCTATATGTTACGAGGGAAGGTTATGATGGAAGTCCATGCAAAAAATTATCTTAAAATTAGATTCTATGAAACTTTTTGAAATACTGGTTTCGATCAAAAAATCATAGTATATTATACACAATTTTATACTAATTTCTGTCAAAAAATCAAATTAAATCGATGATTGTTCGAAATGCTACGAAACGTTTCAGATAATTGCTATATGTTACGAGGGAAGGTTATGAGTGATGTCCATGCAAAAATTATCTCAAAATTAGATTCTATGAACTTTTTGAAATGCTAGTTTAGGTCAATAAATCAAATTTAATCGTGGGTTATTCAAAATGCTACGAAACGTTTAAGATCCTTTCTATATGTTACGAGGGAAGGTAATGATGGAAGTCTGTGCAAAACTTTATCTCAAAATTACATTCTATGAAACTTTTTTAAATAATAGTGTCGTTCAAAAAATCGTAGTATATTATACACAATTATATACTAGGTTCGATCAAAAAATAAAATTAAATCGAGGATTGTTCAAAATGCAACGAAACTTTACAGGTCATGTCTATATGTTACGAGGGAAGGTTATGATTGGAAGTCCATGCAAAAAATTGTAGTATATTATACACAATTTTGAAATACTTGTTTCGGGAAAAAAAATCATAGTATATTATACACAATTTTATACAAGTTTCGGTCAAAAAAATCAAACAAATAGAGGATTGTTTGAAATTCTACGAAACGTTTCATATTCTCTATATATGTTACGAGGGAAGGTTATGAAAGAAATCCATGCAAAAAATCACCTAAAAATTAGATTCTTTGAAACTTTTTGAAATACTAGTTTTGGTCAAACATTGTAGTATAATATACACAATTTTTCACTAGTTTGTTCAAGAAATCAAATTAAATCGAGGATTGTTCGAAATGCTACGAAACCTTCTAGGTCCTTTCTATATGTTACGAGGGAAGGTTATGATGGAAGTCCATGCAAAAAAAAATCTTAAAATAAGATTCTATGAAAAAAATTTAAATAATAGTTTCGTTCAAAAAATCGTAGTATATTATACAGAATTCTATACTATTTTCGGTCAAAATGCTACAAAACTTTTCAAGTTATGTCTATATGTTATGACGGAAGGTTATGATGGAACTCCATGCAAAAAAAATTCCCAAAATTAGATTCTATGAAACTTTTTGAAATACTAGTTTCGGTCAAAAAATCATAGTATAGTATACACAATTTTTCACTAGTTTCTGTCTATATGCTACGAAACTTTTCAGATCCTTTCTATATGTTACGAGGGAAGGTTAGGATTGAATTCCATGCAAAAAATTATCTCAAAATTAATTTCTATGGAACTTTTTTAAATACTAGTTTCGGTCAAAAAATCGTAGTATATTATACACAATTCTATACAAGTTTCTGTCCAAAAAAAATTAAATCGAGGATTGTTCGAAATGATACGAAAATATACAGGTCCTTTCTATATGTTACGGGGGAAGGTTATGATGGAAGTCCATACAAAAAAATTATCTCAAAATTAAATTCTATGAAACTTTTTTAATACTAGTTTCGGTCAAAAAATCATAGTATATTATACACAATTTTATACTAGTTTCGGTCAAAAAATCAATTAAATCGAGGATTGTTCAAAATTCTACGAAATGTTTCAGATCCTCTATATATGTTACGAGGGATGGTTATGATGGAAGTCCATGAAAAAAATCACCTCAAATTTAGATTCTCTGAAACTTTTTGAAATACAAGTTTTGGTCAAAAAATTTAGTATAATATACACAATTTTTCTCTAGATTCTGTCAAAAATCAAATTAAATCGAGGATTGTTCGAAATGCTACGAAACCTTACAGGTCCTTTCTATATGTTACGAGGGATGGTTATGATGGAATTCCATGCAAAAAATATCTCAAAATTAAATTCTATGAAACTTTTTAAATACTAGTTTCGGTCCCGAAAAAAATAGTATATTATACACAATTTTATACTAATTTCGGTCAAAAAATCAAATTAAATCGAGGCTTGTTCGAAATGCTATGAAACTTTTCAGATCCTTTCTATATATTACGAGGGAAGGTTATGATGGATGTCCATGCAAAATTTATCTCAAAATTAGATTCTATGAACTTTTTGAAATACTAGTTTAGGTAGAAAAATCAAATTTAATCGTGGGTTATTCAAAATGCTACGAAACTTTACAGATTCTTTCTATATGTTATGAGGGAAGGTTATGATGGAAGTTTGTGCAAGGCATTATCTCAAAACTACATTCTATGAAACATTTTTAAATAATAGTTTCGTTCAAAAAATTGTAATATATTATACACAATTCTATATTAGTTTCGGTCAAAAAATAAAATTAAATCGAGGATTGTTCGAAATGCTACGAAACTTTACAGGTCCTGTTTATATGTTTGAGGGAAGATTATGATAGAAGTCCATGCAAAAAGTTTTCTCAAAATTAGATTCTATGAAACTTTTTGAAATACAAGTTTCGGTCTAAAAATCATAGTATAGTATACACAAATTTTCACTAGTTACTGTCAAAATATCAAATTAAATCGAGGATTGTTCGAAATGCTACGAAACTTTTCAGATCCTTTCTATATGTTATGAGGGAAGGTTAGGATGGATTTCTATGCAAAACATTATCTCAAAATTAATTTCTATGAAACTTTTTGAAATACTAGATTCGGTCAAAAAACCGTAGTATATTATACACAATTCTATACTAGTTTGGGTCAAAAAATAAAATTAAATCGAGGATTGTTCGAAATGATACGAAAATTTACAGGTCCTTTCTATATGTTACGAGGGAAGGTTATGATGGAAGTCCATGCAAAAAAATTGTCTCAAAATTAGATTCTATGAATTTTTTTGAAATACTAGTTTCGGTCAAAAAATCATAGTATATTATAAACAATTTTATACTAGTTTCAGTCAAAAAATCAAATTAAATCGAGGATTGTTTGAAATTCTACGAAACGTTTCAGATCCTCTATATATGTTACGAGGGAAGGTTATGATGGAAGTCCATGCAAAATATCACGTCAAAATTAGATTCTATGAAACTTGTTGAAATACTAGTTTTGGTCAAAAATTATAGTATAATATACACAATTTTTCACTAGTTTCGGTCAAAAAATCAAATTAAATCGAGGATTGTTCGAAATGCTACGAAACCTTCTAGGTCCTTTCTATATGTTACGAGGGAAGGTTATGATGGAAGTCCATGCAAAAAAAAATCTTAAAATAAGATTCTATGAAAAAAATTTAAATAATAGTTTCGTTCAAAAAATCGTAGTATATTATACAGAATTCTATACTATTTTCGGTCAAAATGCTACAAATCTTTTCAAGTTATGTCTATATGTTATGACGGAAGGTTATGATGGAACTCCATGCAAAAAAAATTCCCAAAATTAGATTCTATGAAACTTTTTGAAATACTAGTTTCGGTCAAAAAATCATAGTATAGTATACACAATTTTTCACTAGTTTCTGTCTATATGCTACGAAACTTTTCAGATCCTTTCTATATGTTACGAGGGAAGGTTAGGATTGAATTCCATGCAAAAAATTATCTCAAAATTAATTTCTCTGGAACTTTTTTAAATACTAGTTTCGGTCAAAAAATCGTAGTATATTATACACAATTCTATACAAGTTTCTGTCCAAAAAAAATTAAATCGAGGATTGTTCGAAATGATACGAAAATATACAGGTCCTTTCTATATGTTACGGGGGAAGGTTATGATGGAAGTCCATACAAAAAAATTATCTCAAAATTAAATTCTATGAAACTTTTTTAATACTAGTTTCGGTCAAAAAATCATAGTATATTATACACAATTTTATACTAGTTTCGGTCAAAAAATCAATTAAATCGAGGATTGTTCAAAATTCTACGAAATGTTTCAGATCCTCTATATATGTTACGAGGGATGGTTATGATGGAAGTCCATGCAAAAAATCACATCAAATTTAGATTCTCTGAAACTTTTTGAAATACAAGTTTTGGTCAAAAATTTTAGTATAATATACACAATTTTTCTCTAGATTCTGTCAAAAATCAAATTAAATCGAGGATTGTTCGAAATGCTACGAAACCTTACAGGTCCTTTCTATATGTTACGAGGGATGGTTACGATGGAATTCCATGCAAAAAATATCTCAAAATTAAATTCTATGAAACTTTTTAAATACTAGTTTCGGTCCCGAAAAAAATAGTATATTATACACAATTTTATACTAATTTCGGTCAAAAAATCAAATTAAATCGAGGCTTGTTCGAAATGCTATGAAACTTTTCAGATCCTTTCTATATATTACGAGGGAAGGTTATGATGGATGTCCATGCAAAATTTATCTCAAAATTAGATTCTATGAACTTTTTGAAATACTAGTTTAGGTAGAAAAATCAAATTTAATCGTGGGTTGTTCAAAATGCTACGAAACTTTACAGATCCTTTCTATATGTTACGAGGGAAGGTTATGATGGAAGTTTGTGCAAGGCATTATCTCAAAACTACATTCTATGAAACATTTTTAAATAATAGTTTCGTTCAAAAAATTGTAATATATTATACACAATTCTATATTAGTTTCGGTCAAAAAATAAAATTAAATCGAGGATTGTTCGAATTGCTACGAAACTTTACAGGTCCTGTTTATATGTTTGAGGGAAGATTATGATAGAAGTTCATGCAAAAAGTTTTCTCAAAATTAGATTCTATGAAACTTTTTGAAATACAAGTTTCGGTCTAAAAATCATAGTATAGTATACACAAATTTTCACTAGTTACTGTCAAAATATCAAATTAAATCGAGGATTGTTCGAAATGCTACGAAACTTTTCAGATCCTTTCTATATGTTATGAGGGAAGGTTAGGATGGATTTCTATGCAAAACATTATCTCAAAATTAATTTCTATGAAACTTTTTGAAATACTAGATTCGGTCAAAAAACCGTAGTATATTATACACAATTCTATACTAGTTTGGGTCAAAAAATAAAATTAAATCGAGGATTGTTCGAAATGATACGAAAATTTACAGGTCCTTTCTATATGTTACGAGGGAAGGTTATGATGGAAGTCCATGCAAAAAAATTGTCTCAAAATTAGATTCTATGAATTTTTTTGAAATACTAGTTTCGGTCAAAAAATCATAGTATATTATAAACAATTTTATACTAGTTTCGGTCAAAAAATCAAATTAAATCGAGGATTGTTTGAAATTCTACGAAACGTTTCAGATCCTCTATATATGTTACGAGGGAAGGTTATGATGGAAGTCTATGCAAAATATCACGTCAAAATTAGATTCTATGAAACTTGTTGAAATACTAGTTTTGGTCAAAAATTATAGTATAATATACACAATTTTTCACTAGTTTCGGTCAAAAAATCAAATTAAATCGAGGATTGTTCGAAATGCTACGAAACCTTCTAGGTCCTTTCTATATGTTACGAGGGAAGGTTATGATGGAAGTCCATGCAAAACAAAATCTTAAAATAAGATTCTTTGAAAAAAATTTAAATAATAGTTTCGTTCAAAAAATCGTAGTATATTATACAGAATTCTATACTATTTTCGGTCAAAATGCTACAAAACTTTTCAAGTTATGTCTATATGTTATGACGGAAGGTTATGATGGAACTCCATGCAAAAAAAATTCCAAAAATTAGATTCTATGAAACTTTTTGAAATACTAGTTTCGGTCAAAAAATCATAGTATAGTATACACAATTTTTCACTAGTTTCTGTCTATATGCTACGAAACTTTTCAGATCCTTTCTATATGTTACGAGGGAAGGTTAGGATGGAATTCCATGCAAAAAAATATCTCAAAATTAATTTCTATGGAACTTTTTTAAATACTAGTTTCGGTCAAAAAATCGTAGTATATTATACACAATTCTATACAAGTTTTTGTCCAAAAAAAATTAAATCGAGGATTGTTCGAAATGATACGAAAATATACAGGTCCTTTCTATATGTTACGGGGGTAGGTTATGATGGAAGTCCATACAAAAAAATTATCTCAAAATTAAATTCTATGAAACTTTTTTAATACTAGTTTCGGTCAAAAAATCATAGTATATTATACACAATTTTATACTAGTTTTGGTCAAAAAATCAATTAAATCGAGGATTGTTCAAAATTCTACGAAATGTTTCAGATCCTCTATATATGTTACGAGGGATGGTTATGATGGAAGTCCATGCAAAAAATCACCTCAAATTTAGATTCTCTGAAACTTTTTGAAATACAAGTTTTGGTCAAAAATTTTAGTATAATATACACAATTTTTCTCTAGATTCTGTCAAAAATCTAATTAAATCGAGGATTGTTCGAAATGCTACGAAACCTTACAGGTCCTTTCTATATGTTACGAGGGATGGTTATGATGGAATTCCATGCAAAAAATTATCTCAAAATTAAATTCTATGAAACTTTTTAAATACTAGTTTCGGTCCCGAAAAAAAATAGTATATTATACACAATTTTATACTAATTTCGGTCAAAAAATCAAATTAAATCGAGGCTTGTTCGAAATGCTATGAAACTTTTCAGATCCTTTCTATATATTACGAGGGAAGGTTATGATGGATGTCCATGCAAAAATTATCTCAAAATTAGATTCTATGAACTTTTTGAAATACTAGTTTAGGTAGAAAAATCAAATTTAATCGTGGGTTGTTCAAAATGCTACGAAACTTTTCAGATCCTTTCTATATGTTACGAGGGAAGGTTATGATGGAAGTTTGTGCAAGGCATTATCTCAAAACTACATTCTATGAAACGTTTTTAAATAATAGTTTCGTTCAAAAAATTGTAATATATTATACACAATTCTATATTAGTTTCGGTCAAAAAATAAAATTAAATCGAGGATTGTTCGAAATGCTACGAAACTTTACAGGTCCTGTTTATATGTTTGAGGGAAGATTATGATAGAAGTCCATGCAAAAAGTTGTCTCAAAATTAGATTCTATGAAACTTTTTGAAATACAAGTTTCGGTCTAAAAATCATAGTATAGTATACACAAATTTTAACTAGTTACTGTCAAAATATCAAATTAAATCGAGGATTGTTCGAAATGCTACGAAACTTTTCAGATCCTTTCTATATGTTATGAGGGAAGGTTAGGATGGATTTCTATGCAAAACATTATCTCAAAATTAATTTCTATGAAACTTTTTGAAATACTAGTTTCGGTCAAAAAATCATAGTATATTATACATAATTCTATACTAGTTTCGGTCAAAAAATAAAATTAAATCGAGGATTGTTCGAATTGATACCAAAATTCATAGGTCCTTTCTATATGTTACGAGGGAAGGTTATGATGGAAGTCCATGCAAAAAAAATGTCTCAAAATTAGATTCTATGAAACTTTTTGAAATACTAGTTTCGGTCAAAAAATCATAGTATCTTACACAATTTTATACTAGTTTCGGTCAAAAAATCAAAATAAATCGAGGATTGTTTGAAATGCTACGAAACGTTTCAGATCCTCTATATATGTACGAGGGAAGGTTATGATGGAAGTCCATGCAAAATATCACGTCAAAATAAGATTCTATGAAACTTGTTGAAATACTAGTTTTGGTCAAAAATTATAGTATAATATACACAATTTTTCACTAGTTTCGGTCAAAAAATCAAATTAAATCGAGGATTGTTCGAAATGCTACGAAACCTTCTAGGTCCTTTCTATATGTTACGAGGGAAGGTTATGATGGAAGTCCATGCAAAACAAAATCTTAAAATAAGATTCTATGAAAAAAATTTAAATAATAGTTTCGTTCAAAAAATCGTAGTATTTTCGGTCAAAATGCTACAAAACTTTTCAAGTTATGTCTATATGTTATGACGGAAGGTTATGATGGAACTCCATGCAAAAAAATTCCCAAAATTAGATTCTATGAAACTTTTTGAAATACTAGTTTCGGTCAAAAAATCATAGTATAGTATACACAATTTTTCACTAGTTTCTGTCTATATGCTACGAAACTTTTCAGATCCTTTCTATATGTTACGAGGGAAGGTTAGGATTGAATTCCATGCAAAAAATTATCTCAAAATTAATTTCTATGGAACTTTTTTAAATACTAGTTTCGGTCAAAAAATCGTAGTATATTATACACAATTCTATACAAGTTTCTGTCCAAAAAAAATTAAATCGAGGATTGTTCGAAATGATACGAAAATATACAGGTCCTTTCTATATGTTACGGGGGAAGGTTATGATGGAAGTCCATACAAAAAAATTATCTCAAAATTAAATTCTATGAAACTTTTTTAATACTAGTTTCGGTCAAAAAATCATAGTATATTATACACAATTTTATACTAGTTTCGGTCAAAAAATCAATTAAATCGAGGATTGTTCAAAATTCTACGAAATGTTTCAGATCCTCTATATATGTTACGAGGGATGGTTATGATGGAAGTCCATGCAAAAAATCACATCAAATTTAGATTCTCTGAAACTTTTTGAAATACAAGTTTTGGTCAAAAATTTTAGTATAATATACACAATTTTTCTCTAGATTCTGTCAAAAATCAAATTAAATCGAGGATTGTTCGAAATGCTACGAAACCTTACAGGTCCTTTCTATATGTTACGAGGGATGGTTACGATGGAATTCCATGCAAAAAATATCTCAAAATTAAATTCTATGAAACTTTTTAAATACTAGTTTCGGTCCCGAAAAAAATAGTATATTATACACAATTTTATACTAATTTCGGTCAAAAAATCAAATTAAATCGAGGCTTGTTCGAAATGCTATGAAACTTTTCAGATCCTTTCTATATATTACGAGGGAAGGTTATGATGGATGTCCATGCAAAATTTATCTCAAAATTAGATTCTATGAACTTTTTGAAATACTAGTTTAGGTAGAAAAATCAAATTTAATCGTGGGTTGTTCAAAATGCTACGAAACTTTACAGATCCTTTCTATATGTTACGAGGGAAGGTTATGATGGAAGTTTGTGCAAGGCATTATCTCAAAACTACATTCTATGAAACATTTTTAAATAATAGTTTCGTTCAAAAAATTGTAATATATTATACACAATTCTATATTAGTTTCGGTCAAAAAATTAAATTAAATCGAGGATTGTTCGAAATGCTACGAAACTTTACAGGTCCTGTTTATATGTTTGAGGGAAGATTATGATAGAAGTCCATGCAAAAAGTTTTCTCAAAATTAGATTCTATGAAACTTTTTGAAATACAAGTTTCGGTCTAAAAATCATAGTATAGTATACACAAATTTTCACTAGTTACTGTCAAAATATCAAATTAAATCGAGGATTGTTCGAAATGCTACGAAACTTTTCAGATCCTTTCTATATGTTATGAGGGAAGGTTAGGATGGATTTCTATGCAAAACATTATCTCAAAATTAATTTCTATGAAACTTTTTGAAATACTAGATTCGGTCAAAAAACCGTAGTATATTATACACAATTCTATACTAGTTTGGGTCAAAAAATAAAATTAAATCGAGGATTGTTCGAAATGATACGAAAATTTACAGGTCCTTTCTATATGTTACGAGGGAAGGTTATGATGGAAGTCCATGCAAAAAAATTGTCTCAAAATTAGATTCTATGAATTTTTTTGAAATACTAGTTTCGGTCAAAAAATCATAGTATATTATAAACAATTTTATACTAGTTTCGGTCAAAAAATCAAATTAAATCGAGGATTGTTTGAAATTCTACGAAACGTTTCAGATCCTCTATATATGTTACGAGGGAAGGTTATGATGGAAGTCCATGCAAAATATCACGTCAAAATTAGATTCTATGAAACTTGTTGAAATACTAGTTTTGGTCAAAAATTATAGTATAATATACACAATTTTTCACTAGTTTCGGTCAAAAAATCAAATTAAATCGAGGATTGTTCGAAATGCTACGAAACCTTCTAGGTCCTTTCTATATGTTACGAGGGAAGGTTATGATGGAAGTCCATGCAAAACAAAATCTTAAAATAAGATTCTTTGAAAAAAATTTAAATAATAGTTTCGTTCAAAAAATCGTAGTATATTATACAGAATTCTATACTATTTTCGGTCAAAATGCTACAAAACTTTTCAAGTTATGTCTATATGTTATGACGGAAGGTTATGATGGAACTCCATGCAAAAAAAATTCCAAAAATTAGATTCTATGAAACTTTTTGAAATACTAGTTTCGGTCAAAAAATCATAGTATAGTATACACAATTTTTCACTAGTTTCTGTCTATATGCTACGAAACTTTTCAGATCCTTTCAATATGTTACGAGGGAAGGTTAGGATGGAATTCCATGCAAAAAATTATCTCAAAATTAATTTCTATGGAACTTTTTTAAATACTAGTTTCGGTCAAAAAATCGTAGTATATTATACACAATTCTATACAAGTTTTTGTCCAAAAAAAATTAAATCGAGGATTGTTCGAAATGATACGAAAATATACAGGTCCTTTCTATATGTTACGGGGGTAGGTTATGATGGAAGTCCATACAAAAAAATTATCTCAAAATTAAATTCTATGAAACTTTTTTAATACTAGTTTCGGTCAAAAAATCATAGTATATTATACACAATTTTATACTAGTTTTGGTCAAAAAATCAATTAAATCGAGGATTGTTCAAAATGCTACGAAATGTTTCAGATCCTCTATATATGTTACGAGGGATGGTTATGATGGAAGTCCATGCAAAAAATCACCTCAAATTTAGATTCTCTGAAACTTTTTGAAATACAAGTTTTGGTCAAAAATTTTAGTATAATATACACAATTTTTCTCTAGATTCTGTCAAAAATCAAATTAAATCGAGGATTGTTCGAAATGCTACGAAACCTTACAGGTCCTTTCTATATGTTACGAGGGATGGTTATGATGGAATTCCATGCAAATAATTATCTCAAAATTAAATTCTATGAAACTTTTTAAATACTAGTTTCGGTCCCGAAAAAAATAGTATATTATACACAATTTTATACTAATTTCGGTCAAAAAATCAAATTAAATCGAGGCTTGTTCGAAATGCTATGAAACTTTTCAGATCCTTTCTATATATTACGAGGGAAGGTTATGATGGATGTCCATGCAAAAATTATCTCAAAATTAGATTCTATGAACTTTTTGAAATACTAGTTTAGGTAGAAAAATCAAATTTAATCGTGGGTTGTTCAAAATGCTACGAAACTTTTCAGATCCTTTCTATATGTTACGAGGGAAGGTTATGATGGAAGTTTGTGCAAGGCATTATCTCAAAACTACATTCTATGAAACGTTTTTAAATAATAGTTTCGTTCAAAAAATTGTAATATATTATACACAATTCTATATTAGTTTCGGTCAAAAAATAAAATTAAATCGAGGATTGTTCGAAATGCTACGAAACTTTACAGGTCCTGTTTATATGTTTGAGGGAAGATTATGATAGAAGTCCATGCAAAAAGTTGTCTCAAAATTAGATTCTATGAAACTTTTTGAAATACAAGTTTCGGTCTAAAAATCATAGTATAGTATACACAAATTTTAACTAGTTACTGTCAAAATATCAAATTAAATCGAGGATTGTTCGAAATGCTACGAAACTTTTCAGATCCTTTCTATATGTTATGAGGGAAGGTTAGGATGGATTTCTATGCAAAACATTATCTCAAAATTAATTTCTATGAAACTTTTTGAAATACTAGTTTCGGTCAAAAAATCATAGTATATTATACATAATTCTATACTAGTTTCGGTCAAAAAATAAAATTAAATCGAGGATTGTTCGAATTGATACCAAAATTCATAGGTCCTTTCTATATGTTACGAGGGAAGGTTATGATGGAAGTCCATGCAAAAAAAATGTCTCAAAATTAGATTCTATGAAACTTTTTGAAATACTAGTTTCGGTCAAAAAATCATAGTATCTTACACAATTTTATACTAGTTTCGGTCAAAAAATCAAAATAAATCGAGGATTGTTTGAAATGCTACGAAACGTTTCAGATCCTCTCTATATGTTACGAGGGAAGGTTATGATGGAAGTCAATGCAAAAAATCACGTCAAAAATTGTAGTATAATATACACAATTTTACACTAGTTTCTCTCAAAAAATCAAATTAAATCGAGGATTCTTCGAAATGCAACGAAACCTTGCAGGTCCTTTCTATATGTTACGAGGGAAGGTTATGATGGAAGTCCATGCAAAAAATTATCTCAAAATTAGATTCTATGTAACTTTTTGAAATACTGGTTTCGTTCTAAAAATCATAGTATAGTATACACAATTTTTCAAAAGTTTCTGTCAAAAAATCAAATTAAATCGAGGATTGTTCGAAAAGCTACGAAACTTTTCAGATCCTTTCTATAAGTTACGAGGGAAGGTTAGGATGGAATTCCATGCAAAAAATTATCTCAAAATTAATTTCTATGAAACTTTTTTAAATACTAGTTTCGGTCAAAAAAGCGTAGTATATTATACACAATTCTATACTAGTTTCGGTCAAAAAATTAAATTAAATCGAGGATTGTTCGAAATGATACCAAAATTTGCAGATCCTTTCTATACGTTACGGGGGAAGGTTATGATGGAAGTCCATGCAAAAAAATTGTCTCAAAATTAGATTCTATGAAACTTTTTGAAATACTAGTTTCGGTCAAAAAATCATAGTACATTATACACAATTTTATACTACTTTCGGTCAAAAAATCAAATTAAATCGAGGATTGTTCGAAATTCTTCGAAAGGTTTCAGATCCTATATATATGTTACGAGGGAAGGTTATGATGGAAGTCCAGGCAAAAAATCACCTCAAAATTAGATTCTATGAAACTTTTTGAAATACTAGTTTTGTTCAAAAATTGTAGTATAATATACACAATTTTTCACTAGTTTCTGTCAAAAAATCAAATTAAATCGAGGATTGTTCGAAATGCTACAAAACCGTACAGGTCCTTACTATATGTTACGAGGGAAGGTTATGATGAAAGTCCATGCAAAAAATTATCTTAAAATTAGATTCAATGAAACTTTTTGAAATACTAGTTTCGAACAAAATATCAGTATATTATACACAATTTTATACTAATTTCGGTCAAAAAATCAAATTAAATCGAGGATTGTTCGAAATGCTACGAAACTTTCAGATCCTTTCTATATGTTAAGAGGGAAGGTTATGATGGATTTCCATGTAAAAATTATCTCAAAATTAGATTCTAAGAACTTTTTGAAATGCTAGTTTCGGTCAAAAAATAAAATTAAATCGAGGATTGACCGAAATGCTACGAAACTTTACAGGTCCTTTCTATATGTTACGAGGGAAGGTTATGATAGAAGTACATGCAAAAAATTGTCTCAAAATTAGATTCTATGAAACTTTTTGAAATACTAGTATCGGTCAAAAAATCATAGTATATTATACACAATTTTTCACTAGTTTCTGTCAAAAAATCAATTAAAACGTGGATTGTTCGAAATGCTACAAAACCTTACAGGTCCTTTCTATATGTTACTAGGGAAGGTTATGATGTAATTCCCTGCAAAAAATTATCTCAAAAATAGATTCTATGAATCTTTTTGAAATACTAGTTTTGGTCAAAAAATCGTAGTATATTATACACAACTTTATACTAATTTCGGTCAAAAAATCAAATTAAATCGAGGATTATTCAAAATGCTACGAAACTTTTCAGATCCTTTCTATATGTTAAGAGGGAAGGTTATGATGGATGTCCATGAAAAAATCATCTCAAAATTAGATTCTATGAACTTTTTGAAATAATAGTTTAGGTCAAAAAATCAAATTTAAGCATGGGTTGTTCAAAATGCTACGAAACGCTTCAGATCCTTTCTATATGTTACGAGGCAAGAATATGATTGAAGTCCGTGCAAAGCATTATCTCAAAACTACATTCTATGAAACTTTTTTAAATAATAGTTTTGTTCAAAAAATCGTAGTATATTATACACAATTCTATACTAGTTTCGGTCAAAAAATAAAATTAAATCGAGGATTGTTCGAAATGCTACGAAACTTTACAGGTCATGTCTATATGTTACGAGGGAAGGTTATGATGGAAGTCCATGCAAAAAATTATCTCAAAATTAGATTCTATGAAACGTTTTTAATACTAGTTTCGGTCTAAAAATCATAGTATAGTATACAAACTTTTTCACTAATTTCTGTAAAAAAATCAAATTATATCGAGGATTGTTCGAAAAGCTACGAAACTTTTCAGATCCTTTCTATAAGTTACGAGGGAAGGTTAGGATGGATTTCCATGTAAAAAATTATCTCAAAATTAATTTCTATGAAACTTTTTTAAATACTAGTTTCGGTCCAAAAATCGTAGTATATTATACACAATTCTATACTAGTTTCGGTCAAAAAATAAAATTAAATCGAGGATTGTTCGAAATAATACAAAAATTTACAAGTCCTTTCTATATGTTACGGGAGAAGGTTATGAAGGAAGTCTATGCAAAAAAATTGTCTCAAAATTAGATTCTATGAGACTTTTTGAAATACTAGTTTCGGTCAAGAAATAATAGTATATTATACACAATTTTATACTAGTTTCGGTCAAAAAATCAAATTAAATCGAGGATTGTTTGAAATTCTATGAAACTTTTCAGATCCTCTATGTATGTTACGAGGGAAGGTTATGATGGAAGTCCATGCAAAAAATCACGTCAAAATTAGATTCTATGAAACTTTTTGAAATACTAGTTTTGGTTAAATCGAGGATTGTCCGAAATGCTACGAAACCTTACAGGTCCTTTCTATATGTTACGAGGGAAGGTTATGATGGAAGTCCATGCAAAAAATTATCTAAAAATTAGATTCTATGAAACTTTTTGAAATACTAGTTTCGAACAAAAAATCATAGTATAATACACAATTTTTCACTAGTTTCTGTCAAAAAATCAAATTAAATCGAGGATTGTTCGAAATGCTACGAAACTTTTTAGATCCTTTCTATATGTTACGAGGGAAGGTTATGATGGATGTCCATGCAAAAATTATCTCAAAATTAGATTCTATGAACTTTTTGAAATGCTAGTTTAGGTCAAAAAATCAAATTTAATCGTGGGTTATTCAAAATGCTACGAAACTTTTCAGATCCTTTCTATATGTTACGAGGGAAGGTTATGATGGAAATTCGTGCAAAACATTATCTCAAAATTACATTCTAAGAAACTTATTTAAATAATAATTTCGTTCAAAAAATCCTAGTATATTATACACAATTCTATACTAGTTTCGGTCAAAAAATAAAATTAAATCGAGGATTGTTCGAAATGCTACGAAACTTTACAGGTCCTTTCTATATGTTACGAGGGAAGGTTATGGTAGAAGTACATGCAAAAAATTGTCTCAAAATTAGATTCTATGAAACTTTTTGAAATACTAGTTTCGGTCAAAAAATCATAGTATATTATACACAATTTTCACTAGTTTCTGTCAAAAAATCAATTAAAACGTGGATTGTTCGAAATGCTACAAAACCTTACAGGTCCTTTCTATATGTTCCTAGGGAAGGTTATGATGGAATTCCATGCAAAAAATTATCTCAAAAATAGATTCTATGAAACTTTTTGAAATACTAGTTTCGGTCAAAAAATCGTAGTATATTATACACAACTTTATACTAATTTCGGTCAAAAAATCAAATTAAATCGAGGATTATTCAAAATGCTACGAAACTTTTCAGATCCTTTCTATATGTTAAGAGGGAAGGTTATGATGGATGTCCATGAAAAAATTATCTCAAAATTAGATTCTATGAACTTTTTGAAATACTAGTTTAGGTCAAAAAATCAAATTTAAGCATGGGTTGTTCAAAATGCTACGAAACGCTTCAGATCCTTTCTATATGTTACGAGGCAAGAATATGATTGAAGTCCGTGCAAATCATTATCTCAAAACTACATTCTATGAAACTTTTTTAAATAATAGTTTCGTTCAAAAAATCGTAGTATATTATTATACACAATTCTATACTAGTTTCGGTCATAAAATAAAATTAAATCGAGTATTGTTCGAAATGCTACGAAACTTTACAGGTCATGTCTATATGTTACGAGGGAAGGTTATGATGGAAGTCCATGCAAAAAATTGTCTCAAAATTAGATTCTATGAAACTTTTTGAAATACTAGTTTCGGTCAAAAAATCATAGTATATTATACACAATTTTCACTAGTTTCTGTCAAAAAATCAA
Organism: Lathyrus aphaca; assembly: GCA_963966055.1. Taxonomy (NCBI): domain Eukaryota; kingdom Viridiplantae; phylum Streptophyta; class Magnoliopsida; order Fabales; family Fabaceae; genus Lathyrus; species Lathyrus aphaca. The sequence goes on from OZ014523.1 coordinate 11,436,786, forward strand.
TTAAAACGTGGATTGTTCGAAATGCTACAAAACCTTACAGGTCCTTTCTATATGTTACTAGGGAAGGTTATGATGGAATTCCATGCAAAAAATTATCTCAAAAATAGATTCTATGAAACTTTTTGAAATACTAGTTTCGGTCAAAAAATCGTAGTATATTATACACAATTTTATACTAATTTTGGTCAAAAAATCAAATTAAATCGAGGATTATTCAAAATGCTACGAAACATTTCAGATCCTTTCTATATGTTAAGAGGGAAGGTTATGATGGATGAAAATGCAAAAACTATCTCAAAATTAGATTCTATGAACTTTTTGAAATACTAGTTTAGGTCAAAAAATCAAATTTAAGCATGGGTTATTCAAAATTCTAGGAAACGCTTCAGACCCTTTCTATATGTTACGAGGGAAGATTATGATTGAAGATCGTGCAAAGCATTATCTCAAAACTACATTCTATGAAACTTTTCTAAATACTATTTTCGTTCAAAAAATCGTAGTATATTATACACAATTCTATACTAGTTTCGGTCAAAAAATAAAATTAAATCGAGTATTGTTTGAAATGCTACGAAACTTTACAAGTCATGTCTATATGTTACGAGGGAAGGTTGTGATGGAAGTCCATACAAAAAAATTGTCTCAAAATTAGATTCTATGAAACTTTTTGAAATACTAGTTTCGGTCAAAAAATCATAGTATACACAATTTTATACTAGTTTCAGTAAGAAAATCAAATTAAATCGAGGATTATTCGAAATTCTTCGAAATATTTCAGATCATATATATATGTTACGAGGGAAGGTTATGATGGAAGTCCATGCAAAAAATCACCTTAAAATTAGATTCTATGAAACTTTTTGAAATACTAGTTTTGGTAAAAAATTGTCGTATAATATACACAATTTTTCACTAGTTTCTGTCAAAAAATCAAATTAAATCGAGGATTGTTCGAAATGCTACGAAACCGTACAGGTCCTTTCTATATGTTACGAGGGGAAGGTTATGATGGAAGTCCATGCAAAAAATTATCTTAAAATTAGATTCTATGAAACTTTTTGAAATACTAGTTTCGAACAAAAAATCATAGTATAATACACAATTTTTCACTAGTTTCTGTCAAAAAATCAAATTAAATCGAGGATTGTTCGAAATGCTACGAAACTTTTTAGATCCTTTCTATATGTTACGAGGGAAGGTTATGATGGATGTCCATGCAAAAATTATCTCAAAATTAGATTCTATGAACTTTTTGAAATGCTAGTTTAGGTCAAAAAATCAAATTTAATCGTGGGTTATTCAAAATGCTACGAAACTTTTCAGATCCTTTCTATATGTTACGAGGGAAGGTTATGATGGAAATTCGTGCAAAACATTATCTCAAAATTACATTCTAAGAAACTTATTTAAATAATAATTTCGTTCAAAAAATCCTAGTATATTATACACAATTCTATACTAGTTTCGGTCAAAAAATAAAATTAAATCGAGGATTGTTCGAAATGCTACGAAACTTTACAGGTCCTTTCTATATGTTACGAGGGAAGGTTATGGTAGAAGTACATGCAAAAAATTGTCTCAAAATTAGATTCTATCAAACTTTTTGAAATACTAGTTTCGGTCAAAAAATCATAGTATATTATACACAATTTTCACTAGTTTCTGTCAAAAAATCAATTAAAACGTGGATTGTTCGAAATGCTACAAAACCTTACAGGTCCTTTCTATATGTTACTAGGGAAGGTTATGATGGAATTCCATGCAAAAAATTATCTCAAAAATAGATTCTATGAAACTTTTTGAAATACTAGTTTCGGTCAAAAAATCGTAGTATATTATACACAACTTTATACTAATTTCGGTCAAAAAATCAAATTAAATCGAGGATTATTCAAAATGCTACGAAACTTTTCAGATCCTTTCTATATGTTAAGAGGGAAGGTTATGATGGATGTCCATGAAAAAATTATCTCAAAATTAGATTCTATGAACTTTTTGAATCACTAGTTTAGGTCAAAAAATCAAATTTAAGCATGGGTTGTTCAAAATGCTACGAAACGCTTCAGATCCTTTCTATATGTTACGAGGCAAGAATATGATTGAAGTCCGTGCAAATCATTATCTCAAAACTACATTCTATGAAACTTTTTTAAATAATAGTTTCGTTCAAAAAATCGTAGTATATTATTATACACAATTCTATACTAGTTTTGGTCAAAAAATAAAATTAAATCGAGTATTGTTCTAAATGCTACGAAACTTTACAGGTCATGTCTATATGTTACGAGGGAAGGTTATGATGGAAGTCCATGCAAAAAATTGTCTCAAAATTAGATTCTATGAAACTTTTTGAAATACTAGTTTCGGTCAAAAAATCATAGTATATTATACACAATTTTCACTAGTTTCTGTCAAAAAATCAATTAAAACGTGGATTGTTCGAAATGCTACAAAACCTTACAGGTCCTTTCTATATGTTACTAGGGAAGGTTATGATGGAATTCCATGCAAAAAATTATCTCAAAAATAGATTCTATGAAACTTTTTGAAATACTAGTTTCGGTCAAAAAATCGTAGTATATTATACACAATTTTATACTAATTTTGGTCAAAAAATCAAATTAAATCGAGGATTATTCAAAATGTTACGAAACGTTTCAGATCCTTTCTATATGTTAAGAGGGAAGGTTATGATGGATGAAAATGCAAAAACTATCTCAAAATTAGATTCTATGAACTTTTTGAAATACTAGTTTAGGTCAAAAAATCAAATTTAAGCATGGGTTATTCAAAATTCTAGGAAACGCTTCAGACCCTTTCTATATGTTACGAGGGAAGATTATGATTGAAGATCATGCAAAGCATTATCTCAAAACTACATTCTATGAAACTTTTTTAAATACTATTTTCGTTCAAAAAATCGTAGTATATTATACACAATTCTATACTTGTTTCGGTCAAAAAATAAAATTAAATTGAGTATTGTTTGAAATGCTACGAAACTTTACAAGTCATGTCTATATATTACGAGGGAAGGTTATGATGGAAGTCCATGCAAAAAAATTGTCTCAAAATTAGATTCTATGAAACTTTTTGAAATACTAGTTTCGGTCAAAAAATCATAGTATACACAATTTTATACTAGTTTCGGTAAAAAAATCAAATTAAATCGAGGATTATTCGAAATTCTTCGAAATATTTCAGATCATATATATATATGTTACGAGGGAAGGTTATGATGGAAGTCCATGCAAAAAATCACCTCAAAATTAGATTCTATGAAACTTTTTGAAATACTAGTTTTGGTAAAAAATTGTAGTATAATATACACAATTTTTCACTAGTTTCTGTCAAAAAATCAAATTAAATCGAGGATTGTTCGAAATGCTACGAAACCGTACAGGTCCTTTCTATATGTTACGAGGGGAAGGTTATGATGGAAGTCCATGCAAAAAATTATCTTAAAATTAGATTCTATGAAACTTTTTGAAATACTAGTTTCGAACAAAAAATCATAGTATAATACACAATTTTTCACTAGTTTCTGTCAAAAAATCAAATTAAATCGAGGATTGTTCGAAATGCTACGAAACTTTTTAGATCCTTTCTATATGTTACGAGGGAAGGTTATGATGGATGTCCATGAAAAAATTATCTCAAAATTAGATTCTATGAACTTTTTGAAATGCTAGTTTAGGTCAAAAAATCAAATTTAATCGTGGGTTATTCAAAATGCTACGAAACTTTTCAGATCCTTTCTATATGTTACGAGGGAAGGTTATGATGGAAATTCGTGCAAAACATTATCTCAAAATTACATTCTAAGAAACTTATTTAAATAATAATTTCGTTCAAAAAATCCTAGTATATTATACACAATTCTATACTAGTTTCGGTCAAAAAAATAAAATTAAATCGAGGATTGTTCGAAATGCTACGAAACTTTACAGGTCCTTTCTATATGTTACGAGGGAAGGTTATGGTAGAAGTACATGCAAAAAATTGTCTCAAAATTAGATTCTATCAAACTTTTTGAAATACTAGTTTCGGTCAAAAATCATAGTATATTATACACAATTTTCACTAGTTTCTGTCAAAAAATCAATTAAAACGTGGATTGTTCGAAATGCTACAAAACCTTACAGGTCCTTTCTATATGTTACTAGGGAAGGTTATGATGGAATTCCATGCAAAAAATTATCTCAAAAATAGATTCTATGAATCTTTTTGAAATACTAGTTTCGGTCAAAAAATCGTAGTATATTATACACAACTTTATACTAATTTCGGTCAAAAAATCAAATTAAATCGAGGATTATTCAAAATGCTACGAAAATTTTCAGTTCCTTTCTATATGTTAAGAGGGAAGGTTATGATGGATGTCCATGAAAAAATTATCTCAAAATTAGATTCTATGAACTTTTTGAAATACTAGTTTAGGTCAAAAAATCAAATTTAAGCATGGGTTGTTCAAAATGCTACGAAACGCTTCAGATCCTTTCTATATGTTACGAGGCAAGAATATGATTGAAGTCCGTGCAAATCATTATCTCAAAACTACATTCTATGAAACTTTTTTAAATAATAGTTTCGTTCAAAAAATCGTAGTATATTATACACAATTCTATACTAGTTTCGGTCAAAAAATAAAATTAAATCGAGGATTGTTCGAAATGCTACGAAACTTTACAGGTCATGTCTATATGTTACGAGGGAAGGTTATAATGCAAGTCCATGCAAAAAATTATCTCAAAATTAGATTCTATGAAACGTTTTTAATACTAGTTTCGGTCTAAAATTCATAGTATACACAATTTTATACTAGTTTCGGTAAAAAAACAAATTAAATCGAGGATTATTCGAAATTCTTCAATATATTTCAGATCATATATATATGTTACGAGGGAAGGTTATGATTGAAGTCCATGCAAAAAATCACCTCAAAATTAGATTCTATGAAACTTTTTGAAATACTAGTTTTGGTCAAAAATTGTAGTATAATATACACAATTTTTCACTAGTTTCTGTCAAAAAATCAAATTAAATCGAGGATTGTTCGAAATGCTACGAAACCGTACAGGTCCTTTCTATATGTTACGAGTGGAAGGTTATGATGGAAGTCCATGCAAAAAATTATCTTAAAATTAGATTCTATGAAACTTTTTGAAATACTAGTTTCGAACAAAAAATCATAGTACAATACACAATTTTATACTAATTTCGGTCAAAAAATCAAATTAAATCGAGGATTGTTCGAAATGCTACGAAACTTTTTAGATCCTTTCTATATGTTACGAGGGAAGGTTATGATGGATGTCCATGCAAAAATTATCTCAAAATTAGATTCAATGAACTTTTTGAAATGCTAGTTTAGGTCAAAAAATCAAATTTAATCGTGGGTTATTCAAAATGCTACGAAACTTTTCAGATCCTTTCTATATGTTACGAGGGAATGTTATGATGGAAATTCGTGCAAAACATTATCTCAAAATTACATTCTAAGAAACTTATTTAAATAATAATTTCGTTCAAAAAATCGTAGTATATTATACACAATTCTATACTAGTTTCGGTCAAAAAATATAATTAAATCGAGGATTGTTCGAAATGCAACGAAACTTTACAGGTCCTTTCTATATGTTACGAGGGAAGGTTATGGTAGAAGTACATGCAAAAAATTGTCTCAAAATTAGATTCTATGAAACTTTTTAAAATACTTGTTTCGGTCAAAAAATCAAAGTATATTATACACAGTTTTCACTAGTTTCTGTCAAAAAATCAATTAAAACGTGGATTGTTCGAAATGCTACAAAACCTTACAGGTCCTTTCTATATGTTACTAGGGAAGGTTATGATGGAATTCCATGCAAAAAATTATCTCAAAAATAGATTCTATGAAACTTTTTGAAATACTAGTTTCGGTCAAAAAATCGTATTATATTATACACAATTTTATACTAATTTTGGTCAAAAAATCAAATTAAATCGAGGATTATTCAAATAGCTACGAAACGTTTCAGATCCTTTCTATATGTTAAGTGGGAAGGTAATGATGGATGTCCATGAAAAAATTATTTCAAAATTAGATTCTATGAACTTTTTGAATTACTAGTTTAGGTCAAAAAATCAAATTTAAGCATGGGTTGTTCAAAATGCTACGAAACGCTTCAGATCCTTTCTATATGTTACGAGGCAAGAATATGATTGAAGTCCGTGCAAATCATTATCTCAAAACTACATTCTATGAAACTTTTTTAAATAATAGTTTCGTTCAAAAAATCGTAGTATATTATACACAATTCTATACTAGTTTCTGTCAAAAAATCAAATTAAATCGAGGATTGTTCGAAATGCTACGAAACCGTACAGGTCCTTTCTATATGTTACGAGTGGAAGGTTATGATGGAAGTCCATGCAAAAAATTATCTTAAAATTAGATTCTATGAAACTTTTTGAAATACTAGTTTTGAACAAAAAATCATAGTATAATACACAATTTTATACTAATTTCGGTCAAAAAATCAAATTAAATCGAGGATTGTTCGAAATGCTACGAAACTTTTTAGATCCTTTCTATAGGTTACGAGGGAAGGTTATGATGGATGTCCATGCAAAAATTATCTCAAAATTAGATTCTATGAACTTTTTGAAATGCTAGTTTAGGTCAAAAAATCAAATTTAATCGTGGGTTATTCAAAATGCTACGAAACTTTTCAGATCCTTTCTATATGTTACGAGGGAAGGTTATGATGGAAATTCGTGCAAAACATTATATCCAAATTACATTCTATGAAACTTTTTTAAATAATAGTTTCGTTCAAAAAATCGTAGTATATTATACACAATTCTATACTAGTTTCGGTCAAAAAATAAAATTAAATCGAGGATTGTTCGAAATTCAACGAAACTTTACAGGTCCTTTCTATATGTTACGAGGGAAGGTTATGGTAGAAGTACATGCAAAAAATTGTCTCAAAATTAGATTCTATGAAACTTTTTGAAATACTAGTTTCGGTCAAAAAATCAAAGTATATTATACACAATTTTCACTAGTTTCTGTCAAAAAATCAATTAAAACGTGGATTGTACGAAATGCTACGAAACGCTTCAGACCCTTTCTATATGTTACGAGGGAAGATTATGATTAAAGTCCGTGCAAAGCATTATCTCAAAACTACATTCTATGAAACTTTTTTAAATACTATTTTCGTTCAAAAAATCGTAGTATATTATACACAATTCTATACTAGTTTCGGTCAAAAAAATAAAATTAAATCGAGTATTGTTTGAAATGCTACGAAACTTTACAGGTCATGTCTATATGTTACGAGGGAAGGTTATGATGGAAGTCCATGCAAAAAAATTGTCTCAAAATTAGATTCTATGAAACTTTTTGAAATACTAGTTTCGGTCAAAAAATCATAGTATACACAATTTTATACTAGTTTCGGTAAGAAAATCAAATTAAATCGAGGATTATTCGAAATTCTTCGAAATATTTCAAATCATATATATATATATTACGAGGGAAGGTTGTGATGGAAGTCCATGCAAAAAATCACCTCAAAATTAGATTCTATGAAACTTTTTGAAATACTAGTTTTGGTCAAAAATTGTAGTATAATATACACAATTTTTCACTAGTTTCTGTCAAAAAATAAAATTAAATCGAGGATTGTTCGAAATGCTACGAAACCATACAGGTCCTTTCTATATGTTACGAGGGGAAGGTTATGATGGAAGTCCATGCAAAAAATTATCTTAAAGTTAGATTCAATGAAACTTTTTGAAATACTAGTTCCGAACAAAAAAAATCAGTATATTATACACAATTTTATAATAATTTCGGTCAAAAAATCAAATTAAATCGAGGATTGTTCGAAATGCTACAAAACTTTCAGATCCTTTTTGTATGTTAAGAGGGAAGGTTATGATGGATTTCCATGCAAACATTATCTCAAAATTAGATTCTAAGAAGTTTTTGAAATGCTAGTTTAGGTCAAAATCAAATTTAATCGTGGGTTGTTCAAAATGCTACGAATCTTTTCAGATCCTTTCTATATGTAACGAGGGAAGGTCATGATGGAAGTCCATGCAAAACATTATATAAAAATTACATTCTATGAAACTTTTTTAAATAATAGTTTCGTTCAAAAAATCGTAGTATATTATACACAATTCTATACTAGTTTCGGTCAAAAAATTAAATTAAATCGAGGATTGTTCGAAATGCTACGAAACTTTACAGGTCCTTTCTATATGTTACGAGGGAAGGTTATGGTAGAAGTACATGCAAAAAATTGTCTCAAAATTAGATTCTATGAAACTTTTTGAAAAACTAGTTTCGGTCAAAAAATCATAGTATATTATACACAATTTTCACTAGTTTCTGTCAAAAAATCAATTAAAACGTGGATTGTTCGAAATGCTACAAAACCTTAAAGGACCTTTCTATATGTTACTAGGGAAGGTTATGATGGAATCCATGCAAAAAATTATCTCAAAAATAGATTCTATGAAACTTTTTGAAATACTAGTTTCGGTCAAAAAATCGTAGTATATTATACACAATTTTATACTAATTTTGGTCAAAAAATCAAATTAAATCGAGGATTATTCAAAATGCTACGAAACGTTTCAGATCCTTTCTATATGTTAAGAGGGAAGGTTATGATGGATGAAAATGCAAAAATTATCTCAAAATTAGATTCTATGAACTTTTTGAAATACTAGGCTATGTCAAAAAATCAAATTTAAGCATGGGTTGTTCAAAATTCTAGGAAACGCTTCAGACCCTTTCTATATGTTACGAGGGAAGATTATAATTGAAGTCCATGCAAAGCAATATCTCAAAACTACATTCTATGAAACTTTTTTAAATACTATTTTCGTTCAAAAAATCGTAGTATATTATACACAATTCTATACTAGTTTCGGTCAAAAAATAAAATTAAATCGAGTATTGTTTGAAATGCTACGAAACTTTACAGGTCCTTTCTATATGTTACGAGGGAAGGTTATGGTAGAAGTACATGCAAAAAATTGTCTCAAAATTAGATTCTATGAAACTTTTTGAAATACTAGTTTCGGTCAAAAAATCATAGTATATTATACACAATTTTCACTAGTTTCTGTCAAAAAATCAATTAAAACGTGGATTGTTCGAAATGCTACAAAACCTTACAGGTACTTTCTATATGTTACTAGGGAAGGTTATGATGGATTTCCATGCAAAAAATTATCTCAAACATAGATTCTATGAAACTTTTTGAAATACTAGTTTCGGTCAAAAAATCGTAGTATATTATACACAATTTTATACTAATTTTGGTCAAAAAATCAAATTAATTCGAGGATTATTCAAAATGCTACGAAACGTTTCAGATCCTTTCTATATGTTAAGAGGGAAGGTTATGATGGATGAAAATGCAAAAATTATCTCAAAATTAGATTCTATGAACTTTTTGAAATACTAGTTTAGGTCAAAAAATCAAATTTAAGCATGGGTTATTCAAAATTCTAGGAAACGCTTCAGACCCTTTCTATATGTTACGAGGGAAGATTATGATTGAAGTCCGTGCAAAGCATTATCTCAAAACTACATTCTATGAAACTTTTTTAAATACTATTTTCGTTCAAAAAATCGTAGTATATTATACACAATTCTATACTAGTTTCGGTCAAAAAATAAAATTAAATCGAGTATTGTTTGAAATGCTACGAAACTTTACAGGTCATGTCTATATGTTACGAGGGAAGGTTATGATGGAAGTCCATGCAAAAAAATTGTCTCAAAATTAGATTCTATGAAACTTTTTGAAATACTAGTTTCGGTCAAAAAATCATAGTATACACAATTTTATACTAGTTTCGGTAAGAAAATCAAATTAAATCGAGGATTATTCGAAATTCTTCGAAATATTTCATATCATATATATATGTTACGAGGGAAGGTTATGATGGAAGTCCATGCAAAAAATCACCTCAAAATTAGATTCTATGAAACTTTTTGAAATACTAGTTTTGGTCAAAAATTGTAGTATAATATACACAATTTTTCACTAGTTTCTGTCAAAAAATCAAATTAAATCGAGGATTGTTCGAAATGCTACGAAACCGTACAGGTCCTTTCTATATGTTACGAGGGGAAGGTTATGATGGAAGTCCATGCAAAAAATTATCTTAAAGTTAGATTCAATGAAACTTTTTGAAATACTAGTTTCGAACAAAAAAATCAGTATATTATACACAATTTTATAATAATTTCGGTCAAAAAATCAAATTAAATCGAGGATTGTTCGGAATGCTACGAAACTTTCAGATCCTTTCTGTATGTTAAGAGGGAAGGTTATGATGGATTTCCATGCAAACATTATCTCAAAATTAGATTCTAAGAACTTTTTGAAATGCTAGTTTAGGTCAAAATCAAATTTAATCGTGGGTTGTTCAAAATGCTACGAATCTTTTCAGATCCTTTCTAAATGTTAAGAGGGAAGGTTATGATGGAAGTCCATGCAAAACATTATATAAAAATTATATTCTATGAAACTTTTTTAAATAATAGTTTCGTTCAAAAAATCGTAGTATATTATAAACAATTTTATACTAGTTTCGATCAAAAAATTAAATTAAATCGAGGATTGTTCGAAATGCTACAAAACTTTACAGGTCCTTTCTATATGTTACGAGGGAAGGTTATGGTAGAAGTACATGCAAAAAATTGTCTCAAAATTAGATTCTATGAAACTTTTTGAAAAACTAGTTTCGGTCAAAAAATCATAGTATATTATACACAATTTTCACTAGTTTCTGTCAAAAAATCAATTAAAACGTGGATTGTTCGAAATGCTACAAAACCTTACAGGTCCTTTCTATATGTTACTAGGGAAGGTTATGATGGGATTCCATGCAAAAAATTATCTCAAAAATAGATTCTATGAAAATTTTTGAAATACTAGTTTCGGTCAAAAAATCGTAGTATATTATACACAATTTTATAATAATTTTGGTCAAAAAATCAAATTAAATCGAGGATTATTCAAAATGCTACGAAACGTTTCAGATCCTTTCTATATGTTAAGAGGGAAGGTTATGATGGATGAAAATGCAAAAATTATCTCAAAATTAGATTCTAAGAACTTTTTGAAATACTAGTTTATGTCAAAAAATCAAATTTAAGCATGGGTTGTTCAAAATTCTAGGAAACGCTTCAGACCCTTTCTATATGTTACGAGGGAAGATTATGATTGAAGTCCGTGCAAAGCATTATCTCAAAACTACATTCTATGAAACGTTTTTAGATACTATTTTCGTTCAAAAAATTGTAGTATATTATACACAATTCTATACTAGTTTCGGTCAAAAAATAAAATTAAATCGAGTATTGTTTGAAATGCTACGAAACTTTACAGGTCATGTCTATATGTTACGAGGGAAGGTTATGATGGAAGTCCGTGCAAAACATTATATAAAAATTACATTCTATGAAACTTTTTTAAATAATAGTTTCGTTCAAAAAATCGTAGTATATTATACACAATTCTATACTAGTTTCGGTCAAAAAATAAAATTAAATCGAGGATTGTTCGAAATGCTACGAAACTTTACAGGTCCTTTCTATATGTTACGAGGGAAGGTTATGGTAGAAGTACATGCAAAAAATTGTCTCAAAATTAGATTCTATGAAACTTTTTGAAATACTAGTTTCGGTCAAAAAATCATAGTATATTATACACAATTTTCACTAGTTTCTGTCAAAAAATCAATTAAAACGTGGATTGTTCGAAATGCTACAAAACCTTACAGGTCCTTTCTATATGTTACTAGGGAAGGTTATGATGGAATTCCTTGCAAAAAATTATCTCAAACATAGATTCTATGAAACTTTTTGAAATACTAGTTTCGGTCAAAAAATCGTAGTATATTATACACAATTTTATACTAATTTTGGTCAAAAAATCAAATTAAATCGAGGATTATTCAAAATGCTACGAAACGTTTCAGATCCTTTCTATATGTTAAGAGGGAAGGTTATGATGGATGAAAATGCAAAAATTATCTCAAAATTAGATTCTATGAATTTTTTGAAATACTAGTTTAGGTCAAAAAATCAAATTTAAGCATGGGTTATTCAAAATTCTAGGAAACGCTTCAGACCCTTTCTATATGTTACGAGGGAAGATTTTGATTGAAGTCCGTGCAAAGCATTATCTCAAAACTACATTCTATGAAACTTTTTTAAATACTATTTTCGTTCAAAAAATCGTAGTATATTATACACAATTCTATACTAGTTTCGGTAAAAAAATAAAATTTAATCGAGTATTCTTTGAAATGCTACGAAACTTTACAGGTCATGTCTATATGTTACGAGGGAAGGTTATGATGGAAGTCCATGCAAAAAAATTGTCTCAAAATTAGATTCTATGAAACTTTTTGAAATACTAGTTTCGGTCAAAAAATCATAGTATACACAATTTTATACTAGTTTCGGTAATAAAATCAAATTAAATCGAGGATTATTCGAAATTCTTCGAAATATTTCAGATCATATATATATATGTTACAAGGGAAGGTTATGATGGAAGTCCATGCAAAAAATCACCTCAAAATTAGATTCTATAAAACTTTTTGAAATACTAGTTTTGGTCAAAAATTGTAGTATAATATACACAATTTTTCACTAGTTTCTGTCAAAAAATCAAATTAAATCGAGGATTGTTCGAAATGCTACGAAACCGTACAGGTCCTTTCTATATGTTACGAGGGGAAGGTTATGATGGAAGTCCATGCAAAAAATTATCTTAAAGTTAGATTCAATGAAACTTTTTGAAATACTAGTTTCGAACAAAAAAATCAGTATATTATACACAATTTTATAATAATTTCGGTCAAAAAATCAAATTAAATCGAGGATTGTTCGAAATGCTACGAAACTTTCAGATCCTTTATGTATGTTAAGAGGGAAGGTTATGATGGATTTCCATGCAAACATTATCTCAAAATTAGATTCTAAGAAGTTTTTGAAATGCTAGTTTAGGTCAAAATCAAATTTAATCGTGGGTTGTTCAAAATGCTACGAATCTTTTCAGATCCTTTCTATATGTTACGAGGGAAGGTTATGATGGAAGTCCATGCAAAACATTATATAAAAATTACATTCTATGAAACTTTTTTAAATAATAGTTTCGTTCAAAAAATCGTAGTATATTATACACAATTCTATACTAGTTTCGGTCAAAAAATAAAATTAAATCGAGGATTGTTCGAAATGCTACGAAACTTTACAGGTCCTTTCTATATGTTACGAGGGAAGGTTATGGTAGAAATACATGCAAAAAATTGTCTCAAAATTAGATTCTATGAAACTTTTTGAAAAACTAGTTTCGGTTAAAAAATCATAGTATATTATACACAATTTTCACTAGTTTCTGTCAAAAAATCAATTAAAACGTGGATTGTTCGAAATGCTACAAAACCTTACAGGTCTTTTCTATATGTTACTAGGGAAGGTTATGATGGAATTCCATGCAAAAAATTATCTCAAAAATAGATTCTATGAAACTTTTGGAAATACGAGTTTCGGTCAAAAATTCGTAGTATATTATACACAATTTTATAATAATTTTGGTCAAAAAATCAAATTAAATCGAGGATTATTCAAAATGCTACGAAACGTTTCAGATCCTTTCTATATGTTAAGAGGGAAGGTTATGATGGATGAAAATGCAAAAATTATCTCAAAATTAGATTCTATGAACTTTTTGAAATACTAGTTTATGTCAAAAAAAATCAAATTTAAGCATGGGTTGTTCAAAATTCTAGGAAACGCTTCAGACCCTTTCTATATGTTACGAGGGAAGATTATGATTGAAGTCCGTGCAAAGCATTATCTCAAAACTACATTCTATAAAACTTTTTTAAATACTATTTTCATTCAAAAAATCGTAGTATATTATACACAATTCTATACTTGTTTCGGTCAAAAAATAAAATTAAATCGAGTATTGTTTGAAATGCTACGAAACTTTACAGGTCATGTCTATATGTTACGAGGGAAGGTTATGATGGAAGTCCGTGCAAAACATTATATCAAAATTACATTCTATGAAACTTTTTTAAATAATAGTTTCGTTCAAAAAATCGTAGTATATTATACACAATTCTATACTAGTTTCGGTCAAAAAATAAAATTAAATCGAGGATTGTTCGAAATGCTACGAAACTTTACAGGTCCTTTCTATAAGTTACGAGGGAAGGTTATGGTAGAAGTACATGCAAAAAATTGTCTCAAAATTAGATTCTATGAAACGTTTTGAAATACTAGTTTCGGTCAAAAAATCATAGTATATTATACACAATTTTTCACTAGTTTCTGTCAAAAAATCAAATTAAATCGAGGATTATTCGAAATGCTACGAAACCTTACAGGTTCTTTCAATATGTTACGAGGGATGGTTATGATGGAATTCCATGTAAAAAACTATCTCAATTAGATTTTATGAAACTTTTTTAAATACTAGTTTCGGTAAAAAAAATCACAGTATATTATACACAATTTTATACTAATTTCGGTCAAAAAATCAAATTAAATTGAGGATTGTTCGAAATGCTACGAAACATTTCAGATCCTTTATATATGTTACGAGGGAAGATTATGATAGATGTTCATGCAAAAATTATCTCAAAATTAGTAACTATGAACTTTTTGAAATACTAGTTTAGGTCAAAAAATCAAATTTAAGCATGGGTTGTTCAAAATGCTACGAAACTTTTCAGATCCTTTCTATATGTTACGAGGGAAGGTTATGACGGAAGTCTGTGCAAGGCATTATCTAAAAACTATATTCTATTAAACGTTTTTAAATAATAGTTTCATTCAAAAAATCGTAATATATTATACACAATTCTATACTAGTTTCGGTCAAAAAATAAAATTAAATCGAGGATTATTCGAAATGCTACGAAACTTAACAGGTCCTGTCTATATGTTACGAGGGAAGGTTATAATGGAAGTCCATGCAAAAAATTGTCTCAAATTTAGATACTATGAAACTTTTTGAAATTCAAGTTTCGGTCTAAAAATTATAGTATAGTATACACAATTTTTCACTAGTTTCTGTCAAAAAATCAAATTAAATCGAGGATTGTTCGAAATGCTACGAAACTTTTCAGATCCTTTCTATATGTTACGAGGGAAGGTTATGATGGAAGTCCATGCAAAAAATCACCTCAATATTAGATTCTTTGAAATTTTTGAAATACTAGTTTCGGTCTAAAAATCATAGTATAGTATACACAATTTTTCACTAGTTTCTGTCAAAAAATCAAATTAAATCGAGGATTGTTCGTAATGCTATGAAACTTTTCATATCCTATCTATATGTTACGAGGGTAGGTTAGGATAGAATTCTATGCAAAAATTTATCTCAAAATTAATTTCTATGAAACTTTTTTGAAATACTAGTTTCGGACAAAAAATTGTAGTATATTATACACAATTCTATACTAGTTTCGGTCAAAAAATAAAATTAAATCGAGGATTGTTCGAAATGATACGAAAATTTATTGGTCCTTTCTATATGTTACGAGGGAAGGTTATGATGGAAGTCCATGCAAAAAAATTATCTCAAAATTAGATTCTATGTAACTTTTTGAAATACTAGTTTCGGTCAAAAAATCATAGTATATTATACACAGTTTTATACTAGTTTCGGTCAAAAATTCAAATTAAATCCAAGATTGTTTGAAATTCTACAAAACGTTTCAGATCCTATATATATGTTACGAGGGAAGGTTATGATGGAAGTCCATGCGAAAAATCACGTCAAAATTAGATTCTATGAAACTTTTTGAAATACTAGTTTTGGTCAAAAATTGTAGTATAATATACACAATTTTTCACTAGTTTCTATCAAAAAATCAAATTAAATCGAGGATTGTTCGAAATGCAACGAAACCTTACAGGTCCTTTCTATATGTTACGAGGGAAGGTTATGATGGAAGTCCATGCAAAAAATTATCTGAATATTAGATTCTTTGAAACTTTTTGAAATACTAGTTTCGATTAAAAAATCATAGTATATTATACACAATTTTATACTAGTTTCGGTCAAAAAATCAAATTTAATCGAGGGTTGTTCAAAATGCTACGAAACTTTTCAGATCCTTTCTATATGTTAAGAGGGAAGGTTATGATGGATGTCAATGCAAAAATTATCTCAAAATTAGATTCTATGAACTTTTTGAAATACTAGTTTAGGTCAAAAAATCAAATTTAAGCATGGGTTGTTCAAAATGCTACGAATAAACTTCAGATCCTTTCTATATGTTACGGGGGAAGGTTATGATGGAAGTCCATGCAAAACATTATCTCAAAATTACATTCTAAGAAACTTTTTTAAATAATAGTTTTGTTCAAAAAATCTTAGTATATTATACACAATTCTATACTAGTTTTGGTCAAAAAATAAAATTTAATCGAGGATTGTTCGAAATGCTACGAAACTTTACAGGTCATGTCTATATGTTACAAGGGAAGTTTATGATAGAAGTACATGCAAAAAATTGTCTCAAAATTAGATTCTATGAAATGTTTTGAAATACTAGTTTCGGTCAAAAAATCATAGTGTATTATACACAATTTTTCACTAGTTTCTGTCAAAAAATAAATTAAAACGAGGATTGTTCGAAATTCTAAAAAACCTTACAAGTCGTTTCTATATGTTACGATGGAAGGTTATGATGGAATTCCATGCAAAAAATTATCTCAAAAATAGATTCTATGAAACTTTTTGAAATACTAGTTTCGGTTAAAAAATTGTAGTATATTATACACAATTTTACACTAATTTCGGTCAAAAAATCAAATTAAATCGAGGATTATTCAAAATGCTACGAAACTTTTCAGATCCTTTCTATATGTTAAAAGGGAAGGTTATGATGGATGTCCATGAAAAATTTATCTCAAAATTAGATTCTATGAACTTTTTGAAATACTAGTTTAGGTCAAAAAATCAAATTTAAGCATGGGTTGTTCATAATGCTACGAAACGCTTCAGATCCTTACTATATGTTACGTGGGATGGTTATGATGGATGTCCGTGCAAAGCATTGTCTCAAAACTACATTCTATGAAACTTTTTTAAATAATAGTTTCGTTCAAAAAATCGTAGTATATTATACATAATTTTATACTAGTTTCGGTCAAAAAATAAAATTAAATCGAGGATTGTTCGAAATGCTACGAAACTTTACATGTCATGTCTATATGTTACGAGGGAAGGTTATGATGGAAGTCCATGCAAAAAGTTATCTCAAAATAAGATTCTATGAAGCTTTTTGAAATACTAGTTTCGGTCTAAAAATCATAGTATAGTATACACAATTTTTCACTAGTTTCTGTCAATAAATCAAATTAAATCGAGGATTGTTCGAAATGCTACGAATCTTTTCAGATCCTTTCTATATGTTACGAGGGAAGGTTAGGATGGAATTCCATGCAAAAAATTATCTCAAAATTAATTTTTATGAAACTTTTTTAAATACTAGTTTCGGTCAAAAAATCGTAGTATATTATACACAATTCTATACTAGTTTCGGTCAAAAAATAAAATTAAATTGAGGATTGTTCGAAATGATAAGAAAATTTACAGATCCTTTCTATATGTTAGGGGGAAGGTTATGATGGAAGTCCATGCAAAAAAATTGTCTCAAAATTAGATTCTATGAAACTTTTTGAAATACTAATTTCGGTCAAAAAATCATAGTATATTATACACAATTTTATACTAGTTTCGATCAAAAAATCAAAATAAATAGAGGATTGTTCGAAATTCTTTGAAACGTTTCAGATCATATATATATATATATATATATATATATATATATATATATATATATATATATATATATATATATATATATATATATATATATATATATGTTACGAGGGAAGGTTATGATGGAAGTCCATGCAAAAAATCACCTCAAAATTAGATTCTTTGAAACTTTTTGAAATGCTAGTTTTGGTCAAAAATTGTAGTATAATATACACAATTTTTCACTAGTTTTTTTCAAAAAATCAAATTAAATCGAGGATTTTTCGAAATGCTACAAAACCTTACAGGTCCTTTCTATATGTTACAAGGAAAGGTTATGATGGAATTCCATGCAAAAAATTATCTCAAAATTAGATTCTATGAAACTTTTTGAAATACAAGTTTCGGTCAAAAAATCGTAGTATATTATACACAATTTTATACTAATTTCGGTCAAAAAATCAAATTAAATCGAGGATTGTTCGAAATGCTACGAAACATTTCAGATCCTTTCTATATATTACGAGGGAAGGTTATGATGGATGTCCATGCAAAAATTATCTCAATATTAGATAGTATGAACTTTTTGAAATACTAGTTTATGTCAAAAAATCAAATTTAAGCATGGGTTGTTCAAAATGCTACGAAACTTTTTAGATCCTTTCTATATGTTACGAGGGAAGGTTATGATGGAAGTCTGTGCAAGGCATTATATCAAAAACTACATTCTATTAAAAAATTTTAAATAATAGTTTCGTTCAAAAAATCGTAGTTTATTATACACAATTTTGTCCTAGTTTCGGTCAAAAAATAAAATTAAATCGAGGATTGTTCGAAATGCTACGAAACTTTACAGGTCCTGTCTATATGTTACGAGGGAAGGTTATGATGGAAGTCCATGCAAAACAATTTCTCAAAATTAGATTCTATGGAACTTTTTGAAATACTAATTTCGGTCTAAAAATCATAGTATAGTGTACACAATTTTTCACTAGTTTCTGTCAAAAAATCAAATTAAATCTAGGATTGTTCGAAATGCTACGAAACTATTCAGATCCTTTCTATATGTTACGAGGGAAGGTTAGGATGGAATTCCATGCAAAAAATTATATCAAAATTAATTTCTATGAAACTTTTTGAAATACTAGTTTCGGTCAAAAAATCGTAGTATATTATACACAATTCTATACTAGTTTCAGTCAAAAAAATTCAATTAAATCGAGGATTGTTCAAAATGATACGAAAATTTACAGGTCCTTTCTATATGTTACGAGGGAAGGTTATGATGGAAGTCATGCAAAAAAATTGTCTCAAAATTAGATTCTATGAAACTTTTTGAAATACTAGTTTCGGTCAAAAAATCATAGTACATTATACACAATTTTATACTAGTTTCGGTCAAAAAATTAAATTAAATCGAGGATTGTTCGAAATTTTACGAAACATTTCAGATCCTCTATATATGTTACGAGGGAAGGTTATGATGGAAGTCCATGCAAAAAAATCACCTCAAAATTAGATTCTTTGAAACATTTTGAAATACTAGTTTCGGTCTAAAAATTGTAGTATAGTATACACAATTTTTCACTAGTTTCTGTCAAAAAATCAAATTAAATCGAAGATTATTCGAAATTCTATGAAACTTTTCAGATCCTATCTATATGTTACGAGGGTAGGTTAGGATGGAATTCTATGCAAAAAATCATCTCAAAATTAATTTCTATGAAACTTTTTAGAAATACTAGTTTCGGTCAAAAAATCGTAGTATATTATACACAATTCTATACTAGTTTCGGTCAAAAAATAAAATTAAATCGAGGATTGTTTGAAATGAAACGAAAATTTACAGGTCCTTTCTATATGTTACGAGGGAAGGTTATGATGGAAGTCCCTACAAAAGTATTGTATCAAAGTTAGATTCTATGAAACTTTTTGAAATAATAGTTTCGGTCAAAAAAATCATAGTATATTATACACAATTTTATACTAGTTTCGGTCAAAAAATCAAATTAAATCGAGGATTGTTTGAAATTCTATGAAAAGTTTCAGATCCACTATATATGTTACGGGGGAAGGTTATTATTGAAGCCCATGCAAAAAACATTTCTCAAAATTAGTTTCTATAAAACTTTTTGAAATACTAGTTTTGGTCAAAAATTGTAGTATAATATACACAATTTTTCACTAGTTTCTGTACAAAAATCAAATTAAATCGAGGATTGTTCGAAAAGCAACGAAACCTTACAGGTCCTTTCTATATGTTACGAGGGAAGGTTATGATGGAATTCCATGCAAAAAATTATCTTAAAATTAGATTCTATGAAACTTTTTGAAATACTAGTTTCGTTCAAAAAATTGTAGTATATTATACACAATTTTGTCCTAGTTTTGGTCAAAAAATCAAATTAAATCGAGGATTGTTCGAAATGCTACGAAAAATTTTAGATCCTTTCTATATGTTACGAGGGAAGGTTATAATAGATGTCCATGCAAAATTTATCTCAAAATTAGATTCTATGAAACTTTTTGAAATACTAGTTTCGGTCTAAAAATCATAGTATAGTATATACAATTTTACACTAGTTTCTGTCAAAAAATCAAATCAAATTGAGGATTGTTCAAAATGCTACAAAACTTTTCAGATCCTTTCTACATGTTACGAGGGAAGGTTAGGATGGAATTCCATGCAAAAAATTATATCAAAATTAATTTCTATGAAACTTTTTGAAATACTAGTTTCGGTCAAAAAATCGTAGTATATTATACACAATTCCATACTAGTTTCGGTCAAAAAATAAAATTAAATCGAGGATTGTTCAAAATGATACGAAAATTTACAGGTCCTTTCTATATGTTACGAGGGAAGGTTATGATGGAAGTCATGCAAAAAAATTGTCTCAAATTTAGATACTATGAAACTTTTTGAAATACTAGTTTCGGTCAAAAAAATCATAGTATATTATACACAATCTTATACTAGTTTCGGTCAAAAAATAAAATTAAATCGAGGATTGTTCGAAATTTTACGAAACATTTCAGATCCTCTATAAATGTTACGATGGAAGGTTATGATGGAAGTCCATGCAAAAAATCACCTCAAAATAAGATTCTTTGAAACTTTTTGAAATACTAGTTTCGGTCTAAAAATCATAGTATAGTATACACAATTTTTCACTAGTTTCTGTCAAAAAATCAAATTAAATCGAGGATTGTTCGAAATGCTAAGAAACTTTTCAGATCCTATCTATATGTTACGAGGGTAGGTTAGGATGGAATTCCATGCAAAAAATTATCTCAAAATTAAATTCTATGAAACTTTTTTGAAATACTAGTTTCGGTCAAAAAATTGTAGTATATTATACACAATTTTGTCCTATATTTGGTCAAAAAATCAAATTAAATCGAGGATTGTTCGAAATGCTACGAAACATTTTAGATCCTTTTTATATGTTACGAGGGAAGGTTATGATGGATATCCATGCAAAATTTATCTCAAAATTAGATTCTATGAAACTTTTTGAAATATTAGTTTCGGTCTAAAAATCATAGTATAGTATACACATTTTTTCACTAGTTTCTGTCAAAAAATTCAAATTAAATCGAGGATTGTTCGAAATGCTACGAAACTTTTCAGATCCTTTCTATATGTTACGAGGGAAGGTTAGGATGGAATTCCATGCAAAAAATTATATCAAAATTAATTTCTATGAAACTTTTTGAAATACTAGTTTCTTTCAAAAAATTGTAGTATATTATACACAATTCTATACTAGTTTCGGTCAAAAAATAAAATTAAATCGAGGATTGTTCGAAATGATACGAAAATTTATTGGTCCTTTCTATATGTTACGAGGGAAGGTTATGATGGAACTCCATGCAAAAAAAAATTATCTCATAATTACATTTTATGAAACTTTTTGAAATACTAGTTTCGGTCAAAAAATCATAGTATATTATACATAGTTTTATACTAGTTTCGGTCAAAAATTCAAATTAAATCCAGGATTGTTTGAAATTCTACAAAATGTTTCAGATCCTATATATATGTTACGAGGGAATGTTATGATGGATGTCCATGCAAAAAAAATGTAGTATAATAATTGTAGTATAATAATTGTAGAATAATATACACAATTTTTCACTAGTTTTTGTTAAAAAATCAAATTAAATCGAGGATTGTTCGAAATGCAACGAAACCTTACAGGTCGTTTCTATATGTTACGAGGGAAGGTTATGATGGAAGTCCATGCAAAAAATTATCTTAAAATTAGATTCTAAGAAACTTTTTGAAATACTAGTTTCGATCTAAAAATTATATTATATTATACACAATTTTATACTAGTTTTGGTCAAAAAAATAAAATTAAATCGAGGAATGTTCGAAATGCTACGAAACTTTTTAGATCCTTTCTATATGTTACGAGGGAAGGTTATGATGGATGTCCATGCAAAAATTATCTCAAAATAATATTTCATGAAACTGTTTGAAATACAAGTTTCAGTCTAAAATTCATAGTATAGTATACACAATTTTTTACTTGTTTCTGTCAAAAAATGAAATTAAATCGAGGATTGTTCGAAATGCTACGAAACTTTTCAGATCCTTTCTATATGTTACGAGGGAAGGTTAGGAAGGAATTCCATGCAAAAAATTATATCAAAATTAATTTCTATTAAACTTTTTGAAATACTATTTTCGGTCAAAAAATCGTAGTATATTAAACACAATTCTATACTAGTTTCGGTCCAAAAAAAATTAAATCGAGGATTGTTCGAAATGATACGAAAATTTACTGGTCCTTTCTATATGTTACGAGGGAAGGTTATGATGGAAGTCCATGTAAAAAAGTTGTCTCACAATTAGATTCTATGAAACTTTTTGAAATACTAGTTTCGGTCAAAAAATCATAGTATATTATACACAGTTTTATACTAGTTTCGGTCAAAAATTCAAATTAAATTCAGGATTGTTTGAAATTCTACAAAACGTTTCAGATCCTATATATATGTTACGAGGGAAGGTTATGATGGAAGTCCATGCAAAAAAAAATGTAGTATAATTATTGTAGTATAATATACACAATTTTTCCCTGTTTCTGTCAAAAAACAAATTAAATCGAGGATTGTTCGAAATGCAACAAAACCTTACAGGTCCTTTCTATATGTTACGAGGGAAGGTTATGATGGAAGTCCATGCAAAAAATTATCTTAAAATTAGATTCTATGAAACTTTTTGAAATACTAGTTTCGATCAAAAAATTATAGTAAATTATACACAATTTTATACTAGTTTTGGTCAAAAAAATAAAATTAAATCGAGGAATGTTCGAAATGCAACGAAACTTTTCAGATCCTTTCTATATGTTTCGAGGGAAGGTTAGGATGGAATTCCATGCAAGAAATTATATCAAAATTAATTTCTATGATATTTTTGAAATACTAGTTTCGGTCAAAAAATCGTAGTATATTATACACAATTCTATACTAGTTTCGGTCAAAAAATTAAATTAAATTGAGGATTGTTCGAAATGATAAGAAAATTTACAGATCCTTTCTATATGTTACGGGGGAATGTTATGATGGAAGTCCATGCAAAAAAATTGTCTCAAAATTAGATTCTATGAAACTTTTTGAAATACTAGTTTCGGTCAAAAAATCATAGTATATTATACACAATTTTATACTAGTTACGGTCAAAAAATAAAATTAAATCGAGGATTGTTCGAAATTTTACGAAACATTTCAGATCCTCTATATATGTTACGAGGGAAGGTTATGATGGAATTCCATGAAAAAAATACCTCAAAATTAGATTCTTTGAAACTTTTTGAAATACTAGATTCGGTCTAAAAATCATAGTAAAGTATACACAATTTTTCACTAGTTTCTGTCAAAAAATCAAATTAAATCGAGGATTGTTTGAAATGCTACGAAACTTTTCAGATCCTCTCTATATGTTACGAGGGTAGGCTAGGATGGAATTCCATGCAAAAAATATCTCAAAATTAATTTCTATGAAACTTTTTTGAAATACTAGTTTCGGTCAAAAAATCGTAGTATATTATACACAATTCTATACTAGTTTCGGTCAAAAAATAATATTAAATCGAGGATTGTTCGAAATGATACAAATATTTACAGGTGCTTTCTATATGTTACGAGGGAAGGTTATGATGGAAGTCCATGCAAAAAAATTGTCTCAAAATTAGATTCTTTGAAACTCTTTGAAATACTAGTTTCGGTCAAAAAATCATAGTATATTATACACAATTTTATACTAGTTTCGGTCAAAAAATCAAATTAAATCGAGGATTGTTTGAAATTCTACAAAAAGTTTAAGATCCTCTATATATGTTACGGGGGAAGGTTATGATGGAAATCCATGCAAAAAAATTGTTTCAAAATTAGATTCTATGAAACTTTTTGAAATACTAGTTTTGGTCAAAAATTGTAGTATAATATACACAATTTTTCACTAGTTTCTGTCAAAAAATCAAATTAAATCGAGGATTGTTCGAAATGCAACGAAACCTTACAGGTCCTTTCTATATGTTACGTGGGAAGGTTATGATGGAAGTCCATGCAAAAATTTATCTTAAAATTACATTCTATGAAACTTTTTGAAATACTAGTTTCGATCAAAAAATTATAGTATATTATACACAATTTTATACTAGTTTTGGTCAAAAAATCAAATTAAATCGAGGATTGTTCGAAATGCTACGAAACTTTTTAGATCCTTTATATATGTTACGAGGGAAGGTTATAATGGATGTCCATGCAAACATTATCTCTAAATTAGATTCTATGAACTTTTTGAAATGCTAGTTTTGGTCAAAAAATCAAATATAATTGTGGGTTGTTCAAAATAATACGAAACTTTTCAGATCCTTTCTATATGTTACGAGAGAAGGTTATGATGGAAGTCCGTGCAAAATATTATCTCAAACTTACATTCTAAGAAAAGTTTTTAAATAATAGTTTCGTTCAAAAAATCATAGTAATTATACACAATTCTATACTAGTTTCGGTCAAAAAATAAAATAAAATCGAAGATTGTTCGAAATGCTACGAAATGCTACGAAACTTTTCAGATCCTGTCTATATGTTACGATGGAAGGTTATGATGTAATTCCATGCAAAAAATTATCTCAAAATTAGATTCTATGAAACTTTTTGAAATACTAGTTTCGGTCAAAAAATAGTAGTATATTATACTCAATTTTATACTAGTTTCGGTCAAAAAATCAAATTAAATCGAGGATTCTGCGAAATGCTACGAAGCGTTTCAGATCCTTTCTATATGTTATGAGGGAAGGTTATGATGGATGTCCATGCAAAAATTATCTCAAAATAAGATTCTATAAACTTTTTGAAATGCTAGTTTAAGTCAAAAAAATCAAATTTAATCGTGGGTTGTTCAAAATGCTAAGAAACTTTTCAGTTCCTTTCTATATGTTACGAGGGAAGGTTATGATGGAAGTTCGTACAAAACATTATCTCAAAATTACACTCTATAAAATTTTTTAAATAATAGTTTCGGTCAAAAAATCGTAGTATATTATACACAATTCTATACTAGATTCGGTCAAAAAATAAAATTAAATCGAGGATTGTTCGAAATGCTATGAAACTTTACAGGGCATTTCTATATGTTACGAGGGAAGATTATGATGGAAGTCAATGCAAAAAATTGTCTCAAAATTAGATTCTATAAACTTTTTGAAATACTAGTTTCGGTCTAAATATCATAGTATAGTATACACAAATTCTCACTAGTTTCTGTTAAAAAATCAAATTAAATCGAGGATTGTTCGAAATGCTACGAAACTTTTCAGATCCTTTCTATATGTTACGAGGGAAGGTTAGGATGGAATTCCATGCAAAAAATTATCTCAAAATTAATTTCTATTAAACTTTTCGAAATACTAGTTTCGGTCAAAAAATCGTAGTATATTATACACAATTCTATACTAGTTTCGGTCAAAAAATAAAATTAAATCGAGGATTGTTCGAAATGATACGAAAATTTACAGGTCCTTTCTATATGTTACGGGGGAAGGTTGTGATGGAAGTCCATGCAAAAACATTCTCTCAAAATTAGATTCTATGAAACTTTTTGAAATACTAGTTTCGGTCAAAAAATCATAGTATATTATACACAATTTTATACTAGTTTCGAACAAAAAATCAAATTAAATCGAGGATTGTTCGAAATTCTTCGAAAAGTTTCAGATCCTATATATATGTTATGAGGGAAGGTTATGATGGAAGTCCATGCAAAAAATCACCTAAAAATTAATTTCTTTGAAACTTTTTGAAATACTAGTTTTGGTCAAAAATTGTAGTATAATATACACAATTTTTCACTAGTTTCTGTCAAAAAATCAAATTAAAATCGAGGATTGTTCGAAATGTTACGAAACCTTACAGGTCCTTTCTATATGTTATGAGGGAAGGTTATGATGGAATTCCATGCAAAACATTATCTCAAAATTAATTTCTATGAAACTTTTTGAAATACTAGTTTCGGTCAAAAAATCGTAGTATATTATACACAATTTTATACTAATTTCGGTCAAAAAATCGAATTAAATCGAGGATTGTTCGAAATGCTACGAAACTTTTCAGATCATTTCTATATGTTATGATGGAAGGTTATGATGGATGTCCATGCAAAAATTATCTCAAAATTAGATTCTATGAACTCTTTGAAATACTAGTTTAGGTCAAATAATCAAATTTAAGCATGGGTTGTTCAAAATGCTATGAAACTTTTCAGATCATTTCTATATGTTACGAGGGAAGGTTATGATGGAAGTCTGTGCAAAGCATTATCTCATAAATACATTCTATGACACTTTTTTAAATAATAGTTTCATTCAAAAAATCGTAGTATATTATACACAATTCTATACTAGTTTCGGTCAAAAAATAAAATTAAATCGAGGATTGTTCGAAATGCTACGAAACTTTACATGTCCTGTCTATATGTTACGAGGGAAGGTTATGATGGAAGTCCATGCAAAATATTGTCTCAAAATTAGATTCTATGAAACTTTTTGAAATACTAGTTTCGGTCTAAAAATCATAGTATAGTATACACAATTTTTCACTAGTTTCTGTCAAAAAATCAAATTAAATCAAGGATTGTTCGAAATTCTACGGAACTTTCCTAAACCTTTCTATATGTTACGAGGGAAGGTTAGGGACGAATTCCATGCGAAAAATTATCTCAAAATTAATTTCTATGAAACTTTTTGAAATACTAGTTTCAGTCAAAAAATCGTAGTATATTATACACAATTCTATACTAGTTTCGGTCGAAAAATAAAATTAAATCGAGGATTGTTCCAAATGATACACAAATTTACAGGTCCTTTCTATATGTTACGAGGGAAGGTTATGATGGAATTCCATGCAAAAAATTATCTCAAAATTAGATTCTATGAAACTTTTTTAAATACTTGTTTCGGTCAAAAAATCATAGTATATTATACACAATTTTATACTAGTTTCGGTCAAAAAATCAAATTAAATCGAGGATTGTTCGAAATTTTTTGAAACGTTTCAGATCCTATATATATATGTTATGAGGGAAGGTAGTGATGGAAGTCCATGCAAAAAATCACCTCAAAATTAGATTCTTTGAAACTCTTTGAAATACTAGTTTTGGTCAAAAATTGTAGTATAATAATATACACAATTTTTCACTAGTTTCTGTCAAAAATCAAATTAAAATCGAGGATTGTTCGAAATGTTACGAAACCTTACAGGTCCTTTCTATATGTTACGAGGGAAGGTTATGATGGAATTCCATGCAAAAAATTATCTCAAAATTAGATTCTATGAAACTTTTTGAAATGCTAGTTTTGGTCAAAAAATCGTAGTATATTATACACAATTTTATACTAATTTCGGTCAAAAAATCAAATTAAATCGAGGATTGTTTGAAATGCTACGAAACTATTCAGATCCTTTCTATATGTTACGATGGAAGGTTATGATGGATGTCCATGCAAAACTTATCTCAAAATTAGATTCTATGAACTTGTTGAAATACTAGTTTAGGTCAAAAAATCAAATTTAAACATGGGTTGTTCAAAATGCTACGAAACTTTTCAGATCCTTTCTATATGTTACGAGGGAAGGTTAGGATGGAATTCCATGCAAAAAATTATCTCAAAATTAAATTCTATGAAACTTTTTGAAATACTAGTTTCGGTCAAAACATCGTAGTATATTATACACAATTCTATACTAGTTTCGGTCAAAAAATCAAATTAAATCGAGGATTGTTTGAAATTCTACGAAACGTTTCAGATCCTCTATATATGTTATGAGGGAAGGTTATGATGGAAGTTCATGCAAAAAATCACTTCAAAATTAGATTTTATGAAACTTTTTGGAATACTAGTCTCGATCAAAAATTGTAGTATAATATACATAATTTTTCACTAGTTTCTGTCAAAAAATCAAATTAAATCGAGGATTGTTCGAAATGCTATGAAACTTTTCAGATCCTGTCTATATGTTACGATGGAAGGTTATGACAGAAGTCCATGCAAAATATTATCTCAAAATTAGATTCTATGAAACTTTTTTAAATGCTAGTTTCGGTAAAAAAACATTGTAGTATATTATACTCAATTTTATACTAGTTTCGGTCAAAAAATTAAATTAAATCGAGGATTGTTCGAAATTCTACGAAGCGTTTCAGATCCTTTCTATATATTATGAGGGAAGGTTATGATGGATGTCCATCCAAAAATTATCTCAAAATAAGATTCTATGAACTTTTTGAAATGCTAGTTTAGGTCAAAAAATCAAATTTAATCGTGGGTTGTTCAAAATGCTACGAAACTTTTCAGGTCCTTTCTATATGTTACGAGGGAAGGTTATAATGGAAGTCTGTGCAAAACATTATCTCAAAATTAGACTCTATGAAAAAATATTAAATAATATTTTCGGTCAAAAAATCGTAGTATATTATACACAATTCTATACTAGTTTCGTTCAAAAAATAAAATTAAATCGAGGATTGTTCAAAATGCTATGAAACTTTACAGGTCATGTCTATATGTTATGAGGGAATATTATGATGGAAGTCCATGCAAAAAATTGTTTCAAAATTAGATTTTATGAAACTTTTTGAAATACTAGTTTCGGTCTAAAAATCATAGTATAGTATACACAAATTTTCACTAGTTTCAGTTAAAAAATCAAATTAAATCAAGGATTGTTCAAAATGCTACGAAACTTTTCAGATCCTTTCTATATGTTACGAGGGAAGGTTAGGATTGAATTTCATGCAAAAAATTATCTCAAAATTAATTTCTATGAAACTTTTTGAAATACTAGTTTCGGTCAAAAAATCATAGTATATTATACACAATTCTATACTATTTTCGGTCAAAAAATAAAATTAAATCGAGGATTGTTCGAAAAGATACGAAAATTTACAGGTTCTTTCTATATGTTACGGGGGAAGGTTATGATGGAAGTCCATGCAAAAAAATTGTCTCAAAATTAGATTCTATGAAACTTTTTGAAATACTAGTTTCGGTCAAAAAATCATAGTATATTATACAAACTTTTATACTAGTTTCGGTCAAAAAATCAAATTAAATAGAGGATTGATCGAAATTCTTTGAAACGTTTCAGATCCTATATATATGTTATGAGGGAAGGTTATGATGGAAGTCCATGCAAAAAATCACCTCAAAATTAGATTCTTTGAAACTTTTTGAAATACTAGTTTTGTTCAAAAATTGTATTATAATATACACAATTTTTCACTAGTTTCTGTCAAAAAATCAAATTAAAATCGAGGATTGTTCGAAATGTTAGGAAACCTTACAGGTCCTTTCTATATGTTACGAGGGAAGGTTATGATGGAATTCCATGCAAAAAATTATCTCAAAATTAGATTCTATGAAACTTTTTGAAATACTAGTTTCGGTCAAAAAATCGTAGTATATTATACACAATTTATACTAATTTCGGTCAAAAAATCAAATTAAATCGAGGATTGTTCGAAATGCTACGAAACTTTTCAGATCCTTTCTATATGTTACGATGGAAGGTTATGATGGATGTCAATGCAAAAATTATCTCCAAATTAGATTCTATGAACTTTTTGAAATACTAGTTTAGGTCAAAAAATCAAATTTAAGCATGGGTGGTTCAAAATGCTATGAAACTTTTCAGATCCTTTCTATATGTTACGAGGGAAGGTTATGATGGAAGTCTGTGCAAAGCATTATCTCAAAAATACATTCTATGAAACTTTTTTAAATAATAGTTTCGTTCAAAAAATCGTAGTATATTATACACAATTCTATACTAGTTTCGGTCAAAAAATAAAATTAAATCGAGGATTGATCGAAATGCGACGAAACTTTACAGGTCCTGTCTATATGTTACGAGGGAAGGTTATGATGGAAGTCCAAGCAAAAAATTGTTTCAAAATTAGATTCTATGAAACTTTTTGAAATACTAGTTTCGGTCTAAAAATCATAATATAGTATACACAATTTTTCACTAGTTTCTGTCAAAAAATCAAATTAAATCAAGGATTGTTCGAAATGCTACGGAACTTTCCTGATCCTTTCTATATGTTACGAGGGAAGGTTAGGATGGAATTCCATGCAAAAAATTATCTCAAAATTAATTTCTATGAAACTTTTTGAAATACTAGTTTCAGTCAAAAAATCGTAGTATATTATACACAATTCTATACTAGTTTCGGTCAAAAAATAAAATTAAATCGAGGATTATTCGAAATGATACACAAATTTACAGGTCCTTTCTATATGTTACGAGGGAAGGTTATGATGGAATTCCATGCAAAAAATTATCTCAAAATTAGATTCTATGAAACTTTTTTAAATACTAGTTTCGGTCAAAAAATTATAGTATATTATACACAATTTTATACTAGTTTCGGTCAAAAAAATCAAATTAAATCGAGGATTTTTTGAAATTCTACGAAACGTTTCAGATCCTCTATATATGTTACGAGGGAAGGTTATGATGGAAGTTCATGCAAAAAATCACTTCAAAATTAGATTTTATGAAACTTTTTGGAATACTAGTTTCGATCAAAAATTGTAGTATAATATAAATAATTTTTCACTAGTTTCTGTCAAAAAATCAAATTAAATCGAGGATTGTTCGAAATGCTACGAAACTTTTTAGATCCTGTCTATATGTTACGATGGAAGGTTATGACTGAAGTCCATGCAAAATATTATCTCAAAATTAGATTCTATGAAACTTTTTTAAATACTAGTTTCGGTAAAAAAAAAAAGTATTATATTATACTCAATTTTATACTAGTTTCGGTCAAAAAGTCAAATTAAATTGAGGATTGTTCGAAATGCTACAAATCGTTTCAGATCATTTCTATATGTTATGAGGGAAGGTTATGATGGATGTCCATGCAAAAATTATCTCAAAATAAGATTCTATGAACTTTTTGAAATGCTAGTTTAGGTCAAAAAATCAAATTTAATCGTGAGTTGTTCAAAATGCTACGAAACTTTTCTGGTCCTTTCTATATGTTACGAAGGAAGGTTATGATGGAAGTCCGTGCAAAACATTATCTCAAAATTACACTCCATGGAAAAATTTTAAATAATAGTTTCGGTCAAAAATCGTAGTATATTATACACAATTCTATACTAGTTTCGTTCAAAAAATAAAATTAAATCGAAGATTGTTCAAAATGCTATGAAACTTTACAGGTCATGTCTATATGTTACGAGGGAATATTATGATGGAAGTCCTTGCAAAACATTGTCTCAAAATTAGATTCTATGAAATTTTTTGAAATACTAGTTTCGGTCTAAAAATCATAGTATAGTATACACAAATTTTCACTAGTTACTATTAAAAAATCAAATTAAATCAAGGATTGTTCGAAATGCTACGAAACATTTCAGATCCTTTCTATATGTTACGAGGGAAGGTTAGGATGGAATTCCATGCAAAAAATTATCTCAAAATTAATTTCTATGAAACTTTTTGAAATACTAGTTTCGGTCAAAAAATCGTAGTATATTACACACAATTCTATATTAGTTTCGGTCAAAAAATAAAATTAAATCGAGGATTGTTCGAAATGATACGAAAATTTACAGGTCCTTTCTAAATGTTACGGAGGAAGGTTATGATGGAAGTCCATGCAAAAAAATTGTCTCAAAATTAGATTCTATGAAACTTTTTGAAATACTAGTTTCGGTCAAAAAATCATAGTATATTATACACAATTTTATACTAGTTTCGGTCAAAAAATCAAATTAAATCGAGGATTGTTCGAAATTCTTTGAAACGTTCCAGATCCTATATATATGTTATGAGGGAAGGTAGTGATGGAAGTCCATGCAAAAAATCACCTCAAAATTAGATTCTTTGAAACTCTTTGAAATACTAGTTTTGGTCAAAAATTGTAGTATAATAATATACACAATTTTTCACTAGTTTCTGTCAAAAAATTAAATTAAAATCGAGGATTGTTCGAAATGTTACGAAACCTTACAGGTCCATTCTATATGTTACGAGGGAAGATTATGATGGAATTCCATGCAAAAAATTATCTCAAAATTAGATTCTATGAAACTTTTTGAAATGCTAGTTTCGGTCAAAAAATCGTAGTATATTATACACAATTTTATACTAATTTCGGTCAAAAATATCAAATTAAATCGAGGATTGTTTGAAATGCTACGAAACTTTTCAGATCCTTTCTATATGTTACGATGGAAGGTTATGATGGATGTCCATGCAAAAATTATCTCAAAATTAGATTCTATGAACTTGTTGAAATACTAGTTTAGGTCAAAAAATCAAATTTAAACATGGGTTGTTCAAAATGCTACGAAACTTTTCAGATCCTTTCTATATGTTACGAGGGAAGGTTAGGATGGAATTCCATGCAAAAAATTATCTCAAAATTAATTTCTATGAAACTTTTTGAAATACTAGTTTCGGTCAAAACATTATAGTATATTATACACAATTCTATACTAGTTTCGGTCAAAAAATAAATTTAATCGAGGATTGTTCGAAATGATACACAAATTTACAGGTCCTTTCTATATGTTACGAGGGAAGGTTATGATGGAATTCCATGCAAAAATTTATCTCAAAATTAGATTCTATGAAACTTTTTGAAATACTAGTTTCGGTCAAAAAATCATAGTATATTATACACAATTTTATACTAGTTTCGGTCAAAAAAATCAAATTAAATCGAGGATTATTTGAAATTCTACGAAACGTTTCAGATCCTCTATATATGTTACGAGAGAAGGTTAAGATGGAAGTTCATGCAAAAAATCACTTCAAAATTAGATTTTATGAAACTTTTTGGAATACTAGTTTCGATCAAAAATTGAAGTATAATATACATAATTTTTCACTAGTTTCTGTCAAAAAAATCAAATTAAATCGAGGATTGTTCGAATTTTTATGAAACTTTTCAGATCCTGTCTATATGTTACGATGGAAGGTTATGACTGAAGTCCATGCAAAATATTATCACAAAATTAGATTCTATGAAACTTTTTTAAATACTAGTTTCGGTAAAAAAAACATTGTAGTATATTTAACTCAATTTTATACTAGTTTCAGTCAAAAAATCAAATTAAATCGAGGATTGTTCGAAATTCTAAGAAGCGTTTCAGATCCTTTATATATATTATGAGGGAAGGTTATGTTGGATGTCCATTCAAAAATTATCTCAAAATAAGATTCTATGAACATTTTGAAATGCTAGTTTAGGTCAAAAAATCAAATTTAATTGTGGGTTGTTCAAAATGCTACGAAACTTTTCAGGTCCTTTCTATATGTTACCATGGAAGGTTATGATGGAAGTCTGTGCAAAACATTATCTCAAAATTACACTCTATGAAAAAATTTTAAATAATAGTTTCGGTCAGAAAATCGTAGTATATTATACACAATTCTATACTAGTTTCGTTCAAAAAATAAAATTAAATCGAGGATTATTCAAAATGCTATGAAACTTTACAGGTCATGTCTATATGTTACGAGGGAATATTATGATGGAAGTCCATGCAAAAAATTGTCTCAATATTAGATTCTATGAAACTTTTTGAAATACTAGTTTCGGTCTAAAAATCATAGTATAGTATACACAAATTTTCACTAGTTTCTGTTAAAAAATCAAATTAAATCAAGGATTGTTCGAAATGCTACGAAACTTTTCAGATCCTTTCTATATGTTACGAGGGAAGGTTAGGATGGAATTCCATGCAAAAAATTATCTCAAAATTAATTTCTATGAAACTTTTTGAAATACTAGTTTCGGTCAAAAAATCGTAGTATATTATACACAATTCTATACTAGTTTCGATCAAAAAATAAAATTAAATCGAGGATTGTTCGAAATGATACGAAAATTTACAGGTCCTTTCTATATGTTACGGGGGAAGGTTATGTTGGAAGTCCATGCAAAAAAATTGTCTCAAAATTAGATTCTATGAATCTTTTTGAAATACTAGTTTCGGTCAAAAAATCATAGTATATTATACAAACTTTTATACTAGTTTCGGTCAAAAAAATCAAATTAAATCGAGGATTGTTCGAAATTCTTTGAAACTTTGCAGATCCTATATATATGTTATGAGGGAAGGTTATGATGGAAGTCCATGCAAAAAATCACCTCAAAATTAGATTCTTTGAAACTTTTTGAAATACTAGTTTTGTTCAAAAATTGTAGTATAATATACACAATTTTTCACTAGTTTCTGTCAAAAAATCAAATTAAAATCGAGGATTGTTTGAAATATTACGAAACCTTACAAGTCCTTTCTATTTGTTATGAGGGAAGGTTATGATGGAATTCCATGCAAAAAATTATCTCAAAATTAGATTCTATGAAACTTTTTGAAATACTAGTTTCGGTCAAAAAATCGTAGTATATTATACACAATTTTATACTAATTTCGGTCAAAAAATCAAATTAAATTGAGGATTGTTCGAAATGCTACGAAACTTTTCAGATCCTATCTATATGTTACGATGGAAGGTTATAATGAATGTCCAAGCAAAAATTATCTCAAAATTAGATTCTATGAACTTTTTGAAATACTAGTTTAGGTCAAAAAATCAAATTTAAGCATGGGTTGTTCAAAATTCTATGAAACTTTTCAGATCCTTTTATATGTTACGAGGGAAGGTTATGATGGAAGTCTGTGCAAAGCATTATCTCAAAAATACATTCTTTGAAAATTTTTCAAATAATAGTTTCGTTCAAAAAATCGTAGTATATTATACACAATTATATACTAGTTTCGGTCAAAAAATAAAATTAAATCAAGGATTGTTCGAAATGCTACGAAACTTTACAAGTCCTGTCTATATGTTACGAGGGAAGGTTATGATGGAAGTCCATGCAAAAAATTGTCTTAAAATTAGATTGTATAAAACTTTTTGAAATACTAGTTTCGGTCTAAAAATCATAGTATAGTATACACAATTTTTCACTAGTTTCTGTCAAAAAATCAAATTAAATCGAGGATTGTTCGAAATTCTACGAAACTTTTCAGATCCTTTCTATATGTTACGAGGGAAGGTTAGGATGGAATTCCATGCAAAAAATTATCTCAAAATTAATTTCTATGAAACTTTTTGAAATACTAGTTTCAGTCCAAAAATCGTAGTATATTATACACAATTCTATACTAGTTTCGGTCAAAAAATAAAATTAAATCGAGGATTGTTCGAAATGATACAAAAATTTGCAGGTCCTTTCTATATGTTACAAGGGAAGGTTATGATGGAATCCATGCAAAAAAATTGTCTCAAAATTAGATTCTATTAAACTTCTTGAAATACTAGTTTCGGTCAATAAAATCATAGTATATTATACACAATTTTATACTAGTTTCGGTCAAAAAATCAAATTAAATCGAGGATTGTTCGAAATTCTTTGAAACATTTCATATCCTCTATAAATGTTACGAGGGAAGGTTGTGATGGAAGTCCATGCAAAAAATCATGTCAAAATTAGATTCTATGAAACTTTTTGAAATACTAGTTTTGGTCAAAAATTGTAGTATAATATACACAATTTTTCACTAGTTTCTGTCAAAAAATCAAATTAAATCGAGGATTATTCGAAATGCTACGAAACCTTACAGGTCCTTTCTATATGTTACGAGGGACGGTTATGATGGAAGTTCATGCAAAGAATTATCTTAAAATTAGATTCTATGAAACTTTTTTAAATACTAGTTTCGATCAAAAAATCATAGTATATTATACACCATTTTATACTAGTTTCGGTCAAAAAATCAAATTAAATCGAGGATTGTTTGAAATGCTACGAAACTTTTCATATCCTTTCTTTATGTTACGAGGGAAGGTTGTGATGGATGTCCATGCAAAAATTATCTCAACATTAGATTCTATGAACTTTTTGAAATACTGGTCTAGGTCAAAAAATCAAATTTAATCGTGGGTTGTTCAAAATGCTACGAAACTTTTTAGGTCCTTTCTATATGTTACGAGGGAAGTTTATGATGGAAGTCCGTGCAAAACATTATCTCAAAATTACATTCTACTAAACTTTTTTAAATAATAGTTTCGTTCAAAAAAATCTTAGTATATTATACACAATTCTATACTAGTTTCGGTCAAAAAATAAAATTAAATCGAGGATTGTTCGAAATGCTACGAAACTTTACAAGTCTTGCCTATATGTTACGAGGGAAGGTTATGATGGAAGTGCATGCAAAAAATTGTCTCAAAATTAGATTCTATGAAACTTTTTAAAATACTAGTTTCGGTCAAAAAATCATAGTATATTAATATACACAATTTTATACTAGTTTCGGTCAAAAAATCAAATAAATCGAGGATTGTTCGAAATTTTACGAAACGTTTCAGATCCTCTTTATATGTTACGAGGGAAGGATGTGATGGAAGTCCATGCAAAAAATCACCTCAAAATTAGATTCTATGAAACTTTTTGAAATACTAGTTTTGGTCAAATATTGTAGTATAATATACACAATTTTTCACTATTTCTGTCAAAAAATAAAATTAAATCGAGGATTGTTAGAAACGCTACGAAACTTTTCAGATCCTTTCTATATGTTACGAGGGAAGGTTAGGATGTAATTCCATGCAAAAAATTATCTCAAAATTGGATTCTATGAAACATTTTGAAATACTAGTTTCGGTCAAAAAATCGTAGTATATTATACACAATTCTATACTAGTTTCGGTCAAAAAATAAAATTAAATCGAGGATTGTTCGAAATAATACACAAATTTACAGGTCCTTTCTATATGTTATGAGGGAAGGTTATGATGGAATTTCATGCAATAAATTATCTCAAAATTAGATTCTTTGAATCTTTTTGAAATACTAGTTTCGGTCAAAAAATCACAGTATATTATACACAATTTTATACTAGTTTCGGTCAAAAAAATTAAATTAAATCGAGGATTGTTTGAAATGCTACGAAACATTACATGTCCAGTCTATATGTTACGAGGGAAGGCTATGATGGAAGTCCATGAAATTCTACGAAACGTTTCAGATCCTCTATATGTGTTACGAGGGAAGGTTATGATGGAAGTTCATGCAAAAAATCACTTCAAAATTAGATTTTATGAAACTTTTTGGAATACTAGTTTCAATCAAAAATTGTAGTATAATATACATAATTTTTCACTAGTTTCTGTCAAAAAATCAAATTAAATCGAGGATTGTTCGAAATGCTACGAAACTTTTCAGATCCTGTCTATATGTTACAAGGGAAGGTTATGATGGAAGTCCATGCAAAATATTATCTCAAAATTAGATTCTATGAAACATTTTTAAATACTAGTTTCGGTAAAAAAAAATGTAGTATGTTATACTCAATTTTATACTAGTTTCGGTCAAAAAATCAAATTAAATCGAGGATTGTTCGAAACGCTACGAAGCGTTTCAGATCCTTTCTATATGTTATGAGGGAAGGTTATGATGGATGTCCATGCAAAAATTATCTCAAAATAAGATTCTATGAACTTTTTGAAATGCTAGTTTAGGTCAAAAAATCAAATTTAATCGTGGGTTGTTCAAAATGCTACGAAAATTTTCAGGTCCTTTCTATATGTTACGAGGGAAGGTTATGATGGAAGTCTGTGCAAAACATTATCTCAAAATTACACTCTATCAAAAGTTTTAAATAATAGTTTCGGTCAAAAAAATTGTAGTATATTATACACAATTCTATACTAGTTTCAGTCAAAAAATAAAATTAAATCGAGGATTGTTCGAAATGCTACGAAACATTACATGTCCAGTCTATATGTTACGAGGGAAGGCTATGATGGAAGTCCATGCAAAAAATTGTCTCAAAATTAGATTCTATGAAACTTTTTGAAATACTAGTTTCGGTCTAAAAATCATAGTATAGTATACACAAATTTTCACTAGTTTCTGTTAAAAAATAAAATTAATTTGAGGATTGTTCGAAATGCTACGAAACTTTTCAGATCCTTTCTATATGTTACGAGGGAAGGTTAGGATGGAATTCCATGCAAAAAATTATCTCAAAATTAATTTCTATGAAACTTTTCGAAATACTAGTTTCGGTCAAAAAATCGTAGTATATTATACACAATTCTATACTAGTTTCGGTCAAAAAATAAAATTAAATCGAGGATTGTTCAAAATGATACGAAAATTTACAAGTCCTTTCTATATGTTATGAGGGAAGGTTATGATGGAAGTCCATGCAAAAAAATTGTCTCAAAATTAGATTCTATGAAACTTTTTGAAATACTAGTTTCGGTCAAAAAGTGTTTCATAAAATCACAGGCTTCTTGGAAAATCCTTGCTGAAGGAGCTCTTGATGCTTGTGGCTTGTATTGTTTCAAGCAGAAGTCTCTAGAGGCCAAAGGTTCTCTTCACCATAATCTCAGCTTAAAATCTTCTGCTAGCATTCAGTCTTATGTTGTTTCTGATTCAAATATCTCTAATTCTGTCAAATGTAATAAGAGCATATTGTGGCACCACAGATTAGGGCATGCTAATTTCAGCTCTGTAAGCAAAGTCTTGAAACTGTGTAACATTTCTCATTCTAATAAAAGTGAAAATTCAGTGTGTACATCTTGTAGTCTTGGTAAAGCTCATAGATTGTTTGCTCCTTTGTCTATAAATGTGTATAACCAGCCTTTTGAACTGTTATATACTGACTTGTGGGGACCTTCTCCAACTGTATCTAGTACAGGGTTTAGGTATTACATTGCTTTTGTGGATGCATACTCCAAGTACACTTGGTTGTATCTTTTAAAACAGAAAAGTGATGCTTTACATGCTTTTAAACTGTTCAATAGTTATGTTAAGACTCAATTCAAAACACAAATCAAAGTTGTCCAATCTAACTTTGGAGGTGAATATAGGCCTTTTACTAAATATTTAAATGACCTTGGTGTGAGTCATAGAATTACTTGCCCTCATACTTCTCATCAGAATGGGACAGTAGAAAGAAAACATAGGCATATTATGGAAATGGGTTTGACAATGCTTGCAAATGCTTATTTGCCTATCTCATTCTGGGATTATAGTTTTACAATTGATGTGCACATCATAAATAAACTTCCATTTGCTTCATTAGTCAACTTTAGCTCTCCCTATCATGCATTATACCAACAAAAACCAGATTATGCTACACTAAAAGTTTTTGGGTGCTTATGCTTTCCACGCTTAAGACCTTTCAACAAACACAAATTACAACTTCGGATCCAATAATGTGTTTACCTTGGACCTTCCCCTTAAAATAAAGGTTTCAGATGCATGAACAAGGATGGAAAAGTATACATTTCAAAAGAT
The DNA here is from genome assembly GCA_963966055.1 of Lathyrus aphaca. NCBI lineage: Eukaryota > Viridiplantae > Streptophyta > Magnoliopsida > Fabales > Fabaceae > Lathyrus > Lathyrus aphaca. Next base: position 11,476,467 of record OZ014523.1, read on the forward strand.
TTAGTTTTTAATGAACAGGTGTTTCCCTACTTCAAGTCAAAGACCACTGGACAAGGGGTTGAGGTGTCTAAAAGCACTGAATTGGCCTCCTCTCTGTCTACAGCTTCTCTGTCTTATCAGCCTGCTATTTGAGTACTGGATAATTCATAAAGACAAGGCAATCAGGGGACTGCACAAGATATGAGGATTGAGTTCATCCCTGAGGACACTATGGGCCCTAAGCACCTCAGGTCTTGTCTACCTCACCTCAGCAGTACACTCTTCCACATATTGACAACACACTAGACCTTGAAGCCATACCTATGTCTACTGATGTTAATCCACAAAGTGGTGCACAGTCTGGCCAAAGTAGAGGCTGTTCTGATACAAGTCAGAAGTTTGATCAACTTGTCAACACTCCCAACAGGTCTTCTGTTAATCCTACTATAACTACTAGTCCTGTGGAAAGTACTACTTTTCATGCCCAAAGTTCATCATCAAACATAGCTTCTACTGAGTTACCTAGTGGCTCTCATACATCTTAACCTCTTAATAACATTGAGTCCTTCAATCACAATTCAAATACTAGCATCACACCACCTCCATAAAATGACACAGTTCCTATATTGTCTTTTGATTCAAATGAGTTCACTATTTCTTCTTGCATTCCTATATCTCCTTCCTCTCAATCTGTTTCTATTGGCTCTAAAATACCTCCACCATCCATCATTGAAAATAGTCATCATATGCAGACAAGGTCCAAAAATGGAAAATCCAAACCTAGAGTCTTCATAGCCCATACAGAAACTGGGCCAACTAGTGTCAAACAAGCCTAGGCTAAACCTGAATGGAAGCAAGCAATGACTGAGGAGTTTAATGCTCTTTTAGCCAACAATACATGGACTTTAACTAGTCTTCCTCCAGATAGAAAGGTTGTAGGTTGTATATTGGTCTTCAAGATAAAACAGAATGCTGATGGAACCATTCACAAGTACAAGGCTAAACTTGTTGCCAAAGGGTTTCATCAGGAGCTTGGTTTTGATTATACTGAAACATTTTCTCCAGTTGTCAAACCTACTACTATCAGGGTTATATTGACTCTTTCTCTCACTCACAAATGGGATATACAACAGGTAGATGAAAACAATTCCTTTCTCAATGGCACACTTCAAGAAGAAGTGTATATGACACAACCTACTAGATTTGTGAGTTTTGATAAGTCTCTTGTGTGTAAGCTGCAGAAAGCAATCTATGGCCTCAAACAAGCCCCAAGGGCTTGGTATGAGAAGCTCCATCAAGTTTTCCTTCTTTTTGGTTTTACAACCTCAAAATGTGATAATTCTTTATTCATCTACTCTAAATCTGGTGTTACCTTGTATGCTTTGGTATATGTAGATGATATACTTGTCACAGGTTCAAGTTCAGCTCTTGTTGATAAACTGATTACAAAGTTGCATCAGGAGTTTGCTTTAAAAAGACTTGGAAGACCAAGATATTTCTTAGGGATTGAGGTGCAATATGGTAATAATGGCTCTTTATGTTTGACTCAATCTAAGTACATCAAGGATCTTCTTAGGAGGGAAAACATGGATCTGGAAAATGGAGCTCCAACACCCATGTTGAGTACCTGCAAGTTGAGTAAACATGGGTCATCACAGTTTTCTGATCCATCTCTGTACAGATCTATAGTGGGAGCATTACAGTATGTTACACTTACAAGACCAGATATATCATTCAGTGTGAACAAAGCCTGCCAATTTATGGCAAATCCTTTGGATGCTCATTGGACAGCTGTTAGGAGGTTGCTAAGATATCTGAGTGGTACATACATTCATGGTCTACTTCTGTCTCCTTCTCAAACATCTTCAAAATTCTTTGTCAGCGCTTACAGTGATTCTGATTGGGCTATAGATCCAGATGATATGAGGTCCACATCTGGCTCATGTATTTTCTTTGGTCCTAACTTGGTTGCTTGGGGATCTAAGAAACAGTCACTTGTTGTTAGGTCTAGTACTGAAGTTGAGTATCGAGCTCTAGCTCATACTACTGTTGAATTATTGTGGTTGGAATCTCTTTTGACAGAGTTGCATATTCCCTTTCATCCACCTATGTTACTATGTAATAATGTTAGTGTTGTTCTTCTTTCCCACAATCTCATTCTTCATGCAAGAACTAAACATATCGAGCTGGATATTCACTTTGTTAGGGAAAAGGTAGTAGCTAGAATATTGAAAATTCAACATGTGCCTGCTTCACTACAACTAGCCGATACTCTCACAAAGCCCCTAAGAACTGTTGCTTTTCAACTGCTGCGTGACAAACTAAGAGTTGTTCAGTTTTCTTCACAGACTTCAGTTTGAGGGGGTATTAGAGAATTATATTAAGTCAGTTAGTTTTGGGTTAATTAGTAGTTTTAACAAACTCTAACCAACTACCTTTTGCCACCTCAGCTTATAAGTTGATTGTATATATAGTGTGTTTTGTTAACCATTGTAATAATAATGAATTCAGCTTAATACACAAATAGCTTTTCTTCTTCTTCCAGCTTCAAGAGCTTCTGAGAAACTCTTGATTGTTCTACACAACACTATATCACCTTGTTCACAATCAACAATGGTGATTCCATAACTCTTACACACGTCCTTTCTATATGATGAGGGTACTGGATCACTGATTTATTGATCGAACCACTTAGTTAATGGTCGAATCGCATGATCAAATCTGATTAAATCAGATATTATGTGTAAAAGTATAGAATAATGAATCTAACATAGATAATCAAACGAGATAGGATGAATGTGTTATACCGATATTGTCAGGTTGGAGAAATGAAGAAAAGATCGGGGATTTTCTCATAGTAATAAAAGGGAAAACAAAACATTACTCACTAGAAAAGCCTCTCTTTTTTTCTTTTTCTTTTACACTAGAAAAAACCTTTTGCAGATCGTTATAAAGTAACAATCTTGATAACTCATTCTTAAACTTACGTTATGCTTGTGTTTTCTAACCATTTTAAAAACTCTCATGTTTAATTTGTGATAGTGTTGTGAGCACTCATAAATTATTAATATTTTTATTCATTCACCAGCAAGACTAGTAAATAAATATGTAAACCTAAATTTGGCAATCATGTTTAAGATTTTATCATAAATATTATTCTTTTCTTCTCATAAAAAAGTATTTTATTTGAGTAATGCATGAATTTTAAGAAAATAATAAAATTAATATCATTTACTAAAATATTATTTTTATTTATAATTAATAGAATGGTTGAATAAAATAAAAGATAATAAATAAAAATATAACAATTAAAAAATAAGAAATAAATACTGCATTTTTATTGTAAAATAGTAGTAATATTTATTTTGATACAGAAAAAGTGCAAATAAAACCCTTTTATTATACCAAGGGAGTAAAATATTTATTATAATTTAAATTACATTTTAATTTAAACTATAGAGGATTTACCACAAACTACAGAGGAAACCGAAAGTGGATAAGAAAATGTGTTAGCATACTTAAAAGAAACAACACTTCCATTAGGAATGGGTTTTCCACCATTAACTAAACAATCATTGATACTTAGGCGTTTGAAGATGTTTGGATTGACAAGTATTGCAGAACTAAACATGCCACATGCAACATGAATGTTAGAGATGGCACAACCACTGACACATGTGTTTGTAATCTCAACTGTATATGTTGGAATACCCCCAATTGGATCAGTTGGAGATTGATTTATTTGAATTTTAGATTTGTCGCAGTTTTCATCAAGATGCGCAGATGCACTCACTGCACGAGCCAATGAAAAGACAAAAAATATTAGCAACAGAACGATATATATTTTGTAAAATATAAATTTACGAATAAAAAATACATATACTATATGAAAAAAAAAATGTTACAAGAGGGCCAACATAAGAATTGAAAACATATTGTAAACTCACTTTTTTTAGAGATTGATGAGGTCTCATACAAATTAATTGCTATCACGTTTGTAGAGATCAAAATAATCATGATCATGAGGCCCAAAGTCACAAATGTGTTAAAATTCATTTTTTTCCTGTAAAACTCAAACTATAATTATAACCAACTATAAGAGTGTAGTGGCAAAAGATATAAAATAAAGTTTGGTTGTGTGTCTTATAAATAGGAAAATGTAAGACATTTATTAAAGGAAACCATTAAAATATTCGTATTTTCGCACGGGTAAAATTATTTGATACGGTATAAAATATATTTAGAACGATATAAAATATGTTTATATATGTATTTAAATTTGACATTAGCTATTAATTTTAAATAGAACAATGATTATATAACTTCAATTGTATTAAAATTCAAAGAAAAAGGGACTTGTGAGATGAAAAAAAATTAATATATTAAAATAAGGATTTTATCTTTCAAATTAATATAATTATAGATTAAAATAAAATATGTATTATGTTTATAGTGACCCGTGAAATGGAAAGATTATTTGATAGTACAATATAAAATTTATATATCTATAGATGTAAAGTTGAAATTAATTATATAATTATAAAATGAAAAAATAATTATACGATCTCTATTATATTAATTAATCATGCAAAAAGAAGAAGAAAAAACTCGTGAGATGGAGAAAAATAAAAAAGAAAATTTTGATACGATGATGATTTGTGAGATAAAAAAATTATTTGATATGATATAAATATATTTAGATACAAATGCAAAATTTAAAATGACTTATTTAATTGTAAAATGAATAATAATATAAATTTAATTGTATTAAATAATTATATAAAAATAAAAAATAAAGAATTGTGAGATGGAGAAAAATAATTAATATTTAAAAATAAGGATTTTGTCTCTTAAATTAAGATAATGGTTGATTAAAATAAAAGAAATATTGTATTGATGGTAACCCATGAGATAAATATATAGTGTTATTTTATTGAAATTAAAAAATAAATAATTATAGTTTTAGTGATAATAAATAAATAGAGAAAAAACTTAAATGAAAGTGAGAAAGTGTGTGAAATAGGGCTGACAATGAACCGAACAAACTAGAAAATAGTTCGGAACTCGGTTCGACAATTAAATCATTGAACTAGATTCATGAACCAAATGAGTTGAGTATGAGCGAAAAATTAAGTTCGTTAACTAAATGAGTTGAACTTGAACTATGCATAGTTCGACTCGTTAGGTTCATGAGTCAACTCGATTACATATGAGAAGGATTATATTGTCTTTAAGATTTGGTTTAAAGATTTACTTCAAATCTTAAACCTAAATATGTCCCTTATGTATTAATTATTGCAGTAAAGTTTACAATTGCATTTAGGATAATTCTTGTTGGAGGCATAATGATATTTGCTAAAACAACATTGTGTATCGAAGGTTGTAAGTGGTGTAATCATTTTGTGATGAAAATGAATCTATTTCTAATAATATTTTAAGTACTATTTTATTAAATTTGTATGGTTCCTAAATATCTAGATGAAGTTGTGGATTTTTAGACAAATTTAAAATTCAATTTAGTAGTTTTTAAATTATACTTTTAAATGTATCTTTTGAAAGTTGTCTAGTTTTTAAATTAGTAGATTTTTAAGATTTAAAGTTAAATTTTAATATGATAAGTTTTATTTTATTTTAATTTTTTTTTTAATATTAATTTAAATTTTCAAATATATAAAAATATAGACTAAAAAAATGGCTTTTAAGTTCGTGAAACAAGTTAGCTGAACCTAATTAGATGAACTTAACGAGTTGAATCAAACTGTTCGTGAACTTATAACGAGTCAAGTTTGAGCTAAAAAAAAGTTTGTGTTGAACTCGAACAGAGATTTGAGCTGAACTAATTATTAACAAGTCGAGCCGAGCTCATGAGAGTTCGACTCGACTCGACTCATTTTCAGCCTTATTGTGAAATAGAAATGTGAGAGATTTGAAATTTAAATAAAGAGAGAGAATGAGTTCATATAATATTTAATTGTGATTTTATTGGTGGATGTTGATAAATGAATGTCACTTGTCATAATTTAATAAGACTTGAGAATGAAAAAAGTAAGCATTAGTTGATTACTAAAATATTATTTTATTAGTGTAAATAATTTATAATGAAAGGATAATTTTAGAAATTCATGTAATTGATTTTTAATAGATAGATAGTAAATATAGTAGTTGGTGTAATATTCAATTTTTAATTTTTTTTTTACAAAAGAATATTTTTAAATATTTATTTTATTTGAAAGAAAAGAACTTTGTATTAATTCAAAAAGACAAAGAACAATCGCAAGGATTCCATCCACCAAAACGATAAAATAAGTAAAAAAGAGTAACTAATTACATCATCAACTTAGCTATATTTTTTAATATTAATTTTGAATTGTGATCATGTTAAAGGAAATATGGTGTACTATTCGATTTTAAATATAATTTTTATCAAGAGAATATTTTTAAATATTAATTTTGAATTTTGATCATGTAAAAGGAAATATGGTGTAAAATTCAATTTTAATATTTTTTTTATCAAAAGAATATTTTTAAATATTAATTTTAAACTTTTAACCATATAAGAGAAAATATGGTGTAATATTCAATTTTTAATATATTTTTTATCAAGAGAATAATTTTAAATATAAATTTGAACTTTGACATGTAAAAGGAAATATGATGTAATATTAGATTTTTAATACATTTTTTATCAAAGGAATATTTTTAAATATTAATTTTGAATTTTTACTATGTATAAAAGGAAATATGGTGTAATATTCAATTTTGAATTTTTTTTTTACCAAAAGAATATTTTTATATATGAGTTTTAAATTTTGATCATGTAAAAGAAAATATGTTGTGATATTCAATTTTTAATAATTTTTTATCAAAAGAATAATTTTAAATATTAATTTTGAATTTAGACCATGTAAAAGGAAATATGATGTAATATTCAATTTTTAATATTATTTTATCAAAAGAACATTTTAAAATTTTAATTTTAAACTTTTGACCATTTAATTAAACATAATATGGTGTAATATTAACTTTTTAATATATTTTTTATCAAATAATAATTTTAATCACTTCGAGGAATATCTTTTTCTTGGAGAAGAATTGATCTCTTTTTATTAGGGTCATTTTACTAAAGTAACCTCGTGTGAATCCCAACTCGCTAGTTTGTACAGCAATGTTATTGTCAACTTACTTGCATTTAAATAAAGACACTTTGAATAAAATATAGTCAATCTTTCAAATCTTTATAATAATCCAAAGTACGCTATAGATGTCAATATATGATTCTTATCTTTCGAACTAGCTAGAGAAATACATGGATTTGACCTCAACCATAACTCCACTATTTTCATTGTACTACGATCATATTTTGATTTTGTATAAAAGAAAAAATTGGTAATGATGTATGTAGTCCAAGTTACTACAGTAAATTTTGGCATGTATGACATCCATTTAACTGTCTTGGATGCACTACTATCGTTAGAAATCATTTCATTAAACCAAATAATAAAATTCTTGTTATGCTCTTTCAACAATCACTTATCACTCATTTGATGATATTTTTTCTTTTTTTTAAAGCTATTGGAATTAATAGAATACAAGGGGTATTCTCCCATTCCAAACAATTACAAGGAAAGAGCTCCACAAAAATAAGATAAATTCATCACCAACTCAAAAAGCTTAATAATAAACAGGATTCAAAATAAAAGCTAAAAAGTTGGATAAAGGAAGATGAATTTAACGTAGGCAAACCCATTTCCAAACTAGAAACTTAATCTCCCAACACATATTATTCACACTAATATTTTCTTCATTGATGATAGAAGCATTCCTATTCCTCCATAATATTCAGACAGTGGAAAACCAAATCCAAACAAGCTTGACTTTACCTTTAGAGTTAACAGCAAAATCAGACCACCTGGCCAAGAAATACAAATGGCAGTCTTGGAAAATTGTTGCTGCCCCACACCAGTCAACCATGGCATTCCAAACTGTAATCGAAATAGGACAACAAAAGAATAAATGAAATAGATTTTTTGCAGAATAATTACATAGCACACACCTTAAATCCGGAAAAAAAAACACCGCGAATAATTATTTGATCCTTCGTTGCAATTCTTTTCCACAAAAGACGCCAACCAAATAATTTGATGTTTTCCACTAAATTTGATTTCCATAACAGCAGGAAAGCATGGTGCTGAACCGAGTTCAAAGGCTCCAAAACTCGGCACCCTATAAGAGATTGTTAACATCTTTAGCCTCAAACACTCCACTATGATTGAGTTTCCAACATATCCTATCTTTGGCTCCAATTTGCGGTTTAACCGCTTCCAACAGAACCCGCAACCTGCGAGCTTCAACCAAATCACCCCCACCAATTCATCGAATTCTCTCCAAATCCAATCTCCTTGAATGAAGCTTCCCATCGAGAAAACAAACTCGTCCTTCTTTGTGCTGCAATGGAACAGATCCACAAATTGATGCCTTAACGGGATGTCGTTGACCCATGATGCAGACCAGAAGGGAGTTGGACTTCATTCCCCTATTATATGAGAAACCTCACATGCAAAAGAAACCACATTATTAGATAAACCCACCCCGGTCTTCAGGATATCCTTCCACCAATAAGAAGCAGCTCGAATAGATTTTGCTTGCTCCTCTAACACCCCATACTCCACTACTTCATACCTCCCTTTTAATGCCTCCTTCCACAACGAATACCTCTCCTCCAAAACCTTCCATTTCCATTTAGCCAATAAAGCCACATCTAAATCATTTAAATTGATCGCTCCTAAACCACCTTCCTTCTTCGATCGACACACTATCTACCACCGGACCTAATGAATTTTGGTTTTGTCTTTGATTCCTCACCATAAAACGATAAGAAACGAGCTCTCCATTTAGCCAATCTAGACACAAACATATCAATCAAAAATCTCCAAGAACTAACCCTCCTAGGATTACATCCTATCATGATTGCCAAAAATTTAAAAGATGAATTCTCAACCTTACAAGATAAGAGATTTGCAGCTACCACTAAGAAGTGGGGACTGGCATTTATACCAATTATTATGCACTTAAGAAAATTAACCTTCAAACCGGATACAAGATCGAAAATTCTTAAGATAGCTTTTATACTCCAAAGATTACTCCATCCACTTTCACCAATAATAAGAGTGTCGTCCGCGAATTGAATAATTCCAACCTTCAAAGAAGGGTTTACTCTGAATCCTTTAAACAAACCAGAATTTGAAGCTTTTTTCATAAGTTGGGTTAGCCCCTCTGTGACCAAGACAAAAAGAAACGGAGACAGTGGATCCCCTTGCCTTAGACCATGATCCACTTTGAAATCTTTCGTTGCACTCCCGTTCACCAAAATGGATAAATGACAACTAAAGATGCAAGCCTTCATCCATCTCCTCCATCTACTACCGAATCCCATAACACGCAAAAGGTAACGTAAATAATTCCAATTGACACAATTGTACGCTTTCTCCAAATCAACCTTAAACAAAAGACATTCTTTATTCGTTCTCGTGGCCATATCGATCACCACACCTTCCAACACCTGCCGCCCTGGAACAAACGTTGATTGACTAGGCGATACAAGACTCCCTATGACAAGTTTAAGCCTCATGGCCAAAAACTTTGACAAGATTTTGTACATACTCCCCAAGACTCCCTATGACAAGTTTAAGTCTTTTGTGAGTAGATAAGTAAGGTAAAATTTCTTATCTAAGACATTGACATAGCATTTAAACCATGGATACTTCTATCTCCATATATTATCATGATAAGACGTGACAAATAGTCTTTTTCATGCTCGGTGAATATTAAATTATGACTAACATATTTTTTTTTGAGTTATTTATACCTTTAACAATAGCAAAATTGAAATATCTTGTAAATGGGTGCAATATTGAAGACTCTGAATGCAAAAAACACAATCAACCAAACCTAAACACATGTCAAGACCCAAATGTAGAAAAATGGGTTGTAATTAGCTAAAGAGTTAAGTAAAGGAAAGGTTATTTCTTATCTATCCAACTCTAAATGTTGGGTAAGGTTACCTTCAGGGTAAAATGTCTTAAAAATAAAAAATAATTATACTATTTAATAAATAATTAAATATTAGATGGTATCTTATGATTGGTTGAAGGTACATTTTTGGTGATGGGTAGAGAAATTGTCCCAAACGAAATAGCAACAATTTGAAATATCTAACAGATATCACAATCTGCGGTTACCATTTGGTTTCCTATGAACAATCAAAAAATTGATTTGCAGATTTTTATTTAATTGAAATTAAATTTCATATTACAATATTCAGAAGGGTTAATTATATAAAACCCCCTTGCAATTAGGGCGAGATTTAAAATTGCCCCCTTGAAGTTTTTTTTTATAAAATCCCCCTTATAAAATCCAAAACCATCTTTTATCCACCCCTTTTACCACACATGCTGACTGGGTTTTAATTATTTACTTATGTGGTGCTGACTGTACAATACAAAAGTAAGAACAAATCTGAAACTCTTCTTCTTCTTTGTAACTTGTAAGTACCGCATCACTGTAGCACAGATTGAAAACAATGTAACTTCAACTTCAACTAAAGCTGCTAATCTATCCTTGGTAACACTTCACCAAAGACCAAACAGATTTTCCACAAAATAACTTCTCATTATAACTGTACTTACACAAATAGAAGAGGAAGAGGAACTGTTTTCATCATAACTTCTCATCACAAAACCCTTGCTCATCTAACACAAATAGAAATCTCAAAAGGGGAACACAAATTAATTTACAAAACCCTTGTTCATCTAACACAAATTAATTGATTTTGGTTCATAATCTCCCCGACGAGGTTTACGATACCGACTGGGATTTGATAATGATTGATGCGTTGGGAGGGTACTTCGCGGAGGCGCCGAGTCGTATGGCGGCGATATTTTCGATGAACGTGATGGCGAGAAATAGAAAAAGCTCCGATGTGGCACACATGTTTTTGCACAATGTAGATCGGAAGGTGGAGAAGACTTACGCTGAAGAGAAAAACAAAGTGGATGGTGTGGGAAGATGGTGATGGTGAAATGAGCGATATGAGCGATGTTTGTTGGATTGATCGATGAGAAACGTTGCAGGTTGATGGTGATGGTGATATGAGCAACGATGTGTTTGGAGTGAAGTGTAGCAACACATATTTTATTTTTTATTTTTTATTTATTTAATAATAATAATATATTGAGTTTTTGCCCAGTCAGCATCCAATCATCAAATCACCCTTTACCCAGTCAGCATTGAGGTAATAGGGGGTGGTAATTTCTGATTTTGGATTTTATAAGGGGTCTCTATTAAAAAAAACTTAAAGGGGGAAACCAAATCACGTCCTAATGACACGAGGGTCTTGTATATTTATCCCTATTCAAAAATATAGTATCTATTATTTCCATACATGATTATCTCATTTCATTTTCAACATAGAAGTAACAAACAAAAACATCATAAAGTTAAACAGAAAATCAAAGACTTATACTATATTTAATTATTGCATAATATTTGATATTTTTTTAATAATGGAAAATAGTTACATTATATTCAATAATCCCATCACCAGTTGTAACATTAAGAAAATGAGCCCTAATCAAAGCAAAACCAGTAGCCATCCTAAACTTTCCTCTTCCTCCGACCACCGCGAGTTCCCTCGTCGGTTCCGTCACCGGATTCCTCGAAAGAACACTGAATGAGCTTCCATTTAAATCACCTGAAGTGAAAGCAAAATCCACATACATTGTAAGTGTAACCTCTTTACTTTGACTAGATGAGACATAAAGCCCTTGTGCATTTCCAACCACTTTTGAGGTTTCTTCAGGACCTTCCCTCAGAGGATTGTCAATTGCAAAAACAGTTCCAAACAGTGAAGGGTTTTTCTGAGGATCATTTGTTTGGTTTGCATGTGCTACAATTACTGCACTAGGGTTATTGCCTGTGTGAATATCAAAGTAGTAGAAGTGAAGGTGAGTGACCTTATTTGGTAGGTTATGTGGAGCTATAGTTTCAGAATGAAAATATTCACAATGAACCAAGTTGATACTAAAATAGAGGAATAAGATTAAAAATGGTGTGAATTTGTTTTCCATGGTTCCTTTTCTTTTTGTTAATATTTTGCTGTATTAATAAGATTAATTTTCATGTGTATAAATAATAGTATTGATGTGTTAATAAACTTTTAATAAATAGAAAGAATGTTAATATGACTACTAATAAGTAGAAATACAAATAAACGATTTTTTTTTAAGATTATGTATGAAAAAGTATGAATAGTTTAATCAACATCTAGTAAAAAATTACCAAATAAATTTAAAGGTAAAGTGAAAATTGATTTTTGGATACCATTTGCAAATATAATTTTCTGGAATGTTTTTATTGAATATTGACTAAATTGATCACAACTTTTCAAATATAACATAATTTGAACCTAAATATATTAATAATTTAGTAACAATTCCCTAAAAGAAAATTTTATTAAGTAGACGTGACAATTTTATCCATAAAGACAGAGATGTCGCATATTTCTTTCTCAAAATACAATTAAAACAATTTTATCCATAAAAATAGAGATGTTGCATATTTCTTTCTCGGAATACAATTAAAAACAAAAAGGTATGTGGAGGTGTTACGAGGTTGGAAGAAGTTGACAGGTTAATGCTGGAGGCAGATTTTGGGTTTGTGGAGGTCAGAGAAGAGAAGGAAGACTTTACCCTATACTCCACATCTATATTTTTACCCCTACAATTTTTTTAAAATATCTATTATAATTTTATTATTTTTTTATTTTTTTTATTTTATTTTTTTTTACCATTTATGTCAGACCGTCAGATTTTAGAAAAAGTGATCCAAAAAAACACGTTCCGGAAGACTTAAAATATGAGTTCCGATACGTTAATTATCATACCGGAAGACTTTGGAAAAGTCTTCCGGTTTTGTTATTTTTGTTCACCGGAAGACTTAATAAAAGTGTTCCGGTAGTTCCGTACCGGAACACTTCTATTAAGTCTTCCGGTAGCCCTGTGTATGTGTACCGGAACACTTTATGTAAGTGTTCCGATTTGTATCGCGTACAATACCGGAAGACTTACATAAAGTCTTCCGGTGTGTAAATTTTTTTTTATAATTTTTTTATATTTTTTATTAAAAAATATTTTTATTGTGTAAGTGCAGTACCTATATACGAAAAAGAATCGATATGTGTGAATACGTCAGATGTATTTACAACGTCAGAGAGATTTGGTACACGAGATGAGGTGATAAGATGGGTTAAAGACACCGGATTACGAAATAAAGTGACGGTCATCATCACTCGTTCAGATACACAAACAGGCAAGAGAGGAAGAAGTAACAAAATAATATTTGGTTGTGATAAAGGTGGGAAATACAAGGATATTCGTAGTGGAATCGAAAGTGCGATGAAAAAATGCGGATGTCCATTTAAGATCAGGTCGACTCCGACAAAAGATGGATCTGGATGGAAGATTGATGTAAAATGCGGCGTTCATAACCATGATTTACCTGATAGATTAGAAGGTCACTCATTTGTTGGTAGGTTGACAGCGGATCAGAAGCAACATGTTGCTGATTTAACAAAGAGAAAGGTTGCACCTAGAAATATATTGCATTCCTTGCACGAGCGAGATCCAGATTGTGTCACTCGGATCACGCAAATATACAAGCAGAAGAGTATGATGGAAAAAGAGATAAGAGTTCCTAGAAGTGAGATACAACATTTGTTTAAGCTTATCGAGACTGCAGATTATGTTTATTAGAGTAGAAAAAGAGGCTACTCTGAAGTTATTAAAGATATATTTTGGGCACATCCAGATTCAGTTAAGTTGTTGAATATTTTTCCTATTGTGTTAGTTATGGATAGCACTTATAAGACAAACAAATACATGCAACCTTTGTTTGAAATTGTTGGCATGACATCAACCGAGTTGACTTTTGTTGTCGCATTTGCGTATATTGAGTCTGAGCAGACTGAGACTTTTTGTTGGGTGTTAGATATGCTAAAACAATTGTTTGTGAAGAAAGATTTATTTCCACAAGTGATGATGATAGATAGAGATCTTGCTTTGATGAAAGACGTTGAGACTGTGTTTCCAAGGACAAATAATTTGCTATGTCAGTTTCACATTAACAAAAATGTTGGTGCAAAAAGGAAACTATTAGTGGCTTCTGATATGCAAGAGTCAATTGGCAAATTATGGACGGATGTTGTATGGGCTAGTGATGAGGTTGAGTATGCTCAACATTTAAAAGAACTTGAGCAAGATTGTGTTGATTGTCCTAAATTTTTTGAGTACGTGAACGACACATGGTTGACACCACATAGATAGAGGTTTGTTTGCGCATGGATTAATCGAGTCCTACATATGGGTAACACGACGACTAATCGATATGTTTTAATTTAGATCCCAAAATATACTTTTTGTGAATTTTGTATTTTTCTTACTTAGTTTAAATATGTATTATTATAGGGTTTAGTCTGCTCATTGGAAGTTAAAGCAGATGTTGGGTAACAGTATAGGTGACATGGTCAAATGTTGGGAGGCCATGAATGACAACTTAAAGATACAAATTAGCAACATTCAAGCTTCTTTTCAAAAGAGTGTGTATGAAGTTGCACATGTCTATTCAAGTCCATTTTACACATATTTACGTACTTCAGTGTCGCGAGCTGCATTGAGGCGCGTTGCTGAAGAGTTAACTAGAATTGATTATATTGGAACTAACAAGGATAGATGTAGATGTTAAGAATTGGCAGAATTTTTGACATACAAGAAGTGTTGAACTTAGTTCAGGATGTCACACCAGATGTTGTGACATTGTCAACCAGAGTATAAGTTAATGAATTAAGTCAAGACATCAGGATGTCACACCAGATGTTGTGACATCGTAAACCTGCTACCAGACTTAAATGATGCATAACAGAACTGAGTAAATTCAGGGGATTTATCTGGAATTAATTTTGAATAGATAAACACTCCAAGGCGCATCATTAGGGAGCTTAGTTATCTGACTTCAGTGAAACAGAATAACTAACTCACCTTGAATCTAGGAAGTAACAAACTAACTAACCCTAATTCAAGGTGATGACAGTAGGATTTATCAGGACTGGATAATTTACAGAAAGCCCAAAAACCAAGCATCTATTTAAGGAACAGAAACTCTCAGAATAGAGTACGAAATTTAAAAGACCAAAAAGAGTGTTTGTGTTTCATAGCAGGTTTTAATTGTGTATCACTTTATGAGCTTTTAAGCAAAAAGTGTATTGTGTCTTGATTAAAACTTTTAAGTAAGATCAAGCTGTTGTGTTTGAAGTGTGACTTCAATTTTTATTAAACATTGTAAAATATCACTGTGTGATTGAGGGGGAGTGAGTAGGTACTCATATCTAAGTTGTGTCTTAGGTAGAAATTGCCTTGGGTATATATTAAGTGAAGGATTAAACTGGTTGGTTTAATTCCAGAATTAATATTACTTATATTGGATTTCCTTCCTGGCTTGTTAGCCCCCAGATGTAAGTGTGGAGATACACTGAACTGGGTTAACAATTTCCTGTGTTATTTAATCTACCTGCACTTTAAGTTTTGTTTAAGTCTTCAAGTGTTTAAACATCTGATTCGACATCACGTACCTGATCCCAGAATTTCAATTGGCATCAGAGCAGGCACCCTGCCTGTTTAACTGGGTGAGATCTAGGGACTGCAAGTTTTGGGAACATGGACAGAGATGTAGGATCTGTGAATAGACCACCTATATTGGATGGATCCAACTATGACTACTGGAAGCCAAGAATGGTAGCATTCTTAAAATCACTTGATAGCAGGGCTTGGAAAGCAGTCAACAAAGGATGGGAGCACCCTGTCCAAGACAATAAGGATGGGGCAAAAGTGTTGAATCCTGAAGAAGAGTGGAGCAAGGAGGAAGAAGATTCAGCACTTGGAAATTCCAAAGCCTTAAATGCCTTATTCAATGGCATTGATAGGAACATATTTAGACTTGTGCATCACTGTGAGCTGGCCAAGGATGTTTGGGACACTCTCAAAACCACTCATGAAGGAACATCAAAGGTGAAGATGTCAAGACTTCAACTTCTCACCACCAAGTTTGAAAACTTGAGAATGAAGGAAGATGAGACCATTCATGAGTTTTACATGAACATCCTGGAAATAGCTAATACTTCTGGTGCTTTGGGAGAGAAGATGAGTGATGAAAAATTGGTAAGAAAGATTCTCAGATCACTACCAAAAAGATTTGACATGAAGGTTACTGCAATAGAAGAAGCTCAGGACATATGCACAATGAAGGTTGAAGAGCTCATTGGTTCCCTTCAAACATTTGAGATGGGAATGAATGATACAATTGTGAAGAAAAACAAAAGCATAGCCTTGGTCTCAAATACTGATAAAGAAGAAGAAAGTCATGAAGCAGGCTCTGAGGAAAATTTATCAGAAACAATTGCTATGCTTGGAAGACAATTCAACAAAATTCTCAAAAGAATGGAAGAACAGGTCCAGACCAAGTGGAAGAAACTCAACCTCTTCTGAGAATAAAAGACCTTATGATTCTAATAGAAGGTCAAATTATGATGAGAAGACCAACCAAGGAAAAGGGATTCAATGTCATGGATGTGAAGGATATGGACACATCAGAAGTGAATGCCCAACCTATCTAAAGAAGCAGAAGAAAGGTCTCTTTGTGACCTGGTCAGATGAAGCCTCAGGATGTGAGTCAGAAGAAGAATCTGCAAAGCACATCACTGCTCTAGCTGAAGTATGTGAAACTGAAGGGGGATCCAGTGATGAGGAGCTGACATTTGAAGAGCTTGAAGAATCATACAAGATGTTGTGTAAAAGGAGCACTGAAGTATGCATGGAGAATATACAACAGAAGAAGCAGATTGGGGAATTAAAGGCTGAAAAGACAAGTAATCTAGAGATCATTGACACTTTGAAAAGTGAAGTAAGCCTACTCAACTCCAAATTGGAGCATATGTCCAAATCTGTCAGAATGTTGAACAGTAGCTCAAACACACTGGATGTCATTCTCAACAACAACAAGCACTCAGGGGATAGGACTGGGCTGGGATTTAATAAAGCTCAAAAGTTTGAGGCTAGCACCAGCAAAACAACTCCAAATCCCATGAAGTCAAACAAGATGTCCAAACAGATGTCTCAACATCATGACAAGAACATGATGAATAAGAAATATCAAAGATGGAGATGTCATCATTGTGGAAGGTTTGGTCACGTCAAACCTTTTTGCTATAAGTTGCATGGACATCCAACTCAGAGATATCAGCAACCCCCTAAGCAGAAGACAAATGTCACCAAAAAGGTGCTGCATGGACATCCAAATCAGAGGTATCAGCAACCCCCTAAGCAGAAGACAGAGGTCACCAAGAAAGTGTTGCATGGACATCCAAATCAGAGATATCAACAACCCCCTAAGCAGAAGACAGAAGTCATCAAGAAAGTATGGGTACCTAAAGCTAGTCTTCATGCTGATCAAAGCTACAAATACATGCCCAAGAACAAGTTCAACAGACAACCTTGGAACTCTAAAGATGGATACCACACAGGGCATATGTATCAAAGGAAACCTCACAACAAGCACAAATGGTCCAAGAAGGTTGTTGCCTATATAGCTCATACATCTCTCAGAGTATCTGCTAAGGAAGACTGGTACTTTGACAGTGGCTGCTCAAGGCATATGACTGGACTTAAGAATCTGCTAGTAGAGTTAAAGTCACACTCATCCAAATATGTAACCTTTGGAGATGGAGAAAAGGGAGAAATCAAGGGAGTTGGGACATTGGACTGCCCAGGTGTACCAAGTCTAGATGATGTGCTGCTGGTAAAAGGATTAACTGCTAACTTGATCAGCATAAGTCAATTATGTGACTAAGGTTATAGTGTAAACTTTACCAAAACTGAATGCATAGTCTCTGATAAAGAACAGAAGGTTGTCATGAGAGGATCCAGATCAAAAGACAACTGCTATATGTGGGAACCTCAAGATTTCAGCCTTACTTCAACTTGTTCCTTAGCCAAAGAAGAAGAAGTGAAGCTGTGGCACCAAAGACTGGGTCATCTTCATCTCAGAGGAATAAAGAAGATCATATCTATGGAGGCTGTAAGAGGTATTCCAAGACTGAAGATTGATGAAGGTAAAGTGTGTGGTGAATGTCAAATAGGCAAGCAAACCAAGATGTCACATCCAAAGCTCCAACATCTGACAACTTCCAAAGTTTTGGAATTATTGCATATGGATCTTATGGGACCAATGCAGGTTGAGAGTCTTGGTGGAAAAAGATATGCCTATGTGGTTGTTGATGACTTTTCAAGATATACATGGATAAGTTTCATCAAAGAAAAGTCTGATGTGTTTGATGTATTCAAAGATCTGTGCCAAAGAATACAAAGAGAAAAAGCAAGTTGTGTGGTCAGAATAAGAAGTGACCATGGAAAGGAGTTTGAGAATCAAAAATTCTCAGATTTCTGTTCTTCAGAAGGAATCAATCATGAGTATTCTTCTCCTATCACCCCTCAACAGAATGGGATTGTTGAGAGGAAAAACAGAACTATCCAAGAGTCAGCAAGAGCTATGATTCATGCTAAAAAGTTACCACTGTACTTTTGGGCTGAAGCTATGAACACAGCATGTTACATTCACAATAGAGTCACTCTAAGAAAGGGAACTTTGTCCACCATCTATGAAGTCTGGAAAGGCAGAAAACCTACAGTCAAGTACTTTCATGTGTTTGGAAGTAAATGTTACATTCTGGCTGATAGGGATCAAAGAAGGAAGATGGACCCTAAAAGTGATGAAGGGATTTTCCTTGGATACTCCATAAATAGAAGAGCCTATAGAGTATTTAACTCCAGAACCAAGGTTATAATGGAGTCAATAAATGTGATTATTGATGATGCCTCTGCAGATGTTGCAGATGATGTTGGAACATCTGCTGACAATCAGACTGGAGTTGAAATAAAGAGTGATAATCCTGACTTCACTCTAACTGAGGCAAGGACAGAACAATCCAACAAACCTCCCTCCATCGGAATCCAGAAAGATCATCCTAAAGATCTGATAATTGGTGATCCTAACAGTGGTGTAATCACTAGATCAAGAGAGATGATTTCAGGCTCCTGTTTTGTTTCAAAGATAGAACCTAAAAACATCAAGGAAGCTCTGAATGATGAGTACTGGATCTCTGCTATGCAAGAAGAAATAGGCCAGTTTACAAGGAATGAAGTGTGGGATCTTGTTCCTAGGCCTGATGACATAAATGTGATTGGCACTAAGTGGGTATACAAGAACAAGTCAAATTAGCAGGGAGTTGTTACAAAGAACAAGGCTAGACTTGTAGCTCAAGGATACACACAAATTGAGGGAGTAGACTTTGATGAAACCTTTGCACCAATAGCAAGGCTTGAATCAATCAGACTACTTCTAGGAATTGCTTGTATCCTAAAGTTCAAGCTATTTCAAATGGATGTTAAAAGTGCCTTTCTAAATGGGTATCTTAATGAGGAAGTATATGTGGAGCAGCCTAAGGGATTTGTTGATCCAAGTTGTCCAGATCATGTATACAAACTAAGAAAGGCTCTGTATGGTCTAAAGCAAACCCCAAGAGCTTGGTATGAAAGACTAACTACTTTTCTCATTAAACATGGGTACAGGAAAGGTGGAATAGACAAGACCTTGTTTGTGAAAGATGAAGAGGGAAAGTTCATGATAGCTCAGATATATGTAGATGACAAGGGTGAGAATGTGGACCAAAGCTTATACAGAAGCATGATTGGAAGCCTATTATATCTAACAGCTAGCAGACCAGATATAGCTTTTGCAGTAGGTGTATGTGCAAGATATCAAGCTGAGCCAAAAGTAAGCCATCTAAACCAGGTTAAGAGGATTTTGAAATATGTCAATGGTACTTGTGACTATGGCATAATGTACTCTCATGGTTGTGAACCAATTCTCACTGGCTTTTGTGATGCTGACTGGGCTGGAAGTGCTGATGATAGAAAAAGCACATCAGGAGGATGCTTCTTTTTAGGAAACAATTTGATTTCTTGGTTCAGTAAGAAACAAAATTGTGTATCCTTATCCACTGCTGAAGCTGAATATATTGCAGCTGGTAGCAGTTCTTCACAGTTGGTATGGATGAAGCAAATGCTCACAGAATACAATGTCCCACAAGATGTCATGACATTGTATTGTGACAATTTAAGTGCTATCAACATCTCAAAAAATCCTATCCAACACAGCAGGACTAAGCACATTGATATCAGGCATCATTTCACCAGAGATCTTGTGGAGGAGAAGGTGATCTCATTAGAACATGTAGCCACAGATCTGCAATTGGCTAATATATTTACTAAAGCATTGGATGCTACCCAATTTGAAAATCTAAGGGGTAAATTGGGAATCTGCTTATGTGAAATATAGCAGTTATGGAGAAGTGCCAGCATGTCTCATGACATCGTGTGGCATGATCACCAGATGGCAGCATCAGTCTGGTCAATCACTCTGTGTATTCCACTCTTAAGAATTCCACTAGTAACGGATTCTATAAAAGCTCAAACGTACTCTCAGCTCTTCATCTCCTCACTATCTCCTCAAAACGATTTGCATGCTAAAGCTGATTTTCTAAGCTCCTCAAAATCAATCAAACCTAACTCATCTTCCACTACATTCGAAAAATGTCTCAACATCAAAACCTTAACTTCATTGATGAGGGTCTCAACCAAGAAGATGTGGTGCATGCAACCCCAATCTCTATAGTGCCAATGGATACTACTCCTGTAGACGAAATCAGAGGAAGTGTCCCTATTGCTCAAAAACCTAGAACTCCCAATGTAAGAAGAGCAAAGGAACCTGTGTTCAGCAAAAGCAAGGGGACTCCTTCATCTACAAGCACCCCCAAAGCTTCTGACTATGTGGATGCATCCATCAAGCATCTTGTGAACAGGATTCTATCTGAACAAAGAGTGGTGCGTGGGGTATCTGCTCCCCTGAACAGCATGCCTGCTCCACAAGAAGAACCATGCAATCAGGCTGAAGAGGACACTCCTACTCAACAGGATGTCCCAATAAATGTTGAAGCATCTAAGGACCAGAACAAGGCCTCAACTGATGATGATGAAGCCACTAATGATCAAGCTTCTGTTGATCAAACTGCTGAAAAGGAGGCCTCCCAACCTCCTCCTGTTGAAACCATAGATGATGACTCTGACACAGAGATCATTGCATCTGTTAACCCTAGCATAGCCAAAAGGCTTAGGGCTAGGAAGGAGAAGAAGCCTGCTGGACATGCAACTCCTGAAAAGAAACAGCCTACTCCTAAAAAGGACAAGGTCAAAGCTTCCTTTGGCCCTACTAAACAATGGAGCAAGGTAAGCACCCAGAAGAGGAAAAGCTGCAACTCCACCTGATTCAGATGTTGAGGAGGATGTCCCAACATCCCAACCAAGGAAGAAGCCAGCACCTCCCAGGTCTGCCTCTGCTGTTCCTGAAGCTCCTCTTGACAATGTGTCCTTCCATCATGTCTCTAGTGTGAGCAAATGGAAGTATGTCTACCAAAGAAGAGTGGCTCTGGAAAGAGAACTAGGCAGCAATGCATTGGAGTGCACTGAGGTAATAGACTTAATATCCTCTTCTGGTTTATTCAAGATTGTTTCAAAATTTTCACCCTGCTATGAGCTGCTGGTAAAGGAGTTCATTGTCAATCTGCAAGAAGGGTGTGCTGATGGAAAGTCAGAAGATTTCAGAAAGGTTTATGTGAGAGGGAGATGTGTTGAATTCTCTCCTAGGGTTATAAATCATTACCTAGGGAGAGAATCTGAAGGGCCTAATGAGCTAGGAAAAACTGACAACCAAGTCTGCAAGATCATCACTGCCAACCAAGTCAAGTCTTGGCCAGTCAAAGGCAAACTTTCTGTTAGCCTGCTTACAAGGAAGTATGATATGCTGCATAGGATTGGAACTGTCAATTGGGTCCCCACAAACCATACTTCTTCTATAGCTACTGGACTGGGAAGGTTCATCTGTGCTGTAGGCACTCAAACAAAGTTGGACTTTGGGGCTTACATCTTTGATCAAACCCTAAAGCATGTAGGAACATCAGCAACCAAGCTTCCCATAGCTTTTCCCTCTCTGCTTTGTGGAATCATCCTCAACCAATATCCAGGCATCCTTACTGAGAAGGATTCAGTCTGCAAGAGGAAGAGTCCACTGGCCTTCCACTACAAATTGTTCTTGAGCCATCATGCTGCTGATGTTGAAGCTCCCAGTGGGACATCTGCTGGACCATCAAATGTCAAGACTCCTATATCCAAAGAAGCCTTGATTGCAGAACTCAAGACCACTTGAAAAGAGCTGGATGCTAGGAAGAAAAAGCTTGAGGAAATCATTCAAAGGCTGGAGCTGGAAGAGGATGCTCAGAAGGTTGATGGATCAGATGCTGAGACTGAGGATGAAGAAGATACTGAGTATGATGAGTCTGAGTGAAGCTGGTTGTGATGAAAATTGTACTACCTGTTTCAGCATTGTAATTTTGGCTTTGTAATTTTGAATGTTTTTTTCTCTCTACTTGTGTAAAATTTGGCCCCAATTTCTGTCTAACAAGGGGAGAAGTAATGAACAATGCCTACTGCTGTTTGTCTGTTTAATGCCTGCTTCTGAACTAAGTTTTTTTTCTGAATGCTCATTGGTATATCAAATTCTGTTGAACAAGTCATAGCAGTACATACAGGTTTGAGGGGGAGAAAAGTATTATCTCTCATATGATTCAACAGATAAAAGAACTCTGCTGCACTCTGATAAAAGAACTCTGCTGCTAAAACCAGAAGATTGTGTTAGCCAAAAATTAGCCAAAGGGGGAGTTTGTAGATGTTAAGAATTGGCAGAATTTTTGACATACAAGAAGTGTTGAACTTAGTTCAGGATGTCACACCAGATGTTGTGACATTGTCAACCAGAGTATAAGTTAATGAATTAAGTAGAGACATCAGGATGTCACACCAGATGTTGTGACATCGTAAACATGCTACCAGACTTAAATGATGCATAACAGAACTGAGTAAATTCAGGGGATTTATCTGGAATTAATTGTGAATAGATAAACACTCCAAGGCGCATCATTAGGGAGCTTAGTTATCTGACTTCAGTGAAACAGAATAACTAACTCACCTTGAATCTAGGAAGTAACAAACTAACTAACCCTAATTCAAGGTGATGACAGTAGGATTTATCAGGACTGGATAATTTACAGAAAGCCCAAAAACCAAGCATCTATTTAAGGAACAGAAACTCTCAGAATAGAGTACAAAATTTAAAAGACCAAAAAGAGTGTTTGTGTTTCATAGCAGGTTTTAATTGTGTATCACTTTATGAGCTTTTAAGCAAAAAGTGTATTGTGTCTTGATTAAAACTTTTAAGTAAGATCAAGCTGTTGTGTTTGAAGTGTGACTTCAATTTTTATTAAACATTGTAAAATATCACTGTGTGATTGAGGGGGAGTGAGTAGGTACTCATATCTAAGTTGTGTCTTAGGTAGAAATTTCCTTGGGTAGATATTAAGTGAAGGATTAAACTGGTTGGTTTAATTCCAGAATTAATATTACTTATATTGGATTTCCTTCCTGGCTTGGTAGCCCCCAGATGTAAGTGTGGAGATACACTGAACTGGGTTAACAATTTCATGTGTTATTTAATCTACCTGCACTTTAAGTTTTGTTTAAGTCTTCAAGTGTTTAAACATCTGATTCGATATCACGTACTTGATCCCAGAATTTCAATAGATGTCGATGTACTCTTAGAACAACCTATGGATTACCTTGCGCATGTGAGTTGGCAGGGTATAGAATTAGTGGTATTCCGATACCAATTGATGATGTGCATGTACATTGGAGGAAACTAAGTATGGAAATTAAGTTGGAAGAAGACTTAGATGAGGAATCAGATATGGGTATGAAATCTGCAATGGATGAGTTATGGAAAAGGTATAGGTCACAAAATGTTGTTGGAAGAAGGGCATTACATAGTAGGGTTTATGAACTTGCATTTCCCACAACGACTTCTTTGTTAGCACCACCTGAAAAAATAAAAACAAAAGGTGGAGTCAAGAAAAAAGGCAAAAAAACCTATAGGGTATGATGTTTACAGGGATCCTTCGTATCATGAGTATGTTGATCAAGCATCTCAATCTTCACAACGACAATCTCAACCATCACAAAATTCAAAAAGGAAATATCAACCATCACAACCTGTGAAAAAGAAGTTGAAATTATCACAAATTGCACAATCATCTAAACGGTTCATCCTTCAATTTCCTTATCA
This sequence comes from Lathyrus aphaca, assembly GCA_963966055.1. Classification (NCBI taxonomy): domain Eukaryota; kingdom Viridiplantae; phylum Streptophyta; class Magnoliopsida; order Fabales; family Fabaceae; genus Lathyrus; species Lathyrus aphaca. Next base: position 11,500,836 of record OZ014523.1, read on the forward strand.
TATTAGGTCATTTATTGATGACGTAGTCAACGTATTGTCATATGGTAATTGTGGATTTAGAGTGATTGCTTCATTGCGGGGTTATTGATGGGCTAAAGACGTATCTAATTATGTGTCTAGCAGTATCTTAACAGCAAGTGCACAGCCTATCGAAGTAATATTTAAGATTATCGATCCACAGGGACTCTATGGTTACTTAGTGCTAGATGAACTTCTAGTTTAGCTAAGGTGAAGGGTTGTCACGATTTTTTGTTGTTTTTAAAGATTAAAGGCGGAATTAAATTTAAGTTTTAATAAAATAATACTAAGGCGGTCGGTATGTAATTATGCTAACTTAGGCGGGTCAATCTAACCTAGGCTTATAAAGGTGTTCACTTAATCTATTCTGTAGAGGTTACCAGTTTAAATACCTTTAACTCACACTCTCGTGGTCTTATCTCAGATCTTACCCCTAAAGCCCTATGCCTGCTCTCGCTAGCCCATAAGTGTTTAGAGATAATTTTTGGAAACTTAGTAATTCTAATTTATTTTAAAGCGCTCTCGCTGTGTTTAATTTAAATGCCTAACTTTAGCTATCTGGTTAAAATCTCACACTCCCGTGGTCTTGACCTAACCTAATACACTTTCCTTACTCTCGTAACAAAAAGGTCGATTTTAAATAAAAAGTATCATCCAGAATACTAAGCTATTAATTATTTTAAGCCTATAGTTGATTTTACCGATTTAGTTTGTTTTAATTACATACCGCCCTAAGGTAATTAGCTACTCATTTTTGTTGAACCATACAGAGGCAGAGAAACACAACGAAATATTCATGGCAGAAAAATAAATATTCAACATAAATATAAAATTGCAAATTAATATAAACCTGGTTAACAATAAAATGGCAGACTCCTTCTTCCACAGACCGGAAAGCTCGGAGTATTTGGCGGAATCGAAAATAAAATAGAAATTCTGAAGGCTTTGAAACAAATAAATTTTTATAACAATTTCCTGATGTTGGAAATTGTTATAGGTTGGGTTTGGATACAATAAAAAAATAACAATGAAAATAATGCTGAAATAATAAGGGTGTAAAATAATTCGGCAGAGCTTCCGCAAGAAATTGATAAAAAATTGCTCTGTCAATTGTTCAAATGAATTATGCTATTTATAGAAGATTTAATGGGCTTGTGGTTGAACTTGTTTGCTTGGGCCTCGTAGGAGCAGTTGAGAGAATACAGGAACGTGGATACAGGGTCAGCTGGAAAGTAGGCAATTTCATATGCACGTAGCGTTGTGACTAAGTCTCAGTCATATAACCTCTTTTTCCCTTGTCACGGTCGTGACGAGGGCATCACGTTCGTGTCCTGTGTAATTTAAGTGTCACGGTCGTGAGGGATATGTCACGGCCGTGATTGCTCCTTTTGGGGTGTCACGGTCGTGACACCTTAGTGACGACCGTGAGTGTTACAAAATATGCAGGTTTTGCAGCATTCTTCATTCCTTCATCTTTTTATGGTTGTTTTCGTTCCTTTTGCTCTTGGCTCATGATTTAGCTCTGTATACGATGTACCTGCAAAATGGTAAGGAAAACTCGAGGAATCGGGTGTTAAAATGACGATTATGCGATAAAACGGTAATGAAACATAGCAATATAATCGATGCATTTTCTCGTTATCAGTTATGCTGAAGATGGTTGGCCAATGGTTCGTCGGGACTTAGAGTTGGAAATCATACATAATGAAAGATCAGCTTTATATGCCAATTTATTTGCTGATCGGTTAGCTGAAGTGAGAGATTATTTGAAGATAGAGGGAAGTGGTTCTCAACCACTAAATAAATGGTTGACTCTACCAGACATGGGTTACGTGATTGCGAATCGGTATAATGTGGTACTTGTCTGTTTAGGAGTCGAATGTTTGACTTTCTTCCCTATGACAACTACATTCTCACCGAATGTCTCATTTTATTGCATTGGATTTGTAAACTCAAATCATTGGATTCAGGTAAACATTGTTATAATTTGATATTATTAGTAAATGTTTTGAGTAATGTTAAATAATGTTTTGTTTAATTTTGTATACAGGTTAACATGAAAGAAGGATTTCCATTGCCACCAGTGACAACAGATTGGAAGAACTTTCGTTATCCAGCAGCAACATCGTGGATGGTAGGATTTGCAGCACGTCTACAATATTGGAAACAACTTACGCCTATATTACGAACAATTATGAATTATAAACTATGTTATTCATTTTTATTCATGAATTATATTATATGTTTGCTACACTTTATGAATTATAATCTATGGAATTAAATTTTAATTTCAATTTTTAAGTCTAAAAACTATCAATAACATATAACATAAATAAGATCGTACATATAAGTTCAAATGTCAAGATATTCAGAACCCAAGTCTAAAAAATATCAATAAAATATAACATAAACATAACTATAGATCACTGTGAACGAGCAATACGTAAAGCTGCAAACAGATCAGCAAAATGTAGATAATCCTCTTCAGCTGCATTCTGCTGAAGGTAACGATGAATCAATGTAGACACACAACCCCAGGCAGGATCAGATGGTCCCGCATCGTACTTAGGAATAGATGCAACTCTCGGCTCATCATGGCTAGGCGGTACCAATCGAGGATGCGAAACACGATAATACCACTCAAGATATCCATCCTCTACCTCAAATGGGATAGTCGCCAGTGCAGCCGAACGAATCACCTGCCCAACACTCTGGATGTAACTAATCCACTCAACATCAATATCACCAGCCATCCTAAGATCAATAGGTGCAGGTGGAATATACTGACGGTATCCAAACTGTCGAAGACACCTGTCAGGCATGTATGGAACAATAGTATCGCCCCACCTCAAACAACCCCTATATAGAGAAATCTCATCAAAAAGACGATGAACTCTATGATCCTCGAATGGCCGCCATATGACATCGGTCGGTGTCAGCTCATCCATACTAGATCGCAACTCATCCACCTTTAACGCGCCTTGTTTGTATGTCCACCTCATCGCTCACGGGAGACCACAATTCTGAGCTGGTATCCAATTCTCTCCTTTTTTTCCCAAGTGTAGGAAAATATTCATGAATCTAGCACTGTTAAAAAAACAATAACATAATAATTAAATATAACATAATGAACATAATAAAATTAACATTAGACTTAAAAAAAATCAATAAACTGAATTTAAATATATACCTGTAAGAGAGTCGGATAACCACCGAGCTGTTTACAACTGAACATGGACGCATCTCCAAGATACCTATACAAGGTCACCAATGCAGCTGCTGCCCAACTATAGTTCGACAACCCATCCAAGTCCCTAAATAATGCTACGTATCGTGCCTCCACAAGTGTAAATGACTTATCCGCAAAGATTGTGCAACCCACTAACATCATCAAATAACATCTGGTCACATATGCCCACGATGAAGCAGTTTGATGCTCTACAAATCGATCATGTAACCACTCAATCTTGTAGTACGAACCTCTGCACTCACGTACCTAGTATAGTGCCACTCTCGCTAACACTCCAAGGTAGTCAACGGCCCACTCAACAGCTAGGTCTTCATTGATGGGTTGAGGGTTCCAGAATATGTAACACCCACTTTTTCCCATTTCAAAATTAAATAAACTTTTCATAAAATCAGAGTTTAATCAACTAAAGTGAGCTGTTACATCAACAACCAAATATCTTTTCATTTATTCTAAAACAAGCAGTGGAAATAATTGTTTTAACATCAAATTTCCCAAAGGCCTTACGGTTCAATCAAAATACGGTTTATTAACTCAATACTTAATCATAAGGAAGTTTACTAAAAAAAATCAAAAGAAATGTTGATAAAAATCCCCGTTCCCGTTACATATCAGAGCTCCTAGGACACTGACATCAACATCAAGCACTCCTTAAGTACCTGAATTATATGTACTTCCGAAGAAGCACAGACGCAACAAAACAAACAAAAGGGGTGAGAAATAGTTTCATAACATAACGGTGCAAATAACACCTCAAGGATAACCATAATTACGTACACATCAATTAACACAATCAAATCCAACAAACAGATGCAATGTGACTCACTGACACAATGCAACAATGTGGTACCGACTTTCAACAATGGTTCATTAATTCGAACCCGGATGTATCGCTTACGCTCCACCGAGACACGATCATCCCTGCACCAACGATTCGCAATGAATCTGAATGATCACTTACGCTCCACCGAGACATGATCATTACACCAAATGTGTATGCATATGCAGACTCAAACACATACACCATAATACAATTATGCATGAAAACATTCATGCCTTCACGATCCACATGATCCCACCAGTATTAATAACATCATCATATCATTCATGTTAAGCATATACCATAATCGCATAATTCAATAATTCATTAAATTATTAACAAACTTATGCTACTTATACAATCCTCACTCTTACATTTATTAATGTTTGGTTATCAAGTCCTATAATTAGCACTAAACCTCAAGTTATCGTCTTAGAATACTCATAGGAACTTATACTAAACTAATGGATAATAAAACATATCAAAATTTCACAAAATCCCAAGATACAGGGGCCTGACACGGCCTCACGTGTCCCCTGACACGGACCGTGTCAGGTGCCCTAAAAACGCACCTCTCAAACAACAAAATCCACCAAGACCAGGGGGCTGACACGGGTTCCCGTGTCGTGTGACACGGGTTCCCGTGTCGTGTGACACGGCCCGTGTCACACTCACTGATGCCTATTCTCCAAAATTCTTCCCCTCATCCTCTTCCAGTGGCCTGACACGGCCACCCGTGTCCTGTGACACGACCCGTGTCAGGTGGCTACGTGAATTTTCCAACTTTTTCCAAAAATCTTCCTTTTCTTTCCCCTCTCACTCCAAGCCAAAACCAGTTCATTGTAAATTGATATTAACATTCATAAAATTCAAATTTCAATACTTTATACCACCACACACTCATAACATCAATTATTCCTCTTTTCCATAACAACTATTCTTCAATTCACATAGCACACATTCAAGAACGGTTCATCCAAGATTACCTCATAACAAATTATTCTCATATTAATTATCATCATCAAATCATATACACAATTCAAGGATTCATAATCTATCACATACACATCACAATTTCATCAATTCCAAATCTTCACATATATGAACCCTAAGGGAGGAAGGATCTCCCAATTACCCTTATTGTGTTAATTCACCAATTATAAAACCCATTCTCCCCCCTTACCTTGAAATAGAGATGAGTTCTTCGAAATCTTGGTCTTGATGATCTACGATCCTTGACCTTGCCTTTCTTCTCCTCTTTCTCCAGACCTCACTGTTCTTCGTCAAAAACACGATGAATGAAAACTGAATCCCTTATTCCACTTACATAAAACAATAATTCCACCTTTTCCCCTTAAACCTCTAACTAACCCTTTTTATTTTATTTTATTTAAATAATAACGATATTATAATAGTATACATTATTATATTATTATTATTCTCATAAAACATTTCTCTTCAATTTATCCAAATATGCCATCAAAATATTAATATTTATTTCATAAAAATAAATATAAAATTAAGGCGTTACAACTCTCCCCCACTTAATTATTTTCGTCCTCGAAAATGTACCTGAATGGAATAACTCTGGATATGATTCCTGCATCTTGCTCTCCAGTTCCCAGGTAACACTTCCACCAGCAGCTCCTCCCCAAGCTACTCTCACAAGAGGTATTTATTTTCCTTTTAGCTGCTTCATCTTACGATCCTCGATTCTCAAAGGTAAGGCCTCCACTGTGAGGTTATCACGAACTTGTACTTCATCCCTCTGGATGACATGTGACGGATCAGACACATACTTACTGAGTTGCGACATATGAAATACTTTGTGCAAATTCGAAAGTTCTGGCGGTAATGCCACTCGGTAAGCAACCTTGCCTACTCTCTGCATAATCTGATAAGGTCCGATAAACTTAGGATCCAACTTCTTGGATTTTAAAGCACGACCAACTCCGGTCATCGGGTTGACTCTCAAAAACACATGGTCACCCTCACTGAACTCCAAGTCCTTTCTCCGGTTATCATGGTAACTTTTATGTCGACTCTGAGATGCTTTCATTTTTTCTTTAATCATCTTGATAGTCTCAGTAGTCTGTTGGATAATCTCCGGTCCAAGCATAACATTTTCACCCGTCTCATACCAACATAGAGGTGTTCTACATCTCCTACCATAAAGAGCTTCAAACGGCGCCATTCCAATGCTTGAATGGTAACTGTTATTATAAGTGAATTCAATTAGTGACAAATGAGTATCCCACGCACCTCCTTTTTCTAACACACAAGTCCTTAATAAATCTTTCAGTGACTGAATAGTCCTCTCCGATTGCCCATCTGTCTGTGGGTGGTAAGCTGAACTCAATTTCAACCTAGAACCCAAAGCCTCGTGTAAACTCTTCCAAAATTCCGAAGTAAATCGCGGATCTCTATCCGATACTATACTCGACGGTACACCATGCAATTTTCACCACAATCCGTATATAAATTTCTGCCAATTTAGTTAACGGAAAACTGATGTTAATTGGAATAAAATGTGCCGACTTAGTTAACCGATCTACAATTACCCAAATAGCATCAAAGCCTCTCACCGTATTCGGTAAACCTGTCACAAAATCCATAGTAATGTTGTCCCACTTCCATTCCGAAATCTTTAACGGTTGCATCAGCCCCGAAGGCTTCTGATGTTCCACCTTAGATTTCTGACACACCAAGCAAGCATAAACAAATTCGCGATATCCCTCTTCATACCGTGCCACCAAAACAATTACTTCAAATCATGGTACATCTTTGTAGCTCCTGGATGGATACCCAAGCTACTTCGATGACTTTCTTCCAAAATTGCTTTCTTTAATTCAACGTTGTCAGGTACGCAAAATCTACCTCTGAATCTCAAAACACCATCATTATTCAAAACATAATCGCCTCCTTGGTCATTTCCTCCATTAGGCATCAAATCTACCAATTTTACATCTTGCCTTTGATTTTCTCTTATCACATCCAGAAATTCATTATTAATTCTCAACATACCCAGCTTAACACTTTCCGACGTTATTTCACATACCATACTCAAATCTCTAAATTGCTCAATTAAATCCATTTCCTTCACCATCATAGCCGACATATGAATTGTCTTCCGGCTCAATGCATCCGCTACCACATTCGCTTTTCCCGGGTGGTAATTCAGATTAAAATTATAATCCTTCAAAAACTCTAACCATCTTCTTTGTCTCATATTAAGCTCTTTTTGATCAAACAAGTACTTTAAACTCTTATGATCACTAAAAACTTCAAACTGCGAACCATACAAATAATGCCTCCAAATTTTCAACACGAATACCACTGCGGCCAATTCCAAATCATGAGTAGGATAATTACTCTCATGTACCTTCAATTGCCTCGAAGCATAAGCTACCACTTTACCCACTTGCATTAGCACACCACATAAACCTATTTTAGACGCGTCGCAATAAACAACAAAAGCTTCACTCGGGTCCGGCAAAACTAGTACTGGTGCCGAAGTTAGCTTCTTCTTTAATTCCTCAAAACTTCTCTCACAAGCTGCATCCCAAATAAAAGCTTGATTCTTCCGGGTCAATTGAGTCAAAGGTAACGCCAAACTAGAAAATCTTTCAATGAACCTTCAGTAATAACCAGCTAGGCCAAGAAAACTTCTAATTTCCGTTACCGTCTTCGGAGGTTCCCAATCCAAGCACAACACTGACCTTAGAAGGGTCCACTGCTATACCATCACCAGATATTACATGTCCCAAAAAGCTTACCGTCTTCAACCAAAATTCACATTTGGAGAACTTGGCAAATAATTTGTTATCCTTCAGTACCTGCAATGCAATTCTCAAATGTTTCGCATGGTCTTCTTCAGACTTCGAATATATCAGTATATCATCAATAAATACTACGATAAACTGATCCAAATAAGAATGAAATATTCGGTTCATATACTCTATGAACACTCCTGGCGCGTTAGACACTCCGAAAGGCATCACTGCATATTCATAATAGCCATATCGAGTTCTAAATGTCGTCTTCTGGATATCTCCCTCCTTCACTCTTATTTGATGATATCCCGACCTCAAGTCAATTTTACTAAAAACACAAGCTCCCACAAGTTGATCCATCAAGTCATCAATCCTTGGGAGTGGATACTTGTTCTTAATAGTAACTTTATTCAATTGTCGGTAGTCAATACACAGACGCATACTACCATCCTTCTTCTTGACCAATAACACTGGTGCACCCCACGGCGATACACTGGGTCGAATGAACTTCTTGTCAAGCAAATCACCAATCTGCGATTTCAATTCAGCTAACTCAGAGGCAGACATCCTGTACGGTGCCATAGAAATAGGCTTAGTACCAGGAATCAAATCAATAGTAAACTCCACCTCACGCGTCGGAGGCAGTTCTAAAATATCACTTGGGAATACTTCAAGAAATTCATTCACCACTGGCAGCTCCTCAACAACAACTTTCTCCTCAACCGATAACGAAGCAAACACAGTAAACATCTTCGCTTCGTCTTCCAACAAGGTTCTCAGTTCTTTAGCCGAAACTGAACTGGCCAAATTTTCTTCCTCAGGAGTTAGGAATAACAATCTTTTCCTAAAGCAATCGATATAAACTCGGTTGGACTCCAACCAGTTCATACCCAAAATCACATCAAGATTACTGAGTGGCAGGCATATAAGATCCACTCTAAACTTTTTATCATATATTGTCAAAACACAATCACGACATACTAAGGTAGTAGTCACGGAACCTATAGATGGAGTATCAATTACCATCCCTCTACTCAATTGAGAAGGCTCCAATCATATCCTCTTCACACATTCTAAGGAAATAAACGAGTGGGTTGCACCCGTATCAATAATCACAAATAAAGGAGTATTATCGATATAGCAAGTACCTTTGACCAACCGATCTTTACCAGTAGGTTGAGTTCCCACTAATGCAAATACTTTTCCACCGGATTGCTGCTTCTTGGGTTTCTGGCAATTGGTGCTGATATGGCCCTGCTCTCCACAATTATAGCAAGTAGGAGCATTCACCTTACAATTAGCCGCTAGGTGACCCGGCTTCCCACACTTGAAGCACTTCTTCTCTTCATTAGGACAATAATTGGCACGATGACCCGTACCGTGACATCTGTAACATTTGAACACCACGGGAGTACCTCCTCCCCCACTTGGCTTCTTCTCAGCATTAGCCTTTTGCTTTCCTTTGTCAGCTGGAGCACTATAAGGAGTACCACCAAATCTCTGCTTTCCTTTCTTTCCATTCACCACCTTATAGTGTGCAATTCGAGCCCTATTGTCATTATCATAAATCCGACTTCTGCTTACCAATTCCGGATAGTTCCTGATCTTCTGGCAAGCAATACCCAACTTAATTTCAGGACGCAGTCCATTCTCATACTTCAGGCATTTGGAAGTCATAGCCTCTTCAGTATTATAGTGTGCACAATATTGTACTAATTCCTCAAACGTGGCAGCATACTCTGCCACAGTCATATTACCTTGCTTGAGTTCCAAGAACTCCACCTTCGTAGCACTACAGGCGTCTTCCGGGAAGTACTTCTCCAAAAATTCTCTGCGAAATACCGCCCAGGTGATTGCAATTTCCGCAGCTTCTAACCGTTGGCGCCTATTGTCCCACCAGACCTCAGCTTCGCCTTCCAGCATATGAGTACCAAACCTCACCTTCTGATCATCAGAGCATCCCATTGTTCTGAAAATCTTCTCCACATCCTTCAACCATTTATGCGCAGCCTCTGGATCTAGAATTCCACCTTCATACTTAGGCGGCCTGTTACTCCTGAACTGATCCAATGCACGAGATTGAGCATTACCTCCTCCCTGAACAACCTGAACGACATTCTCAATAGTCTGCGCCATGGCTTGCAAAGTCGCAGCAAGAGCAACATCATTCCTTCCAGCCATTCTGATACAACAACAAATACAGGTTAGGACTCTCAACGACTCCTATTCTAAGGACTGACTCAATCTGGCCGGTTGGACCAACCTGCTCTGATACCAATTGTAACACCCACTTTTTCCCATTTCAAAATTAAATAAACTTTTCATAAAATCAGAGTTTAATCAACTAAAGTGAGCTGCTACATCAACAACCAAATATCTTTTCATTTATTCTAAAACAAGCAGCGGAAATAATTGTTTTAACATCAAATTGCCCAAAGGCCTTACAGTTCAATCAAAATACGATTTATTAACTCAATACTTAATCATAAGGAAGTTTACTAAAAAAAATCAAAAGAAATGTTGATAAAAATCCCCGTTCCCGTTACATATCAGAGCTCCTAGGACACTGACATCAACATCAAGCACTCCTCAAGTACCTGAATTATCTGTACTTCCGAAGAAGCACAGACGCAACAAAACAAACAAAAAGGGTGAGAAATAGTTTCATAACATAACGGTGCAAATAACACCTCAAGGATAACCATAATTCCGTACACATCAATTAACACAATCAAATCCAACAAACAGATGCAATGTGACTCACTGACACAATGCAACAATACGATACCGACTTTCAACAATGGTTCATTAATTCGAACCCGGATGTATCGCTTACGCTCCACCGAGACACGATCATCCCTGCACCAACGATTCACAATGAATCTGAATGATCACTTACACTCCACCGAGAAATGATCATTCCACCAAATGTGTATGCATATGCAGACTCAAACACATACACCATAATACAATTACGCATGAAAACATTCATGCCTTCACGATCCACATGATCCCACCAGTATTAATCACATCATCATATCATTCATGTTAAGCATATACCATAATCGCATAATTCAATAATTCATTACATTATTAACAAACTTATGCTACTTATACAATTCTCACTATTACATTCATTAAAGTTTGGTTATCAAGTCCTATAATTAGCACTAAACCTCAAGTTATCGTCTTAGAATACTCATAGGAACTTATACTAAACTAATGGATAATAAAACATATCAAAATTTCACAAAATCCCAAGATACAGGGGCCTGACACGGCCCGTGTCAGGTGCCCTGAACACGCACCTCTCAAACAACAAAATCCACCAAGACCAGGGGGCTGACACGGGTGCCCGTGTCGTGTGACACGGCCCGTATCACACTTACTAATGCTCATTCTCCAAAATTCTTCCCATCATCCTCTTCCAGTGGCCTAACACGGCCACCCGTGTCCTGTGACACGACCCGTGTCAGGTGGCTACGTGAATTTTCCAACTTTTTCCAAAAATCTTCCTTTTCTTTCCCCTCTCACTCCAAGCCAAAACCAGTTCATTGTAAATTGATATTAACATTCATAAAAGTCAAATTTCAATACTTTATACCACCACACACTCATAACATCAATTATTCCTCTTTTCCATAACAACTATTCCTCAATTCACATAGCAAACATTCAAGAACGGTTCATCCAAGATTACCTCATAACAAATTATTCTCATATTAATAATCATCATCAAATCATATACACAATTCAAGGATTCATAATCTATCACATACACATCACAATTTCATCAATTCCAAATCTTCACATATATGAACCCTAAGGGAGGAAGGATCTCCCAATTACCCTTATTGTGTTAATTCACCAATTATAAAACCCATTCTCCCCCCTTACCTCGAAATAGAGATGAGTTCTTCGAAATCTTGGTCTTGATGATCTACGATCCTTGACCTTGCCTTTCTTCTCCTCTTTCTCCAGACCTCACTGTTCTTCGTCAAAAACACGATGAATGAAAACTGAATCCCTTATTCCACTTACATAAAACAATAATTCTACCTTTGCCCCTTAAACCTCTAATTAACCCTTTTTATTTTATTTTATTTAAATAATAACGATATTATAATAGTATACATTATTATATTATTATTATTCTCATAAAACATTTCTCTTCAATTTATCCAAATATGCCATCAAAATATTAATATTTATTTCATAAAAATAAATATAAAATTAAGGCGTTACAGAATACCCCCCTGATAGGCAAGTGAAGCAAGCATGCCACGTCATCCAGAGTAATCGTCATTTCACCGAACGACATGTGAAATGAAGATGTCTCTAGATGCCACCTCTCAACAAATGCAGAAACCAAGTTTGCATCGATCTTCTTCAAACTGGATCTCTGTAGGGAAGCTAAACCGGACCTAGATATGAATGCTTCAATCTCCGGTGGAAGCTGTTGTGGAACCATTTGGGTCAACTTCAATCCATGTCCTGTCACCTTCAACTCCTTCTTTGCACCTCTCTCCTGAAATCAAACAAAATTAAACAAATTATACAATAGCTACTTATAATTTCAGTTTTTATTCAATACTAGATAATTATAATTTCAATTTTTTTTCAGTAGTAAAAAAATTATAATTTCCTTACCTCACCAAACCATATCCGTCTGGCCACATGATGCTCGTACGAAACCAAAACACTGGTATCGTACGGACCTCCAGGATATCCAACGGGATCTGCTGCAGCTGCAGATGTACCAACATCATCTACGTGTGTCCTACTAGACGTATCGCCTCGTCCCATCGATTGAGCCGGTATCCTCCCATATATGCCTCGTGAACGCACCACTGGAAAAAAAAATCGGAAGACTTTCATAAAGACTTCTGGTACACAACTTTGTGCAAAACCATACCGGAAGACTTTATAAAAGTCATCCGGAAGACTATTCACTCACGTATCATTCCGGAAGACTTCCTCAAAGTCTTCCGGAAGTCTTTTTTAAAAACCACATTAAACCGGAAGACTTTCACGAAGTCTTCCGGTACCGGAAGACATGGAAAAACTCTTCTGGAACGCAAAAAATCAAACCGGAAGACTTACTTTAAGTCTTCCGGTAAACTCGTCTGGATGTGAAATTTTTTTTCTCGCGCTGTAACTTTGGATGAAAGGTAAAAATGGAAAGAAAATCTGATTTTTTAACTATTTATACAAGGGCATTTTAGTCAAAACAAATTGGGTGTAGGGGTATAAGATTAATTGTAGGGGTGTGGGGTAAAGTCTTCTTAGAAAATCTAGGTGTTTTCAGTTGTGATGGAAATAAATGTCCAAGGGTCGACGGTTTTAATTTTAAATTTATCAGAGGCTGTTGGGACATCATAGGTGTTGATTTCACGAATAGTGTTCTAGAATTCTTTGCTACAGGTTTTTTGCCAAAGATGTTTTCTTCCTCCTTTATTGTGTTGGCTCAAAAGTCAGACAACCCTCAATGCTTTGAGGATTTCAGGCCCATTTGTTTGATTAGTAGTGTCCACAAAATTGTATTGAAGATGCTTGCTTTCAGACTTAGGAAAGTCATCCATAAGCTGATTTCTCCATCGCAAACAGCTTTTATCCCTGGAAGGAAGATATTCGATGGTGTTCTGATAGTAAATGAAATAGTTGATTTTGCCAAGAGATTTAAGAAAAATTGTTTGTTGCTCAAAGTTGATTTTGTGAAAGCCTATGATTGTGTCGATTGGTGTTAACTTGATACAATGCTTATTAAGATAGGTTTTGGGATAAATTGGTTGAAGTGGATAAGAGGATCGATTTTCAACTGCTTTATGTTGGCTTTAATTAATGGAAGTCCTTCGAAGGACTTTAAAGTTTCGAGAGGCCTGAAGAAAGGGAACCATTATCCCCCTTTCTTTTTGCGATCGTGGCGGAAGGTTTATCAAATATGGTTAGGTTCGCTTCTGTTAATGGTTTTTTGGCAGATTTTAAAGTGCATAACAGTCCAACTGTGAGTGTTCTTCAGTTTTTCGATGACACGCTATTATTCGGTGATGGTTCGCCTTCTAATATTTGGGCGTTCAAGAAAATTCTTCGTGCTTTTGAATTGGTGTCAAGTTTAAAAATTAACTTTGCAAAAAGTTGTGTATACGACATAGGAATTGAAAGGGGCCTTCTTTTAGTAGAAGAGTAGTCCCTTAACTACAAGTCAGGAAGTCTGCCTTTCTCTTTTCTTGGTTTGTCCGTGGGAGGAAACCATCGTAGGTACGCTTTTTGGTAGTCTGTTGTTTCGCGATTGAGGAACAAACTCTCGGGGTGGAATGGTTAGAATTTGTCCATAGGAGGGAGAGTATCGCTTATCAATTCGGTTTTAGTTAACTTACCAATTCACTTTTTGGATTTCTATAAGGCTCGAAAGAATGTTGTCAAGGACATTATATCCATTCAACATCGCTTTCTTTGGGCATGTTCTTCGGTTGGTAATTTGTGTCTTGGATAAGATGGAATAATGTGTGTAAACCGAGAGACATAGGAGGTCTTGGCTTGAAGCATGTTGGACATTTTAACCATGCCCTTGTCTCAAAATGGTTGTGGAAATTTTCCAACAATGATATTGAGTTATGGAGATTAAAGATATTGAAAGCCAGACGTGGAACGTGTTGGATAATGTTTGGAACATTAAAATCTCGGCTTGGAAATGGTCCATGTTGGGGGAAATTGTTAAGCCCAATTGTAATTTCTATGATTTTTGTAAAAAAAACCGTTGTATTTTATTTCAAAGGGTCAATTTGTTAGCAATTTTCTTTTTCCCCGTTTTTTTGTGTGGATTCGGGGTTGATCTGTTGTATTAAGGTTCAAGAACCCTCAGTTCTCGTCTTAATGATATCTCTTGCTTATTAAAAAAAAATTCCTTTTCTGATCAAGTTGTCATTAGTCAATATTAAAATACTGAAAAGTTTCATTCCACCAAAGAGATTTTGAGAGGCACGTCTTTATTCCGTAAAAGTTGATATATTGGGTGAGAGTCAATTTGGTCAACAAGAGTCAAATTATTATTGGCTCTTTTACTCAAACTTATAAATCCAATATAAAGAAATCTTGTTATCACTTCCAATTAATGAAAAATACATATTGAGAATACTTAATTCTTATCCCGTAGAAGTAATATTTTAAAAACCAGACCGGTCATCAAATTGATGAGGGTACAGGATCATTGATTTATTGATCGAACCACTTAGTTACTAGTCGAACCGCGTGATCAAACCGGATTAAATCAGATAATTATATGTAAAAGTATAGAATAATGAATCTAACAAAGATAATCAATCGAGATAGGATGAATGTGTTATACCGATATTGTCAGGTTGGAGAAATGAAGAAAAGATCGGGGATTTTCTCATACTAATAAAAGGGAAAACAAAATGTTACTCACTAGAAAAAGCCTCTTTTTTTTCTTTTTCTTTTACACTAGAAAAAACCTTTTTCAAATCGTTATAAAGTAACAATCTTGATAACTCATTCTTAAACTTACGTTATGCTTGTGTTTTCTAACCATTTTAAAAACTCTCATGTTTAATTTGTGATAGTGTTGTGAGCACTCATAAATTATTAATATTTTTATTCATTCACCAGCAGGACTAGTAAATAAATATGTAAACCTAAATTTGGCAATCATGTTTAAGATTTTATCATAAATATTATTTTTTTCCTCTCATAAAATGATAAAATTAATATCATTTACGAAAATATTACTTTTATTTATAATTAATAGAATGGTTGAATAAAATAAAAGATAATAAATAAAAATATAACAATAAAAAAATAAGAAATAAATACTGCATTTTTATTGTAAAATAGTAGTAATATTTATTTTGATACAGAAAAAATGCAAATAAAACCCTTTTATTATATTAAGGGAGTAAAATATTTATTATAATTTAAATTACATTTTAATTTAAACTATAGAGGATTTACCACAAACTACAGAGGAAACAGAAAGTGGATAAGAAAATGTGTTAGCATACTTAAAAGAAACAATACTTCCATTAGGAATGGGTTTTCCTCCATTAACTAAACAATCATTGTTACTTAGGCATTTGAAGATGTTTGGATTGACAAATGTTGCAGAACTGAACATGCCACATGCAACATGAATGTTAGAGATGGCACAACCACTGACACATGTGTTTGTAATCTCAACTGTATATGTTGGAATACCCCCAATTGGATCAGTTGGAGATTGATTTATTTGAATTTTAGATTTGTCGCAGTTTTCATCAAGATGCGCATATGCACTCACTGCACAAGCCATTGAAAAGACAAAAAAATATTAGAAACTGAATGATATATATTTTGTAAAATATAAATTTACGAATAAAAGATACATATACTATATACTATATGAAGAAAAAAAATGTTACAAGAGGGTCAACATAAGAATTGAAAACATATTGTAAACTCACTTTTTTTAGAGATTGATGAGGTCTCATATAAATTAATTGCTATCACATTCGTAGAGATCAAAATAATCATGATCATGAGGCCCAAAGTGACAAATGTCATGTTAAATTTCATTTTTTCCTGTAAAACTCAAACTATAATTATAATCAACTCAAACTATAATTGTAGCTCATACAACTGCTGAATTATTGTGGCTGGAATCTCTTTTGACAGAGTTGCATATTCCCTTTCTTCCACCTATGTTACTATGTGATAATGTTAGTGTTGTTCTTCTTTCCCACAATCTCATTCTTCATGCAAGAACTAAACATATCGAGTTGGATACTTTGTTAGGGAAAAGGTAGTAGTTGGAAAATTGAAAATTCAACATGTGTCTGCTTCACTACAACTAGTTGATACTCTCACAAAGCCCCTAGGAACTACTGTTTTTCAACTGCTGCGTGACAAACTAAGAGTTGTTCAGTTTTCTTCACAGACTTCAGTTTGAGGGGGGTATTAGAGAATTATATTAAGTCAGTTAGTTTTGGGTTAATTAGTAGTTTTAACAAACTCTAAAACACTACCTTTTGCCACCTCAGCTTATAAGTTGATTGTATATATAGTGTGTTTTGTTAACCATTGTAATAATAATGAATTCAGCTTAATACACAAATAGCTTTTCTTCTTCTTCCAGCTTCAAGAGCTTCTGAGAAACTCTTGATTGTTCTACACAATAATGCATTACCTTGTTCACAATCAACAATGGTGATTTCATAACTCTTACACAGGTCCTTTCTATATGATGAGGGTACTGGATCACCGATTTATTGATCGAACCACTTAGTTAATGATCGAATCGCATGATCAAATCGGATAAAATCAGATATTATGTGTAAAAGTATAGAATAATGAATCTAACATAGATAATCAAACGAGATAGGATGAATGTGTTATACCGATATTGTCAGGTTGGAGAAATGAAGAAAAGATCGGGGATTTTCTCATACTAATAAAAGGGAAAACAAAACGTTACTCACTAGAAAAAGCCTCTCTTTTTTTCTTTTTATTTTACACTAGAAAAAACTTTTTGCAGATCGTTATAAAGTAACAATCTTGATAACTCATTCTTAAACTTACGTTATGCTTGTGTTTTCTAACCATTTAAAAAACTCTCATGTTTAATTTGTGATAGTGTTGTGAGCACTCATATATTATTAATATTTTTATTCATTCTCCAGCAGGACTAGTAAATAAATATGTAAACCTAAATTTGGCAATCATGTTTAAGATTTTATCATAAATATTATTCTTTTCTTCAAATAAAAAAAGTATTTTATTTGAGTAATGCATGAATTTTAAGAAAATGATAAAATTAATATCATTTACTAAAATATTATTTTTATTTATAATTAATAGAATGGTTGAATAAAATAAAAGATAATAAATAAAAATATAACAATAAAAAAAATAAGAAATAAATACTGCATTTTTATTGTAAAATAGTAGTAATATTTATTTTGATACAGAAAAAGTGCAAATAAAACCCTTTTATTATACCAAGGGAGTAAAATATTTATTATAATTTAAATTACATTTTAATTTAAACTATAGAGGATTTACCACAAACTACAGAGGAAACCGAAAGTGGATAAGAAAATGTGTTAGCATACTTAAAAGAAACAACACTTCCATTAGGAATGGGTTTTCCTCCATTAACTAAACAATCATTGTTACTTAGACGTTTGAAGATGTTTGGATTGACAAGTGTTGCAGAACTGAACATGCCACATGCAACATGAATGTTCGAGATGGCACAACCACTGACACATGTGTTTGTAATCTCAACTGTATATGTTGGAATACCCCCAATTGGACTAGTTGGAGATTGATTTATTTGAATTTTAGATTTGTCGCAGTTTTCATCAAGATGCACAGATGCACTCACTGCACGAGCCAATGAAAAGACAAAAAAATATTAGAAACTTAATGATATATATTTTGTAAAATATAAATTTACGAATAAAAGATACATATATTATATGAAAAAAAATGTTATAAGAGGGTCAACATAAGAATTGAAAACATAATGTAAACTCACTTTTTTTAGAAATTGATGAGGTCTCATACAAATTAATTGCTATCACATTCGTAGAGATCAAAATAATCATGATCATGAGGCCCAAAGTCACAAATGTCATGTTAAATTTCATTTTTTCCTGTAAAACTCAAACTATAATTATAATCAACTATAAGAGTTTAGTGGCAAAAGATATAAAATAAATTTTGGTTATGTGCCTTATAAATAGGAAAATGTAAGACATTTATTAAAGGAAACCATTAAGATATTTTTGCACGGGTAAAATTATTTTATACGATATAAAATATATTTAGAACGATATAAAATATGCTTATATATATATATATATATATATATATATATATATATATATATATATATATATATATATATATATATATATATATATATATATATATATATATATATATATATATATATTTGAAATTAGCTATTAATTTTAAAAAGAACAATGATTATATAACTTCAATTTTATTAAAATACAAAGAAAAAAAAGGGACTTGTGAGATGAAAAAAAATTAATATATTAAAATAAAGATTTTATCTTTCAAATTAAGATAATTAGAGATTAAAATAAAATGTGTATTATGCTTATAGTGACCCGTGAAATAGAAAGTTTATTTGATAGTACAATATAAAATGTATTAATATATAGATGTAAAATTGAAATTAATTATGCAATTGTAAAATGAAAAAATAATTATACAATCTCTATTGTATTAATTAATCATGCAAAAAGAAGAAAAAAAACTCGTGAGATGGAGAAAAATGAAAAAGAAAATTTTGATACGATAATGATCAGTGAGATAAAAAAAATTATTTGATATGATATAAATATATTTAGATACAAATGCAAAATTTAAAATGACTTATTTAATTGTAAAATGAATAATAATATAAATTTAATTGTATTAAATAATTATATAAAAATAAAAAATAAATAATTGTGAGATGGAGAAAAATAATTAATATTTAAAAATAAGGATTTTGTCTCTTAAATTAAGATAATGGTTGATTAAAATAAAATAAATATTGTATTGATGTTGACCCATGAGATAAATATGTAGTGTTATTTTATTGAAATTAAAAAAATAAATAATTATAGTTTTAGTGATAGTAAATAAATAGAAAAAAAAATTAAAATGAAAGTGAGAAAGTGTGTGAAATAGAGCTGACAATGAACTGAACCAACTAGAAAATAGTTCGGAACTCGGTTCGACAATTAAATCGTTGAACTAAGTTCATGAACCAAATCAGCTGAGTATGAGCGAAAAACTAAGTTTGTTAACTAAATGAGATGAACTTGAACTATGCATAGCTCGACTCGTTAGGTTCATGAGTCAACTCGATCACATATGAGAAGGATTATATTGTCTTTAAGATTTGGTTTAAATATTTACTTCAAATCTTAATCCTAAATATGTCCCTTATCTATTAGTTATGGCGGTAAAGTTGACAATTGCATTTAGGATAATCCTTGTTGGAGGCATAATGATATTTGTTAAATCAACATGTGTATCGAAGGTTGTAAGTGGTGTAATCATTATGTGATATTTGCTAAAACAACATGTGTATCGAAGGTTGTAGGTGGTGTAATCATTCTGTGATGAAAATGTATCTATTTCTAGTAATATTTTAAGTACTATTTTATTAAATTTGTATGGTTCCTATATATCTAGATGAAGTTGTGGATTTTTAGACAAATTTAAAGTTCAATTTAGTAGTTTTTTAATTATACTTTTAAATGTATCTTTTGAAAGTTGTCTAGTTTTTAAATTAGTAGACTTTTAAGATTTAAAATTAAATTTCAATATGATAACTTTTATTTTATTTTAATATTTTCTTTTTAAAAAAAATATTAATTTCAAATATCAAATATATAAAAATATAGACTATAAAAATGACTTTTAAGTTTGTGAACCAAGTTAGCTGAACCTAATGAGATTAACCTAACGAGTTGAATCAAATTGTTCGTGAACTTATAACGAATTGAGTTTGAGCTTAAAAAAAAGTTTGTGTTGAACTTGAACCGAGATTTGAGCTGAACCAATTTTTAACGAGTCGAGCTGAGCTCGTGAGAGTTCGACTCGACTCATTTCCAGCCCTAGTGTGAAATAGAAATGTGATAGAGATTTGAAATTTGAATAAAGAGAGAGAATGAGTGCATATAATATTTAATTGTGATTTTATTGGTGGATGTTGATAAATGAATGTCACTTGTCATGATTTAATAAGACATGAGAATGAAAAATGTAAACATTAGTTTATTACTAAAATATCATTTTATTAGTGTAAATAATTTGTGATGAAAGGATAATTTTAGAAGTTCATACAATTGATTTTTAATAGATAGATAGTAGATATAATAGATGGTGTAATATTCAATTTTTAATATTTTAAAAAAAAAAAGAATATTTTAAATATTTATTTTATTTGAATGAAAAGGAGTTTGTATTAATTCAAAAAGAAAAAGAACATTCGCAAGGATTCTGTCCACCAAAACGACAAAATAAGTAAAAAAGAGTAACTAATTACATCATCAACTTAGCTATATTTTTTAATATTAATTTTGAATGTTGATCATGTTAAAGGAAATATGATGTACTATTCAATTTTTAATATAATTTTTATCAAAATAATATTTTTAAATATTAATTTTGAATTTTGATCATGTAAAAGGAAATATGGTGTAAAATTCAATTTTTAATATTTTTTTATCAAAAGAATATTTTTAAATATTAATTTTAAACTTTTGACCATATAAGAGAAAATATGGTGTAATATTCAATTTTTAATATATTTGTTATCAAGAGAATAATTTTAAATATAAATATTGAGTTTTGACATGTAAAAGGAAATATGATGTAATATTAGATTTTTAATACATTTTTTATCAAAGGAATATTTTTAAATATTAATTTTGAATTTTTACTATGTAAAAGAAAATATGGTGTGATATTCAATTTTGAATTTTTTTTTTACCAAAAGAATATTTTTATATATGAGTTTTGAATTTTGATCATGTAAAAGAAAATATGGTGTGATATTCAATTTTTAATAATTTTTTATCAAAAGAATAATTTTAAATATTAATTTTGAATTTAGACCATGTAAAAGGAAATATATGATGTAATATTCAAATTTTAATATTTTTTATCAAAAGAACATTTTAAAATTTTAATTTTAAACTTTTGACCATTTAATTAAACATAATATGGTGTAATATTAACTTTTTAATATATATTTTATCAAATAATAATTTTAATCACTACGAGGAATATTTTTTCTTGGAGAAGAATTGATCTTTTTTTATAAGGGTCATCTTACTAAAGTAACCTCGTGTGAATCCCAACTCGCTAGTTTGTACAACAATCTTATTGTCAACCTACTTGCATTTAAATAAAGACACTTTGAATAAAATATAGTCAATATATCAAATCTTTATAATAATTCAAAGTACATTCTAGATGTCAATATATGATTCTTATCTTTCGTACTAGCTAGAGAAATACATGGATTCGACCTCAACCATAACCCTACTATTTTCATTGTACTACGATCATATTTTGATTTTGTATAAAAGAAAAAATTGGTAATGTTGTATGCAGTCCAAGTTACTACAGTAAATTTTGACATGTATGACATCCATTTAACTGTCTTGGATGCATTGCTATCGTTAGAAATCATTTCATTAAATCAAATAATAAAATTCTTGTTATGCTCTTTCAACAATCACTTATCACTCATTTGATGATTTTTTATCATTTTTGTTTAAAAGCTATTGGAATTAATAGAATACAAGGGGTATTCTCCCATTACAGACAATTACAAGGAAAAAGCTCCACAAAAATAAGAGAAATTCATCACCAACTCAAAAAACTTAATAATAAACAGGATTCAAAAGAAAAGCTAAAAAGTTGGATAAAGGAAGATGAATTTCACATAGGCAAACCCATTTCCAAACTAGAAATTTAATCTCCCAACAAATATTATTCACACTAATATTTTCTTCATTGGTGATAGAAGCATTAATATTCCTCCATAATATCCAGACAGTGGCAAACCAAATCCAAACAAGCTTGACTTTACCTTTAGAGTTAACAGCAAAATCAGACCACCAGACCAAGAAATACAAACGGAAGTCTTGGAAAATTGTTGCTGCCCCACACCAGTCAACCATGGCTTTCCAAACTGTAATCAAAACAGGACAGCAAAATAATAAATGAAACCGAATTTTTGCAGAACAATTACATAGCACACACCTTAAATCCGGCAAAACAACACCGCGAATAATTAATTGATCCTTCGTTGCAATTCTTTTCCACAAAAGAAGCCAACCAAATAATTTGATGCTTTCCACTAAATTTGGTTTCCATGACAGCAGGAAAGCATAGTGTTGAACCGAGTTCAAAGGCTCCAAAACTCGGCACCCTATAAGAGATTTCTAACATCTTTAGCCTCAAACACTCCACTATGATTGAGTTTCCAACATATCCTATCTTTGGCTCCAAATTGTGGTTTAACCGCTTCCAACAGAACCAGCAACCTACGAGCTTCAACCAAATCAGCCCCCACCAATTCATCGAACTCTCTCCAAATCCAATCTCCATGAACGAAGTTTCCCATCGAGAAAACAAACTTGTCATTCTTTGTGCTGCAATGGAACAAATCCACAAATTGATCCCTTAACGGGATGTCGTTGACCCATGATGTAGACTAGAAGGGAGCTGGTCTCCCTTCCCTTATTATATGAGAAACCTCAACTGCAAAAGAAAACACATTATAAGATAAACCCTCCCTGATCTTCAGGATATCCTTCCACCAATAAGAAGGAGCTCGAATAGATTTCGCTTGCTCCTCTAACACTCCATACTCCACTACTCCATACCTCCCTTTTAATACCTCCTTCCACAACGAATACCTCTCCTCCAAAACCTTCCATTTCCATTTAGCCAATAAAGCCACATTTAAATCATTTAAATTAATCACTCCCAAACCACCTTCCTTCTTCGATCGACACACTATCTCCCACCGGACCCAATGAATTTTGGTTTTGTCTTTGATTCCTCCCCATAAAAATTTACTCTGAATCGAATCAAGTTTTTTTAGACTACTCTATAAGAAAGAAACTAGACACTCAATATTTGAGAGATATGTCGCAATTGGCAGATAGGGTGAGACAAGTCGAAAAACTAAAGGCTGAGAAATTCAGAGCAAATAGAAACAAAAGAGAAAGAGTGGTTTATGTAGGGATGCGCCAAGAAGACGAAAATGATGTAGATAATGTAGACGAACCATCTTGTTTCGAAGAACAAGAAATTGACTTAGCAGAATTAAAACAAGGACCACCATATTCTTGTAGGATGGTAGTTCCGTTGAACTAAAAAAATCCAGTTGAGCCTGAAAAGAATGATAACTTTCCTAAAAGAACTTATATGTTCGACGTCATCAAGTGTGACAAAATTTTCGACAAATTAGTCGAAGATGGTCAGATGATAATTCGACCAGGCACTAAAGTGCCTCCTATGGAACAGCAGAAAAAGAGAGGTTTTTGTAAGTACCATGGTTTTTGGGTCATAAAACGTCTCAATGTTTCCTTTTCAGGGACCTAGTACAGAATGCTATCCGTGACAGAAGACTGAAATTCAGCGACAACCAAAAGCAACAAATGAAAATTGACTCAAATCCCATGCAGACTGTCGACGCCCACTACACTGAGCCAACAATCATTAACATGGTTGAAGTGGGAGAGAGTTTTGAGTATGGATTCGAAATGGTAGGAGCTACTGAAGGCTTCGATACCAATGTCAGCATGGTGGAGATTACTGAAGATCTCACAGACAGGGACGAAGTTACTGAATGGCAGAATGTTGAACACAAGTTTAAAGGCAAATCAATTGGTTACGTAAGAAGGTCACAAAAGGCCTCAATGACCTATCCAAGATTGGAGGAACAAAAGATCTTGACAAGACAAAGGCTGGAGAAGTCACTGAGGATTCCTCCCCAGCAAAAGTGGAGGCCACTGAGGGCCCCATCAACATGGCTAAAGTGAAGGCCACTGAAGGCCATAACAAACCAAGCAACGACGAAGGAACTGAGGACTCCGTCAAAAAAGATTAGAGGGTTACTGATAACCCTAATGTGACAAAAAACCAAGAAATCTCTGGCAACCTGAGTGATGCTGAAATGAATATTGATGAAAGTTTCACTGACAATGATGGGGTGGACGAAAGTATTGTCATGTTGAAGCAAAGGTTGATGAAATTCCTGAGAAGCCAACTACCTATGGAATCCTGCGAATAATGGAGGATCCCAAGGGAAGTCAAGTCGAAAACTGCTGCCCAAAAACCTGCGAAGGATCATTTCAAACTGAAGAGGACAACTCAACAAAAGAAATGGGTGAGACTGAGAGGAAGTTGATCGAAAAAATGGACAAGTTGAAGATCACTATTGGTAAATCAGGTAGTATCAACATGGTCGAAACTTCTCAAAACAACCCATCACTGGCTTCTGAGGAACACCGTTGAGAAGAATATCAGAGGTTGGCATATCCCAAGGAGGAAGAAAGTATGATTGATTTTATAAAGAGGTGTCAAAATAAGAAAACTGAGGTAATGTTGTGTCCACGTTGTAATGCCATTTTCGACAAGAAAGCGGCAGACAATCTGGAGGTGATAGAATATTCCAAAAGAAAAGGGGACTGGGGGGCAAGACCAACCCCAAAGGCAGAAAGGTATGATCCAAGAAGAAGGGAGCATCACCAGTCAAGAATTGGAGATCGAGGCTACCATTCATATAAACTAATAAACAAAGGCGTTGATGATAGATGGGTAAAACCCATCAGGGACGCTCAAGGACGAAAGGAGTGGAACAGCTTCAACATTCAGAGAGGTTCTTCACTAGCGCAAGGAATGGGAGCTGAGAAGTAGAAACCAAGAGTTTACCCTTCAGAGAACTACAAAGGAAAAAAACCCTATGACTAAGTCTCAGTGGAGAAAATTCCAGAGGAAAAAGAGGGCCGAAAAGGAAGCTATGGAGGAAGGATTGACAAAGAAGGATATTTGCGAAAAAGGTGATGCTGCACTAACTCATAACATCCCGGAGGTAGAAAAGAAGGAGATTTCAGACAACAAAGCTCCAAGTACAAGTATGGAGCAAACAAAACCAAAAGAGAAAGTACAAGATGATGAAGAAATGACTGAAGACTTCACGTTTGGTACTGAAGCCTCTTTCGACGTAGTGTGCAATGTTGTCTCAGTGTTGCCCAAGGATTATGACAGAGTAATGCAGGTGGAAGACGAAGATGATAGTGTCGAAGAAGAACAAATGGCTCACAAACCCGTATGCTACTACATCATGAACAATGGCTGCGTAGAGGAATAGAATGTGTTCTTCGAAAGACCAGATGACTCGCTAAAAGGACATTTGAAGCCCTTGTTTATAAAGGGGAAGATTGAGAATGTTGGAATAAACAAAATACTAGTGGACGGAGGGGCAGCAGTAAATTTAATGCCCCATTTCATGTTGAAAAAGATTGGCAAAAATGACTCTGATGCCAAACCACACAATATGGTATTGTCGAATTATGAAGGAAAGATAGGGACTACCATGGGAGTATTCTAGGTGGATTTAACAGTTGGTACAATAATAAGCCCAACAATGTTTATGGTAATAGCGTCGAAAGCAAACTATAACCTCCTCTTAGGGAGGGAATGGATACATGGCGTGGGAGTTGTGCCTTCGTCGATGCACCGGAGGATTGCTATTTGGAGACCAGATGGCATAGTAGAAAATATATAGGCAGATCAAAGTTATTTCATGAGCGATGTCAATCACGTCGATCGCCTCAGTTTCGACAGAAATTTGGCTCACATTCACCCATGTAGTCCATCCAATTTTGACCTTAAGAAGACTGACAATGCATATTGCTCCATGTACCTCCACCCTACGTATGGATTCCAGTGGGATAAGAAAGTGGTGGACGAGACAAATTATATACGGAGAACCGCCCACATACAAACAACTGGGTGGGGAAGCTAATTTGTAGATGATAACTGAAGCATCTGCGTTAGAAAGAATTACGGCTTACATAGCCGAAAACAAACTCAAAGCGGCACTTGAAGCCGAAGTAAAATTCATGGTTGTCGAAGCCAGTCAAAGCGAGTCCAACCAACAATTTCTAAGAAACTTTTTTAAATACTAGTTTTGGTAAAAAATTGTAGTATAATATACACAATTTTTCACTAGTTTCTGTCAAAAAATCAAATTAAATTGAGGATTGTTCGAAATGCTACAAAACCTTACAGGGCCTTTCTATATGTCCGAGGGAAGGTTATGATGGAAGTCCATGCAAAAATTTATCTTAAAATTAGATTCTATGAAACTTTTTGAAATACTAGTTACGATCAAAAATTCATAGTATATTATACACAATTTTATACTAATTTCGGTCAAAAAATAAAATTAAATCGAGGATTGTTCGAAATGCTACGAAACTTTTCAGATCCTTTATATATGTTACGAGGGAAGGTTATGATGGATGTCCATGCAAAAATTATTTCAAAATTATATTCTATGAACTTTTTGAAATGCTAGTTTAGGTCCAAAAATAAAATTTAATCATGGGTTGTTCAAAATGCTACGAAACGTTTCAGATCATTTCTATATGTTACGAGGGGAGGTTATGATGGAAGTCTGTGCAAAACATTATCTCAAAACTACATTCTATGAAACTTTTTTAAATAATAGTTTTGTTCCAAAAATCGTAGTATATTATACACAATTCAATAATAGTTTCGGTTAAAAAATAAAATTAAATCGAGGATTGTTCGAAATGCTACGAAACTATGCAAGTCCTGTCTATATGTTACGAGGGAAGGTTATGATGGAAGTCCATGCAAAAAAATTTCTCAAAATTAGATTCTATGAAACTTTTTGAAATACTAATTTTGGTCAAAAAAATCATAGTATAATATACACAATTTTCACTAGTTTCTTTCAAAAAATCAAATTAAATTTAGTATTGTTCGAAATGCTACGAAACTTTTCAGATTATTTCTATATGTTACAATGGAAGGTTAGGATGGAATTCCATGGAAAAAATTATCTCAAAATTATATTCTATGAAACTTTTCGAAATACTAGTTTCGGTCAAAAAATCGTAGTATACTATACACAATTCTATACTAGTTTCGGTCAAAAAATAAAATTAAATCGAGGATTGATCGAAATGATACGAAAATTTACGGGTCCTTTCTATATGTTACGAGGGAAGATTATGATGGAAGTCCATGCAAAATAATTATCTAAAAATTAGATTCTATGAAACTTTTTGAAATACTAGTTTCGGTCAAAAAATCATATAATATTATACACAATTTTATATTAATTTCGGTCAAAAAATCAAATTAAATCGAGGATTGTTCGAAATTCTACGAAACATTTCAGATCTTCTATATATGTTACGAGGGAAGATTATGATGGAAGTCCATGCAAAAAATCACCTCAAAATTAGATTCTATGAAACTTTTTGAAATACTAGTTTTGGTCAAAAATTGTAGTATAATATACACAATTTTTCACTAGTTTCTGTCAAAAAATCCAATTAAATCGAGGATTGTTCAAAATGCTACAAAACCTTACAGGTCCTTTCTATATGTTTTGAGAGAAGGTTATGATGGAAGTCCATGCAAAAAATTATCTTAAAATTTGGTTCTATGAAACTTTTTGAAATACTAGTTTCGATTAAAAAATTATAGTATATTATACATAATTTTATACTAATTTCGGTCAAAAAATCAAATTAAATCGAGGATTGTTCGAAATGCTACGAAACTTTTCAGATCCTTTCTATATGTTACGAGGGAAGGTTATGATGGATGTCCATGCAAAAATTATCTCAAAATTAGATTCTATGAACTTTTGGAAATGCTAGTTTAGGTCAAAAAATCAAATTTAATCATGGGTTGTTCAAAATGCTACGAAACTTTTCAGATCCTTTCTATATGTTACGAGGGAAGGTTATGATGGAAGTCCGTGCAAAACATTATCTCAAAACTACATTCTATGAAACTTTTTTAAATAATAGTTTCGTTCAAAAAATTGTAGTATATTATACACAATTCTATACTAGTCTCGGTCAAAAAATAAAATTAAATCGTGTATTGTTCGAAATGATAAGAAAATTTACAGGTGCTTTCTATATGTTACCATGGAAGGTTATGATGGAAGTCCATAAAAAAAATTGTCTCAAAATTATATTCTATGAAACTTTTTGAAATACTAGTTTCGGTCAAAAGAACATAGTATATTATAGACAATTTTATACTAGTTTCGGTCAAAAATTCAAATTAAATCGAGGATTGTTCGAAATTCTACGAAACATTTCAGATCCTCTATATATGTTACGAGGGAAGGTTATGATGGAAGTCCATGCAAAAAATCACCTCAAAATTAGATTCTATGAAACTTTTTGAAATACTAGTTTTGTTCAAAAATTGTAGTATAATATACACAATTTTTCACTAGTTTCTGTAAAAAAATCAAATTAAATCGAGAATTGTTCGAAATGCTACGAAACCTTACAGGTCATTTCTATATGTTACGAAGGAAGGTTATGATGAAAGTTCATGCAAAAAATTATCTTAAAATTAGATTCTATGAAATTTTTTGAAATACTAGTTTCGATCAAAATATCATAGTATATTATACACAATTTTATACTAGTTTCGGTCAAAAAATCAAATTAAATCGAGGATTGTTCGAAATACTAGGAAACTTTTCAGATCCTTTCTATATGTTACGAGGGAAGGTTATGATGAATTTCCATGCAAAAATTATCTCAAAATTAGATTCTATGAACTTTTTGAAATAATAGTTTAGGTCAAAAAATCAAATTTAATCGTGGGTTGTTCAAAATGCTACGAAACTTTTCAGATCCTTTCTATATGTTACGAGGGAAGGTTATGATGGAAGTCCGTGCAAAACATTATCTCAAAACTACATTCTATGAAACTTTTTTAAATAATAGTTTCGTTCAAAAAATCGTAGTATATTATACACAATTCTATACTAGTTTCGGTCAAAAAATAAAATTAAATCGAGGATTGTTCGAAATGCTACGAAACTTTACAGGTCCTGTCTATATGTTACGAGGGAAGGTTATGATGGAAGTCGATGCAAAAAATTGTCTCAAAGTTTTTTGGTGCTTATGCTTTCCACACTTAAGACCTTTCAACAAACACAAATTACAACTTCGGAACCAAGAATGTGTTTACCTTGGACCTTCCCCTCAAAATAAAGGTTTCAGATGCATGAACAAGGATGGCAAAGTATACATTTCAAAAGATGTAGTTTTTAATGAACAGGTGTTTCCCTACTTCAAGTCAAAGACCACTGGACAAGGGGTTGAGGTGTCTAAAAGCACTGAATTGGCCTCCTCTCTGTCTGCAGCTCCTCTGTCTTATCAGCCTGCTATTAGAGTACTGGATAATTCACAAAGACAAAAAAATCAGGGGACTTCACAAGATATGAGGATTTAGTCCATCCCTGAGGACACTAGGGGCCCTACAACACCTCAGGTCTTGTCTACCTCACTTCAGCAGTACACTCTTCCACATACTGACAACACTCTAGACCTTGAAGTCATACCTATGTCTATTGATGTTGATCCACAATGTGGTGCACAGTCTGGCCAAAGTAGAGGTTGTTCTGATATAAGTCAGAAGTCTGATCAACTTGTCAACACTCCCAATAGGTCTTCTGCTAATCCTACTACAGCTACTAGTCCTGTGGAAAGTACTACTTTTCATGCCCAAAGTTCATCATCAAACACAGCTTCTACTGAGCTACCTAGTGGCTCTCATACAGCTCAACCTCTTAATAACACTGAGTCCTTCAATCACAATTCAAATACTAGCATCACACCACCTCCATCAAATGACACAGTTCCTATATTGTCTTTTGATTCAAATGAGTTCACTATTTCTTCCTGCATTCCTATATCTCATTCCTCTCAGTCTGTTTCTATTGGCTCTAAAATACCTCCACCATCCATCACTGAAAATAGTCATCATATGCAGACAAGGTCCAAAACTGGAAAATCCAAACCTAGAGTCTTCATAGCCCATACAGAAACTGAGCCAACTAGTGTCAAACAAGCCTTGGCTAAACCTGAATGGAATCAAACAATGACTGAGGAGTTTAATGCTCTTTTAGCCAACAATACATGGACTTTAACTAGTCTTCTTCCAGATAGAAAGGTTGTAGGGTGTGGATGGGTCTTCAAGATCAAACAGAATGCTGATGGAACCATTCACAAGTATAAGGCTAGACTTGTTGCCAAAGGGTTTCATCAGGAGGTTGGTTTTGATTATACTGAAACATTTTCTTCAGTTGTCAAACCTACTACTATCAGGGTTATACTGACTCTTGCTCTCACTCACAAATGGGATATACAACAGGTAGATGTAAACAATGCATTTCTCAATGGCACACTTCAAGAAGAAGTGTATATGACACAACCTACTGGATTTGTGAGTTCTGATAAGTCTCTTGTGTGTAAGTTGCAGAAAGCAATTCATGGCCTCAAACAAGCCCCAAGGGCTTGGTATGAGAAGCTCCATCAAGTTTTCCTTCTTTTTGGTTTTACAACCTCAAAATGTGATCATTCTTTATTCATCTACTCTAAATCTGGTATTACCTTGTATGCTTTGGTATATGTAGATGATATACTTGTGACAGGTTCAAGTCCAGCTCTTGTTAACAAACTGATTACAAAGTTGCATCAGGAGTTTGCTTTAAAAAGACTTGGAAGACTAAGATATTTCTTAGGGATTGAGGTGCAATATGGTAATAATGGTTCTTTATGTTTGACTCAATCTAAGTACATCAAGGATCTTCTCAGGAGGGCAAACATGGATCTGGAAAATGGAGTTCCAACACCCATGATGAGTACCTGCAAGTTGAGTAAACATGGGTCATCACGGTTTTCTGATCCATCTCTGTACAGATCTATAGTGGGAGCATTGTAGTATGTTACACTTACAAGACCAGATATATCATTCAGTGTGAACAAAGCCTGCCAATTTATGGCAAATCCTTTGGATGCTCATTGGACGGCTGTTAGGAGGTTGCTAAGATATCTGAGTGGTACACACACTCATGGTCTACTTCTGTCTCCTTCTCAAACATCTTCAAAATTCTCTGTCAAAGCTTACAGTGATTCTGATTGGGCTACAGATCCAGATGATAGGAGGTCCACATCTGGCTCATGTATTTTCTTTGGTCCTAACTTGGTTGCTTGGGGATCTAAGAAACAGTCACTTGTTTCTAGGTCTAGTACTGAAGCTGAGTATCGAGCTCTAGCTCGTACTACTGCTGAATTATTGTGGTTGGAATCTCTTTTGACAAAGTTGCATATTCCCTTTCATCCACCTATATTACTATGTGATAATGTTAGTGTTGTTCTTCTTTCCCACAATCTCATTCTTCATGCAAGAACTAAACATATCGAGCTGGATACTTTGTTAGGGAAAAGGTAGTAGTTGGAAAATTGAAAATTCAACATGTGCCTGCTTCACTACAACTAGTTGATACTCTCACAAAGCCCCTAGGAACTGCTGCTTTTCAACTGTTGTGTGACAAACTAAGAGTTGTTCAGTTTTCTTCACAGACTTCAGTTTGAGGGGGGTATTAGAGAATTATATTAAGTCAGTTAGTTTTGGGTTAATTAGTAGTTTTAACAAACTCTAACACACTACCTTTTGCCACCTCAGCTTATAAGTTGATTGTATATATAGTGTGTTTTGTTAACCATTGTAATAATAATGAATTCAGCTTAATACACAAATAGCTTTTCTTCTTCTTCCAGCTTCAAGAGCTTCTGAGAAACTCTTGATTGTTCTACACAATAATGCATCACCTTGTTCACAATCAACAATGGTGATTTCATAACTCTTACACAAGTCCTTTCTATATGATGAGGGTACTGAATCACTGATTTATTGATCGAACCACTTAGTTAATGATCAAATCGCATGATCAAATCGGATAAAATCAGATATTATGTGTAAAAGTATAGAATAATGAATCTAACATAGATAATCAAACGAGATAGGATAAATGTGTTATACCGATATTGTCCGGTTGGAGAAATGAAGAAAAGATCGGGGATTTTCTCATACTAATAAAAGGGAAAACAAAACGTTACTACTAGAAAAAGCCTCTCTTTTTTATTTTTCTTTTACACTAGAAAAAACTTTTTGCAGATCGTTATAAAGTAACAATATTGATAACTCATTCTTAAACTTACGTTATGCTTGTGTTTTCTAACCATTTTAAAAACTCTCATGTTTAATTTGTGATAGTCTTGTGAGCACTCATAAATTATTAATTTTTTTATTCATTCACCAGCAGGACTAGTAAATAAATATGTAAACCTAAATTTGGCAATCATGTTTAAGATTTTATCATAAATATTATTCTTTTATTCTCATAAAAAAGTCTTTTATTTGAGTAATGCATGAATTTTAAGAAAATGATAAAATTAATATCATTTACTAAAATATTATTTTTATTTATAATTAATAGAATGGTTGAATAAAATAAAAGATAATAAATAAAAATATAACAATAAAAAAATAAGAAATAAATACTGTATTTTTATTGTAAAATAGTAGTAATATTTATTTTGATACAGAAAAAGTGCAAATAAAACCCTTTTATTATACCAAGGGAGTAAAATGTTTATTATAATTTAAATTACATTTTAATTTAAACTATAGAGGATTTACCACAAACTACAGAGGAAACAGAAAGTGGATAAGAAAATGTGTTAGCATACTTAAAAGAAACAACACTTCCATTAGGAATGGGTTTTCCTCCATTAACTAAACAATCATTGTTACTTAGGCGTTTGAAGATGTTTGGATTGACAAGTGTTGCAGAACTGAACATACCACATGCAACATGAATGTTCGAGATGGCACAACCACTGACACATGTGTTTGTAATCTCAACTGTATATGTTGGAATACCCCCAATTGGACTAGTTGGAGATTGATTTATTTGAATTTTAGATTTGTCGCAGTTTTCATCAAGATGCACAGATGCACTCACTGCACGAGCCAATGAAAAGACAAAAAAATATTAGAAACTTAATGATATATATTTTGTAAAATATAAATTTACGAATAAAAGATACATATATTATATGAAAAAAAATGTTATAAGAGGGTCAACATAAGAATTGAAAACATAATGTAAACTCACTTTTTTTAGAAATTGATGAGGTCTCATACAAATTAATTGCTATCACATTCGTAGAGATCAAAATAATCATGATCATGAGGCCCAAAGTCACAAATGTCATGTTAAATTTCATTTTTTCCTGTAAAACTCAAACTATAATTATAATCAACTATAAGAGTTTAGTGGCAAAAGATATAAAATAAATTTTGGTTGTGTGCCTTATAAATAGGAAAATGTAAGACATTTATTAAAGGAAACCATTAAGATATTTTTTCACGGGTAAAATTATTTTATACGATATAAAATATATTTAGAACGACATAAAATATATTTATATATATATATATATATATATATATATATATATTTGAAATTAGCTATTAATTTTAAAAAGAACAATAATTATATAACTTCAATTGTATTAAAATACAAAGAAAAAAAAGGGACTTGTGAGATGAAAAAAATGAATATATTAAACTAAAGATTTTATCTTTTAAATTAAGATAATTAGAGATTAAAATAAAATATGTATTATGCTTATAGTGATCCGTGAAATAGAAAGTTTATTTGATAGTACAATATAAAATGTATTAATATATAGATGTAAAATTGAAATTAATTATGCAATTGTAAAATGAAAAAATAATTATACAATCTCTATTGTATTAATTAATCATGCAAAAAGAAGAAAAAAAACTCGTGAGATGGAGAAAAATGAAAAGGAAAATTTTGATACGATGACGATTTGTGAAATAACAAAAATTATTTAATATGATAGAAATATATTTAGATACAAATGCAAAATTTAAAATGACTTATTTAATTGTAAAATGAATAATAATATAAATTTAATTGTATTAAATAATTATATAAAAATAACAAATAAAGAATTGTGAGATGGAGAAAAATAATTAATATTTAAAAATAAGGATTTTGTCTCTTAAATTAAGATAATGGTTGATTAAAATAAAATAAATATTGTATTGATGTTGACCCATGAGATAAATATATAGTGTTATTTTATTGAAATTAAAAAAATAAATAATTATAGTGTTAGTGATAATAAATAAATAGAAAAAAATTAAAATGAAAGTGAGAAAGTGTATGAAATAGGGCTGATAATGAACTGAACCAACTAAAAAATAGTTCGGAACTCGGTTCGACAATTAAATCGTTGAACTAGGTTCATGAACCAAATGAGCTGAGTATGAGCGAAAAACTAAGTTCGTTAACTAAATGAGATGAACTTGAACTATGCATAGTTCGACTCGTTAGGTTCATGAGTCAACTCGATTACATATGAGAAGGATTATATTATCTTTAAGATTTGGTTTAAAAATTTACTTCAAATCTTTATCCTAAATATGTCCCTTATGTATTAGTTATGGCAGTAAAGATGACAATTGCATTTAGGATAATCCTTGTTGGAGGCATAATGATATTTGCTAAAACAGCATGTATCGAAGGTTGTAAGTGGTGTAATCATTCTGTGATATTTGCTAAAACAACATGTGTATCGAAGGTTGTAGGTGGTGTAATCATTCTGTGATGAAAATGTATCTATTTCTAGTAATATTTTAAGTACTATTTTATTAAATTTGTATGGTTCCTATATATCTAGATGAATTTTTGGATTTTTAGACAAATTTAAAGTTCAATTTAGTAGTTTTTTAATTATACTTTTAAATGTATCTTTTGAAAGTTGTCTAGTTTTTAAATTAGTAGACTTTTAAGATTTAAAGCTAAATTTCAATATGATAACTTTTATTTTATTTTAATATTTTCTTTTTTAAAAAATATTAATTTCAAATTTCAAATATATAAAAATATAGATTATAAAAATGTCTTTTAAGTTCGTGAATCAAGTTAGCTGAACCTAATGAGATAAACCTAACGAGTTGAATCAAATTGTTCGTGAACTTATAACGAATCGAGTTTGAGCTTAA
Organism: Lathyrus aphaca; assembly: GCA_963966055.1. Lineage (NCBI taxonomy): Eukaryota > Viridiplantae > Streptophyta > Magnoliopsida > Fabales > Fabaceae > Lathyrus > Lathyrus aphaca. The sequence goes on from OZ014523.1 coordinate 11,536,420, forward strand.
AAATAAGTTTGTGTTGAACTCGAACCGAGATTTGAGTTGAACCAATTTTTAACGAGTCGAGCCAAGCTCGTGAGAGTTCGACTCGACTCATTTTCAACCCTAGTGTGAAATAGAAATGTGAGAGAGATTTGAAATTTGAATAAAAAGAGAGAATGAGTGCATATAATATTTAATTGTGATTTTATTGGTGGATGTTGATAAATGAATGTCACTTGTCATGATTTAATAAGACATGAGAATGAAAAATGTAAACATTAGTTGATTACTAAAATATCATTTTATTAGTGTATATAATTTGTGATGAAAGGATAATTTTAGAAGTTCATACAATTGATTTTTAATAGATAGATAATAGATATAGTAGATGGTGTAATATTCAATTTTTAATATATTTTTTTTAAAAAAGAATATTTTTAAATATTTATTTTATTTGAATGAAAAGAACTTTGTATTAATTCAAAAAGACAACGAACGATCGCAAGGATTCCGTCCACCAAAACGACAAAATAAGAAGAAAAATAAAGAGTAACTAATTACATCATCAACTTACCTATATTTTTGAATATTAATTTTGAATGTAGATCATGTTAAAGGAAATATGGTGTACTTTTCAATTTTTAATATAATTTTTATCAAAAGAATATTTTTAAATATTAATTTTGAATTTTGATCATGTAAAAGGAAATATGGTGTAAAATTCAATTTTTAATATTTTTTTATCAAAAGAATATTTTTAAATATTAATTTTAAACTTTTGACCATATAAGAGAAAATATGGTGTAATATTCAATTTTTAATATATTTTTTATCAAGAGAATAATTTTAAATATAAATATTTAGTTTTGACATGTAAAAGGAAATATGATGTAATATTAGATTTTTAATACATTTTTTATCAAAGGAATATTTTTAAATATTAATTTTGAATTTTTACTATGTAAAAGAAAACATGGTGTAATATTCAATTTTGAATTTTTTTTTTTTACCAAAAGAATATTTTTATATATGTGTTTTGAATTTTGATCATGTAAAAGAAAATATGGTGTGATATTCAATTTTTAATAATTTTTTATCAAAAGAATAATTTTAAATATTAATTTTGAATTTAGACCATGTAAAAATAAATATATGATGTAATATTCAATTTTTAATATTTTTTATCAAAAGAACATTTTAAATTTTAAATTTTAAACTTTTGACCATTTAATTAAACATAATATGGTGTAATATTAACTTTTTAATATATATTTTATCAAATAATAATTTTAATCACTACGAGGAATATTTTTTCTTGGAGAAGAATTGATCTTTTTTTATAAGGGTCATCTTACTAAAGTAACCTCGTGTGAATCCCAACTCGCTAGTTTGTACAGCAATGTTATTGTCAAACTACTTGCATTTAAATAAAGACACTTTGAATAAAATATAGTTATTCTATCAAATCTTTATAATAATCCAAAATACATTCTAGATGTCAATATATGATTCTTATCTTTCGTACTAGCTAGAGAAATACATGGATTTGACCTCAACCATAACCCCACTATTTTCATTGTACTACGATCATATTTTGATTTTGTATAACAGAAAAAATTGGTAATGTTGTATGCAGTCCAAGTTACTACAGTCAATTTTGACATGTTTGACATCCATTTAACTGTCTTGGATGCATTGCTATCATTAGAAATCATTTCATTAAATCAAATAATAAAATCTTGTTATGCTCTTTCAACAATCATTTATCACTCATTTGATGATTTTTTATCTTCTTTTGTTTTTAAAAGCTATTAGAATTAATAGAATACAAGGGGTATTCTCCCAATACAGACAATTAAAAGGAAAATGCTCCACAAAAATAAGAGAAATTCATCACCAACTCAAAAAACTTAATAATAAACAGGATTCAAAAGAAAAGCTAAAAAGTTGGATAAAGGAAGATGAATTTCACATAGGCAAACCCATTTCCAAACTAGAAACTTAATCTCCCAACAAATATTATTCACACTAATATTTTCTTCATTGGTGATAGAAGCATTCATATTCCTCCATAATATCCAGACAGTGGCAAACCAAATCCAAACAAGCTTGACTTTACCTTTAGAGTTAACAGCAAAATCAGACCATCTGACCAAGAAATACAAACGAAAGTCTTGGAAAATTGTTGTTGCCCCACACCAGTCAACCATGGCTTTCCAAACTGTAATCGAAACAGGACAGCAAAATAATAAAATGAAATAGATTTTTTGCAGAACAATTACATAGCACACACCTTAAATCCGGAAAAACAACACCGTGAATAATTAATTGATCCTTCGCTGCAATTCTTTTCCACAAAAGACGCCAACCAAATAATTTGATGCTTTCCACTAAATTTGGTTTCCATAACAGCAGGAAAGCATAGTGTTGAACCGAGTTCAAAGGCTCCAAAACTCGGCACCCTATAAGATATTCCTAATATCTTTAGCCTCAAACACTCCACTATGATTGAGTTTCCAACATATCCTATCTTTGGCTCCAATTTGCGTTTTAACCGCTTCCAACAGAACCAGCAACCTACGAGCTTCAACCAAATCATCCCCCACCAATTCATCGAACTCTCTCCAAATCCAATCTCCATGAACGAAGTTTCCCATCAAGAAAACAAACTTGTCCTTCTTTTTGCTGCAATGGAACAAATCCACAAATTGATCCCTTAACGGGATGTCGTTGACCCACGATGCAGACCAGAAGGGAGTTGGTCTCCCTTCCAACCTCACCTGCAAAAGAAAACACATTATAAGATAAACCCGCCCTGATCTTCAGGATATCCTTCCACCAATAAGAAGGAGCTCGAATAGATTTTACTTGCTCCTCTAATACCCCATACTTCATTACTCCATACCTCCCTTTTAATACCTCCTTCCACAACGAATACCTCTCCTCCAAAACCTTCCATTTCCATTTAGCCAATAAAGCCACATTTAAATCATTTAAATTAATCACTCCCAAACCACCTTCCTTCTTCGATCGACACACTATCTCCTACCGGACCCAATGAATTTTGGTTTTGTCTTTGATTCCTCCCCATAAAAATTTACTCTGAATCGAATCAAGTTTTTTTAAACAACTCTATAAGAAAGAAACTAGACACTCAATATTTGAGAGATATGTCGCAATTGGCAGATAGGGTGAGACAAGTCGAAAAACTAAAGGCTGAGAAATTCAGAGCAAATAGAAACAAAAGAGAAAGAGTGGTTTATGTAGGGATGCACCAAGAAGACGAAAATGATGTAGATAATGTAGACGAACCATCTTGTTTCGAAGAACAAGAAATTGACTTAGCAGAATTAAAACAAGGACCACCATATTCTTGTAGGATGGTAGTTCCGTCGAACTAAAAAAATCCAGTTGAGCCTGAAAAGAATGATAACTTTCCTAAAAGAACTTATATGTTCGACGTCATCAAGTGTGACAAAATTTTCGACAAATTAGTCGAAGATGGTCAGATGATAGTTCCACCAGGCACTAAAGTGCCTCCTATGGAACAGCAAAAAAAGAGAGGTTTTTGTAAGTACCATGGTTTTTGGGTCATAAAACGTCTCAATGTTTCCTTTTCAGGGACCTAGTACATAATGCTATTCGTGATGGAAGACTGAAATTCAGCGACAAGCAAAAGCAACAAATGAAAATTGACTCAAATCCCATGCAGACTGTCGACGCCCACTACACTGAGCCATCAATCATTAACATGGTGGAAGTGGGAGAGAGTTTTGAGTATGGATTCGAAATGGTAGGAGCTACTGAAGGCTTCGATACCAATGTCAGCATGGTGGAGATTACTGAAGATCTCACAGACAGGGACGAAGTTACTGAATGGCAGTATGTTGAGCACAAGTTTGAAGGCAAATCAACTAGTTACAGTAAGAAGGTCACTGAAGGCCTCAATGACCTATCCAAGATTGGAGGCACAGAAGATATTGACAAGACAAAGGCTGGAGAAGTCACTGAGGATTCCGCCCCAGCAAAAGTGGAGGCCACTGAGGGCCCCATCAACATGGCTAAAGTGAAGGCCACTGAAGGCCACAACAAACCAAGCAACGACGAAGGAACTGAGGACTCCGTCGAAAAAGATTAGAGGGTTACTGATAACCCTAATGTGAAAAAAAAACCAAGAAATCTCTTGCAACCTGAGTGATGCTGAAAAGAAGATTGATGAAAGTTTCACTAACAATGATGGGGTGGACGAAAGTATTGTCATGTTGAAAGCAAAGGTTGACGAAATTCCTGAGAAGCCAACTACCTATGGAATCCTACGAAGAATAATGGAGGATCCCAAGGGAAGTCAAGTCGAAAACTACTGCCTAAAAGCCTGCGAATGATCATTTCCAACTGAAGAGGACAACTCAACAGAAGAAATGGGTGAGACTGAGAGGAAGCTGATCGAAAAAATGGACAAGTTGAAGATCATTAGTGGTAAATCAGCTAGTATCAACATGGTCGAAACTGTTGGTGTAAGCCCTAGAGGCCAATACTTTTTGGTACTTGTATCGGATTATTCGTTTAATAATAAAAGGCATTTCTTTATTATGTTTGTCTTTCAGAATAATAAAGTCCCTAGAATAGTTAGTCTGTTTAATGAAATGTTAAGTGTGACTTAATCATGAGATCCCATTAAACATAAAGACATTATTCTTAAAATATCCGTAGTCAAGCTTTATTGCAAAGTGGGATAACTTTAAAGCATTGAGACTATTATGAAGATAGACTGATGATCACATCTCATGGATCATGGATAAAGAGTTATCAAGTCTTGACATAGGTATAAATATTAGGAGTAATATTTATACCGGATTGACCCGCTATGAGAATACTACATAGTATGTTATGCAAAGTGTCATAAGTTATTCTCATGGTGATAATGGTGTATTACCACCCTTCGACCTGAAACCACTATGGACCCTAGATGTAAAGTCGGGTGCTTTATTGCTGATCAAACATTATCCGTAACTGGATGATCATAAAGACAGTTGATGGGCACTCCACGAAGCATGCTGAGGGACATGAGTGTCCTAGATGGAATTTGCCAATCCTGCATAACAGGAGAAATGTCTAAGGGCCCAATATTGAACTGGACAAGGATGACACAGTGTATGCCTTGTGTTCAATATAGACATAGGGGCAAAAGGGTAATTGTACAAACATATATTATCACGAAAAAGGTTTTGTCAGATCACATGACATTTTCGTGACTTGGGTAGCAATGATGTGTTGCTAGATACCGCTCACTTTTTATTATGTTAAATATATAATTTAATATAATTACCAACGTTACGAAATCCTACAGGGTCACACACATAAGGACAGTTTGATGAGAGATAGAGAAATCAAAGGAACACCGTAAGGTACGGTGCACTTAAGTGAAAATAGAAATTCGGATAATATAATAATAATTATTGTTATTTTATAATGGTTATAAAATAATAATAAAATAAATATATTTATTATAATAATAGTTATTATAATAATATATAATATTATTATGGATCATGTGAATTGGGCTTTTAGCCCGCAGCCCACAAGAGAGTCTATAAAAGGAACCCTTGTGATGAAGCTTTCACTTTATGCAATTTCGTTTTTGATTCTCTTTTCTCACTCAAATAATTCCGTTCGTAAGCAGCTAGCACTATGACCAGAAGCTGTTTGTGTGGACTGAGTAGAGGCGTTGCACTTCATCAACGCTTGTGATCGCTGCATCAAAGATCTGAATCGCCACAAAGAGGTAACGATTCTATCACTGACCATGCTCATTCGTAAGTATCACTAAAGGAAATTTTTTGTTTTCCGCTGCGTTTAGATCGCAATATTTCCTTCAGTGGTATCAGAGCCACTTACGAAACCATGGATCTGATAGCTGTTAAATTTCCGTCTTTTCTGTATTTGATTCGATTAAAACACAGAATGAATTTAACAATAAACGATTAATTAAATTTGGCATCTGTTGTGTACGATTTGGATGATTGATGTTGATTATGCTTCAGAAACCGACACTAGTATGGTGAAGTTGTGCGATACATTGATCATCCATAGGTTACACAATTAGATCGATCACTTTTATATAAGATATAAGAAATTCTGATGCAAAGATGGTATATGGGATATACTGTTTTGATTTCATCCATTCAATCACATAAGGATTGTAATTCTTTTGAAAGATCATCATTTTCATTCGCTTCGGAATCCGACGTTAGTATGGTGAAGCAATGACATGTTGATCTATCATATTGAGTTATCAATCGAGTTGTGTTTGACGGCATGAAATTGTTGCATTAGGATTAATGGCAGTACAAGTGTTGTATTGCCGCAGACTTTTCCGGTTGGGGTTGTAAATGCACAAAAGTTGTGCAGGAAACGACGTGAAATACAATGAAGTGTTCATAAAATTTTTTGTCGGGGCGCTGCCCCCTTGACCCCCGTCCGCTGAACGGGCAGCGGAACCCCCGGCTAAGTCTGCAAAGTGTGATCAATCAGCCAAAATTTAATTTAGTTTATTTAATTATCGGAATTTTAAACTAATAATAAAAGTGTGTTTATTATTATTTATTTGTGGTGATCAGTTATGGCCTTAGTTTATCCTTTATTATTGTTTTGGGATTTTTAAATACGGCCTGCGTGTCGTGCCTCTCTCTCAATCTCTTTATGTAACTTCTTTTCTCATCTCACTCCCTCGTATGTAAAACGAGTTTTCTTATATGTAATGTAATATTATGTTATGAAGAAAAAGGAAGTATTCAATATTAAAGGAGGATAACCTTGGAGATCATGCTTGGAGAAGCTTAGATCGTTATTAGGTTAGCTTAGGTTCTCTCATTGGCTTGAGAGAACAATTGCGTTAGGGGCCATAATTGTATCTTTTTATATGTATGTTGATGCATGTAATTGTATGTTGATGCATGTGAGAGACGTTTTGCATGTTAAGCCGGTGAGATCAAACTAATAACAAATTCCCTCAAAATTAAATATTAAGTTTATGCTTTCCAATTTTTAGCACTCATCAAGACTAGTATCGAGCATTGTAGGTTTCGCCTACGCGAGGTGCATGTTCTATATTAGTAAAGTGTGATGGGATAATTGTAATATCCAATTGCTAAAACAATGGGTCAAACTTAACTAAACAAATTATAATAAGATTATACATGTTTAGAAGCAAGAATTGGGAATGATTCATGTGATGGATCAGAATAAGGAGTTATTCACCCAATTGAAAATATTCGAGAGTTGTATGAGATACAATTGGAAGGAGTTCCTACCTAAATAACTTAGTTTTGTGTAATCAGCCTAACGCTGACTTAAAACAAAGTGAAACATGGATCTCGACCCACTAGAAAGTCTTCCAACGGGATTTTCCGAATCAAATGATGAGGGTCATTTGTTTTGAATAAAATAGTGGGAGCATATTTGATTAAAGGCCTAATTAAATATGTTGTTTTTAATGATACTTATATTTTCATATTTCTCTTGTAGATTACCATGACAACAAACACATCGAACAATATTTTGCGATCCATCCTAGATAAGGAAAAATTGTCTGGGACAAATTTCCTGGATTGGCACCGTAATCTGAGGATTGTCCTCAAGCACGATAAGAAGCTGTATGTCTTGGAGACACCAGTTCCTGAGGAGGAACCTCCTAGTTCTGCACCAAAGGCAGAAAGAGATGCTTATAAGAAGCATTTTGATGATGCCAATGAAACCGCTTGCCTCATGCTTGCTACCATGAACTCTGAGTTGCAAAAGCAACACGAGAACATGTCTGCGTTCGATATGATCGGACATCTGAAAATGCTTTATCAAGAGCAAGCAAGAAATGAGAGGTTTCAGGTTTCAAAGTCCCTTTTTAACAGCAAGTTAGCTGAGGGAGCCCCTGTAAGTCCCCATGTACTCAAGATGATTGGGTATGTGGAGAACCTTGACAGATTAGGGTTTCCCCTTGGAAAAGAACTTGCGATTGATTTGATCTTGCAATCGTTGCCAGAGAGCTTCAGTCAATTTGTCCTGAATTTCAATATGAATGACTTGGACAAAAGTCTTCCAGAACTGCTAGGCATGTTGAGAACTGCTGAGCAGAATATGAAGACAAAAGGGAAATCCATTCTGATGGTCAGTAATGGAAAGAAACAGAACAAGAGGCCCATCAAACAGGGTGGTAGAGGGAAAGGCAAGGAAGTTGCCAAACCCAAACCCACTCCTCCTGTTTTGAAGCCTAGTGGAGGAATAGCAAAGGAGGGCACTTGCTTCCATTGCGGTAAGACCGGACATTGGAAGAGAAATTGCCCAAAGTACCTGGAAGATAAGAATAATGGAGTAGAGACTTCAAATTCAGGTATTTTTGTTATTGAAATTAATTTATCTACTTTTGCATCATGGGTATTAGATACTGGATGCGGTTCTCACATTTGTACTAATGTGCAGGGGCTAAAAAGGAGTAGAGATTTGGCAAAAGGTGAAGTTGACCTACGAGTTGGCAATGGAGCAAAGGTTGCTGCTTTAGCTGTAGGAACTTATGTTTTAACTTTACCTAGTGGTTTAATAATTCAGTTAGAGAACTGTTATTATGTACCTGCAATTAGCAGGAATATTATTTCCGTTTCTTGTTTGGACAAGTTTGGTTTTTCATTCATAATAAAGAACAATTGTTGCTCCATTTATTTGAATGATATATTCTATGCTACTGCAAAAATGAATAATGGACTATATGTCCTTGATCTTGAAATGCCAATTTATAACATTAATACTAAAAGGTTGAAACCTAATGAGTTGAATCCAACTTACCTTTGGCACTGTCGATTAGGCCACATAAATGAGAAACGCATTTCCAAACTCCATAAAGATGGACTCTTGGACTCTTTTGATTATGAATCATATGAGACATGCAGATCTTGTTTAATTGGAAAGATGACAAAGTCCCCATTCACAGGAAAAGGTGAAAGGGCTAATGATCTTTTGGCACTCATACATACTGATGTATGTGGACCACTGAACATACCAGACAGAGGAGGTTTTCAGTACTTCATCACTTTTACTGATGACTTCAGTAGATACGGATATGTGTATTTAATGAAACACAAATCTGAGTCCTTTGAAAAGTTCAAGGAATTCAAGAATGAAGTACAAAACCAACTAGGTAAGAATATTAAAGTTCTTCGATCAGATCGAGGCGGTGAATATTTAAGCCTAGAATTTGATGACCATCTAAAAGAGTATGGGATTCTATCCCAACTTACTCCTCCTGGAACACCACAATGGAATGGTGTATCTGAGAGAAGAAATCGAACCTTGTTAGACATGGTCCGATCCATGATGAGTCACGCCGATCTTCCAAACTCCTTTTGGGGACATGCATTATTAACAGCAGCTTACACACTTAACCGTGTTCCATCCAAAAAGGTTGATAAGACACCATATGAGATATGGAGTGGTAAGAAACCACATATGTCTTACATGAAGATTTGGGGTTGCGAAGTTTACATCAAACGACAAATTTCAACCAAGCTTGAGCCCAAATCTGACAAATGCTTATTTGTGGGGTATCCTAAAGAAACAAGAGGATATTACTTCTACAATCCTTCTGAGGGCAAAGTGTTTGTCGCTCGAACTGGAGTCTTTCTGGAAAGGGATTTTATTTCCAAAGGAAACAGTGGGAGGAAAATAGAGCTTGAAGAAATTCAAGAATCACAAAACATTGAAACACCTATGGAGGAACTAGAGCAGGAAACACAAGTAGTTGTGGAAGAGCAACCTGCTCAAGTAGAACAAGACCAGCGTAGGTCAAGCAGGATACGTCACCAACCTGAGAGATATGGATATCTCATAAGTGATCAGGGTGATGTATTACTCATGGATCAAGATGAGCCTGTGACCTATAAAGAGGCCATAACTGGTCCTGAGTCTGAGAAGTGGCTAGAAGCCATGAAATCTGAAATGGATTCCATGTACACAAACCAGGTTTGAACCTTGGTAGAACCTCCTATAGGAGTTAACCCTATAGGATGCAAGTGGGTCTTCAAGAAGAAGACTGACATGGATGGTAAGGTACATACCTATAAAGCAAGACTGGTTGCAAAAGGCTATAAACAAATTCATGGGGTTGACTATGATGAAACCTTTTCACCAGTTGCAATGCTTAAATTTGTTCGGATTTTACTTGCCATCGCTGCATATCATGATTATGAAATATGGCAGATGGATGTCAAAACTGCTTTCCTTAATGGGAATATTCTTGAGGATGTGTACATGACACAACCTGAAGGATTTGACATACCACAAGATGCCCAAAAGATATGCAAGTTACAGCGATCAATCTATGGATTGAAGCAAGCTTCCAGAAGCTGGAATCTTCGTTTTGATGAAACCGTAAAACAATATGGATTCATCAAATATGAAGATGAACCTTGTGTCTACAAGAAGGTTAGTGGGAGCATGATCGTGTTTCTGGTATTATATGTAGATGACATATTACTCATTGGAAACGATGTCCCTACCTTGCAACAAGTGAAGACTTGGTTAGGGAATTGTTTTTCTATGAAAGACCTAGGTGAAGCAGCCTATATATTAGGAATTAGGATCTATAGAGATAGATCACAAAAACTGCTTGGCCTAAGTCAGAGTACATACATAGATAAAGTGTTGAGACGCTTTAATATGCATGATTCCAAGAAAGGATTCATACCTATGCAACATGGTCTGTGTTTATCAAAAACACAATCCCCTTCAACTAAGGAAGAAAGGGATCGCATGAATAAGATTCCATATGCATATGCAATAGGATCTATCATGTATGCCATGTTATGTACTCGACCAGATGTCTCGTATGCATTAAGTGCAACGAGTAGGTACCAATCTGATCCCGGTGATGCTCACTGGGTAGCTGTCAAGAATATCCTTAAATACTTGAGAAGGACTAAGGATTCATTCTTGATATATGGAGGTCAGGAAGAGCTTGATGTAATTGGTTACACTGATGCTAGCTTCCAGACAGATAAGGATGATTTTAGATCACAATCTGGTTATGTGTTCTGTCTCAATGGTGGCGTTGTGAGCTGGAAAAGTTCAAAGCAAGAAACAGTTGCTGATTCTACAACTGAGGCCGAGTATATTGCTGCCTCAAATGCAGCAAAGGAAGCTGTTTGGATCAAGAAGTTCATTAGTGAACTTGGCATAGTCCCTAGCATTGTGGATCCCATTGGTTTATATTGTGATAACAATGGTGCTATCGCACAAGCTAAGGAGCCTAGATCTCACCAACGATCCAAACACATACTTAGGCGTTATCACCTCATTCGAGAGATAATCGATCGGGGAGATGTGAAGATATGCAGAGTACCTACACTTGACAATATCGCTGACCCATTAACAAAGCCTCTTGCGCAACAGAAGCATGATGGTCATACTAGATCTATGGGTATTAAGGGTATGCCTAATTGGCTCTAGTGCTAGTGGGAGATTGTTGGTGTAAGCCCTAGAGGCCAATACTTTTTGGTACTTGTATCGGATTATTCGTTTAATAATAAAAGGCATTTCTTTATTATGTTTGTCTTTCAGAATAATAAAGTCCCTAGAATAGTTAGTCTGTTTAATGAAATGTTAAGTGTGACTTAATCATGAGATCCCATTAAACATAAAGACATTATTCTTAAAATATCCGTAGTCAAGCTTTATTGCAAAGTGGGATAACTTTAAAGCATTGAGACTATTATGAAGATAGACTGATGATCACATCTCATGGATCATGGATAAAGAGTTATCAAGTCTTGACATAGGTATAAATATTAGGAGTAATATTTATACCGGATTGACCCGCTATGAGAATACTACATAGTATGTTATGCAAAGTGTCATAAGTTATTCTCATGGTGATAATGGTGTATTACCACCCTTCGACCTGAAACCACTATGGACCCTAGATGTAGAGTCGGGTGCTTTATTGCTGATCAAACATTATCCGTAACTGGATGATCATAAAGACAGTTGATGGGCACTCCACAAAGCATGCTGAGGGACATGAGTGTCCTAGATGGAATTTGCCAATCCTGCATAACAGGAGAAATGTCTAAGGGCCCAATATTGAACTGGACAAGGATGACACAGTGTATGCCTTGTGTTCAATATAGACATAGGGGCAAAAGGGTAATTGTACAAACATATATTATCACGAAAAAGGTTTTGTCAGATCACATGACATTTTCGTGACTTGGGTAGCAGTGATGTGTTGCTAGATACCGCTCACTGTTTATTATGTTAAATATATAATTTAATATAATTACCAACGTTACGAAATCCTACAGGGTCACACACATAAGGACAGTTTGATGAGAGATAGAGAAATCAAAGGAACACCGTAAGGTACGGTGCACTTAAGTGAAAATAGAAATTCGGATAATATAATAATAATTATTGTTATTTTATAATGGTTATAAAATAATAATAAAATAAATATATTTATTATAATAATAGTTATTATAATAATATATAATATTATTATGGATCATGTGAATTGGGCTTTTAGCCCGCAGCCCACAAGAGAGTCTATAAAAGGAACCCTTGTGATGAAGCTTTCACTTGATGCAATTTCGTTTTTGATTCTCTTTTCTCACTCAAATAATTCCGTTCGTAAGCAGCTAGCACTGTGACCGGAAGCTGTTCGTGTGGACTGAGTAGAGGCGTTGCACTTCATCAACGCTTGTGATCGCTGCATCAAAGATCTGAATCGCCACAAAGAGGTAACGATTCTATCACTGACCATGCTCATTCGTAAGGATCACTAAAGGAAATTTTTTGTTTTCCGCTGCGTTTAGATCGCAATATTTCCTTCAGAAACTTCTCAAAACAACCCAGCACTGGCTTCTGAGGAACACCGTTGAGAAGAATATCAAAGGTTGGCATATCCCAAGGAGGAAGAAAGTATGATTGATTTTATAAAGAGGTGTCAAAATAAGAAAGCTGAGGTAATTTTGTGTCCATGTTGCAATGCCATTTTCGACAAGAAAGCGGCAGACAATCTGGAGGTGATAGAATATTCCAAAAGAAAAGGGGACTGGGGGGGCAAGACCAGCCCCAAAGGCAGAAAGATATGATCCAAGAAGAAGGGTGCATCACCAGTCAAGAATTGGAGGTCGAGGCTACCATTCATATAAACTAATAAACAAAGGCGTCGATGATAGATGGGTAAAACCCATCAGGGACGCTCAAGGACGAAAGGAGTGGAGCAGCTTCAACATTCAGATAGGTTCTTCACTAGCGCAAGGAATGGGAGCTGAGAAGCAGAAACCAAGAGTTTACCCTTTAAAGAACTACAAAGGAAAAAATCCTATGACTAAGTCTCAGTGGAGAAGATTCTAGAGGAAAAAGAGGGCCAAAAAGGAATCTATGGAGGAAGGAATGACAAAGAAGGATATTGGCGAAAAAGGTGATGTTGCACTAACTCATAAAATCCAGGAGGTAGAAAAGAAGGAGATTTCAGATAACAAAGCTCCAAGTACAAGTATGGAGCAAACAAAACCAAAAGAGAAAGTTCAAGATGATGAAGAAATGACTGACGACTTCACGTCTGGTACTGAAGCCTCTTTCGACGTAGTGTGCAATGTTGTCTTAGTGTTGCCTAGGAATTATGACAGAGTAATGGAAGACGAAGAAGATAGTGTCGAAGAAGAACAAATGGCTCACAAACCCGTATGCTACTACATCATGAACAATGGCTGTGTAGAGGAGAAGAATGTGTTCTTCGAAAGACCATATGACTCGCTAAAAGTACATTTGAAGCCCTTGTTTATAAAGGGGAAGATTGAGAATGTTGGAATAAACAAAATACTAGTGGACGGAGGGGCAGCAGTAAACTTAATGCCCCATTTCATGTTGAAAAAGATTGGAAAAAATGACTCTGATGCCAAACCATACAATATGGTATTGTCAAATTACGAAGGAAAGATAGGGACTACCATGGGAGTGATCCAGGTGGATTTAACAGTTGGTACAATAATAAGCACAACAATGTTTATGGTAATAGCGTCGAAAGCAAACTCTAACCTCCTCTTAGGGAGGGAATGGATACATGGCGTGGGAGTTGTGCCTTCGTCGATTCCCCAGAGGATTGCTATTTGGAGACCAGATGGCATAGTAGAAAATATAGAGGCAGATCAAAGCTATTTCATGACTGGCGTCAATCACGTCGATCGCCTCAGTTTCGACAGAAATTTGGATCATATTCCCCCATGTAGTCCAGCCAATTTTGACCTTAAGAAGACTGACAATGGATATTTCTCCATGTATCTCCACCCTACGTATGGCTTCCAGTGGGATAAGGAAGTGGTGGACGAGTCAAATTATATATGGAGAACCGCCCACATACAACCAACTGGGTGGAGAAGCGAATTTGTAGATGATGACTGGAGCATCTGCATTAGAAAGAATTACGGCTTACATAGCCGAAAACAAACTCAAAGAGACACTTGAAGCCGGAGAAAAATTCATGATTGTCGAAGCCAGTGAAAGCGAGTCCAACCAACAAAGTCTAGAAATAGACGTTGAAAAAAATACTAAGAAAATCCCAGATGGAGAATGGAAAAACAAGAAGCTCGACGCCATTTATGATGACGAACCTCTAGGGTTCGAACAGGATCCAATGATGACCAGCATGAAGATGGTGGCTCAAGACCCATTGGAGGAAATAGACTTCGGACAGGGGGCAGAAAAAAGGCCAACTTACATAAGTGCCAAGATGGACCCTCAGTTCAAAGTCGAAATAGTCCAGTTGCTACGTGATTACAAGGACTGCTTTGCATGGGACTATGATGAAATGCCTGGTTTAGACAGAAGCATGGTCGAATTGAGGTTGCCTATACTAGAAGGAAAGAAGTCAGTGAAGCAAGCCCCAAGGCGTTTCACACCTGAGGTTCTGTCGAAAATAAAATAGGAGGTCGAAAGACTTCTTAAATGCAGATTCATTCGTACAGCAAGGTATGTGGATTGGATTGCAAACACATTTCTTGTAATAAAGAAAAATAGCAAACTTAGGGTATGTATCGATTTTCGAGACTTAAATTCAGCCACACCAAAAGATGAATACCATATGCCAGTAGCAGAAATGCTTGTAGATTCGACAGCAGACCATGAGTATTTAAGCATGCTAGATGGATACTCTGGTTATAACCAAATCTTTATTGCCGAAGAAGATGTTCCCAAGAAGGCTTTTCGTTGTCCTGGAGCGATAGGAACTTATGAATGGATAATGATGCCTTTCGGCCTAAAAAATGTTGGGGCGACTTACCAACATGCTATGAATTCAATTTTTCACGATTATATTGAAACTTTCATGCAGATTTATATTGATGATATTGTGGTTAAGTCTGTTTCAAGAAAAAGTCATATAGATCATCTTCGACAATCCTTTGAAAAGATGAGGAAGTTTGGTTTGAAATTGAATCCCCTAAAATGTGCTTTCGATGTGCAAGAGGGTGACTTTTTAGGTTTTGTAGTTCACAAGAAGGGGATCAAAATCCACGAAAACAAGGCCAAAGCCATAATGGAAGCGAAAGCGCCATCAACAAAAAAAGGAGATGCAGTCTCTACTGGGGAAAATTAACTTTCTAAGAAGGTTCATCTCCAACCTTAGTGGAAAGACATTGGCCTTTTCACCATTGCTTCGACTAAAGAAGGGGGACTTCACATGGGGGTAGGAATATCAAGTCGCTTTCGACCTGATCAAAGAATACCTCTCTAGCCCTTTAATCTTGATCTCTCCTTGTAGAAGAAGAAGCGTGAGATTATACATTTCGGCATCAGATAAAATGTTGTGGAGCATGTTGTGTCAAAAAGATTAGAATGGCGTCGAA
This sequence comes from Lathyrus aphaca, assembly GCA_963966055.1. Taxonomy (NCBI): domain Eukaryota; kingdom Viridiplantae; phylum Streptophyta; class Magnoliopsida; order Fabales; family Fabaceae; genus Lathyrus; species Lathyrus aphaca. The sequence goes on from OZ014523.1 coordinate 11,552,283, forward strand.
AGAGTCATCTACTACCTCAGCAGAGTCCTGAATGAGGCTGAAACTAGATATAGTGTAATAGAAAAATTATGTCTATGTGTAAATTTTTCTTGTATGAAATTAAAGCACTATATCAAACTTGTTGATGTATATGTATCTTCCCATTTCGACGTAATAAAATATATGTCATCAAAATCTATTTTGGATAGTAGAATTGGAAAGTGGGCTTTAGCATTAACAGAGTATTCCCTAAAATACTTGACTTTAAAGGTTGTCAAGGGACAAGTGGTCCCTGATTTTAAAGCAGACCATTCCATAAAGGAAAATGAAGTGGAATATGTTGAAATGAAACCTTGGAAGTTATATTTTGATGGTTCCAGCCACAAAAATGGAACTGGAGTTGGATTGCTAATTATTTCTCCTAATAAAATTCCAACAAAATTTAAGTACAAAGTTGAAGGCTCATGTTCAAATAATGAAGCAGAATACGAAGCCCTGATTGCAGGACTTGAAATCTTGTTGAAATTGGGGGCAACAAGAGTCGAAATAATGGACGACTCCAAATTAGTAATAAGATAGTTGACTAAAGAATATATATGTGTAAAAGAAAATTTGATCATGTATTTCGTCATAGCCAACAAACTCCTTAAAAAATTCGACAATGTGGCCATTAAACATATACCTAGAATGGAGAATCAAGAGGCTAATGACCTTACTTAAATAGCATCTGGGTATAAGGTGTCGAAAGAAAACTTAGAAAAGGCTATTGAAGTTAGAGGGAGAGTTGTATCCACTAAGTTGTCCCCATCGGATTTGGAAACAATGAAGCTAGGATATGGTGACGAAGAAAACTTTTAAATTTTCAATGTGGACAACCCAACAGCTGAAGATTGGAGAAAGCCTATTAAGGAATATCTACAAGACCCAAATATGAGGGTCGAAAGGAAAGTTAAGTACAGAGCTTTAAGCTATGTACTTTTTGGGATTAAGCTTTTTAAGAAAACCTCAGAAGGAGTTTTGTTAAAATGCTTAGGCGAAGAAGAGGCTTATGTAGCCTTTGTCGAGCGTGCATAGTGGAGCCTGTGGCGCGCATCAAGTAGGACACAAGATGAAATGGTTGTTGTTTCGACAAGGAATGTACTGGCCAACAATGCTAAAAGATTGTATTGAGATCGCCAGAGGGTGTCAAGAATATCATTTACACACAGGCATACCACACGTTCCTGCGAGTGAACTGCATTTGATTGTGAAACCTTGGCCTTTTAGGGGTTGGGCTTTAGACCTAATAGGGGAGATTCAACCAACTTCTTCAAAGGGACATAAATACATTCTTGTAGGTATAAACTATTTCAGTAAGTGGATAGAAGATATACCTTTAGTAAATAGAGACCAGGAAACGGTCATCGAATTCATTCGACGACATATAATCTACAGGTTTGGAATTCCAGAAACAATAACCACAGTTCAGGGATCAGTGTTTACCGGAAAATATATGCAAGCATTTGTAAAAGAAGTAGGATTCAAACTCCTAACTTTGACAACATATTATGCCCAAGCAAATGGACAAGTCGAAGTGGCTAACAAAGTAGTGATCAACTTGATAAAAAAAGCATGTGGGTAAAAAACCTAAGAATTGGCATAAGACTCTAGATAAGCCATATGGGCTTGTCGAACGTCTCCTAAAGAGGCTATAAACTCGACCCCATTTAGATTAACTTATGGTCATAATGCAGTTTTGCCAGTTGAAGTTCATTTACAGTCAGAACGAATTCAGAGGCATCATGAGATCCCATCAGACACATATTGGAACATGATGATGGACGAATTAATTGACTTAGATGAAGAAAGGCTACGCGCATTAGATTTGTTAAAAAGACAAAAAGAAAGAGTTGAAAAGTTTTATAATAAGAAAGTAAAACATAAAACTTTTTTTGTAGGTGATCTGGTTTGGAAAGTGATTCTTCCCATGGATCGAAAGTATAGAGCTCTGGGAAAATGGTCCCCCAAGTGGGAAGGACCTTTCCAAGTTTTAAAAATATTTTCGAATGGCGCATTTGAAATCGAAGAAATAGGGAGAGACGGAAGAATATTCAAGATAAATGGAAAGTACTTAAAAAAGTATAAACCAACATTGCAATAAGTAAAAATAACCAAAGAGTAATTGCATATAAGTGAAAAGATATTGTGCATTTCCAGAACAAATGGCATTAGATTTAGTACAAACAGCCTGTTGGCAAAGTAACTTAAGCAAAAGAAAACTAGTACAAAAGAAACTATCCCTATTACAATTCAATGCTAGCAAAAGATTCCTTCAGGTCATCAAATTTCCTCTTCTGAATTTGAAGTCGACGCTTACATAAAATCTTGTTGGTCGAAAGGTTTTTGATTTCTTGAGCAAGGATTTAGGCCCTTTCGGCATGATGAAGGCCTACCTGCAACTCTTCATCAAGTGCTTTTTGGTTGGGTGGTAGAAGAGATTCTTTAAGCCTTCTTTCTTGAGAAATCTTCTTTTGAATAAGAGTTATATGCTTCTCCCACTTTGAAATTCTTTCATCATAATCAGCATTTTGTTTAGTGTAAGTTTCAGAGAGTTGGTTCAGCTACATGATTTTGTTGTTCGAAAAAGTTGCAGCGTCCAATTCGGCAAGATGGGTGTCTGTCTTCTTAGAGATTTGCCTTGTAAAACTTTGAAGCTGGTTTAGGTCAGCAGTCACCAAATCAACTATGGAAGTTACGTCCCTGACGAAACTGCTCACTTCTACATGCGATGCCAAGACATTCACCTGCTTCAAGAGTTTCTTCAGGTCGAAAATGGAAGTTGGATGGTCTTCAAGCAGTTTGAACAGATCTACGTCAAGAATTTTCGTCTTGATCTCAGCTAGTATGGCATCGAGAGAAGTTTCGCTGGAACTGGCCCCTGAGGTAGATGAAGTACTTTGAGAAGAGTCCTGAAAATTGTAGTGGGTACTGAGTACAGATTGCAAATACTCCAAAGGTTTTTGCACCTTAAGATTCTCAATCTCCTCACGAGTAAGGCTAGTTGAGCCAGTTGATATGGAACCTCCCTTTGAGGGATTAGCATTAGGTTGGTTACCTTGTCCTTTGGTCGGCTCTACCATTGGTTTTTTCGACTGGTCGTTGCCATCAATGTTTCCTTCTTTCTTATCATCCTCAGGGGTGACATTGGCTTCACCTTCCTCAGCAACATTTGATTGAGGAGGAGGACGAGGAGAAGAATCGTTGTCAGAATGTTGGGAGGCTTCAGGAGACTGATCATCCATTATGGTTGTTTTTCCTGTCATCAAGTTCTTTGGAGAAAGAGGGTCGGACTAACGACTCATTGATTGGGTTCATGAGGTTTCGTAGGAGTGTCTTTTTTTGTTGGTTGTTTTATGTTCTCTTCTGTCGAAGGATTTTCAGACATTTTTCCTGCAAAAAAAACATTTTAAGTGTCAGGAAAATAAATGTAATAAGAAGAAATATCCATGGTCAAAAGTTTACCTGAGAAAATTGGGTATGGAGACTAGAGTTTCCACTCTCTGCATCTTTCACTTGAACAACGTTGAGCGGACTACTAAGGGGAGTGGGTTTCAGTATTTTGACTTTGGGTTTTGGAAGACGAGCTTTCATAACTTTCTTCTTTTTTGTGGGTTGATTGGGCTCTGGTGACTCTTCACTGGATACTTTCTCTTCTTGTTTTCTCTTTGGAGTGGGAGGTGGTTTTCGACCAGCCTATAGGTTTGGACAAAACATGTAAGTTATAAGGAACTAAAAAGAAACCATTAGTCCAAGAAAAGAAGTTATACCCTTGTCGCAATCTTCTTGGTGATAGTAGGGAGATCTTCATCCATAGAGTCAGAAGTGTTTTCGACAGCAGCTTTCTTAGGGGTCGTCCTCTTAGCTAAGAAAAAAAAATTATGTCAGATATAAGTGAAAAGCATATATATATATAATGTCGAAATAAGAAAATGTTTCGTAAAACACCTTCAAGAATTGGAGTCTCCACATAGATGTGTTCTATTCCAATATGAGGTGTCTTTTATAGTCATCCAGAGTATACTTAATTGGAACCACGCGTTCAGCGCGTTTGCTAGATTGTTGGCAAAGAATTTTCAAAGAATCCCCGCAGACAAAACAATCTGGAAATCGAGGGCTTAACGCCACGCCAAAATCAGCAGAAGGTAGAGGGGGAAATTTTGGTGGATAAAGGTTGAAGGCTACCTCATATTTTAGTTCTGGTCGAACATATGAAGGCAGTTTCAACCTATCCATTTTTTCTGTGAATTTGTGTTTCAAAGTCATTGTCGCTTCACTGATGGTTCGACTAAGTTCGTCTGGCCTATAGATGTTTTCAAAGTAATTTTGAAATTTTTGTATTTCCTTAATATGATGTGTTTTACCTTTCTTCATTTTGTCCTGCACTAGAGCAAGGGCGTTGGTCAGCAGAGTTGTGAATGCTTCCACGTCATAGAACTTGGGAAGATAGTATTCTTTCCACCAAGTGTTGAATTCAAGGGTGTACAAGAAAGAAGGTCGAAATACCGTTGGATGAATTTCTAGGGAATCATCAACTAATTGTCTTATGAGTTCTCAACTCTCTTCTTCAGTATGCAGGGAGTTGTACCAAATGATGGTGCTTTTCTTGGGATAAAGGGGCTTTAGTTTCAGCTGAACCAGCCCAAATTGCCTAGCAACTAAGTTAGGTTGATACGCAAGGAGGGAAATCTTGGTCTTAGTCGAATTTTGGTGAGAAGCGAGGAGTCTAGGTGTCAGGAAGGATTCCCAAATGTCAAGGAATTGGTTTTCATCCTCTTGCATTTCCAATGGTGGTTGTTTAGTGAACCATTCCGGGCCAACATTCCTGTTGGCGAAAGGGGCCATAGGGGGAGTGAAATTGTACCTCTTGGCAAACATCAAGATGAAGTTGGTGAAGGAGTGACTAAGACTAAGTCCCTCTTCTGATGGAGTCAGCTGCAACAAGGCCATTCGGCAGACCTGTCTTTCACCTCATCTTCATCAACATTGGCTTTAATAGGGAGAGAAGCTTTAAAGGTGGCGTTAAGCCATAATTGCAGAAGCCATATTGGCCCTAATACACTCAGATTTCCCTTGTCTTTCACTGTCTTCAAGAAACTGACGTTGTCGCTCAAGGATTCGTAGATACTTGCCAATACCATTTCACTTTAACGCAGTTTTGTACCAAGGTGAAGTTGATTGGCTAAGGTGATAAAACGTTTGGCTACTTGGAGCGATCGGGGGCAGAAAACAAATCCCGACAACCATAAGGTTAAGAAGGCTATATGCTCCTTGTCAGAGACAATTTTGGTTTTCTTATCATGATATTCTTCTATAAACCCAGAGTAGGAGGCTTTGCTGGTATCATACCCTATGGTATCTTGATTCAAGGTATTTGGGTCGAAAGTTACCCCTAATGGACTTAGTCCAGCAATAGCAGCTATGTCGAATAAGGTAGGGGTGACCATTCCACATGGAAGGTGGAAAGTGTTGTAAGTGTTATCCCAGAAGTAAAAGGATGACAACAACATATTTGGGCAAATGTTAAGGCCTACTTTCGACATTTGGATTAAGTTAAAAATACCTAATTCTTTCCAGAATGGGGCTTTAACCTTTTCGACTTTGTTCACCCAGGCAAGGTATTCAGAGATGTCTTTCGACTTGGGACAAGCCCTAAATATCCTAGTGTTTTGTAAATATCCTAGGTTTATGGTGGCTTCGTCACTAGGTTTTGCGTCTTGGGGTTCTTCGAGGGAATTTTTTGGTTTAGCCCCAACACTTATGGGTTTGTGACGTTGATAAGAGGGGAGATATTCTTTTAACTTATCTAAGTTTATGTTAGGGCTAGGCAAAGGACCTAACATTGCATGACATGGGCCAGAAACAAGGATAGGGATCAATACCTGAGACCTGTAGATATTAGCCTTCTCTTTCTCATTAGGAGGTTCTGGAATGTATTGTTGATTCTCCACCATGTCTGGTCCTGTCAATCGATGAGCATAAGAAAGAGGCGTCACATTCTTGTTCTTCTTGTTGGTAGTCGCTTTAGATGAAGACATTGTTGATTGAAGTTTCTGAAAATTTTGGAAAGAAATGGGTTTTCTGTTTTAAAAGGTGATGAAGAAGAAGAAGATTGTCTTAAAATTTTGAAGCTAGCGACTCATTGGTATTTATAAGGAAGAAGTGAGGATTGAAATGGTTGAAAATTGTTATTTCATGGACCACGTGGCAGGAAAAGTTAGTGGAAGCAGTTTTAAAAAGTAAAAGATAAATCGCCCCCTAGTTTTTAGGAAATGATGGGCTAGTGTCTGAACGTGGGTTGAAATGTGACGTTGCTGGTTTTTGTAATGATCAATTTGTTGGGATTTACAAAATCTGTTCTTGGAAATAACAAAGCAATAAAGATCATGAAGTGTCGAAAATATTTATTTAACAGCAAATGATTCTTTCACCAAGAATAGGTCGAAAAACTCTTTGCTGGGGGGGGCAATTTGTAGACAGTGATTTTCGACGGTACCTTTATAAAAGGAAAATATTGGTGAAAAGGGAGATTTCGACGCAGACAACAAGAAAGGGGATTTTTACGTCTTTTTCGACAAAGAAGAATAAAGCTTATGTTTTATTAACATGATATGATCTTCAGTCGAAGGAGTTTGTTTGTGATAATTTAGAAGGTTGTTATTGAATAAAAGACATCAATTCAAATTGAAAGAAGAAATTCAAAGTGTGAAGTTGCAATGTTTGGCAAAAAGGACGTGTGGAAGCATCTAGGGGAATGAAGGCGTGCCGAAAGGCCAAGTGTCAAGTTACTAGAATTCTCCTGTTAGTGGCAGTTAGTTTAGTTTTGTATATATATAGGATAGTTGTTGTTAGTTTGGTGTGTGATATTTTGTACAAATTCCTATTGAACTCAAAGTACCCGTGTGAGAGAAAAGAGTGTGAATCTGGAAAATGTACGTGTGAAAAACATCATCTTTACTTTCTTTAAGTTTTCAATAAAATTCCAAGTTCATTTAAATTCCTTTACCATTTCATAGTTTATGATTACAAGTCTTTTATTTCGACGCATTACATTACTTGTCTTCCATTACTTTAACACATTCCTAGAAGTTGTTTTCTTTAAATTATGTCAAGTTTATTCTACTTTTATTCTTTATTCTTATGAATCATACAAACGTACTTAAGATAATTGACTGAAAGTAAAATCGTTAAGGATGACACAATCAATACATTCGACCAGATACAGATGAAATACGCACTTATGTCCTAGGATTTGTATGGTTGATCCTGCAAGTTAACTAATTTAGACACTGAATTAGAAATCAGCGGTTGTTCATCGGAAAACACCAGCGAACACATAAATATTATTCTTTTCTTCTCATAAAATGTATTTTATTTGAGAAATGTATGAATTTTAAGAAAATGATAAAATTAATATCATTTACTAAAATATTACTTTTATTTATAATTAATAGAATGGTTGAATAAAATAAAAGATAATAAATAAAAATATAACAATAAAAAAATAAGAAATAAATACTGCATTTTTATTGTAAAATAGTAGTAATATTTATTTTGATACAGAAAAAATGCAAATAAAACCCTTTTATTATATCAAGGGAGTAAAATATTTATTATAATTTAAATTACATTTTAATTTAAACTATAGAGGATTTACCACAAACTACAGAGGAAACAGAAAGTGGATAAGAAAATGTGTTAGCATACTTAAAAGAAACAATACTTCCATTAGGAATGGGTTTTCCTCCATTAACTAAACAATCATTGTTACTTAGGCATTTGAAGATGTTTGGATTGACAAATGTTGCAGAACTGAACATGCCACATGCAACATGAATGTTAGAGATGGCACAACCACTGACACATGTGTTTGTAATCTCAACTGTATATGTTGGAATACCCCCAATTGGACTAGTTGGAGATTGATTTATTTGAATTTTAGATTTGTTGTAGTTTTCATCAAGATACGCAGATGCACTCACTGCACGAGCCATTGAAAAGACAAAAAAATATTAGAAACTGAATGATATATATTTTGTAAAATATAAATTTACGAATAAAAGATACATATACTATATGAAGAAAAAAAATGTTACAAGAGGGTCAACATAAGAATTGAAAACATATTGTAAACTCACTTTTTTTAGAGATTGATGAGGTCTCATACAAATTAATTGCTATCGCATTCGTAGAGATCAAAATAATCATGATCAGGAGGCCCAAAATCACAAATGTCATGTTAAATTTCATTTTTTCCTGTAAAACTCAAACTATAATTATAATCAACTATAAGAGTTTATTGGAAAAAGATATAAAATGAATTTTGGTTGTGTGCCTTATAAATAGGAAAATGTAAGACATTTATTCAAGGAAACCATTAAGATATTCGTATTTTCGCACGGGTAAAATTATTTTATAAGATATAAAATATATTTAGAACGATATAAAATATATATATATATATATATATATATATATATATATATATATATATATATATATATATATATATATATATATGGCAGCCTGTTGTTCACGATTGAGGAACAGACTCTTGAGGTGGAATGGTAACAATTTGTCCATAGGAGGGAGAGTCTCACTTATCAATTCGATTTTAGTTAACTTACCAATTCACTTTTTGGCTTTCTATAAGGCTCCAAATAAAGTTGTCAAGGACATTATATCCATTCAACGTCACTTTCTTTGGGCGGGTTCTTCGGCTGGTAATTTTGTGTCTTTGATAAGATGGAATAATGTGTATAAACCGAGAGACATGGGAGGTCTTGGCTTGAATCATGTTGGTCATTTTAACCATTCCCTTGTCTCAAAATGGTTGTGGAAATTTTCCAACAATGATATTGAGTTATGGAGATCTATCCTTGTTTCTAGGTATGGAAATCTGAGTTTGAAGGTTCAGAATTTTGAGGAGGATGGTTTTTTGAAATCAGATTCGCTTTGGATGAAGGATGTTTTGAGTTTGTCTAGCTCGGAGGTGAACGGTAACTTCAGCAAATTACTGGGAGCAAGGTAGGAGATGGAGTTGATACAGCTTTTTGGCACTCGGAGTGGCTCAGGAATGCTCTGAAACTCAAATTCTCGAGTCTTTATCAGAGCTGTAGATTCAAATGTGGGGCAGTTTCAGAAATGGGGGTTTGGGAAGACGGAATTTGGCATTAAAAGATTCGTGAATCTTTGTTAGAGGGGGATTTCAACGATACTTTGAAAGCTGAATTTCTGGACTGTAATTTTTTGTTGGAGCAATACACTTTGTCGCAGGAAGAGAAGGATGTTTGGTGTTGGCCGCTTGAAGATTCGTTGGAATTTACAGTAAAATCGTTTTACTTTGTCTTAAATTATGTGGCAGCTTCTTTAGTAATAGATTCAAGTTCTTTAGTTTTTTTTTTTTGCAACGTTATAGAAGTCTGTTGTGTCTTTGAAAGTGCAAGTCTTTATTTGGAGATTGATTATTGATTGGTTGCCTACGAAGTATAATCTTGCGAATAGGCATATAGTGGTAACCGAGCAAGATAAATTGTGTTTGTTTTGCTTTCAAGAAGAGGATGATTCTAATCTTTTTTTCCTTAAGTGTCCTAAATCGGTGAGGATTTGGAACAAGGTTTATAATTGGGTGGATATAAATAAGATTTCAGAAACTAGTAGTTGCCTTCATGCTAATGTGTGGTTCTTAAGCCTTCAACATCGTGGTAAGTTCGAGTTCATTAACTCAATTTGGTACATTACATGTTGGAATATATGGCGGGCTAGAAATGATGTGTTATTCAATGAATCAAATTGTATTATTGAAGAGATTATGTATTCTATTATGGTTTCCTCGTAGAATTGGTTGATTTTGGATACTAGTCAAGGTATAAATTGTTGTTTGTACGATTGGTTTAAGTTTTCATTTGATTACTTATAATCGATTAGATTTTTGGTGGTTGTAGTCCTTTGGTTAGAGATTTTTTTAATCTCATTTATTGGATTTTCTTATCAAAAAAACAAAAAGGTATGGTGCTTAGAGAACTTATTATCAAATGTTTGACTTTAAAATTAATTTTAATTTTTCTTTTATCTTCTTTGGTTAAATAAATCAGTTTTATTTATTACTTTATCCTGAACAAAATAAGCATGAATAAACCAACTATTGATGATAGAATTACACATTCAAATTCATTTGTTTCAAAAAAAACGAACCAGTGATAATAAAATTCTACAAAAAGTATGATTCAAATCTTTCACCATCAAACGGTGAATGTGTATTCATAATAAAAAATTTGTTAAAAACAGAAGTGTTTGCATTCATCATTCTATCTCTTAAGATGGTTATTCTATGATTAGAGTTAGACTCTAATATCACTTGTTAGACAAGTGACTATAAACATAAGAAGGGTGTGAATTGTGTGGATTTGAAAAATGATATCAAATTAAAAATTCTTTGATAACATAAATTGTTTAAAATAATTTTGTAAACTAAATAAAGAATAGTTGGTGAAACAATTAAATAAAAATAAATCAATGTACATGAAAGATAAAAGCATAACAAAACTTAAAAACAAAATAGCATAAATATAAATAGGTAAGGGTTGAGAGAATTACACTAGAGGTTGTGAATGGATTCACTTTCTTTAAAAGTATTTCAAGTACTCTCTTAATTGTCTTATCTTAATTGTCTTAGAGTTGGAAAGCAAGAATACCCAGTATAATCAGCCTTATAATCGAGTCTGCACAAGACGGATGAAGAACTCGAAATGCAAGGAAGAGTGTCTGGAATTATGAAGAGGAAGTATGATTTTGAGTGAATATATTTTCAAATTCAGAATTATGTATTTATAGGCTATGCATGTGTTGTTTCATAAGTTTGCAACTCTTGATCAAACAATACATTTTCAACATATGTTGCAATAGTTCACCTATAACAATACAATGCACCTCTTCATGAAGTGTTGTGCAATTTTGAATTTGAAATTCAAACTTTCAGTAGCCCGACACGAATTTAGCCACAATTTCCACTGGTGTATGTTTAGTGCAAAAACTGACCAAAAATATTTTCAGACAGATTTAAAGGCAACTTCCACTAGTGGATATTTAGTGTAAAAACTGACCAAAATATTTTCAGACAGATTTAAAAGGAAAATTCCACTAGTGGATATTTAGTGTAAAAACTGAGCAAAATTCCTACAGACAGATTTGAAAACAATTTCCACTTTTGTCTATGGGGCACTTTTATCCTCTTTAACTTTGTCATATTTGAACACACCAATGGCATTGATTGTCCATGATTTCCAACAATCCCCCATTTGTTCTAATAATGACAAGTCTAATTCCAGAAAATGAAGTATAAAGACTGTTAATATAGTTAGGCATCTTTCGATTTAAAACTTAACCTTAGTGAGGACAACGCAAGGTTTAATCGGAATGTTAGGTAGCAGTGTTTTAAAACCATTAATCCATATGATTAGACCGACGTTACCTTACACACACTCTTTAATGGTTCTTCCTCTACATATCTCGCTTAGCACTTATTCATGGCCATATGCTATCATGTTTCATGAATTTTTTTTTCATGAGGGAAACTCCAACTCTTACTTTGAGACGGCACCATCTCATAATTCACATAGGTGAAGTTCATATTGTATATGTTTCCATGAGACACGTACCATCGGTATTGAAACTTCATTAAGAGTCTTAAAAGAAAACTCAACCCTCGTTTTCAGGTCAACATTATCACAAAATGTTTGACAATTATCCAAATCAACAACTTGTTGTTACCCATTGAATCTTGAGGTTAATGTTTTATTAACTTAAGATTGGGTTGTTGCCATTGTCGGAACTCTTCCTCAAGGAGTTTCAACCCCATACCTCTCGAGGTTGTTTTTACTAAGTCTCTGGTCAGTGGCTTAGTAAATGGATCCGCCAAATTGTAGCTTATTCGTATATAGGTGAGTGAAATGATTCCATCCTTAATCAATTTTCTCACTAACGAATGCCTAAGCCCTATATGCCTAGATTTTCCATTATACGCTTTGTTGAATGCTCTCGCTAATATGGATTGGCTATCATAGTGTATCATTACCTTTGAAACATTATCTTTAGCCAATGGAACTTCCAACAGAAGATCCATCAACCATTCTGCTTCTTGACCAGCGGAAGCGAGAGCCACAAACTTTGATTCCATAGTCGAAAGAGTAATGCAATTTTTTTTCATCTCTTCCAAAATATTTCTCATCCGGCTAGTGTTAACATCCACCCAATTGTAGATTTATGATCTCCAACATCAGATATCCAACTCGCATCGGTATAACCTTCTAGTATAATAGGGAACCTACCATAATGAAGGCCGAGATCTTTGGTTTTTAGTAGATAACCAAAAATCATAGTAATTGCCTTCCAGTGTTCTATACTTGGATTACTAGTAAATCTACTCATTTTACTGACTGCAAATGATATGTTGGGTCGGGTACATTACATTAAGTACATAAGACTCCCTATTACACTTGCATATTCCAATTGAGCCACTGCTTTTCCACTATTCTTTAGAAGTTTGATGACATGATCAAAAGGAGTGGTTACTTCTTTAAAGTTCAGATGTTTGAACTTATCAAGCATTTTCTCGATATAGTGTGTTTGACTAAGTTCATAACCCCCACTATTTCGCTTAACTTTGATCCCTAAAATTGTGTCAACAAGTCCAAGATCTTTCATCTTGAAAGTTGAAGATAGAAACCTCTTTGTCTCTAAAATTCCATTCAAATCATTGTTGATTATTAGCATGTCATCAACATAGAGACAAAGAAATATTACAGTGTTTTTATATATCTTTGTGTATAAACACTTGTCATAAGAATTAGGAATAAATCCATTTGAGAGTATCACATAATCAAATTTTTGATGCCATTGTTTTGGTGCTTGTTTTAGGCCATATAAGGATTTGACAAGCTTACACACTTTTAGTTCATTTCCAAGAAGTATGTAACCTTCTGGTTGTTCCATGTAGATTTCCTCATCGAGATCTGCATTTAAGAACACTGTTTTTGACATCCATCTGATGAACTATGAGGTCATTCAAAGAGGCTAAGGCAAACAACAATCTAATTGTGGTTGTCCTTGCTACTGGTGCATATGTGTCAAAGTAATAGATGCATTCATTTTTCCTAAATTCTTTTGCCACTAAGTTGGCCTTATAAGTATTTAAGGTACCATCACTATGGTGTTTCCTTTAAATACCCACTTGCATCCAATAGGTCTTGATCCCTTTGGTAAATCAACAAGTTCCCAAGTGTGATTTTTCATAATTGAATCCATTTCATCTTGGATGGCATCTTTCCAAAAAGAGGAGTCCCTTGAATTTATTGCTTCCTTGTAAGTTTTAGGATCATCCTCTACTTGAAGAATGATTGGAATACTTTTAATGAAATTCTTACAATTTCCTTCAACCAGATAAAAAGAAATAAGTTGAGGATTAATTTCGTATGGTCCTAGATTCTTTGTTTTCCGGACTCTCTTACTCATCTGATGTTCGGGTTGTATGTTAATGATTCGAGAAATTCCTTCAGGTTGTATTTTTACAACCCGAGAAAAATCTTCTTCACAAGATTCTTTATTTGTCACCGAATCAAATTCTTTATCCTTGGTGATAAGATTCTCAAAGAATTCTACATCCCGGGATTCTACAATTACATTAGACTCTAAATTTAAATGTCTATATGATTTTCTGTTTTATGCATATCCTACAAAGGCACATCTTATCCCTCTAGGACCCAACTTGGTTCTTTTAGGATCTATGTTTTTGTAGTACGCCACACACCCTCACACTTTAAAGTAACTGATATTTGGTGTTCTACCTTTCCATGCCTCGTATGGAGAAATACCGGTTTTCTTTAAAGGAATTATATTATATATGTGGCAAGTGGAGAGTAATGCATCACCCCATAAATTGAGTGGCAGTTCATAGTGCATCAACATGGAATTCATCATATCTTGATATGATCGATTCTTTCTTTCGGATAGGCCATTTTGTTGTGGTGTGCGAGGTGCCAAACATTCATTTATTATTTCATGTTCTTCATAAAATGCATCAAATTCAGTAGAAAAGTATTCACCGCCCCTATCACTCCTAATGACTTTTATACTTTTACTTAATTGATTTTCCACTTCTGCTTTGTAAATTTTAAAGGCATTAAAAGCTTCATCTTTATGCTTTAAAAGATATACATGCGTGTATCTGGAAGAATCGTTGATGAATGTAATAAAATATCTATTTCCCCCATGGGTTAACATGCCATTAAATTCACACAAATTTGAATGTACTAGATCAAGTAGATTTGTATTTCTTTCAACACTTTTGAAAGGTTTCTTAATCATTTTTTTACTTAACGCATAATTCACATTTTTTGAAATCATTTATATTACATGAGATTAATCCAGTTTTAATTAGTCTCTTCATAGAACTAATACCGGAATGTGCTAATTTATTATGCCATAAAGAAATAGATTCAAGCATGTAAGAAGAATTGGAAATTTTATTAATAATATTATCAGTAATACATAGTTTGATCATTCCCTCAGCGGAATATCCTTTTCCAACAAATGCGCCATTACGGGTCAATATAAGTTTTCCCGATTCATAAACAGATTTAATACCTGGTTTTCCCAATAAATCCCCACTAACAAGGTTCATATTCATGTCAGGGACATGAAGCACATTGACAAGAGTGACTTCCTTTCCGGAAGTGAAGTTGAGTTCGACTGATCCGGTTCCAACAACTTTAGATCTTACTTCATTTCCCATATGCACTTCTTGTCCATAATTTGTCTCAGAATAGGTTTTGAATGCAGCCTTGTCATAAGTAACATGCACCGTAGTGCATGTATCGTACCATAAACCTTGAACTTTGCCTTGAATTGCCATAACTTCGCTCACTGCAATAATTATGTCATCCTTTGCATGGACTGCATTGACTTCAATTTTCGACTTGTTGTGCCTGCAATCTCGAGCATAGTGTCCAGGTTTTCCACAAACAAAACACCCACTTTTAGGACCTTTCTGACCACCAGAATTCTTGAACTTATTATTTTCCTTTTTTGGTTCATGACATCATCTTTTTTTTTCCTTTCCTTTGGTGATCACTGCATTTGCTTTGAAAGTACTTGCAGATTCTGATTTCTCCCTCTCTTTCGATTCCTCCTCGATTCGAAGATGTTTCTGGATTTTCTCCAAAGAGAAGTCCTCAGAACTATGTAGCAATTTCTTTCTGTAGCTTTTCCACGAAAGTGGTAATTTTGCAATGATTGCACCCACTTGAAACGTCTCAGGGATGTCTATTTTCACTGCTTTTATTTTATTGACAAGGACTTGCAGTTCGTGTACTTGGGGAAGAATGGGTTTGGAGTCTATAAATTTAAAATCAAAATATTTAGAAATTAAAAACTTCTTTTTACCTTCTTTTTCAGCCTTGAATTTAAACTCCAGCGCTTTCCAGATTTCTTTGCAGATGGATTATTCGTATACAAGTCGTAGAGACGATCAGACAGCGTATTAAAAATATGTCCCCGACATAGAAGTTCGCCCTCCTTACGTTTCTTACGCTCCTTCTTGAGTTATTCAGAATCATCTTTTGTTGGTTCAGGAATTGGTGTTAAATTAGGATCCAAAACATAGTGAACCTTCAGGGCAGTCAGTAAAAATGTCATTTTGTCTTGCCATCTTGTGTAGTTTGTTCCATCAAAGCGATATAACTTGACGAGATTCTGGTTCATAACTTTGATGCTTGAAACTGCAGCGTCAGAAGCCATGTAAAAATACTTTTAAGATTGTTAGAGATTTCGATAAAAACAAATGGATTTGGGGATGATCGTGAATGGAGTCACTTTCCTTAAAAGTATTTCATGCACTCTCTTAATTGTCTTAGAGTTGGAAAGCAAGAATACCCGGGATAATCAGCCTTATAATCAAGTCTGCACAAGACAGATGAAGAACTCGAAATGCAAGAAAGAGTGTCTGGAATTATGAAGAGGAAGTATGATTTTGAGTGAATATTTTCAAATTCAGAATTATGTATTTATAGGCTATGCATGTGTTATTTCATAAGTTTGCAACTCTTGATGAAACAATTCATTTTCAACATATGTTGCAATGGTTCACCTATAATAATGCACAACTTCATGAAGTGTTGTGCAATTTTTAATTTGAAATTCAAACTTTCAGTAGCCCGACACGAATTTAGCCACAATTTTCACTGGTGGATGTTTAGTGCAAAAACTGACCAAAAATATTTTCAGACAGATTTAAAGGCAACTTCCACTGGTGGATATTTAGTGTAAAAACTGACCAAAATATTTTCAGACAGATTTAAAAGGCAACTTCCACTAGTGGATATTTAGTGTAAAAACTGACCAAAATTCCTATAGAAAGATTTGAAAACAATTTCCACTTTTGTCTATGGGGCACTTTTATCCTCTTTAACTTAGTCATATTTGAACACACACATGACATTGATTGTCCATGATTTCCAACACTCCTCTCTTCAAGAATTTATTTTTTGAGGATTTCCACTATAGATGTGAACTTTTCACAGTTTATGCCCACAAACATTCTTAAAAACAAACTGGGGTTTTAAAAGAGTTATTCTCCAAACCAAACACTGGATTTTGCATCAGACTAGTCTTGAAATCAAGCGAGTGCTTTTATACCAAGCTAAGCTCATGAACCAAATTGATATTTTCATACACAATCTCACAAATCAAATGAGATCTTTTACATCGACCTAATCTCATTAACTAAACGAGATCTTTTACACTAAGCTAAGCTCAAAAACCAAATGGACATTTTTATGCAAAATCTCACAAACCAAATATGATCATATACATTAAGCTAATCTCACGAACCAAACATATATTTTTATAGACAATCTCACAAATAAAATTAGAACTCTTACACTAGGCTAAGCTCACAAACCAAATAGAGATTCTCATGGACAATTTCATGAATCAAATGAGAGTTTTTCATAAGGTTAAGCTCACGAAACAAATCAAAACTTCTCACGTGAGATTTTACACTAGAGATAAATTCCTCTTGGGTAAATTACAATAATATTTAAACTTCATAGTAAACAAAATAGTCTCAATGATATTTTTAACTCTCAAAGCGATAAGGCAATTTAGTGAAGAAAAATGAAATAAGAAAGGAGATAGTAAATAGTGATAAAGTATATAGGAATATATTTTCTGATGTGTTTTCAAAATGAGGAGAAGTCATGTATTTATAGGTGAAAAATATTGCTAAAAAAGAAATTGATTCATGGGCCTTTAAATGTTATAATCGATTATAGTTACCATAGGGTTAATCAATTATGAGGTTCAAAATATGTTAACCCTAATTCTCAAAAAGGAAAACCTCCCACAGACGGCGCCACCTGATCGTACCTGGAGATCAGGATCCGATATGGTCGCGTCGAGCGTGGATGAGCGTAATTGATGATGGAGAGAAGATGGGGGTGTACCTGCAAAGGCACTTCGATGCTAAAGTCAGAAAGCGAGCAACGAGTGAGCAAGTACAATATTTTTGGGTCAAGATTTGAATACCTGACCCTCTCAAACGAGGGGGTTTATATACTGGCCCAAGTGGGTGTTTATTGGCCCAAATTGTTGGGCGCAGATCACGGATCTCGCAATAATCGACGGTGATTAGGAACTAGCCGTTGAGGCGAGAAAGAGTCTGCTCGACAGGTCTCATGCTCGACATTAAAGTCATCCAACCTAGGGCAAGTCGACCAGATGATTTCGGGTCTCCGAGCATAGTTGCATATTTTGGGTCGTTCGGCCGTGAGATAGGTTTGGCCCAATCCTGAGGGTTGGGCAAGTCCGGAACAGTTCTTAATCGGTTAAGATGATTTATGTCTTACTCTAATTTATTGTCTAAGATCATTTATTAGTTAAGTTGTGTACAAGCTTTATAAATGTTTAGGAACACCCTTGATTAATCCAATAAGCACGTTGATGGTTCCTATAAGGGTTTTAAGAAATTTTATCAAATTTAGAGAGGTTAAAAACACTTTTAGGTGAGTGTGTGTATTGCCTTAGTAATTTAAGAATTACTCTAATATTTTTACAATACTCTGATCATTCAGATAAGTGTAACGCCTTAATTTTTATAATTATTTTTATAAAATAATATTAAGAATTTTGGAGAATAAATGGAATAATTAAAGAACTATGTGGTTTTTAAAATAATAATATATTGATGAGAGGGAATATTATTATAATATTATTATTTTAAATGAGAAAAAAAATTAGTTAGAGGTTTAAGGGGCAAAGGTGGAATTGCTTGTTTTATGTAAGTGGAATAGGGAATACAGTTTTCATTCATCGTGTTTTTGACGAAGAACAGTGAGGTCTGGAGAATGAGGAGAATAAGGGCAAGGTCAAGGATCGTAGATCATCAAGACCAAGATTTCGAGGAACTCATCTCTATTTCGAGGTAAGGGGGGAGAATGGATTTTATAATTGGTGAATTAACACAATAAGGGTAATTGGGAGATCCTTCCTCCCTTAGGGTTCATGTATGTGAGGATTTGGAATTGATGAAATTGTGATATGTATATGATAGATTATGAATCCTTGAATTATGTTTATGATTTGATGATGATTATTATGAGAATAATTGGTTTATGAGGTATTCTTGTATGAACTATTCTTGAATGTGTGTTGTGTGAATTGAGGGATAGTTGTTATGGAGAAGAGGAATAATTGATGTTATGAGTGTGTTGTGGAATAAAGTATTGAACTTGGACTATTATGGAGGTTAATATCAAGTTAAAATAAACTGGTTTTGGTTTGGAGTGAGAGGGGAAAGAAAAGGAAGATTTTTGGAAAAAGTTGGAAAATTCACGTAGCCACCTGACACAGGCCGTGTCACAGGACACAGGTGACCGTGTCAGGCCACTGGAAGAGGATGAGATGGATTTTTTAGGAAAATGGGCATCAGTGAGTGTGACACGGGCCGTGTCACACAACACGGGCACCCGTGTCAGCCCCCTAGTCTTGGTTGATTTTGTTGTTTTAAGAGGTGCGTGCTCAGAGCACCTGACACGGGCCGTGTCAGGGGACACAGGAGTCGTTCCAGGCCTCTGTATCTTGGAATTTTGTGAAATTTTGGTATGTTTGTTTTATCCATTCTTTTAGTATAAGTTCTTATGAGTATTCTAAGGCAATAACTTGAGGTTTAGTGCTAATTATAGGACTTGACAACCAAACTTTAATGAATGTAATAGTGAGGGTTTTATAAGTAGCATAAGTTTGTTAGTAATATAATGAATTGTTGAATTATGAGATTATGTTATATACTTAACATGAATGATATAATGATGTGATTGATAGCTGGTGGGATCATGTGGATCGTGAAGGCGTGAATGTTTTCATGCGTATTTGTATTATGGTGTATGTGTTTGAGTCTGCATATGCATACACATTTGGTGGAATGATCATGTCTCGGTGGAGTGTAAGTGATCATTCGGATTCATTGTGAATCGTTAGTGCAGGGATGATCGTGTCTCGATGGAGCGTAAGCGATACATCCGGGTTCGAATTAATGAACCATTGTTGAAAGTCGGTACCGTATTGTTGCATTGTGTCAGTGAGTCACATTGCATCTATTTGTTGGATTGATTGTGTTAATTGATGTGTATGGATTTATGATTATCCTTTGAGGTGTTATTTGCACCGTTATGTTATGAAATTATTTCTCACCTCTTTTGTTTGTTTTGTTGCGTCTGTGTTTCTTCGGAAGTACAGATAATTTAGGTACTTGAGGAGTGCGTGATGTTGATGTCCGTGTCCTAGGAGCTCTGATATGTAACGAGAACGGGGATTTTTATCAACATTTTTTTTTATTTTTAGCAAACTTCCTTATGATTAAGTATTGTGTTAATAAACAATATTTTGATTGAACTGTAAGGCCTTTGGGCATTTTGATGTTGAAAGACTTATTTCCGCTGCTTGTTTTAGAATAAATGAACTGAAAATTTGGTTGTTGATGTAGCAGTTCACTTTAGTTTATTAAACTCTGATTTTATGAAAAGTTTATATAATTTTGAAAATGGGAAAAAGTGGGTGTTACAATAAGGACCAATCAATTTTTTACATTTCCTTTGTTTCACAATGTTTGAAGATTCAAGATCGCTTGTTTGATTTATCATTGATTTAACACTTCAACTGGGACTCGACTTCTTTTTATTTGATGGGACTTCACCATCACAAGAGTGTAAGTTTAGAGCGCAACCTAAGAGAGAGAAGGGGTGAATTAGGTTTTAAAAATATTTCTCGTTATTTTGCAGATGTTTTGTTTCTTTTATTTTTTCGAAAGAACAATTATGAACTTAAAAATGATATGGTAGAAAAATAAAAGTGCAATAGAATAAATGACATACAAATATATTTTTGTCTCTCTTTCCCAATACGGGTAGTCCAGACCCTTCACACCTCGTGAAGGATTCTCACTATGTTAGATATTTGTACAGTCTCACATAAAGACCCTTTACAATTTTCTAACAAGATCATGAAAGCATAACACTTTCTTATCTTATAACACACAGAGAAAGAACATTATTTTCTCCTAAACACTCTAGTTACCACAAACCTGATAAATAAGTTACGGTACAATGATACAAATATATTGAGTACAAGTGATATATGAATCTAAGTGTTCTGGGTTTGAAGAAGTTTTTTTTCCTAATATATGAAAAATTATGCAGTCATAGTTTCTAAGAATTTTGAATATTAACAGATGAGTTGTTTGAAAATTGTAATGAAAGAGTGAATTGAAATTTGAAAAATTATTGTTATAAATACATCACAAAAGGCCTCTTACATCCAAAAAAAACAGAATGTTTGAGGCATATGTTGTTTCCATTGTTGATTTATTTCAATGATATATCATGTGTGATTTGTTTCAATGATTCATTTGCTATAAAATCCAAAATGAACATGAAAAATAAAAGGAGAAAATGTGAAGTGCAAATGATCTGGTTTGTAAAAATAGTACTTTCAAAACCAGTTTTATAGAAAAACTAGATTTAAAGCTGGAATAAAAAAGCCTAGTCACTCCCATACATATCAATAACTTGACAACTGAATGACAGTAAATGTTCATCCCTTATTCTATCGAAAACAAAACAAAAATATGGTTGTTACAATTGAAAGAAAACTGCAACAGTATGCATCCTAGGTGAAAATAAGAAGAAAAATCAAAGATTTTTTCCTTGAAATGGAAATGGAAGAAGGTTTTCTTTATGAAATAATATGTTAAAATTAAATGTCTCTATAAGAACATCAAGGTCTTCAACCATTTGAGTATTTAAATCCAACCAACCTAGAAGACCGTCTTTTTTTTCAAACAACAAACGACCCTTCTTTCCTGCTCCGATGAGCCACCGCAAGCAAGGTAATGGCCCAACATTGAAAATCATAGTCCATGATTCTCTTACACCGAGTTCACCCAAAATTAAAATGTGAAATGTATCTGTCTCTAGGTAACTTATGATCAAAGCAATAGAACCATTTAATAGCACCAAGTAACTATTGACCGAATAACTAAAAATACCTTCCACGTTCAAGGGTAAGGGTGTTGTAAGAAAAACTTCATTGCTCCAGTCAAATGACAGCAAACATGTTTTACTCTCAGATTCATCCCTACATAGCCAATGAGAAAGACCATCAATGTACAATTGTTCACATGCCACTAGATCCTGATGCACATCAACATTGAGTTTTTTCCAAGAGTTATTTCTTAAGCTATATATCTCCCATATTGAATTAAAAGATATATCTTTCTCAGGCATCATATCATTGTCACAATTAGTTTCTTGAGAAACATCCGAATGAAGCAAAACTTTAAAGTCATCCCCGACACTGTCATAACCAAATCCCCTATGATTTATCCAAACTCCGGGTCCGGAATCAAAAGGAGTATAAGGAATGACTTTAAATTCCTCGGTTGATGGATTCCATAAAACCATATTCTTCCGGCATGCACAAATCAGATAAAGAGTACCATTAACACTACCCGAACCTAAAATTTCAAAACCAGAATCATAATCTGGTTGATCCAACATGACTTTTGGCCAATTTAATTGAACTCTATTCACAAGTCTCTCGTCAGAAACGGAATACAACTGAAATGTGTCTTCAGAATAATGTCCATCAAAAGGAGCCAAAATTGTTTGATGAAGAAGAAGAGATTTATCATTATAATAAGAATGATCCTTTGATAAGAAAATTTTGCGGTAGGCGTTCATGAAAATAGGATTGTCAAACAAAAGAGACCATGATTTACATACACAACTAAATCGTTTCAAAGATTTAATAGATGATTTCATAAGAATAGAGAAGGCAATATCATTGGGTATATGTGATTGGAATCTTACCTTTGCGTTTTCGATTTTCTCACCAACATATTTCTCCATCCTAACTCCACAAGTTTGATTGTGATGGAATATATATATATATATATATATATATATATATATATATATATATATATATATATATATATATATATATATATATATATATATATATATATATAGATTCCATGTATTTTATTGTTTGTTGTGAATTTAATTGATATATGATATAATAATAATTATTATTAATTTTATAATAGCTATAAAATATATGAATAATAATATTGTGTTTATTATAATAATATTATTATTGAGTTGGATTTTTTAGCTTGCAGTCCACACAAAAAGTTCTATATATAGAATCTTTGTGCAGAAGTTCAAAGGTTGTTGTTGTTGAAACTCTGGCCATATTATATCTTTCTCTCCCTCACTCAAAAACCTTCAATCGTAATCACCTAGTACTACGACTGAAAGAAGTTGTTCGTGTGGACTGAGTAGATGTGTTGTTCATCGTACAACGCTCGTGATCATCCATCGATTCGGATTCAAAGGTTCCATCGTCACAAGAGGTAACCTTTCTATCACAAATCATGATCTTTCGTAAATATCTCTAAAGGGAAATTTTTGTGTTCTGTTGCGTTTAGATCGCTAATTTCCCTTCAGTGGTATCAGAACCACTTACGAAATCATGAGTCTGGTAATTGCTTACTTTCTGTTATTTTTGTTTTAATGGGTTTAAAAGACGTAAAAATTAAATCAAATCCATATATAGAATTTTTGGTATCACATTGTGTACGGTTTGGATGATTGATATTGATTATGCTTCGGAATCCGACAATAGTAATGTGAAGTAGCGATATGTCAATCGTCCATAAGTTACACATATATGATCAATCTAATTCATATGTGATATGATTAACTTTAATGCAAATATGGTATATTGGATATAGTATTTTATTTCGTCAATTTAAATTACATAATGGTTATCATTCGATTGAGCGATTTGTGGTTATCTGTTTCGGAATCTGACTTTAGTATGGTGAAGCGATAGGATACTGATCAATCATACTGAATTATTGATCATGGTGTTTTGATGGTATGAAGTTGTTGCATTAAGGTTTATGACGGTACAAGGTTTGAACCGTCAATGAGGTTTGTGATCAAAAAGTCACGCATTATGTTAGCGTAACGGTCGCCATGGGCTGATGTGTGACGGTTGTCATGGGCTTATGTGTGACTGTCGCCATGGCAAGTCGTCACAGGCAGTGTAACAGCGCAAAGGTTGTGTCAATGAAATTTGTGTTTAAGGTCACTGTTCGCCGAAATTTAATTTGATTTATTTAATTAACAGGATTTAAATTAATAATAATAAAAAAAAATTATTATTTTTCTTGTGGTGATCAGTTATGTCCTAAGTTTATTTTTACTTTGTTTTGGGATTTAAAATACGACATGTGTGTTGTGCCTCTCTTTTATTCTCACCGGGTAACTTCTTTTCCCATCTTACTCCCTCGTATGTAAAACGAGTTTTCTTTATGTAATATATTATTATGAAGAAAGAGAAGACTACAAAACAAAGGAGGACAACCTTGGAGATCTTGTTTGGAGGAGTGTATATTGTTATTAGGTTTAGCTTAGGTTCTCTCATTGGCTTGAGAGAACAATTGCGCTAGGGGCCATAACTGTTTCATTTGTATGTATGTTGATATATGTGTATGTATGTTGATGCATGTGTGAGAAACGATTTATATGATAAATAAGCCGGTGAGATCAGACTAATTAAAATTCCCTCAAAATAAATATTAAGTTTATGATTTCCAAGTTTTAGAACTCATCAAGACTAGTATCGAATAATTTAGGTTTCGTCAATGTGAAGCGCATGTTTTATATTAGTAAGGTGCAATGGGATAAATGTAATATCTAATTTCTAAAACAATGGGTCAAACTTAACTAAACAAAATATAATAAGATTATATACGTTTAGTAGCAAAAGTTGGGAATAAACCATATGATGGATTGGAATAAGTAGTTATTCAGCCAACTGAAATATTCGAGAATTGTATTGGATACAATTGGAAGGAGTTCCTACCTAAATAGCCGAGTTTTGTGTAATCAGCCTAACGATGACCTAAAACAAAGTGAAATATGGTACTCAATCCAATAGAAAATCTTCCAACAGGATTTTCTGAATCAAATGATGAGGGTCATTTGTTTTGAGTAAAATAGTAGGAGCATGTTTAATTAAAGGCTTAGTTGAATATGTTATTTTAATGATACTTATATCTTTACATTATATTTGTAGATTACCATGACAACAAACACATTTAATAACATTTTGCGATCAATCCTTGATAAGGAAAAATTGTCTTGGACAAATTTTCTGGATTGGTACCGAAATTTGAGGATTGTCCTCAAACATGACAGAAAGTTGTATGTCTTAGAGACACCTTTTCCTGATGAGGAATCTCTTAGTTATGCTCCTAAGGCTGAAAGAGATGCTTATAAGAAGCATGTTGATGATACCAATTCCATTCTGAGGGTCAATAATGGAAAGAAACATAACAAAAGGCCCACCAAGCAGGTTGGTAAATGGAAAGGCAAGGAAGTTGTCAAACCCAAACATACTACCCCTATTTTGAAGCCTAGTGGAGGCATAGAAAAGGAGGGCACTTGCTTCTATTGCGGTAAGACCGGGCACTGGAAGAGAAACTGCCCAAAGTACCTGGAAGATAAGTAGAATGGAGAAGAGACTTCAACTTCAGTTATTTTTGTTATAGAAATAAATTTATCTACTTCAGCGTCATGGGTATTAGATACTGGATGTGGTTCTCACATTTGTACCAATATGAAGGAGCTAAAAAGGAGTAGAAATTTGGCAAAAGGTGAAGTTGACCTACGAGTTGGCAATGGAGCAAAGGTTGCTTCTTTAGCCGTAGGAACTTATGTTTTGACTTTACCTAGTGGTTTAATAATTTAATTAGAGAACTGTTATTATGTAGTTGTAATTAGTAGGAATTTTATTTTCGTTTCTTGTTTGGACAAGTTTGATTTTTCATTTATAATAAAGAACAATTTTTGCTCTATTTATTTAAATGATATATTCTATGTTACTATAGAAATGAACAATGGATTGTATGTCCTTGATCTTGAAATGTCAATGTATAACATTAATACTAAAAGGATGAAACTTAATTAGTTAAATCCAAGTTACCTTTGGCATTGTCGCTTAGGCCATATAAATGAGAGGCACATCTCGAAACTCCATAAACATAGACTCTTGCATTCTTTTGATTACGGATCATGAAATTATGTTATGACAGACTCAAATGTCGAATATGATGTTGAGACATCTTATCTGTTACTTATAAACATGGTAAGGCATACACATCAATACTTAAAAATTCTGATATATCTTAGTCAAACATGCTTCAGGATGTTGTGACATCTGATAGGACATTGAGTTCAGGTACTACATAACATAAAGACAGAAAAGTTGTAAAGAACACAACAGAATTGTTAACCCAGTTCGATCAAACTCATCTACTCTGGGGGCTACCAAGGCATGAAGGAAATCCACTATGTAGTATCAATTCAAAGACTTATCAGGAAACACCTACAGTTTATAGTCTTTTCACTTAATCACTACCAATGCAACTTCTACTTAGGAACTCCTAAATATGAGAAACTCATCCTCACTTCCAATCACCTCAGTGATGTCTCACAGTTCTCAACAGTCAGTTGCTGATATTGATGGCTCTACACCTATACAACAATTCACAATAGAAATTACACTTCCATTACAATACCTTAACCTTGCTTAGCAGCTTCAGTTAAGTACAATCCACCTCTTGCTTAGCAGCTTAGAGGTTTACGCATAAACAGACACAACAGGGTTCCTTGTTGCGCACAGCTACCACACGAACTCAACCCTAATGATATTTACATTTTCGTTGGTTGGTTTATTCTAAACTAGGTTATAAGTTTTATTTTATAACATAATCCCAATTGGATTTGGGCCTAAACAATCACAGCAATAGTTGCTAGAAATATGCAGAAAAATCTGCTACAAAATATACAAAAAGATCTTCAAATAGAAAAACTCCTAAAATATCTCTAATTATAGAAACTCTATATTTTTCAATATTTGTCTTCAATTTAAATATGAGTTTTCAAGATCTTCTACAATCAGCGTCATTGGATTGATTTAAATTTTCAATAAACTGTTTCTGTTGAAACCAAAACAGAAAGTTATATCTACTTCAGCAGTTCATGGTGTCGAATGAGTTGTCTTGACATCTTCTTCGACATGTTGTTCCAAATGTTGAAACATTTCAACACAACATGTTTGGGTGCACACAACAGGATTTCTTTGTTTTAAATGTTTTCTTTATTTGCAAAGATCATGTACACACACATTGCTGCTATATTTGTTTTACAAAATTCATGCCAATTTTACAGAACTTACAACCCCACCCTTTGGAAAATTTTGGCTAAAACAAATAAAAGTAATACAACAAAAAAAAACATAGCATGACTGAAAAACAACAGAAAAATCAAATTCTCCACCAAGTCTGAGCATGTTGTTTGACATATTCAACAGCATTCACACAACAAAAAAACACCATTCACCTATTCTTTTAGTGGAAACATCAGCAATGGACAAGGAGTAGAAAGTCCTGAAGTCTTGGCCGAACTAATCCATTCAGACCACTCTCCATTCAGGTTCTACAGAACCTTTTCCCTCAACATGTTGAATATTCTCCCTCAAGGTAACTAATGGTGACATACGATAACATCATGTTTTTCCCTTATGTATCTCAGAACACAAGTCACAATTATGTTCTTCAATTCAGGATACAAGTCACAAAGACTAGCATACGACATCCACCTTGACATCCTGGTAACCACCACACAAAACCAGATACAATTGTTGTGACAACAGCTCTGAGCATAGCATCTGTACACATTCTTTCTCCATCTTTTTAGCCAAAACTTGGCAAACACAACCCTCACAACACCATACCCATGAATTATTCATCCAAACTCTAAAGAACCTCATTATAATAAAAGATGAAAACAATAAAACTCACATGTTGGAAGAGGAGGAAATATGCTTCTATAAATAGGGAGCCAATGTATAGATAGTAACGTCCTATCCTTGAAAAAAAAGCGTTCTTGGTCCAAGATCTTTATGATATGAGCAAAAACTTCTGCACCATTCAATGTGGAACTGATCTTGACCAGCTGACTAGTTCTCCCAAAACAAACGGCCCAATAACAAAAACACATGAAAACCCCGTGTTTCACATTTTTCTGCCAGCAACGTCCACAAACACTCAAAAATAGAACAATACACACATGTTTTGAAACATGTTCTGACATCCAACCATATGTTGTCTTCTAGAAGTGTAACAGTATGGTTCACAACTCCTTCAGAATCCAAAGTAAACTGCAAAGAGCAGCTTTATACCATATACCCTTATGGACTCCTGGGACACTCCTCATCTGGATCATAAAGACATGCACACCTCAACCACTAAGTAATAAAAACTAATCAAGATAACATACTTAGTAGTACATGTCACAACATGTTGTGTAACATCATAGAACCTGGTTAAGGTACTACTCCCCCTTAACTTCACACCACCAGCTGAACAGACTTGTAACACACTACCCTATCAAGGATACTTCATGCTTCTCTGTATTATGATGAAAGGAAAACATAAGACGCATCTTCATGTCTTCAAGAGCTCACCATATGTTCAATTCCCAATTGAACACATTCATTTCTTGTACCAAAGCATACCTAATCCCTTCTTGGTTTGTTGTTACCACAAACTACACAGCTGACATCTTCAAACAAACAGGTTCTTCACACAACATTGGCCCAACATAATATCTTTACAATCCTTTGGCCATATAATCCAGACAAAACACATTCAAACTAATTTTGAAATTAGAAAGAATGTCCATAAACAGACTTCTAAGCAATCAATACCAGATCTACTTTAGTCTTTTCTACATGTTTCTTCCAATGCAAACCATCCACTTCATCATTCTCCCTTATGACTAAGTAGAATAAGAATAGAAACCATGTAGACAAACACCCAAGATAATGTACTAACACCTAGTTAGAACATTTTCTACACACCAAGACCTTATTGTAACACCCACTTTTCCCATTTTCAAAATTATATAAATTTTTCATTAAATCAGAGTTAATCAACTAAAGTGAGTCGCTACATCATCAATCAACCATCATTCTTTTATTCAAAAGTAAGCAGCGGAAATAAAGCTTTAATATCAAATTGCTCAAAAGCATTACAATTCATTCATAACAATGTTCCTTAACTCAATACTTAGTTATATAAAAGTTTATAAAAATCAAATGAAATATTATATTAAAAATCCCCGTTCCCGTTACATATCAGAGCTCCTAGGACACAGACATCAACATCAAAAGCGTTCCTCACGCACCTGAATTATCTGTACTTCCGAAGAAGCACAGACACAACAAAATAAACAATAGGGGTGAGAAATAGATTCATAATATAACGGCACATACGACATATATGAAGAAGTAATTCACCCCTAATCACACCAAACTATCAATCATATTATTCAATCAATCATATTATTCAATCAATCATAATATTCAATCAATCATAATGCAATGTGACTCTAATGCACAATGCAAATGCGGTACCGACTCATAATAACGGTTCATCAATAGAACCCCGAATGCATCGTTAACGTCTCCAACAAGACACGATCATCCCTGCAACCACGATTCTCAACGAATCCCGAATAATCACATCCACGACATGATTATTCCATCAAATGTATGCGCATGCAGACACAACAACGCATACCATATCACAATACACATGAACACATCATGCTTTACGATCATCATGATCTCATCAACCAACCATCAGTGCATCTTATTCACACACAAAGCATACACATATCTCATGTTATTCACAATCATAACAATCTACATATTCATATAATTCAATCATTATTATCATAATCTCTTAATATACCTAAGGGAGGAAGGAACTCCCAATTACCCTTCTATGTCCTATCACCAATTATAAACCCTTTTCTCCCCCTTACCTTAATCGATGGCCGCTTCGAATCTCCGATCGAATTTCCAATCCTTTGCCTATGTGGCCCTTTTTCCTCTCCTCTTTCATCCATAGAGATTAGAAATACGAACATGCTGCCATTGAGTTCATATCTTGACCAAAATTTAGCCTTCATCACCATCAATCCCGTAACCACTATTTGACCAATTTCCAGCATGAACTTCCAAACTTCAAATGCATTTTTCTCATTCAATACTAAACTTATTGACACGAAATTATATATCAATTCGAAGGGAATTTCGTAAGCTTTCCAAAAATCCAAGAATCGTTTTAATCAGAATTACGAGTAAAAAGTTATCACCTGTTTAGTAGAGGCTGTACCGTATGTGCGAAAATTAAGATATGAACATGAATCCTTCTTTCTCCTTCTTTTCTCCCAAGTTGTTTTCTCTCCTCTAAAACCCTTATTTTTCTCTAAGACTTTTTCCTCGTTTTCCCTAATTTCCACTATTCCCTTTTCTTCTCTTACTTCTTCCCTTTTGACTCATTCTATTATTCCTTTTTATTAAAATAATAATAATCCAATAAAACAATTAATGGGCCTAAACACTGCACCCCTTTAATTGCTAATTCCGACGAAATCCAAGCCCAATAACCAACATGCTCCAATAATCAATACTACCAATGATAATATTATTTCTTCGATTTTCCGATTTAACAACTTAATTTACCATAACGTTGAAAATCAATTAATAATTCACGACTAATTATTTTCTCCTGACTTAATTAGATTATCCTCCAACATTTGACCAAATGGTCCAAGCATCTAAACAACTTATCCAACCATAAACGGGAGAATATTCCACATCAATTCCCACAACTTAAATCGACTCATTCAACTTAATTCAAACGAACTTAGCAATTTATCACAAACAACTCTGATAATTCAACATAAATCAACGCCAATAACGCGAATATAATTAATTAAATAATTAATTAATAAACAAAGCGTTACACTTATCACCATGATCCTAGATGTTCTTCATAACATAGTAATCCAAGAACTGAAAATCTTCAATTGCACTATGCCACCAGCTAGAATCAGAAATTCACAAAGAGAGATAAAATTTCATCCACCTTCAAGAAGAACAAATTTCTTTGAGTCTTCAACTTATCACCCTTCTTCCCAAGAGCAATTTGTTCCAAGACAATCCTCAAGAACAACCAGCTGTCACACTATGATTATCTTGATTCTTCGAACCGACTATAGAGATCAACCAATTGCCAAACTTTGATCACCTCCTTTATGAATCCTCGTATGAAAAAGCCAGTTGCCACACTTGTCTTCTTCACGTTTATAAGAAATCATCCAAAGATATCTTGATCAATGAAAATCTTCACCAAGCTGTCAAGATAACAGGTCTTATGAAGCATTTAATCCCTGTAGATCATTTTATCTTAAATTGATGTGCCACTTCACCGATTAGACTCTGATGTTGAACTAGATGTTTGAACATTGTTAGTCCATATCCAGCTGTTAAATTCATCTCATTCTTCTGCCACTTGAGAGAACCTCCTTCCTTTACAGAACAAGAGTTCCATGCTTTCATAGACTTGGTTTATCCACCAAGTTTGAGTAAACAACCTCCATTTTGTTGATTTTGCATAAATTCCTACCAATAACACATATTGATGAGAAACTTCCAATGTTTCTCCAAAGTCTTCAAACCTGCCACTGTTTGAATCTTTAGAAGGAATAGTTTAGAACTACACCTTGCAGCAATACCAAGGATGACATTTCTCCTTGAGTAAAGTAATCTTCACAAAGTCCTGATGATATTGTTAATAATAAGTTCATGATTATAAACACCTTCCTTGTCATGGGAAGAACAACACTCTAGCTGCATCCATCAAAACCAGTTTGTACTCTTGCACCAAAAACACCACAGATAGCACTACTTAACTCCCCCTTTCATGAACAACTAAAGCTCCTTTTTGAAGATGGGCATTAGTTACTCGGTACACTTTCTAAACCATAAGATTCAGAATGAAGATATGCATACTTCCCAGATAAATACTAAGTCTCCCATCTAAGTATACACCTTTATGCATCATAAAAACAATAGACAAATACCAAGTCTATCGTCAAGGTATTAACTAATGATCAGATAATATTACCTTCTCACACAAGGTTGAACATGTAATCTGACTTCTTCTTCTTCTGCAGACATCTGACACTTTCTGAGATTATGTTCTAACATTCGTTCAGAAATCAATATCAGTCACATAAATCTCCACACAAACCATATGCATGGGAACACAGGGGAATCAGCAATCAGTAGTTGATCAGGCCAAAACACAGACGAGCAGTAGCTGGAACACTTCAACAGACTTCTCCTTCAGACCCAGTATTCAGACTGTCTGACTTGAGACGTCTTCACACACAATATAACTACTAATCATCTATATCCATATAAGTCAACTCCACCAGTTGACACAGCTTGACCTTCATGTACAAGGAGTCTCTCTGAAATAATCCTCCTTGAAGCTTAGGTACTTCACTCCTGCAGCAAGGACCAGAAATAAACTGTCCTCAGGAGAGAAAACATGTTTATCACTCCTTGATCAACACACAAAACTAAGAGAAGTTCCATGGCCAGAACCTTCTTAGACACACCATACAGATGCCTCCTCTTCCAGATCAGGAGTAGGTTCCAAACATGTGTGAAATAAACACAATAGTTTAGCACCCAAGCATCTATATAGCCATTCTTTGGACAACAAAAGCATGCCTAATTTTGAGGTCATGTTCTATCATGGGATAAGACATCATTCCAAGAATCACCAAGAGATCTACAGACAGAAGATAGGTTTGTTAAAGCAGTCTTCAGATCTCCAAACAACCACTTCTTTTTACAGTGCCTTGAGTGGACTTGAAAAAGAGTCTTCAAGTATCATTAATATAGTTAACAAAAGCATATAGACATGTATCCCCAACATCATATGATATATTTCCAGAGAAGATCAACCTTCTCACACAAAGGATTTATCAAGATCTTTTGGATCTTGTGAAGGAAAAAGTAATAACGCTTGCAGAAAATGCAACGAATTAAGAAAAGTTTACACACAAAGATTTAAAGAAGAAGGGTTATAAAGTTCTCTTTATAATCCATCAATGTGTTGATCTAGATAACTTTTAAAAGGTTAGTGTTGTTGAATCAGCGAAAGAAGTCTGGGAAATTCTAGAGAAGTCGTTTGGAGGCGTAAAGAAGGTGAAATATGTGAAGTTACAAACTCATAAAAGAATCTATGAATTGCTTCAGATGGAAGAAAGTGAAAGCATTGCAGATTTATTCACAAGATTTATGAAACTTGTGAATCAAATCAAAGTATGTGGAGAAGCGCTGATGACCAAAGCAGCTCTCTTAAAGATTTTGAGATTGTTGGATCCAAAGTTCAACCATATGGTAGTATCCATAGAAGAGTCGAAAGATTTGTCAATATTTACAAAGAAAGAGCTTCAAGGGACTCTTGAATCTCACGAACAAAGAATGGTTGAAAAAGTTGTGGGCAATTCTATGAGTGATATGGCTTTGTAGGCACAATCAACAAAAGAAAATAAGGGTAGAGGAAGTTGGAATGGAAACAAAGTTAAAGGAGGCTACAACAATTTGTCTGGTCGAAATCAACAAGAAGGAGGCTCGTTGAATCAAAGAAAACCCTGGAACCAATGCAACCAAAGAGGTGGTGTTGCAGGTAGAGGAAAAGGTGGTGGTCAAAAAGCAAGAGAATCAAGAAAGTGACACTAAGTTGTAGAAACATGAAGAAGAAGAAATATTGTTGATGGTTACAACGAGAGATGAAGAGAGATTCAAGGACCAATGGTACTTGGACTCAGGATGCTCATCACACATGACTGGTATGAAAGATTGGTTTATCAACATAAAGCCATTGATGAAGAACATGGTGAAATTTACAAATGACAATACTCTAGCAGCTTAAGGTATTGGTGACGTTCTGATTATGAGGAAAGATGGAAAGAGGTCAGTAATTTCCAATGTGTTGTACATACAATGCATGGAGAGAGCAATTTTCTCAGTATAAGGCAGTTACTCGAAAAGAAATACAAGGTGACGGTCGAAGACAAGATGATGAGAGTTCTCAATGCAAATTGTAGGTTGATCTTGAAGGCTCCAATGTCACAAAATAGAACCTTCAAGATCGAACTTAAGGTGATGGAGCATAAGTGCCTTGCAACTGCAGCTAGAATATATGAATGGATGTGGCATTATAGACTTGGTCATCTCAATTTCAAAGACATCGTAGATTTGAAGAGAAGAAATATGGGTCCAGGATTGCCATAAATCAACATCCCAAATGAAGTGTGTGAAGAATGTGTTCAGGCGAAACAACACAAGAATAGCTTCAACAAGGATGCAGGAAGCAAGTCGAAGGCAATTCTTGAAGTCGTATACTCTGATTTATGTGTTCCTATCCATTGGATTCGATTGGAGGTAACAGATACTTTGTTACATTCATAGATGATTTCAATCTAAAAATGTGGACTTACTTGATAAAGAAGAAAAGTGATTGAGGTATTTGCTAAGTTTAAATCTATGGTCGAAAGACAAAGTGATCGAAAACTCAAGATTTTGAGGACTGGTGGTGGTGGAGAATATGTGTCGAAATATTTCGATGCATTAAGTGTAAAATAATGGATTGTGCATGAGGTGGTTTCACCCTACACTCCACAGCATAATGGAATTTAAGAAAGGAAAAATTTAACCATCATGAATATGGTGAGAAGTATGTTGAAAGTTGTGTCAATTGCAAAGTATATTTTGAATAGATGTCCGACGAAGAAACTAGAAGGAATTACGCCAGAAGAATGTTGGTCTGGTGTCAAGCCTAGCTTGAGTCATCTGAATGTAGGCATGCCATAGATGTCGTGAGTTATCAGAAATTGAATCCAGAGACATTTGTGGATGACTGTTATAGTAGGGATATGTACACTAAGTGTTACTCATATAGTGTGAGTCCTACTAATGGAATGGATATGTGGCCTAATGTTGATATTAAGAATATGATTCCACCTACTTTTATGAAAGGTCCAGGTAGACCAGTGAAACTTAGGATTAGAGAACATGATGAAAATGGATCTAGGATGAAAAGGCCTGGTGTTAATTACAAGTGTACTAAGTTTGACAGTATTGCACATAACTCAAGAAAATGTAAGAATACATAACAAAACATGTTGCTTTAAAGAGAAAGGTGCGTACATTATTTGTTTATTTGTTTATGTTTTTGAATATGTTTTACTTATGACATTATATTCAATTTTTACTTAGGATATTTTGCTTATGTTTTTGTTTTAAATAGAGAAAGACACCAAGGAAAACCCCTAAACCTAGGGATGGCAAAATGGGTCGTGGCCTGACGGGCCAGTCTGCACACCCGCCAAAAAATGACGGGTTGGATTGAGATTTTTGGTTCGTCGCCCACAAAAGCCCGTCACCCGCCAAAGCCCGTCACCCATCAAAATCCGATGCCCGCCAAAGCCTGTCAAACTTATGAAATAAATCATTTTTATGTTTTTGAAAGAGCCTATGAAAGTAGCTTGTGAGTGCTTTAAACCTCCACATTCACCTATAATCACCATCTTTGAGAAACCAGTTGGAAGTGTATGGGTATGTTCCATTTCAAATGAGAATGTAGTGTTGAAATGTCAAAACTCTTATATGAAAAAATTCAAGATCAACTTTTATATATATTACAAATTACAATCACTGTTAGAAAAGAATTATGTATATAACAAACAAAACTCATCGATAAAATTATTAATTCTATTATCATAGATGACTAGTTAAATGAGCAAAATATATGACTAGTTAAATTATTTTTTATTGAAATATAAAAATAAATAAAAATTAAAAAAAAAAACTTTTAATTTATTTAAGAAAATATAAATAAATAAAAAAAGGGCAAGCCCGCCACCTTGGCGGGACTGACTAAACTCTTATGCCCATTTTAATTTGGCGAGCATGCCCGCCCCGCTCTTTTTTGGCGGGCATTAGGCGGGAGGGGGCGGTGCGGACGGCCCATTTTTTCACCTCTACCTAAAACAAGCAATGAGCAACAAATTATCAATGCAGCTGAGCAACAAACCGACAATGCAATTGAGCAACAAACCAACAATACAGATGAACCTCTTGATGCCAATGCATGTAGAGAAGTTACAGACCCTGAAGTGGACTATTTTGAGGGTGAATTTGATGCAACAGTTGAAGCAATGGTGGCCTCAATAGAAGCTCAATATCAAGCATTTTAGATAGTGAATCCAACACCTACAAACAACTCTCCAAAAAGGAAAAAGAAAAAGCAAGTGGGCTCTAAGAAGAAATGAAGACAGTCACATATTTTGATTGTAATGTTTGACAGTTTATTTTGATTGTAATGCTTTGTACTTGTACTAATATTTTAATATTTTGTTATGACAGTTCATTTTGAATGCATTGTATTTTGTTACGACCAAATATCAGTTATTAGTTAATTATCTTGGTGTTGAAAAAATAGAAATATCATATTCTTGTTCTTAATAATGTTTTGTAGCTTGTGTAGCACATATATAGTAGCTGCTATCTAGTAATGTCATCACCATGCTGAATGAAAATAGATATAAATTTAAAAACATCTGCTAAAATTTTAAGAAAATGTTAGATAAATTAATTTAAACATGCTACAAAATACTTGGACAGTGGTAGAGAAGAGGATTCTATGTTACCTTACCCTTCACATAACAAACTGCTTTCTATTCTATTAGGAACAAGGGACTCTCTGAATATTCTGTGTGCACCTCAACTTTGAGGAGCACCAAAGCTTTACATTACATTACATAATGTTACAAATCAAATTCCAACAATAATTCATTTTCTGAAGCTAATGTTTCTTATATGTACAGATTAAGCTAACTGGCAAATAATAAATGCCGCAGCCAATAATATTCAACGATCGGTAAAGCACACGCACATTCACATTAATGATTGAGATCCCACTCGTTCCCTGCGTGTCGAATAAGGATCGATCTAAATAACAGCACAAGCATCAGAAAACATGAAGCTGAGATAAGAATATGTTTTAGCTTAAGTAACTGAAACTGACTTACTAAATAATAACACTGCAAATGCTGATTTCACTTATGTCAGCTGTTTGTAGCAGTTATAGGCAATGGCGACCGATGCTGCAGCACATACAACGGCTAGAGCGGCGTAAGTATCTTCTTGCTCCCAGCCGTCGAGCCATGCTGTCATAGTATGAAATCTGCGTGAAGTTCCTTTCCCGCTGTTGATCCGAGAAATCACTGTTCCGTTGCTCTTACTATTATCAGGTGAAAGAATTGTCTCGGTCTCGATGACGTCGGGGATCGTTTTGTTTTCCACCGACACCTGACTCTGACAAAAGGAAGAGTCTCCGTTTTC
Organism: Lathyrus aphaca; assembly: GCA_963966055.1. Classification (NCBI taxonomy): domain Eukaryota; kingdom Viridiplantae; phylum Streptophyta; class Magnoliopsida; order Fabales; family Fabaceae; genus Lathyrus; species Lathyrus aphaca. The sequence goes on from OZ014523.1 coordinate 11,589,261, forward strand.
TTGGCAGCAGCTTACACCGTTTGATTGGCAGCAGCTTGCAAAATTTTCTCGAGATCCATTTGGTGCGGAGGTTTCTTCTAATATTCCTACGCCATTCAGGAGAAGCCTTTGTTCTTGCTTTGTTATTTGCTCATCTTCGGATAAACCCATCTGACCCCTGATGGAAATATTCAAAGTAACAATGAATACAAAGCTGTTATATCGTACCGTACCAAAATAAGGATTGTAAAAAATAATCACCTCCATAATGAGTCTATAATCTCCCCTTTCATGATATGCTGTTGAAGCAATAACGGTACATCCTCCGGGGCAACATATCCATACCTGGTCGGTCATATTAGGTGAGAAGAATTTAAGTCGGCTAAATAATCAATATGCGAAACTATGATATTTCAAACATTTAAATTAATAAACAGAAAGTTCTACGACAAAAAATGAAATTCGATATTCGTGCAAGTCTTCTCCTTACCAATGGCCGGTGACTTCTCCATTCATGTTTGATCCAAATATAATGACATTTCCTGCATACTTATGTCCTCCAACGTGCGAGCACGGGCTAACAAATACTTTACCTTGTAGACCGTATAACTCTATCTCTTCCCTGAATCGACTTATCAAAACTGGTCCACAAACTCCACATCTGCGATCACGCGATCCATGTGAACACACAAAAACATACGAACCTTTCAACGTTTCAGGCGTTCCTGGTAGCCACTCTCCGTCCTTCACAAGAACTTCTTCAACAAAAGTGTCAACATCAAAATGTGTCAATCTCCTGCAATATTAACACAAGGTTTTGTAGCCGAAAACAATCAAAATTAAGGAAAACATCAGAAAAAACTTCACAAGAGAATCAAAAGTCGCAACACAAAAACTCACACTAACCTGTATCTGATCATGTCAGGAAAAATTAACACATCCCCATTAGATGTTTCAGTCCCATCGTGACCCTCACATATCGTCAACCGGGTCTAACAAAAAAACAATCAAAACACAAATTCCAAAACAAAAATCAATTAGCACATTCTCACAACACATTCAATCAGCATAAAACAGATCATACAGCTAACTATCACAAAAAAACTTAACACCAACCGATTTCAAGCGAATCATTCATTCGAGTGTTATCAAATGCCGGCGCTATAGCCGCTATCACGGATAACATGGCGATTTTTTGCCTCGCTGCAATAGCCGATTTGCGAGTTTTTCAGCCATAATCCGATATAACAGTGCCGCAAAGCAGCTGCCATGGACCGCCATCGACAACACTGATTCATACAGAATTCATCTCCCCACAACAAAAAGCTTACAATTTTACAAGTTTACAACACAATCAATCAGCATAAACTCACAAAATCAATTAGCACATTTTCATAACACATCCAATTAGCACTGAACAGATCATACAATTAACTTAAAAGAGTTCAAATCTCACTAACTTCAAGCATATCATTCATTCATGGTTCATCACCCCACATAAAAAATACAACCCAAAAGCTTAAATTTTTACAACCTAAACCAATCAATCTCACATATATAAACCCCAAAATCAACACAGATAACAAAAAAACAAAGACATAAATGTTCCAAAATCAAACTAAACCACTACCTCCTTCTTCATATGAATCTTCCTCGCTTTTACAGCCGCATAAAGCAACCTCGGCAACCGATCAAACTCAGCAGCTTCAATCCTGGGAGGCCAAAACCTCGGATTCTTATAACAAAGAAACACATGTCGTTCGTACAACTCAACAGTACCAACAAGCGAACTCTGTCGGAAATCGGGTCTTGAGAAACCAAACTCGGCATCGGCTACATCTCCTCCGGAAAGAAGACCCTCGTTCTGGAAACTTCCAGAAGCACTTCTTGGGTCGACTAGGTAACTGTCGAGTGTGTCGGAAACAGTGATGGGAGAAGAATGAGAAGAAGATGAAGGGATTGTGAATGTGAGGGTTTCATCTCTGTCTCTATTGATACCCATCATCGTTTACAGTATAAAAAGTTTCGAACTTTTGAGTGAAATGAAGAAGAAGAAGAGAAACAAAGTGAGTGTGTTTTTTCTTTTTTTTTCCTCTTTCGAGGGGTTTGATGATGTTGTTGGAAAAGATTGTAATCCTCTGCTACCGATACTATTTACTTGTTTGTAAGATCGGGTCAGTTATCGGGTCAAATGACACGTGGCATTTAGATATTATTTTTTAATTATATCACCTAATCACCGACCAAAGGAGCTTTTTTCCAAATCAAACCACGCTATTATGTTTTATCTTGATTTATTTATTTAAGTATTAAATTAAAGTTATATTATATTATTTGACCGAAATTGTTTTCTTATGCAAATTGTTTTTTTTTTTCACTTTTTACACTTTTTTTTTCATTTTATTAATACTATAGTGGGGTCTTGTTGTTATTATTCTTCTTTTATTGCCTAATATAAGGTATAAAACTATCTTCTTCTTCTTTTATTGCCTAATATAAGGTATAAAACTATCTTCTTCTTTTTATAGTATAAAAAAAGAAAAAGAAATTAAAATAATGGAATACACCTATATCCAAATAGTTAGATGATTATGTTTATTGGATAACCTGCCGGCCAACTTAAAATCTCCAATACCATTATTTCCCATTTTGCTTTTATTTTATTCAGGAGTATTTGTTATAATTAAATAATTATTATCTCATAATTATTATTATTTTATTTTGAGTATAACTATAATTTTATTTTGAATTATGTCGCCTGGTTAAATGTATATGCATCAACTACAAGTATCATTTTCTATTTTATATTTATGAGAATATAAATGCATCAATAGTTAATATAGGAAGTTGGATATAATTATGATTTTTTATTATTTTTTAATTTACTTAAATTCTCAAATGAGGAATTATTGTTTAGTGGATGGGATCATGAACAAATCTCTAATGTTTAAATTGGTAGCGTATGTTTAGAGTCGATTTGTGAGTCGTATTGTATCCATAAAGGCTATGTGAATTGAATTGTTGTGTTGTTGTGTAAATTGAATGTGTGTTATTGATTGTGTGATTTAAGTTATCCCTTTATTTTTTTACATTGTTAATGTATTTGAGTGTATTCTCACCTCTTTGTTGTTTGTTTTATATTGTTTTGTACAATGTTGTATGGATATCCAGGAGGTGTAACTATTGTTGTGAGTTGGAAGAGAACTATGAAATTCTATTTTTTATCTTTATTGTTTTATCATCGCTTAGTTGCAACTATTGATATGATTTGTAACATAAGGAATGGGTCATTTATTTGTTTTGAGTTAATGTTGACTTTGTTGATTTCATTAAGTATTTCATTTGAAGATTTTTTTTTTGACAGAATAAGTCTTAATATTTCTCATTAATAATTAAATTGTGGATACATGTAGGTATATCATGAAAATTATGGATACTAGCTAGAGATGGAGCCACTCGTGCCAAGGCGTGAGCAACCTCATTCGCTTGTCTCCTAACGAACTCAACATGAGAGTTCCTAAACAATGATTCTAATAAGCGTTTACACTCTCTGATAATATCACCAAAGTTAGAATCGTTTGGTATTTGTTGATTAACATTATCAACAACGCTTTTAGAATCCAATTCGAATACTACTTTATCTAACCCGAGCTCTTGCACCCATTTAAGTGCTGCCACTAAACCCAGAGTTTCCCCCGCCTCAAGAGTAGTACTAGGAGTAATCCATTTTGTCCTAGCTGCAATAAAATCACCTTCTTCATTTCTTATACACATTCCAATTCCTACCTGGTGATTGATAAAGGAGGCGTCAACATTGCATTTAAGGAAACCTGTAGGAGGTTTCGTCCACTTCACAATATTAGGTGGGTTAGTATTATACGATATGTTCGTCCTAATAACCTGAGCAGATTTCCAACTTGCTAATACTTGAGAGGCACGATAACAAATATTATCCGAGGATTCATCAATGTTATTCCAAACCATATTATTTCTGCCCTTCCAAATACTCCATAGCACTGTAACAAACATGGCTTGTTGATCTTGGTTGAGCATTTCTAGCATATTAAGAATAATAGATGTAAAAGGTTCTTCATTATTGATGCTTCGTTGAATTATCTCCCACATTCCTATTTTCTCCCCCAACATTCCTTACTTTTTGGACAAAGAAAAAATAGGTGAATGTAGTTTTCGACCTCATCCCTGCACATAGCACAAGAAATAGTACAATCCACACCTTTATCCCTTAATCGCTGTCTGGTTGGAACACATAGCCTGCATAACCTCCACATGAAGTTTCTTATTCTAGGAGGACTCTTTATTTTCCAAATTACATTTCAGTTTCCTTCTAGTCTAAGATGTGAGGTGTCTATGGCTTCTCTAACACAATATCTGTAAGCACTTCTGACCGAGAAAATACCATTACTTTCCAACCTCCATATTCGTTTATCAGTCTGAACTTCTTCAAATAATGGGGTTTTGAGTACCTTGGATACTTCTTCTCCTCCCACTAAGTACCTTATCAAATTTTCATTCCACCTTTTACCACTGGTGCTCATAATGTCTGGAACTTTTAACTTCTCTATTTCCATAACATTAGGCCAAGGATTAATTAAAACAGAGTTATCCTGCATCCATATGTGCCCCCACAATGGAATATTATCCCTCGTGCCTATGCTCCATTTATAACTTCCTCTTACCACAAACTTTTAACTCCATATACTCCTCCACACATAGCTGGGATTATGGCCTATATTCGATTCAAGAAAGTCACACTTGGGAAAGTATCTAGCTTTGTAAAGTCTCGAAACCAAATTGCAAGGATTGATCATCAACTTCCAAGCCTGTTTGCTAAGCAGCGCATTGTTGAAGGCACTCAAGTTTTTAAATCCCATGCCTCCATCAGTTTTAGCCTTTTATTTTAAATCATGCTGCGAGTTTTGAAATAAATTGGAAAGCATGCATGTTAAGTTTGAGAAGCGTCCTAAAATATTGATTTTATTCTTTTTATTTAAGACTCGGGGTTTTAGGGTGTTACATAGTGGTATCAAAGCAGGATGGTCCATTCGGTCAGGTTTTATGATGTTATTTGTTCCCTAGTATGTGACATGTGTATACAAATGTCGATGCAATGTTCTTATAATGGTTGTTTACTAGTGTGTAGAGATATGGCTAGAAGAAATTATCGCATAATCGTTGATGCTTTGGAGGCTAAGACTCACGTGATGGGTCAGGAGAATCAGGCAATGTAGAACCAACATGGGATGGCAGGTGAATTATGTGGGTTGAGTGTGTTTCAGAGGAACAATCTGTTGATGTTTAAAGGGAGGTACAACCCGAAAGGTACTCATGTTTGGTTGCAAGAAATTGAGAAAATCCTCAAGATGATGGCTTGTTCAAATGAGCATAAGGTTTTGTTTTGTACTCATATGTTGGCTGAGGAAATGGAGTATTGGTGGGATAATAGTTGTCAGAGGCCTAAAGTTGGGGGTACTGAGGTCACTTGGGAAATTTTCAAAACAAAATTCCTTGAGAAGTACTTTCTTTTTAATGTATATAGCAAGAAGGAGTTTGAATTCCTTGAGCCGAAACAAAGAAACATGATGGTTGTTGAAGATGTTGCAAAGTTTGAGTGGTTGTCTAGATTATGCCCGCATTACAATAGGGTAGGAGTTGAAGGTTCCAAGTGTATCAAGTTTGAGAGTGGCTTGCATCCAGAGATCATGAAATTCATCATGTACTATAAGATTTTCCAGTTCTATGTGTTGGTTGATAGGTGTAGAATTTACGATGAAGATAATTGTGTTAGATCTGCTCACTATAAGAGTATGAGTGAGAAGAAAGCTGGAAATCAAAATTGTGGAAAACCTTATGGGGTTCTAGCTGATAAGGGGAAATGGAAGGCTTCAGGTGGGAAAGAAACAAGTAAGGGGAACTCCTTCTTATGTCATATGTTTTAGTTGTGAAAGGACGAGTCATTGTGCTAGTGAATGCAAGAGTTATAGTCTGAAATGTTTCAAGTGTGGAAATTCATGACACTGTATTGTTGATTATAAGAGCAATGTTCTAACTTTCTCCAACTGTGGAGATCCATGTTACATTAGTACTTAGTGCTATAAACCAAAGAAAGCTCATTCTGGAGGGAAAGCTTTTGCATTATGTGGAGTAGAAACTACTATATATTATAACTTAATTCAAGGTATGTGCTTTATTAATGATGTTTCTCTAATTGTTATAATTGGCACGAGTACGACACATTCGTTTATATCTCTTGATTGTGCTTGAAAATTGAATGTTAAAGTGTCTTTTATGGTTGGGAGTATGGTATTTGATACCCTAGCTAATGGATTAATGACTACTTTGTGGGTTTGTTTGAATACTATATATGGTAAGGACATTGGTATTGAATTAGTTTGCTTACCGTTAAGTCAATTTTTATGTTATCCTGGGAATAAATTGGTTGGAGTTTAATTGTGTTCATATTAACTGTTTTGACAAGTCTGTGTTGTTTCCAGAGTCCGAAGAAGGTGAAAATCTGATGTTTATGTCTGCTAAGCAAATGGATAAGTATTTGAAGGATGAAACTCGAGTGTTTTTTATGTTCGCTTCTTTAAGGTTGAAAGCAAAGTTGTGACTGTTGATCAACCAGTTTTACGTGATTTTCCATATGTGTACTCAGACGACATTAATGATTTTCCGCTAAAGCGTGAGTTGAGTTCGTCATAGACTTAGTACCTGGTACTAGTATTGTGTCAATGGAACCTTATAGGATGTATGCTTCAGAGCTGAGTGAGTTGAAGAAACAGTTAGAGGATCTACTTGAGAAAAAGTTTGTTTGGCCTAGTGTTTCGCTGTGGGGAGGGTTTGTGTTATTAGTTAAGAAGAAAAATGGTAACATGAGTTTTTGTGTAGATTATCGGCAATTGAATAAGGTTACTATTAAGAATAAGTATCCTCTTCCGGGAATTAATGATTTGAGGGATGATCTAGTTGGTGTGAGTGTGTTCAATAGTTGATTTATGATTGGGTTATCATTTGATTTGTGTAAAGCCAAAACATATTCTAAAGACTACGTTTAGAACTATATATGGTCACTACGAGTGTTCAATAATGTCGTTTGGTGTGTCTAATGCACCATGTGTATTCATAGAGTATATGAATAGGATCTTCCTTCCATGCTTGGATCAGTTTGTGGTTGTATTCATCGACGATATTTGAGTGTATTACAAGATAGATGAAGATCATGCAGAGCATCTGAGAGTAGTGCTACACACTTTGCAAGATAAAAAGTGATATGTTAAGTTGTCCAAGTGTGAGTTATGGTCGAAATAAGTGGTTTTTCTTGGTCATGTGATTTCTAGTGGTGGTATATTAGTTGATTCGTCCAAGGTCGATGTCGTGTTATAGTGGGAGACTCTTAAGTCTATTACTGAAATCAAGAGTTTTCTAGGGTTAGTTGGTTACTATATAATGTTTATAAAATGATTTTTGAAGTTATATTTGCCTTTAACTGAGTTGACTCAAAAGGATCAAGCTTATGTGTAGATTTTTCAGTGTGAAAAGAGTTTTCAAGAACTCAAGAGGAAGTTAACGTCAACGCCAATTTTGATTGGTTTGAGTCTAAGTGATTCTTTTGTCGTTTATTGTGATGCTTAGAAAATGGGTTTAGGTGGTTTGATTATGCAAAATGTGTAGTTGTTGCATATGCTTCGGGACAACTAAAGCTTCATGAGAGGAATTATCTTACTCGTGATTTAGAGTTGACAACTATGGTGTATGTGCTTAAAGTTTGAAGGAACTATCTATTTGACTTTAGATTTGAAGTGTTCAGTGATCATAGGAGTTCAAGTATGAATTCGATCAGAAGGAACATAATATGAGGCATAAGAGATGACTTGAATTTCTGAAGGATTATGATTTTAGTTTGAGCTGCCAACCTTATAGATTATCACTATGATTTAGTTAAACTTCCTTAGTAGCTAGCACCCTTAGATTTCACTGGTTTCGTGAGTGATTTCATATCATTTTATTTTTTGGATAGGCTATTTTGTGTGTATGCTCTTTGATGTGCAATTTCATGTTATAATTAGCTCATAAATATTTCTTGAATCACCTCATTTTAAAGCAATTAAAGTGTTTTTTTTTCAAGATTTAAAATTATATTTTTATAATGATGTTTCAAGAATTATTATTTTTAATTCTTTTCCAAAATATAATTTCCAATTATGTGTTTGATAGAAATTTTAGGCTTCCCAAAAATAATTGTAAAAGTAGTTTAATTTAAAATTATAAAAAATATATATATATAAATATAAATGTAAGTGATAATAATGAAAAATTAAAATTAGTTGAAAAATGTTACATTCCCACCATTAATTCTTGAAATAAATAAATAAATGTATATATATAAGACTCCTAGGATTTAAAAAGTGCTTTCGAATAATTTTTCAAAACTTAAATCAAATCAAATATAAAAATATTACATTCTCACAGTCATATATTCGGAAAAAAAAAAATTCAAACTTTAAAACAAACACACATTTGCACCTTTAGTGAGTTCATCATTCAATAAATATGTTTTAACAATTTTTTTTTACATTTTTTTTTTCAAAATATTCTAAAGTTCATTTATTCCCAGAGAGTTTCTTCATTCTTTCATTTTAGCTTTTGGACTAATATATTTTTCCATTGAAAACCCTCTCTCGAGGCAAGATCACCAATTTCAAAACAATGTTTGATTTTCCACACACTTTTAAGTATAGGGAAATGCCTAGGATTTCCATTACTTTTTGGCAGATTTCTCATATATGCTTGGAATATCACATCTTTTATGACTTTTTTTTATCAAGAACTTAGAGGTATGGTATCAAAAAATCAGAAGAATGATACATTAGATTAGAGCAGAATAACATACAAGATTCAAATGGAACAATTTTCCAAATGCTTATTATCATAACAATGCTTGTAGCAAAAAGTTTATCAAGCTACAAAACATGAAACCTCAAAATCCATAACAAAATAACAATGTACAATAATCTACTGCAACATAATCCCTGAATATGTAACCAAACTAATGACATTTCACAAAGGACTCTCACCTGGAAGGTAAGAAGGAACTCCTCTTTCAAACTTCATGCTTTTCTTCCTGCTAAAGATTCTACTAAGACTAGGCAATAAAGTTTTCTTTGAAAATGAACCCTTCCCTTTTTCCAACTTCCTTACCTCCATACTTCTTGGAGTTGAATTCTGCTTTTGAAACCTGCTTCTCCGACGAGACGAGATTGGTGTTACAGCCAATATTCGAGCCGCAGCTTCAGCTGCTTTCTCATGGTCTCTCTCGCGCCATCTTCTAAGCTCACTCTCCACAGCATTCGTTGCTGCTTCAGCCATCTCGGTCTTTCTCAACACCTCGTGCGTCATTTTCTTTATACTCTCAATCTCTTTCTGAGTTTCCTCTAACTTTTTGAGAGCCTCGATTTCACTAGTCTTTGCAGATTCGATGAGCGCTGTCGCAGAAGCCTCTTTATTGCTTGCTAGTTTATCAAACTCATCGACCATGCGGTTTAAGGAATCGAATTCCTCCCTTGATATTGTAATTCTAGCACCAGATTCAGACACTGAGTTGCGAGCAGCATTAGCCTTCTCAGTTAAGTCTTTAATCTGATCAAGAATACTCGCCTCTGCTGTTTTCGCTGCTTCTACTTCTTCGAATGCTACTTTGAGCTTCATTTCTGCATCTTCAAGCGAACGTTTGGTGAGTTCAGCTTCTACCTTCAATTCAACTGCATAGAGCTTCATATCTTCTGCTTCTCGCCGTGCCTTTTCAGTTTCATCAGACAACTGATTCAACATCAAGATCATTCTCTCAGATGAAACTCTAACTTCAGATTCTTCTGCCATGTAGATTTCAAGCTCAAACTGACATTTCTCGAGCTCATCGCGCAGATTCCTAAGAATGGATTCAGTTTTGCATTCTTTCATCCTCAATTCCGAGTGCTCTCTTTTAACATACTCCAAATCCAACCTAAGAGATTCCACCAAGCATCTAAGAGACTCTTCTTCTTCTGATAATTTCTTCAGTGATTCCTTACCATCATTAAGCACCAAGGTGAGAGTTTTCACTGATTCAAAATCTGAAGTCTTTTTATTTTCAATCTCCTTTTGAAGCACTGATATCTCACTAATTTTATCAGTAAGCTTCACTTCAAGATTTTTGGTGAGTTTCGAACTAAAATCTTTGTTTAAAGCAAGCAAGTTCTTTTCATATTCTTCAAGGCCGGATTCATACGACTGGTTCTGAACATTTTCCTCAACTAATATCTCTTTTTTCTGTTGATCGACTTCAACAGATTCAACCTTCATTTGTCGAATTGATTCTTGTACAGCTAAAATTTCATTGAAAAGTTCATGCGCCCGTTCTTCATTCGTCTCTATAGCATCTCTAGCTTCTTCAGCTTGCTTGAAAGCAGAAACTCTTGCTTCCACAGATTCCAAACACTCCTGACGAATTTTCCTCAGTTCCTGCTTCGCATCATCAAGTTCTATAATAATAGATTTATACCTCTGAACCACAGTTTCCAAAACTTCTTTCGAAGTACCACTGATCACATTAAGATTACCACTTTTTTCTTCTTTAAGCTGCATCGCTTGACTCTTTGCAGCTTCTGTCGCCTGAATCGCTAATTCACGAGATTCACTGAGAACCTTAAGTTTTTGTTTCAGATCCATAACAGTTGTTTTGGCCTTTTCAAGTTCCATCAGAACTTCAGCCTTGGTAGTTTCCGCGTTTTTCAGTTGCACCTTTAATCTGTTCAGCTCTTTCTGTGCTAAGTGAAGTTTTGTCTCCTTTGCCCAAACACTCTAATGAAACAATAAACACTTGTAAGTTGTAAATCCATAGCAGCACGATAGCGCCGTACGATAACCGAATTTGAACTAATCACTATTGTTCTGTGATACGCAATCTACCATAAAATGTTGTCAAATAATAGCGCGCTATAGTGGAAGTAGCGCTATAAGGCCTAAACCGCAATTGACAACACTGATCACAGACTCACAACATACTTTGAAAATGATAGAATTGTCGAAATTCAATGAACTAATAAAAGCATCTAAGATCACTGCATCATTATACATACTTATAAACATACAAACTTGAGGTGTAAAATACAAAAACCAGAATTACCTCAACAACAGAATAAGATTTAGATTTGGACTTCTTAATGATAGGATTTTCAACCTCACCAGAGAAAGCACCTTCATCAAATAGATAAACAGCATCTTTAACAGATTGAATCGGTGGATTAGTATCAACCTCTCCAACAACTGGTTTTGTTGAATTATGAGACTCGGTAACACTTTTCCTGATTCTAGCTACCATTGCAACTTTCTTAATACATAAAATAAATAGCCTTTGAAGTTTCAAACCAACCTGCCAAATTACAAATGTCACAATCAAGAAACTTAACAAAAAATACATCATCATCATCGTCATCTAACTCAAAATTATCACACATTTCAGATATTCATTTCAAATAATCATAAAAACAAACACCATGTAGACTATTTATACAATAACAACAACTTTGAGGTTGAAAAGCATTGGAAAATGGCAATTACCGTGATTCTCGAAATTTGAAAAAAACTTCAAAAACCCAAAAGTCTAATCATAATAATGTACCAGAAAGATTCAACCTTTGAATGAATTTACAATGAAAACAATGGAAAAATACCAAAAACAAATAAATAAACAGTGATCTTTAAATTTAAAATAGCTTGGAAATGGTGAATTTTTGTTGAAAATTTTCAGGATTTAAGAGAATTTATGGCATTAAATACAGAAATTAATCAGTGGTTAAGAATCTTGATTTCTTACACTGAAAATGAAAATATGAAAGATTGATTGGAAGACAAATGTTGCATAAGCAAGCAAAGTGAGAGAGTTTGAGTGTGTAAGATAAAAAGGCTGTATTCATGCATAATCAGTTATTATTTATTTGAATTTAATTAAAATACTCAAACTATTTCAAACATTTGAATTTTATTATAATCGCATAAAAATTACTAAAATTAAAAAATAAATAAATAAAAGGTTTAAATTGAATGTACATGAAATATAAACTTAACAAATATTATACAAGTACAGTGAATTAGTGATGTCAAACCGGCATGCCCGTTCCGTTTAGGCTTATCCCGTAAAAGTCTACGTACAAAAATGGGGCAGACGGTTAAAGTTAAGGATGCGGGCTAAAAACCTAAGTTTGTCCTGAAAAAAATGATAGTGGGGCGGGAAAAACGCGCAGGCATTGCACTATTTAAACTTTAAAATACAAAAATTTAAATAAATATATATGTCCGTAAAAGTCCACGAAAAAGAAAACGATACGGAACAGGACGAACACTTTAAAGGATAGAATCTAAATCCTTAGCCTACCCGCACTAAAATACAGACAAAACTAACATTTCCAACGACCGGACCCGTTTTACCACCTAATATGGTGATTTGTATTTCGATTGGTATATAACTAAAATATGACATTCTTTAAGATAAGGTAAAGTATGGTCAACAATTTGCTTATCTTTTACTATTTTTTAATACTAAATTTATTACTTTAAATATTTTATGAAAATAATGTTTGATGCTTGTATTTGTTTTTAATTATAATACTCTACTAATAAATTAGACTAATTGATATTGGTGAGAAAAAATTACAGTAATTAAGATATTTTTAACTTAACCCTAAGGGTTGGCCTAGTGATGGAGGTTTGGGTCTTGAGAATTTACTCCTCTCAAAATCTCAGGTTTGAATCCCTGGATGTAATCAATATTTGTGTGGGTCAGTCCATACGGAACATTGTTTTGGCTTTAAACAGAATCTCCGTTAATAGACTGTGAAATTGATCTTCTTGGATTAGTCGATTGAAAGAACAGATATTAAGATTTCAAAAAAAAAAAATCTAACTTGGTCAATTGAATTTAATCAATATGTATTAGTTGAGTTAAATAAATGTATCAAAGTTATATCTCATTAGTAATTATTTATATTTATGCATTAATTTAAATAAATTGTTTGTATTTATAAATTTTAAAAAAAAATGTCCAAAAGAAGAGATTAATTATATATATATATATATATATATATATATATATATATATATATATATATATATATATATATATATATATATATATATATATATATATATATATATATATATATATATATATATATATATATATATATATATATATATATATATATATATATATATATTGAAGTGATAAAAATAATGTTTGATACTAATATTTGTTTCTAAATACAATACTTTATTTGATAAATTTGACCATTAATATTGGTAAAAAAAGTTAGAGTAATTAAGATATTCCTCCCGCTCAAAATATAAGTTAATTTAACATATGAATCACAAAATGGATATCGACCAAAAAAAAAAGCTTAATTTTATATAATAATAGTAATAATTAAACAATTTTACTATTTGAAATCAAATAAATATTTAGGAAAAAATTATTGAAATCTAATTAAGAATTCAAAACTAGAGCAATGTTTTTAAAACTAGGGCAAATTGGTCGATTTAATCGATTGGATCAAGAATCGAAGTTGAATTTGGTCCGATCAAATTTGCAAATTTGTTAATGGGTCAAAACCAATGTAAAACTAGAAAAATCAAAATGAATCATCCAAAACGGTTCAAACCAAAGAATCAGAGTCATTTCGTAAAACTATTTAATTAAAAAATGGTTATATACTTTTTTAGTCCCCTATAAATATCTCAATTTTTATTTTTAGTCCCTATTAAAAAAATAAGATATTTTAATCCTTACAGAATTATTATGCACGTAGTTTTAGTTCCTCATGTTAAATCAATGTGTATTTTTAAATGATTATTTTACAGACATTTTTAGAATATTATAAAAAGTTTCTCGAAAAAAAAAGAACTCAAAATTTGATTTTTAAGTCGAGATTTTCATTATTTTTATCATTATATTTTGAAATTTAAAAAATTCATATTTAATTCTTTACATTAAAAAATTCAAAAATTTAGTAAATAAATATTTTATAGTATTCTAAACATTGAGAAAAAAATTATTCAAAAATTTAAAAATTTAAGGATAATTAAAACAGTTTTCAAAATTTTAGAAAACAATAAGGACTAAAATTGCTTGCATACAAAATTTTTAGAGATTAAAATTTATTATTTTTTTTAATATAGACTAAAAATGAAAATTGAGATATTTATAGGGACCAAAAACATATTTAATCCATTAAAAAAATATATAAAATTAACTTTCTTATATTATTTATAAGAAAATATATTAAAATATCAATATCAAAACTTAAAATATTTCATATTCATCAAAAAAAATTCTTAATTTTTTCTATGACCACACAAACTTCTAAGTACTATTATTATATTATTATAATTTATTTATTTATTCTAACCATATTTTATCATCATTATATTATCCTTTTTAATCGCAGTCGTCCAATTCAGTATTGATTGTCATATAACTCACATTCACTTATTGGTGTTCAATTTATATTTGGTAATTACATCCTATTTAATTTAGGTATTTTGAAGTATTTAAATTTTATTTTAGGTATTATATTATATTATATTAATTTTGGTTTGAATTGATAACTTATTTTATTCTAAATCTTTAATTTGTTCAAATTATTCTTAAATAAAAATTGAAATTAATTGTACACTTATGTTGTGTTATTATGTCTACCCATAATCTTGTTGTATTAATTTTGTAATGGATTTTTGAAAATTTTGCTTAATTAAGTTGTGAAGTTATGATTGTGTGGCATATCTATGAAATTTAGCTTCATATTATTAATTTATTTAATAGACGATTTTGTTGTAGATTTAATAGATTGTATCTAGAGGTAGAAATAGGTTGGACCAAACTAGGTTTTGTCAAGTCTGGCCTGCTAAAAAAATTCAAAATCTACGTCTGGTTTGTAACTTATCAAAGACTTATTTTTTGGCTTGAGTATGGTCTTTTTGAAGACCTAGTTAGCCTATTAGTCTTAAAAAATCTATATCATTTGAACGTATGTAAATAAGAAATTTAACTAGTGTTTAAATAGACTAGATAATCAAAAGTACAATGAGACTAAATATTTATTTTCATTTATCTATATGAATTTACCTAGTAGCATAAATTTTATGAGATGGGTTGTTTGAAAGAACTTATAAAAACACAGTATAACATTATTCGTATGATTTCTTTCAAATTATTTTCATAAGTTCTTAAATATAATTAAGTTTAACTTTTGTATTTTAATATAAGGTATAAAATACAATATAAAAACAATAAATTCATTCATATTTAATAAATAGACTAGTTTGATAGGCTTATAAGGCTTTTTGTATGGTCTGCGATCTAGCCTATTTAACTTAATAGATTTATAAAAAAACCTAAGCCTTTTCTATTTAAAAAAGGTTTGGCGTGACCTTGACCTGTGTAGACTAGGTCGTAGGTCCTGTTAGTTGGTCTGACTTATTTTCATCCCTAGTTATACCAATTGAACCTTGAATCAAAAATTTCATCAATTTGATTTTTCGATACAACTTTTAAAACATTAAATCAGGATTAAATCGATGTAAACGGTTGGTTTGATATTTAATTATCAACGATATTTATTTATATTTATATATTAATATAAATAAGTTGTTGATATTTATAACTCAACAACTTAAAAACATCATAAACAAACTATAATGGATTTGTTGTTATAGATTTAAAAGAAAAAAGGATTAACTTTCTATTTTTTGTTTTCTCAAAAATAGAAAAACTATTTCAAACTAAATTGTTAAAAACTATAAAAAAAAAAGGTAACTTTAATATTTAGTAACTTAAATATTAAATTTTACAAATGTTAACATAATAAAAATCACATAAATTTTCAAAGAAAATATGTCTCAAATATGATATATTGGGAAACTATTTAAAATTGGTATAAATTTTAATAACTTTTTAAATTTTATTTATAAAAAATAATGTTAAATATGTTTATGGTTCTCCTAAATATGTAAATTTGTGTTTTTAGTCTTCCAAAATATATCATTCAAATAATTGATCTTCCTAAAAAATTACATCCATGTTTTTTGTCTCTCTTGCAACTTAGCAATAGTTTTTACAATTTAACTACTGAACTAGCGATGGTTTTAGCTGCAATTTATTACTTAGCTATATTTTTAGAGATATTTTTAGTATTATGGATCAAAAGTGTGGATGTAAAATTTTAGGAGGACTATTTTTTAAAGAAAATATAAATACATTTAAGATATTAGGAGGATCACAAACATATTTAACCCTAAAAGATATCATAGCAATGAATACATATAATCATTTTTATGAGAAACTATTTTAACCAATTTTTTTATTTAAAAAATCACTTATTCGACTATTATGTTAGGTCATATAAGAAGTTCTTACTACTCTATTAGGCTATTATTAGGCTATTATGTTTGATATTTATAAATAAAAAAAATCATCGTCGCCTCAATAAACTACTAATAAATGCTAAGTAAGGAACCATATCCACGTTGTCAAGTTATTTGGTTTAAATTCCAGTGAAGAACACACCTTAACACTATGTCATATTAGGCATGCTATAGTTACGAATAGTAAAAGTGGCATAACGCTACAAGTGTGCCTACAATGGGAGATAGTACAGGTAAATTATAAAATACAAAAAATCCAACTTATTACGTGAAATTAAAATCCTAAGAGTTAGGCAACATAGATACAAGTGGTTCACCTTCTTCATGAACGTATCCCTCCTCTACAACGAGATTGGTCTTCGGGGTAGGAAGTTATCCTCCTTAGGAGATTTGGTTTCTTGATCAGACTTATCTTTCTCATCCACCAGTTGGGCGTCTTTTATATCTCTGAACAAGTTGCGTTCATTCAAGTCCAAGTCTAGATAAAGGTGAATCAATTGTCATTCTCTCTGAAAGGCCTTATCAATAACATTGACCACCTTTTCCTTAACATCAAATAAATTTTTTTCCTACTTTTTCTTTATCAGGGCTTCTACCTAGATATACTATTTTAAAGTTTTGAGCTCCCTTTTCACTTGGGAGAGCTTTTCTCAAAGCTTCTTGGCGGCTTCATTTTTCCTTTATGGGATTTCTTCACACCATTAAGAGAAAGTAGTGTCTCGTCATGTTCCTTAATATAGGACTTCAATGATTATTAGGTTTGGGTGACCCTCTTCCTTATGGTGTTTAGCTTGGTCTTTAGATTCACGACAAATATATTTGACCGGATATGGGCGTCTAACATTAGACACTTTGACGTTAGACCTTTTAGTATATAGATCTTTACTGAGTTTGACATCTTCCTGGACCCTACACGACTATCCATTGTATGGTTATTGGGGAAGCCAACTAAGAAATTAAAATTATTGTCCACGTAACTCATAGCGTCAAAATCGATATGTTTTCGAGGGAGGGTGTTGGTATGCTCTTTGAAGGAGCTGAATAGGTGGTTACCCTTATAGGAGATTCCTCGAGGCTTTTAGTATCCTCATCGTAGAACTTAACAGTCACTATAAGTTGGACGACTTTTCCTTTCTCACCCTGACCTTGGGATGATGCCCCTTCGACCTAACCATGTTGTGGTCTACGTGGGCAAAAAATAAATGAGGATCACCCATTCAACATACTTTTTTTTACTGTTGATCGGCTAACATCTATAGTGGCTCTTGGGATCATCAAACCACTTCCAACGCTGCTCAGATTTTGCGTGGACATATTTTATCTCAATAACATTCATAGGAGCCATCCTCTATGAAAATAAAGAAAAATAAACATTAGACAAGATAAATATTTCAACAACAATGCCTAAACAAATAATAAACTTGAACAAATAATCATAACTTTTCTTCTCACATCCGTCACGTTAATCAAACTTCATCATTTCCATATGGCTCATGATACGAAACATCTTTAGGATCTCAATGAACTCCCTCTCCAGGAGATCATAATTTGTCACATTAATCAAACATCGCCTTTGCAGGTCATATATTTTCGGAGATGTATCTCCGGAATAATATGATAAAACACACAGCAGTGTGATCACACAACCATTTTTGTTTTTCCTTACAACTCTCATTGTAAACCCTTCAATTCTCAAACCACATTTTCACTCCAAATCTCCAATCTCGTGGTTCATCACACCAAAATAAGCACACACAAAAATAGAATTTTAGGTAAAGATCATTTATTTCAAGGTGCATTGCTCTCATTAATCTTGTTTTTTGTCTAACAAATGAGTGTTTTTTCCATAAATGTATATCCGGTACGAGTATGAACTTTTTCTGGAAATGCATTTCCGATATCTGTTTGAGTTAATTTCCAATTTTGTTTTCAACAGTAGCATTTATTTGTTATTTTGTGGTAATTGTTTTTATTAGATATGGTGGACCCCGATATTTCCGTAAACAAGTTGTGCTCTTAATGTCAAAGGTGTTGTTGTGAAAGCGCTAGATATTGGCAACCAATTTAAAAATAAGCAGGAGTTTGAATCTCGTGATCGAATGCTTAAATGGATTTGTATGGAGGCCTCTGAAATAGGATTTGATGTGGTTATCAGAAGGTTTGACAATGGTCCAAATAGAAGATATGTTTTTGTTACAATGATGTGGGAAAGAAGCGGGAAATATAGACCTTCTATCTGAAATTTTAAAAGAGACGACATTGGTTCAAGAAAATGTGAGTGTCCCTTTAAGGTGTATGGTTACATGTTGGCAAACAGAAACTGAAGATTTAATGTCATATGTGATTTTCATAACCATGATTTGTGTGAAAAGTTATTCGATCATCCAATTGTGTGTCGAATCATGCTAGAAGATAAGGATTGCGTTGCCGACATGACATTGAATTCGGTTCAACAAAAATATATACTTGCACCATTGAAACGAAAAGACCCGAAAATATATCAAATATCAAACAAATGTATAATATTGTGTACCAAACTAACAAGGTGTTTGAGGGGATATAAATTATACGCAAAAAAAATTGAAACTATTAGATGATAATAATTACGTGGCTAGGTACCGAACGTGTGAGGATGAATTTATTATTAGAGATATATTTATGATTCATCATGATTCTATAAAATTGTTCAACACATTCCATAGTGTACCCATACTTGTTACAACTTACAAAACCAACAAGTATAGACTTTCATTATTGGATATGGTTGGTGTTACCTCAACGGAAAAAACATATTTTGTCGGGTTTGCATTTCTAGACAGCGAGAAATAATAGAATGCTACTTGGGCCTTAGAGGTGTATCAGGCAATGTTGAAGGACCAAAGTGATATTCTTAAAGTGATTGTTATGAATGTGATACCACCTTGATCAATTCGAATGCAAAGGTATTTCTTAATTCTTATGCATTACTTTGTAGGTATCACATAACAAAAAATGCAAGAAGTCGAGTTAAATTCCTGGCAATGACAAAAAAAATAGAGCTCGAAAATGGAAAAATCGTGAAGGCGGGTGTGGTTGTGGGAAAAAATAGATGCATGGAATCGTATGGTAAATTATTCCATAAATGAATTATATGTTGGTTTCGCTATGCATTTCAGGAAAGTGTGTGATAAGTATCTGAATTTGTTGAAATATGTTGAAAGTAAAATTCTTTACTAGGTGAGGGAAAAAAAAATTTTGCATGGACTAATAAGGTTAGACACCTTGAAAATACAACTAACTGAGTTGAGTCTGCCCATTCTACTTTGAAAAATTGGATAAGGAATAGTAAGAGCGATTTGTGTAGAGATTGAGACTTTGTGAACTAAATGATTCAAAACCAGCTTAATGAGATACAAACATCATTTGATCGAAGCATCACATTTTTTGAACACGAATTTAAAGACAACAATCTTTATTCTCGGTTGGTCGATAACATATTTCGAGCGGGTTTGAATTATGTTTTTCACGAGGCTAAACGAGTAGATAATGTAGGCTCCAATAACACAAAGTGTGGATGCACAATCGTAAAAAAAAACATATGGTTTCCTATGTGTTTGTGTTATTGCAAAAAAGGTGAAACTTGGTAGCCCGATAAGAATGAATGAGGTTTGCACTCATTGGAAGAGACTTAGGTTTAATGATGATGGTGTTATGAAAGACAGTAAATCGAATATCTCTATTTTGAACGGATGGGAATTGATAAAGAGAGATTTTTAAAAGCCATTGACAACGTGAAACTACACATGAAAGAACAATTTGGGGATATTGTTTGTCCGAAAACAACCGACTTAAAACCACCATCTCAACCGGTGAAAACAAAAAGGTGCTCTGAAGAAACTCATGTCTACACCAAATGACAATTCGACGACACGATTTCCTTCATATTTTGAACAAGTTGACAAATTTTTTCAGACTCACAACTCCAAAATCTAAACAAAAAAAGTGTTGTCAAAGAAGCTCGCATTAGCAAACCACCTATTTTGTTGCCTCCGCCAAAGATTTCATTCATTGTAGAGATGTCAGTTTTTATGTACAAATACATCGAACGGATCATCAATATCGAGGGGGTTATGACTGCGGTTATCGAGTTGTTTCAACTTTATTTGGTAAAGGAAAAGATAATAATACATTTGTCTATTATCAACTTATTCAAAAGTTGATGACTCAGATAATCATACACACAACTTTACGGAAAAAGAAAAATTCAATGAATTTTTTGAGTCTATTGCTCCTTACCTTAGCGGACTTACATCGGAGGCAAAATGGATGTGCTTATGATATAGTGTGTGTTGATCTGACATGATGCGGTTTATCAGAAAACTTTTTCTCATTTTGCACCCCACCTCAAAATTCAAATGATGGTATTATGTGTATTGGATGACTTTCAAAATCGCAACATTTTGTTTAAGTTTACATGAAAGCGGGATTCCTTATACCGCTTACATCACCGAAGTGGATCACTCATTCAACAAAAGAAGACGAGTTTTGGCCGAACCATTTTATGAAAAAGATGCAAGAGTTTGAGAAATCGAGCAACATTGAAAGAGAATCAAATTCACAAAAGTCAAAGGGGGTACTGTCCATAGATTTAGTCGATGATGAATGTTTCGATTCGTTTTACTTTCGTGTTTAGCCGGACAATAAGTGTATATAATTGTGTCTCAATATTAATGAAGTATAATATATTCAATTTGTCGTATTATTACTTAATACATTTTGATATTTTCATACTAACATTTGTACATTTGTCAAAATAAAAGTTATGTTTCAAGGGTTATGTTTTCAAACCTATTTAGGATGAACAAGATAATAAGACGCAAAATCGAAAATATATCTTCGGAAAAAACATGACAAATTTTGAATGGTTTATATTTGTCTACAACTTCTATAAACTTATGGGCTATGATTTTTTATTTATTTCACACAAACATAAAATGTATAAAATAAACATCACATGGTATATCACAAATGTCTCATTCTCTAGCGTGAACCCAGACGAAAGTTTAAGCTCACCAAGTACACCTTTCTCGCAGATCTGAAATACGATGTCCATAATCTCCTACCTTGTAGAGAAAATCAAAAAATTATAAAACTCAAGTAGCATTTACTGTCGATTAACGACGAAAGAATGATTCATTTCAACAACTCTGAGCTCAAGATGAATGCAAATGTAAGAACTATAAGGAATACATATTTTCGTTTCGAAACAAAAATTATGCTCGAGTTGGAAGTAGAGATTTCAAGATCGGTCGAAGATATTGTCTACATATTAAAGTGTAATGTTGAATTTTATATTGAAATCATCTATATAATACTTATTTTATTTTATGTATGTTAATTTTATTTAAAAAATTATTTATTTTTAATATATACTTCGACTGCGGAAATGCATCTACAAAAATATTCTAAAAATGCATCTTTAATATGTAAAAAATTCAACTTATAAAACACTATTTAAAATGACATACTTTATGTATAAATTAAATAAGTCCGAATATACATCTCTAAAAATAAAAAAATATTTTATTATTTTCGCATATTGAAAAAAAAAATTCCCATAGTTAGATTATTAAACGCCCATTTACTTGCTGAAAAAAGAAACGAATCCTCGCGCGCGTTCAATCTTAAATGCAAAAAGAAGGAAAAACATAAAAGCACTGTTATTGGCGCTTAAACCAAAACCCCAAATCATTTTTTTTCCCTCCTTTCATTTCATTCCACGTCATATTTCACCATTCTCTTCAATTCGCACAACATTCAGAACTAACCGAGTAACCGAAAATTTAGGGTTCAATCAATCACGAATATGACGAAGGTTACGAAAAGAGTCGACGCCGCCGATTCCGCTTCTGTTCTCATTCGTGCCAAAGATGGCAGTGCTTTCGCCAAATGGTTCGTTATTCCTTTTCATTTTTATGCTCAATGTTCAACTTTTTGGTTACTAATTTGGATTTTTTGTTGTTGAAAATCTCAGTGATGAGTGTAAGAAGAATGTTCCAGTTGCACTTATTAGCATGCATGATTGTAGCCTTGAAGCCAAAATCAAAATGAATCTCGGTAATCTTTGTTATTCAGAACTCTATTTTTGGTTTAATTTGAATTTAAAATGATAATCAGTGGTTAATTTTTGCTAATTGTTTGTTTAGATTCTCATGTTGTTGAACAAGCTGCTGCTGAAGCGAAGAAACCCGAGAGGTGGATTTTTAACCTAATTTGTTTTTGTGATAATTTGAATTTGCTTGAATTGGTTTCTGATTAGGTTTTTTTTTTTTTGAAATTTTTTAGGAAGAAGCCTAGTACTAAAGAACCAGCTCCAAAAAAGGCTAAGGGTGGGAAAGATAAGAAAGAGAAGAAGGTTAAGGATCCAAACATGCCCAAACGTCCTGCTACTGCTTTCTTTGTCTTTATGTAAGGGTTTGCTATGTTAATGTTGTTTGTGGTGTTTTGGTTTTGGTTCTGTTGTAGGGTTTTTGTTGATTGTTTTTATTTGATTCAGGGATGATTTTAGAAAAACTTTTAAGGAGGCTAATCCTGATTCTAAGGATGTTAAAAGGGTAATGAAAACTTGTTTACTTGAATTGTGTGTTTCTAGTGTTTTAGTTAAGGGTTGATTATTGATTAGACTGTTTTTTCTGGACATTATAGGTTGCTAAGGAAGGGGGTGAGAAGTGGAAGTCTTTGACTGATGAAGTGAGTTAATTTAAGATGTTAAGAATTTTGTTCAAGTGCTTCTATGGTTTAGATTTTTGTAATGTGATGTTGATCAAATGCTGTGATGCTTGTTGATGATTTAGGAGAAGAAACCTTATTTGGATAGAGTTGCTGAACTCAAGGCAGAATATGAGAAGGCTATGGAAGCTTATAATGCTGGTGAAAAAGAAGTATGTTTCCTTTGTGTTTTTCAGTGTTTTATAATATACTCTCTTTTGGTTATTTTCTTTTCTTAAGCTGTTGATGTTTTTTCAGGATCAAGAAGCATCTGATAAGTCTAATAAGGAAGCACCTGCTGCAGAAGAGGTGGAAGAGTTAACTGATGAAGAGTAGAAGTAGATTTGTGCTCATCATACCTGAATACTATGTTGAAATGACCAGTTGACCTAGTCTAAAATTGTATATTTTGGAATGCTTTTAGTTTATATTTTGGTGCTGTTGATTGGAGAAGATGCATCTTGGAAAATTACCAATTCTATGCTAGTTTTATTTCTTCAATTGTTTTTTTGCCTTCTATTTTTATTTCCTTCTGATCATGCATATTGATTCCAAATGTTTTCAAATGATTATCCAAAAACACTTTAGCATTGATGTTAACCAAGTAAGCAAGGTCCACACAAGTATTGTGGTTGGTTTGCTACATTATTTGAATTTGCCCTCATAATATACAAAACATGAATAAAAACATAAGATGAACTATCTTTTGCTTCAAATCTGAAATATGATGTAAAAATGAATACATAGTTTATTCAAAACAATATTGAATTGGAAATTGAACTAAACAATAAGCATTATGCTGTTCAACCTTGAAATGAAAGATTTAAATAAAGTTGGAGCCTAATCTATCTCGTGTTATCATGGGCACAAGGCACGAAAATATCTGATAATTTAGTCAGCATCTTGCTGGCCTGTTGTCCCTTACATCTTTACCTTGCATAGTTGCAAGGGTTTCCCTTATAAGCACAAATTGTGGGCATAAAAGCAGCTGGTGGAAAGATGTTGAAAGGTCTAGTATGTGGAATTTCTCCACACAGCCTGTTATTCCACTTATAGATACATCAAGCCATTGTAGGTTCTGCAACTGACCTATACTTTGAAGGGATGTTACCCAATATGTGATTTCTTGAAATCTCCAATCTCACAAGTTGTATCAAATTTGAAATATAAACTGGGATTTAACCTGATAGATTGTTGCTTCCCAAGATTAGTACCTTCTAACTTGACCCTTCTGCAAATTCTGGAATGTGACCAGAAATGAAATTGTTAGAGACATCAATTACACCAAAGAGCTGCTTGTCATGTTATTTATGAATGCCGACAACAAACCGATCAAAAGATTTGAATGCAAATCTATTGAAGACAACCCAGATGGCAATTTTATCTTAGAAATATCAAACCTCAGACTGGTTGTTTGAGAGCTTGACATCTTGCAAACTGGACATATTTGTGAGGACGTTTGAGATACCATTTACACCCGGCTAGACGCAGTCTCTGAGTTGCTTGCTTCTGATCCATTCAGGAACACTTCCAATGCTGGGATTATTATAAGACAGGTCTATAGACAAAAGGGAAGGAATACCCTTGATAGGAATCGCCGGTAAGGGATCCAAGAGGCCATTTCTAGACAGATTAAGGTGCCAAAGTTTCTGCAATTTCGATATGGATAGTTGAAGATGTCCTCTTAGCTTATTGCCACTAAGTTGAAGACTTGTCAGTGATTTCAGGTTTCCTTTTTGATCCGAAATGTTTCCTATGAGCTTGTTATAACTCATAGACAAGTCTACAAGATTCACAAGGCTGAACAACGAAATCGGTAGAAAATAATAAAATGATAGTAGTTCATTTTGAAGAGGTCAATTTCATTAAGAACTCGGTAGAAAATAATAAAATGACATAAAGTTTGCTCTAATAATACAAGTACTAACTTCTTGTATAATAATGAACTAAAATATCTGGTGTCCCGACGGCTTAAACAATTTGCAAAAATGGATTACAATAGATATGTAAAATAATCGTCTACAAAACCTTAAACCACTAAGAAATGTTTACAAAAAACTACACTCGGCTTCAACAAAATCTAAATTACTGTGCTTTTGGGTTGCCTTTCTTTGCATTTCCCTTCTTAAAAGACTTTTTCTGAGGTTTCAATTTGTTGCTAGATGAAGCCTTGGATTTATCACTCTTCCTGTTTTTCTCTTTCTTCACATTGTGCACTGTGACAGCCTAGAATATAGAGTACAGTTATGAAAAGAACAAAAAAAACAGCTAGCAAAACATGATAACAATGGAAATCAATGTACCTTGTTAACGTTGAGTATATCATGGTTATTCTTGGACATGATCTTGTTCAATATTTTTTCAGTTTGCTCTCTCTCCAGTGACCCGATCCCTGTTCCTTCTGCTACCGGCAAGAACTAGATGAAAAGAGAACAAAAGGAAGCTAATCAATCAATTTAATGAAAGATAACCGCTTCTACACATGATAATATATCTTCTTTTACATGGATAAGATTAAGATAAGCTCATTTCTGCATAAGTATTGTTCATACCTTTCGGTATTTTCCCTTATGTTGTGCAGGCTTTTCTCCTGGCAATTTCTTGTCAAATTTCCCACCGCTAGCTGTGGCAGTTGCTGCAATTCCTGCTACATTGCCCAATTCATCCTTGGTAGCTTTCTTTGGTGCTGCCTGGGTTCCAGTTATGGGCAAAGATGTAGCGGCCAACTGAACATGGCTGCATGAGAAATTAATTAGATCTCGTTCCACGCTGTTTGTTACAGTCTTTCAGGTGCATAACAATGCAAAGAGATTAGAGCGAGGGTTGCAACAGATTAGCATGATTAGTTTCTATGTAACAACTTCTTTTGACCAGCTAGTGTCTTTTGCATATTGAGCACTGTATCAAATCTACTATGTAATTGGTTTGTTTCTTCCCACACGATGAGCAAATGATAGCGTTTTCAATTTGGCCATGACAATATGTACTACACATGATTTTAACTAGTTACAAAAATGTGTACTTATTTTAAGGATCTAGGTAGATTGGCTCCTTCTCTTCCTATGTAAGTTGACAAAACCTAAAACATAATTAATTTGACACATAGCAGCAACTAAAGTGAAACCCAAAATATGGCAATCAAACATGCACTTTTGACGCATGAGAACATCAAATTTGGCACCCACTCACGTCTCTAAACACCACTTTTCTATCTTTATCTCAATTTTATGTTTCAAAACTCATCAAAGCTAAGTTTCTTTGTTTGTCCAGAATGGCTACTTGTACTCATGAGAAATGGAATGCAAACACTTCATTGTCAAATATTTATAGAGAAAACAAGAATTACTAGAAGAATTCTATTTAGCTATTTAAATTTAGCAACGAGGTAAAGTTGTTCTAGGTTTTAATGGAACAAAAAAAAATGGAGTATCAATTTTAGATATAAAAGAAGGTTTTTTTTTTAATTCTCTTTGATAGTATGTTGGACTTTATCAGCATGGGAGGTTACTTATGTTAGGAAAAATAGAGGGATGTCAATTGCATTCACACAAACCTCAAGACATATTATAATAACATTTTTTAGAAGCAAGATTATAATAACGTTTCTATACAATAAACTGCATGCACAAGTACGAGCATATGATAATGGATATCTACAAATAGAATTCCATCATGCAACAAAAACCTCAAGGCTAGTTGTAAATAGTTTAGAGAGCAACCTGGGTAAAGCCCCAAACTTTGCAGCATTCTTCAAGTTTTGTAGCCGGTTTTTCTCCTGTTTATCGACTCTTCCCTTTTTGTTTTCTCTTCTTTTGGCAAAAGGATCCTCATCTGGATCTGCAAAATGTTACAATACCATTATCGATATAGCACCTTATTTTAGAGTACAAACAAAACAGTAAAAATGGGCAGTATGAATTTTGTATGCACTCTTGAAAAGCAAAAAATATACTGTTAAAGAAGTCAGAAAAATAATAGCAATAGGTTCTCCAGTATCATTTGTAAGTGGTTGAAGTAAATACATGTAAAACTTCAATTGAATTTCATCTAGATTATCACTAACACAAATATTTATGCCCAACATGCAGGATGCAAAATTTAGTACGAAAAAGATAAATCACCCTGCAAATAATTAATATCTAAAGACCAGAGATTCAAATTTTGAAGTCATAACCGATGGATGTACTACTCTTGATTGAAAGCTAAGAAGGTCACTGTCATGTTTTTATTAATCATTCGCAACCACATAGAAAAATAAAAGCAGCACTGGTGAGGAAATGCATATATTCAATTACTTACCGTCAGTTGGTTTAGCGTCAATAATAGGTATAGCTTCTTCATCATTGGCACGGTCATAGCCATGTCTATGTTTCCACGTTCCAGATTGTTCATCAAAAACAACTTTGTCCTTCTTCCTATTCTTAATGCCTGCATAATAATATAGAAAGGAAAAAACTTAAAAGCAAGTCTAAGCCCAAATGACATCAGAAAACTTAAACAACATCAAGAATTAATGTAATGTGCAGCACAAGTAACCTTTCTTTTGGGCAAAAGTTTCCCATTTGGTAGGAGGCTTAGGCCTTGGAAACTGAAAACATTACAAGACTTAATGAGCAAATGACTTGATTGATTAATAGCAATAATAACAATAACAATGAGACTGAACAGAGAAAGAAGGATTAATACATGTTTTTCTCTGGGTAATCTGGTAGTTGGTGGAGGCAATTTAACAAGAGGTCCGTCTATATCTTCAGTTGATGGCAAAGTAAAGAGAGAATCAGCAATAGCTTGAACTAACTCAGTACCTTTCTGCAAACACTCGTTCACAAGTTCAACCCTAATAAATTAATCAGCGTTAGAAAAAATAACATGAAATGCAGCATGGATTAAAAATCGAAAATCAAAAATAACAATGATAAGAATAATAAGAACCTGGATTGTTGGGAGGGAAAGGCGTGATGAGAATCGAACGCCATTAGGTTACCGAGGTCGACCTCGAAGATTTTCTCGCCTTCCATCTCCATCAGAGTTCAAACGAAACACAGAACCCTAAATGGTTAAGGAAGGATGGAGAAGAAGAATATAAATTCACAGTTCGAACCAGCGGCTTGGTTCGGTTTCAGTGGCGGCTGCTGGGTTAAACCAGCGGCGTCGTTCAGTTTCAGTGACGGCTGCTAGGTTAAAGGGAAGGGAAGAACTTAATCTTTGCAAACTAACGTGATGAAATAAGACTGAATTATTTTGTAGTAATAAAACTAAAGAGTATAAATTGAATTATTTTGTAGTAGGCTAGAGATTTTATTTATAAATGATAATCATAGCATTACATTTTTTACTGATATTGTATATAAAAATTTAATCTACATTGCTTTATTGAAACAAAAAACTACTTTTTTTTTTCCTCGGAAAAATCTTACATAGTATATTAGATTATTGAGGTTGACATTCAAGATGTTTTTGTCTTTCATCTCCATCTACTTCAAAGTTCAAATGAATCAAATGATCTTAAATGGTTAAGGAAAGATGGTGAAGAAGAACTATAAATTCACAATACGATTTTCACTCTTAACATAGCGTTGACTTTATAATCATTCAGAAATAACGTTGACTTTGTAATCATTTGGAACATATCGCTGATTTTGTAATCATTCAAAACATAACGTCGAATTTGTAATCATTCGAAACATAACGTCGAATTTGTAATCATTTAAAAAATAACATCAACTTTGTAATCATTCGAAACATGACGTCAACTTTGTAATCATTTGAAACATAACGTCGACTCTGTTTTCATTTGAAATATAACGCCAACTTTACTATCGAGCTTACCATAAAAATAATTAATAAATTATAGGTGTTTACTCATTCTGCCTAAAAATAAAAAATACCGACAAAATAGAAGTTTCAAAAATTTGTCAAACTAACATATTTGGTTTCATGGTGGACAAACGAAACATTAGCTTAAAAACAATATAAAAATGTAGTTATTTCATTTAAAATAATTAATCAAAAGCCTAAGAAATTGAACGCATAATACGATAACATAAATTTCAAAGCGACATGAATAGATACGGACTACATAGCAAACGAAATGAAGAGACATATTTTGCAAAAAACATAAATGGAGATTAACGAGATTGAACATACAAAATGAAGTTTCGTTTCTTATGGTTGTTGTTGTGTGTGAAGATACAAAAATAAGGTTAATGTTTGGAGTAATAAACCTAACGCAAATTCATAAATAAATGTGAAGAAAGTACAGTAAGGAAAAGGATGAAAAGAGAAAGAAAATATGCTTATAGTGGTGATAATGTTGATTGAGTGAGGAGAATGGAGAAAACGGTGAGGGGATGAGAAAATCTTAATCGGAAGAGATTGGGAAGAAATAAAGAATTAAAGGAATGAAAGAGATAGAGAGAAAGAGAGAAAAAGGTGTAATGAGTAAACTTATAAAAAAAATTATTTATCATGCTTTGGGTCTATTTTAGTGCTTAACTTTTAAAAATATTACTTTTTTGTTCCTTAGTTATTCAAGTCGTCTTATGTGCGATCGTATTGTCTATTTTTTAATAACGGTGTTTATATTGACTTACATGACATCCTAGTTGAATAATATGCTATCACTCTCATCATATTCACTGGATTTCGTCATCAATATGAACTCTAAATCTAAATCTGTCACGCAATAACAACCAAAATAACGATTAAGAACTCTACAACAACACTCAACAACGACTCGACGACTCAACTACTTGGTCAGACGGATTGACCTGCTCTTATACCACTTTGTAACACCCAAAATAATCCCCATAAAATTTCAATTTAAAATCAGAGTAATTAAAATTTAAAACTAAAATTTGAGTGATACATTCACTTCCAAAACATTGCTCAATTGATATGTAACACATAAGTATACTTGCAGCAGTAATCTCAAAAGAAAACATAAAAATAAAGATTCAATAACAACATGTTTTTCTTAAAAATATATAAATACGAAAATATCATTCATCATTCCCGACACCCCAAAGTACGCATTAGAGCCGACTCCTCAAACGCGAAGTGCACCAACTTCACCGACTGTGGAATCTACTATTCCTGATCACCTGCACCTTACTAACACAAGGTTAACATTAAAATAGAAGGGATGAGATACTTACACCAACAAAAGGGGAAAATAATACAAATAAGAGATAAGCATCATCAAATATTCACCATTTATCATCAATCAACAATTAAACAATCACACTGAAACACATAATAATATTATGCACACAAAAAACAATCAATGCAAATGAGACTTCACCGGACTCAATGCATGTGGTATAATTTAACGATCCTTATTTCGTGATCTAGTTCTCGTCGGAACTCTCGACCCCTGTTTCATGGTCCAATATGATCCCTCTTTCATGATCACACCCACGACCCCTGCTTCAAGGTCACGTGTGATCTCTATTTCATGATCGCACCAACAAAGTTTTCCTTTGGAATTTGGATGGATATTGTTACCCTACCTTGGTACATCATCCCTAACTATGCACATGTCGTTCACCATCAATGGCAATATGCAATGTCTATAACAACATCAACAACAACATACAATCAACAACTACAACAACAATTAACAACATCAACAACATGTAACAACAACTCTAACAACATATAACAACTACTAACTCATGTAACAACGGCAACAACAACACATAACAACATCAATACACATATATACATGTTACTCATGTTCTTACAAAGTTATTTTCAATATCTTGTAAACACAAGCTCGTAACCCTTTAATACATGTCTTTAACGCCACTACATCAATCTCAATCCATTATTGTATTAAATAAAAGGTTTTATGGATTTTTTTCAAAATAAAATAATTTATTTTTCTTCAGGTCTCGCTAAACGACCTTCTACTCGCGAAGCGCGCGACTCTCTACCTGGAAGGGTCAAAATTTCCCAAACGCTCGCTAAGCGAGCTACCTCTCACTAAGCGAGAAACGCGATTCTGCAGAATTTCCTCTACAAACTCAACCCAATTCTGCTGCAATTTCTCTTCCCCAAAACCTTCATAATTCTAGAAAAATACAGAAAATCCTTCATTCTTCCTACAATTAATCATATAATTCAAATAGTTCCAGCAATTCCAACAATTCCTAATTGTTCCATCATACTTTTCATCAAATTTTCCTCAATCCTCATGGATTCCCATCTAACAATCTTATGCTCATTACTCATATTATAATACCCTTGAGAGATGAAAGAAATCTCACTTTTACCTTAATTCGATGGACGATTTCTCTCACTTGTCGGAATTATCCTCTTCTAGCTCTTGCCCTTGTACCTTATTCTTCCTTCCTCTGCTCAAGCTTTCTCAATTCACGATAGTTTTCCACGAACTAACTTCCTTTTTTCCTAAATTCCCAACATAATCATTAGACCCCAACTAAGGATTTCCCATCTTGCCCTCACTATTTCATCGCCTAATTACCAGTCTATCATTTCTCTTCATATTCCCATTTTAATATAATATACATTATTTAAATTCATATAAATTAGAATATCATCATCCTTCCTTCAACACACCACCAATTTCACACAACACACAATAATTAAATAAATAACTGGGGCGTTACAACTCTCCCCATTTAGAATGTTTTCGTCCTCGAAAACTTACCTTATGTGAATAAACTCAGATACGACTCTCGCATCTATCTCTCCACTTCCTAAGTCATGTTTCCACCGATAGCTCCTCCCCACACCACCTTTACGAGAATAATTTATTTTCCTCTCAACTGCTTTACCTCGCAATCATCGATATGTTCTAGTAGTGCTTCAACCGTAATATTATCTTTTACCTCAACTTCATCCATCGGTATCACATGTGACGGATCCGGAACATACTTTCGAAGCTACGAAACATGGAATACATCATGCAAATTTGATAATCGCGGTGGCAACGCCACTCCATAAGCAACAGATCAAACTCTTGCAGAAATCTGGTACGGACCAATAAATCAAGGAGTAAGCTTTATCGATTTCAAAGCTCGCCCAACACTGATCACCCGAGTAACCCTGAAAAACACATTATTTCCTTCTTGAAATACAAGATTTTTCCTCCTTTTGTCGTGATAACTCTTCTGCCTGCTCTGTGAAGTTCTCATATTGTCTCGAATAAACTTCACCATCTCAGTAGTGTACTGCACGATATCAGGTCCAAGTACAAAACTTTTGTCAGACTCATGCCAACATAAGGGTGTTCGACATCTTCGACCATAAAGTGCTTCAAAAGACGCCATTCAGATATTGGGATGATAATTGTTATTATAAGTAAAGTCGATCAACGATAAATGAATATCCCGAGCACTTCTTGTTCAAACACCCAAGCCCTTCACAAATCTTCAAACGATTGTATAACATTCTTTGTCTTCCCGTTAGTCTGTGGATGATAAGTTGAACTCAACTTTAACTTCGAACCTAATGCATCTTGCAAGCTCTCCCAAAATCTAGAAGTAAATCTCAAATCTCTATCAGACACAATACTCAAAGGAATCCCATGTAACCTCATAATCACATTGGCATATATCACTGCCAATTTATACAAGGAAAAAGTAATACCAATCAGAATAAAATGTGTTGACTTCGTCAATCTATCAACAATTACCCAAATAGCACCATTCCCTTCAGAGTATTGGGTAACCCCGTAACGAAATCCATCGAGATACTATCCCATTTCCATTATGGGACATCCAACGGTTGCATCAAACCAACAAGGTTCCTGATGTTCTACTTTCGACTTCTGACAAGTCAAACAAGCATAGACAAACTGAGCCACATCACGCTTCACCCCAAACCACCAAAATATCCTTTTCAAATCTTGATACATTTTTGTAGCTCCCAGATGAATACTCGTACGACTTTTATCTCCCTCTTCAAGAATCATTCTCTTCAATTCGAGGTCATCAGGAATAGAAATATGCCCACGAAACCTTAATATTCCATGCTCATCGAATCATAATTCATTACCCCTAGCCGGTTCTTCACTGACCATCAAGTCTACCAATTTCACATCCGACTTCTGGCTCTCCCGTATACGAACAAGAAAGTCATTGTTAACCTTCAACATTCCCAACATAATATTGTGAGGTATCTTCTCGTAACCCAAACTAATATCTCTAAATTGTTTGATCAATTTTAAATCTCTAGCCATCATAATCGACATATGCAATGTCTTCCAACTTAAGGCATCAGTTACAACATTGGCTTTACCGGGATGATAATTTAAACTAAAATCATAGTCCTTCAAGAATTCCAACCAATGCCTCTGCCTCATATTTAACTCTTTTTGGTCAAAAAGATACTTCAAACTCTTATGATCACTGTATACTTCAAATCTCGAACCATACAGATAATTTCTCCAAATCTTTAATACAAATACCATGATTTCTAGTTCCAAATCATGGGTAGGATTATTTCTCTCATGATTTCTCAACTGTTGTGAAGCATATGCCACCACTCGATCGTATTGCATTGACACCCCACCCAAAGCCATCAGAGAAGCATCACAATAAACCACAAATGGTTCATCTGGTTTAGGTAAAATTAAAACCGGAGTGATAGTCAACCTCTTATTTAGCCTAATGAAACTCTGTTCACACTCGGCGTCCCACACAAACGCCTTATCCTTACAAGTTAATTGAGTCAATGGAAGTGCCAACTTTGAAAAACCTTCAATGAATTTTCGATAATAACCATCTAACCCCATAAAGCTTTTAATTTCCATCACCGACTTCAAAGTCTCCCATTGTAGAACTGCATCTACCTTGGATAGATCCACAACAATCCCTCCTCCCGAAATTACATGGCCAAGAAAACTCACTTTCTTCAGCCAAAACTCGCACTTCGATAACTTATCATACAACTTTTTCTTTTTCAACACTTGCAACACTATCCGCAAATGTTCGACATGCTCTTCTTCTGATTTAGAGTAGATGAGATTATAATTCATAAAGACAACAACAAACTGATTTAAATAGTCATGGAAAATCTGATTCATATATTCCATGAATACTCCATGTGCATTAGTAACTCCAAACAACATATTGTCTATACCGAGTCCTAAAAGCTGTTTTGTGTGCATCTTCATCTTTTACTCTTATCTGATGGTAACCCGATCACAAGTCAATCTTTCTAAACACACGAGCACCTACCAAATGATCTGTCAGATCATTTATCCTTGGAAGTGGATACTTGTTCTTAATTGTCACTTTATTTAGCAATTTATAGTTAATGCATAATCTCATACTACTGTCTTTCCTTTTCACTAATAATACCAGAGCTCCCCAAGGCGACACACCCGACCTTACAAACTTCTTTTCTAACAGTTCCTCTAATTGTTTCTTCAAATCAGATAATTCAGAACCTGACATACAATATGGTGCCATTGAAATAGCTTTAGTTTCTGACACAAGATAAATACTGAATTGCACTTCTCACTGGCGATACATCCACAATATCATATGGGAACACTTCCGAAAATTCTCTTACTACTTGCAATTCACCAATCGCTATTTCATTTTCCACCGATAAATATGCAAACGAGATGTCATTAATAAATCAAGATGTCGTCAATAAATACCATAATAAACTTATCCATATAAGAATGGAAAATAGGGTTCATAACTCCATAAACACACCTGACGCATTAGACACTCTGAATGGCATCACTGCGTATTCGTAATATCCATAGTGAGCTCTGAACGTAGTCTTCTGAATATCATTTTCCTTTACCCGAATCTTATGATAACCCGACCTCAAATTAATTTTACTGAAAACATGAGCCCCAACCAGCTGATCCATTTAATCGTCAATCCTCAGAAGTATATACTTATTCTTAATGGTCACTTTATTCAACTAATGATAACCAATACATGGGCGCATACTACCATCCTTCTTCTTCACCAATAACACTGGAGCTCCCCACGGTGACACGTTCAACCTAATAAACTTCTTATCAAGCAACCCTTCAATCTATGATTTTAATTCTGCCAACTCCGATGCAGACATCTTGTACGACGCCATAGAAATAGGTCTTGTACCAGAAACAAGATCAATGGTGAACTCAACTTCTCTTATCGGAGGTAACTCTGTAATCTCATCAGGGAACACTTCAGGAAATTCACTCACCACTGGGAATTATCCAACCGGTGTCTTGTCCCCTACAGACAACAAAGCAAACATCGCAAACATCTTAGCTTCATCCTCTAACAACACCCTCAACTCCCTGGTAGTTAACGAATTTGCCAATGCTTCCTCCTCAGGAGTAAGAAACAACAACGTCTTCCTAAAGCAATCAATGTAGACTCGGTTGAATTCCAACCAATTCATTCCCAAAATAACATCTAGATTACCGAGTGGCAAACAAATCAAGTCCACTCCGAAATCCCTATCAAAGATAATCAATAGAGATTTCAAACACACTAAGGAAGTAACCCAAAAACCAATAGATGAAGTTTCAATAGGCATTATCCGATATAAACTATATGGCACAATTCCTAATCTCTTCACACAATCCACAAAAATAAACGAGTGGGTTGCACCCATGTCAATAATAGCAATCAAATGAATGTCATTAATGAAACAAGTATTTTTGATGGAACGCTCTTCATAGGTGGATTGGGTTCCCACCAAGGCAAACACTTTTCAACTTGTCTAAGACTTCTTCGACATTTCGCAGTGTGTTGATATGACACTGCTCACCACAATTGTAGCAAGTGGGCACATTAGTGCTGTAATCTGCCACGACAATACCTGGTCGCCCACACTTGAAGCATTTTCTCACTTCAGTCGTACATTCATTAACAGGGTGACCCGTGTTACCACATCTGAAGCACTTTGTGGGATTGGGAACCACCCCTCCCCCACTTGGCTTCTTGCCAACAACAAGTTTTTGTTTTCCTTTATCAGTTAGAGAACTATACGACATACCCCCAAACCTCTGCTTACCCTTCCGATCATTCATTGCCTTGTAATGAGTAATCTGAGCCCTGTTATCATTGTCATAAATTATGCTTCTGCTTACCAGCTCTGAATAGTTTTTGATCTTCTAACAAGCAATGCCCTGTTTGATCTCAGGATGCAGCCCGTTCTCAAACTTCAAACACTTCAAAGTCATAGTCTTTTCAGTATTGTAATGAGCATAATAGTTTACCAACTATTCAAACCGAGCAACATATTCAACCACAATCATGCTACCCTGTTTCAGCTCTAAGAATTCCACCTCTCTTGCACTACAAATATCTTCTGGAAAAATACTTCTCCAAAAACTCAGCCCGCGACACTACCCAGGTAATATTCGTACCTACATCTTCAAACCTATGACGACTATTGTCCCACCAGACTTCAACTTTTCCTTCCAGTATATGAGTACCAAATCTTACTTTTTGAGCATCACTGCATCCCATGGTCCTGAAGATCTTTTTCAACAACCTTCAGTCATTTATATGAAGCCTCAGGATCAAGAATACCCCTTCATACGTAGACGTCTTGTTGCTTCGGAACTGGTATAAGTCACAGAATTGCGTATCACCAGCAGTTGGGCCAATGTTCTCTACAACCTGTCTCATAGTTTACATAACAACAACAAGAGCAACATCATTCCTTCATGTTATACAATTCAATAATTAACACAAGGTTATGACACATAATCTACTCCTAATTTAAGGATAAACTATACAATTATACCTGGCCGGTTGGACCGACCTGCTTTGATATCAATTGTAACACCCTATTTTCCCAATTACAAAATATGGTAAAATAATAAGAAAAATATCATAGTTTTTAACAAAAGTAGGATGCCACATCATTCTTAAAATAAAA
This sequence comes from Lathyrus aphaca, assembly GCA_963966055.1. Classification (NCBI taxonomy): domain Eukaryota; kingdom Viridiplantae; phylum Streptophyta; class Magnoliopsida; order Fabales; family Fabaceae; genus Lathyrus; species Lathyrus aphaca. The sequence goes on from OZ014523.1 coordinate 11,626,335, forward strand.
CACGAATTCTCAATCACTTCATTCATTACTTTATCATTAAAGAATGAAAACGACGAAAATCATTGTTATTAAACATCGCGATAGACTTGCCAAAATAAACCGAAACTCCACGTAAAACCGTGGTCTTCAAAAGTCATAAACCAAAACTATATGTAACAAAATTCAATACAAATAACAAATGCAAATGAAATAAATTCCCAAAATCCCATGTTACGTATAAAAGCGACTCCTGAGACTCGATCAAGCAACACTCAATCCATGTACAACTCAAGTACCTGGATTATCTGTACTTTCAGGGAATCACATACACATCAAACAAGAAAGGGGTGAGAACTACATTCAATAGATAACAATGTATAACACATGCTAAGAAGTAGTACTCACACACCCATACAATCATTAAGTAATCACAACACACATGCCACTTCAAGTTTCAATCCATACACACATCATAATGCACAGTGACTCCATGACTTGACCCAATGCATGTGGTACCAAAACACGATTCATTCAATCGAACCCGATTCCCAAACAATCTGGATAATTCGCATACACTCCACCAAGCAACAAATTATCTAACAATGACTCCATAATGTTATTTACTTTAAGTTTCCTTTTTTCTAAACGACGATATTTTTTCTCTATATTCATCACATAATTTACTTTGTCAAAAGAAACATTTCCTTCCAACAATGTCTTTGTATGATTCTCAAAATCAAGATTACAAGTATGGTTGATATTTCTCTTTAGACTCAATTTCCTTGACTTCATCCACCTCGTCAGTTGTTGTACTCTATAGCCGAGAAACACCTGCTTGTTTAAGTGTTTTGATCCCAGTCTAGGATCATGTCACCTTGCATCCTTCCACATCAAATATAATCGATAACACCATGTTCCTCAAATATTGTTTATGACATGTTGGCTACTAAAACAACTAACTTCTAAGATGTTATTCTACATTTAAGTTAGGTCAAGATATTTCATAATTGTTATGTTCATAAACAATAAATGGAATGAGGATAGGAAGTGATTGTTGTGGTTATGAGCTTCAACACTCAAGTGAGTATATGAGGAAGAAGAGTGAATTAAAATTGTGATTGCCACCTCAAGAAAAAACCTTAGTGGTTCTCAAACCATCACATCTTCACCTTTGAAATTTCAAAATTCTCTTGGAACTTAAGTGTATGTGTCGAATTAGCTGAACATATGATTGAAGATCATTAAGGAGAATAGGATGGGTTACAAATTAAATTTTGAGCCTTATATCCTTTGTTTCTAAAAATTATGAATCATACCATGTTACAACCCTTAAAATATCTAATTGAAGCAAGGCTTACTTTGAAAGCATATTGCAGCAACATTATATTAAACGGATTCCTAAGATCTTTGTTAATCATCTTCTTTTGTATCATGCTCTTGCATCACCATTTTCATTGTCTTGACCAACATTGTGTCGGACTGTTAATACATTCAGTGAACATCATAGCGTTGTTTCAATAAACAACTTTAGATTTCAAAACTTGCATTAGCATTGCATTAGAATTATCATTTTTAAGGAACAATTTTATTTGAAAATTAACATTTAGCATCTCAAGAGTACAATGAAGCTAACCACTCAGAGTCAGTTAATCAAGGGCATTGTGCTTAAAAGTTCAAAATAGAAGGGCATGTCGTATCGAAGTCATCTTATGGTAAGACTGCTTCAAAACTCGTATTACGATGAATCTCTTCAAATACCCAACAGATTAGAGCAAGATAGGCTACAAAGGTGTAAGTCCTCTACATACTTTCAATTTTCTCAAGCAAATCTTGTCGTACATCATCAACTGTTTCCTTTAACATGAGTTTCAGGATATCATGATACCATAATATCTTGTCCAATAACCTTTTCTCTTGACAAGAAGCTTTGTTGCAAAAAAACATAAATTTTCCCTCAACCTCCATCAAACCTTCACCAAAGTTTTCACCTTTTTCACTAAAAACACTCACAAAATCCATTAGTAAGCCGCCTAAAGCTTCACCATACCTCAAAAAACTAAGGTTAGTAAAGGCTCTTTCACACCCCAATTTTTTTTGTTTATAATTATAACATTAAAATCATCAGAGCAACTTGTTAATAACATAAAAATGATTAATATGTTCATAACATGAACTTGACATATTTGTTCATAACAGAAAAATAACAACTTTTTCATAAACATCACTACCCATAACAGCAAAATAACAACTTGTTCATATAACGCTTTGATTATAACTATTCTTGAGATGGTTGGGTAGGTTGGGATGATTGTGATAAACTCATGGCTCCACACGTATGGCAAGTAACTATTGTAAGCTTTATAGAAGGCACATGTGAATTTTTAGGCTCATCATTGAGCTTGTTTCACATCTTTTCAGGACGATCAATTGCCCTTCTCATCATTGGTGTATTAAATCTTAATTAATCATATAAAGACCACAATTATGGCTCATTGTTAGGGTAGATTATATGTGAGTAAGTGTTCTTAAAAGTATATTTCCTTCACACACAAAAACAATACAATTTTTTTTGCATAAAATAAGCAACAGGTTTAGACATAAACCATGTAGTCGGCAAGGTGATGACACAAACATGTAATAACATATACATATTCTTCTGGTTGTTTCTTTTTTCCATATACATGTTATGGCATGATTGTGTATGCCTTCTAATTTATGTCTTGCAAGTCAACCAGTTGAAGGTATATGAACCACTCCCAAGAGTTTTTTTGTCTTCTACAATAGCATAAACAATAATAAATATTTGATTATTCCTATCCCTGCTTACAATTGCCATCAATTTCCTACCAGAGTCTCCTTTTAAAAAAACAAGCATCTAAACCTATAAGTGGTCTACAAGTTTTTACAAAACTATGCTTGCAAGCCACTAGACATATGTAACTCCTCTCAAACACGGGGCTTTTATTGGAGTCAAGGCTTTTCATTTTCCTCATCATCTCCACTATCAGAAGGCGCGTGTGATTAATAAAAATCAACACCATCATCTTGTTCAAACTGGAATTTATGGCTCACATCTTCGCCTAATAACTCATTATCACCATGGCTCACATTTTCACCTAATATCTCCAAGAGGGTTATTTTGGTCCAATCCAACTTGACAAAATCGTCACTACACTCATAATCACTATCACTAAAGTTTTCTATGTCACCATCGCTTGCAACATAATCAACATATCATAAAATTCATTTTTGTCATTACTTCTAACTTGTACTTCATCATCAACATTTTCACTAACAATGTTATCCTTGCACCAAGTCCAACATGTACTTCATTGTCAACATTTTCACTATATATGGTATCCCCTACACCAAGTTGAACTTGTACTTCATCCTCAACATCAAGTACTTTTACTTCCTCGTCATCAGAATTTGGACCACAATCACCATTAATAGGTACTTCTTAAGCAAATCTACTAATTCAAATTTACTAACATCTTCAACAAATTCAAGCAAACCAACATCACAATTAAAGGGTCTAGGCCATGAGTAAAGATAAACTTACAATTCTAATACCACATACACTTGATATTTCTATATCCCTCGTTTTTAATCAAACATTTTTCACCTGCATAAATGACATTAGTCCATATTGCACTTTCAATTCATTCAAGAGATTTCTCCATTAATGTACCAATTAATTAGGTTGTTTATTAATTGATCCATGTGATGTATTCTTAACCTAATTGTCTAATTTTGAGATGGTCTTGATAACAAGTTAAAATGTACAATTCAAAATAAGAAATTTGGATTATACATCAGAAACAAATTATTCATGATAAACAAGTTGATTATTCAAAATACAAAATGGGACCAAAAACCAAATAAATTATTTAAAATATGAAGTTGAATCACAAATCAAGTTTCAAAAAGAATGACCACAAAAATAACAAAATAGCAAATGGGATCACAAAAACGAAAGAAAAAATATTCACTTTATGTTTCAAATTTTCACTAAACTCTAAACCTAGAAAAACAGTATATCACATAAATGAGGCAAATTGTCATTACTTTTCCACGACACTGCAAGCTTATTCATCGCGATTGAACTTTTCACTTCGTTCAAAAGTAGATTTCGTAAATGGAGGTTGGATGAATGAAAAATCAACGATGATAAATTTTGTACACAATGAACAACAACAATGTAAACAAAAATTGGTCCAATAAATATAATTTGACAATGAAGAATGGTAACAAAGAAAAGGAGAACGATGGAAGAATCTATTTGTCATCCCACAATTAAACTTGATACCCATTCCCCAAAATTTTACAATTAAACTTGGTTCAAAGTTTTGTTTTTTTACACACTACCATCAATTTTAAAATTCTCGGCGAATTTTAAAATTTGAAATTCATAATAGTGTAAATAAACAAATTTATATTCTTACTTGAAATTTCAAAATTACCGGTATTTTTTATCGGAGATCTCAAAAGTTCTGATATTTTTTATCGGAAATTTTGAAATTTCCGATAAAAAATACTGTAAGTTCAAAATTCTTGATATACAGTTAAAAAATTCATAATTTTAGAAACAAATTAAAGAATAAATATAGAATTTCGCCATGATTGAAGAGTGTGGTATTAGAATTCAAGAAAGAGAATAAATGAACATCACCATAATATTATATAGTTTGTTTGTTTTCTTTTAATATTATCTTAATATTTAACTCTAATTAAAACTCTAATATAATTTTTTTTATTTTTTAGATAAAAATATCTAATGATATGGCACCACATAGTCATTGACACATCAAAATTTGAGGCGTACACAAAACTAAAGAGAGACTTAAGAAAACCAAAAAAAATAAAAATAGTAAAGCCAAAAAATTGAGTTTTTATAGATATCTAAAAAAAATATCAAAATAGGGATACTAAAACTGCTTTTCCTTGTTCGATCTTCCCATGAGAATGAGATGGAGAAATGGTAGAAATGTGACCGTATTAATTGAAATAAAATATTAACTAATAAAATGAATATATAAAAATAAAAAATAAATAAAAGAGATCCGATCACTTCATTTTAAGCCATATTTTCTTCTTGCAATTAAAAATAATTATAATAAGTGTAAATTGTTATTAAAAAAAACACAAATGAATACAAACAAATAAACTGTCACTAAATTTGTGTCGCATTATTACTCTCAATTGACACATTTGAGAACCCTAAAGTCACTATCCTAGGGCAGGGCAGTAACTTTCATTTTCAGAGTAGCACATTCAATTATGCGGAATTACACAGAAATAGTTCTGAAATAGATTCAAGCCCTTCAAATAAAAAAGCAGCATCATCATGAACTGCATTGCCAGATAAACTTACAAAATAGGACCTTTATGTTCAAAGTTAAGCTTACTCATGTGACAAAAAAACTTTCAACCGCCACGACAAATCCTCAGAATTGTGCATTTCATCCCTGACTTTTCGGGTATATTGCTCCAAAGTGTGTGCATACTCATTTATGGTCTCGGTTGATATCGTCTCCTCGGCTAATCTGACTGCTGCCATCTGAGACAATTGAAAGTTTTCACCCATTTGCTGTAGCTTCCTTGCGGTTTCACCCTCCCCAAACATCATAAGGGAAACCAACAAAGATTTCAGCTCTCGTCTTGATTCCACTCTCAGAGACATGCCTTTCAAATGATCCACCAAAGCCAACTCCTCACCGGCACTGCAAAATTGTTGCTAATGAAAAACAAAGATACGCAAGGATGGACAGATGTGAATAAAGTCTCATGTTTACATACCTCCCGGGACGGATTTTTCCTCTCTTCCTCTGACGCCTAGCCTCTCTTGCCCTGGTAGTTGCAGCTGAAATAGTAGAAACAGCAGAACTTCTCCGGGTTCTGTGGAAGAAATCAGGAAAATAAATGAAGTCCCACACACCAAAAGTATAACACAAGAAATATGTGAAAAGAATTACCTTTGTTATACTTTTTTTTAAAATGAAAAAGAAAAATAAACCAATTTTATCATCAACTGTAATAGTTCTCTAAATCAAACATAGGTGTAAATGCGTAATTAAACAGGAGACTTTTCTATTCACATTAAAAAAAATGAGGCACAAGAGCAACTCATTAGTGGACACAGTTGCAGACCAGGTCAAATAATATTGGATGGTTAAGAAACAAAGATTATCCAGACTCAGATGCCCGACCTCTGGCAGCAGAGGCAGCAGATGCTACTAAGAGAGAGACATGAGTTTGAATGTGTCGATGGTTCTTCAATCCTAAAAGGGCACAGGAAGGTAGGATGTGTGAAACAATACCCACACAAACAACCTCGAGATTCAAAGGTTACATTATTTTACATGAACACAAATAAATTCATTTAATGTGAATATTATGATATAGACTACAATTTTAAAAACCAAAAGGGCATCTAACTATCAGTCAGCATAAGAATATAAAACAGCACACTTATTTAATACATCTGAGATGATTATGGAAAGAGCATAGGGTCTCTTGGTTTAGTTCATTTAACATGTTAAGAGGCCAGAATCCATCCTCAGTCAGAGAAATATGATTCAGAATATATATACACAAAAGGATGTTAAATGATGTTATACATCTCCCAAAGTATCTAGCAATGTACATGGGATCAAAGAAAATTACTTACCCTGTGGTGTATGCACTCATTCCACTAAAATTACTGCTAGCTTCTGAAGCGGCATCATCATCCAGATCACTAGCTGCACGTTCCTCTGACCGGAGCTTGGCCGAAAGAAGTAATCTTCTCTGTCTAACAGCCAAGTAACGGGTCAAGTACTTCCCCACTTTCTCTAAGCCTTCCTCATATTCATTGGTAAGTGTGCTTGCACATTCAATAGATGCGTCCTTTACGGTTTTAATTAAATCCTCTCTTCTATGCATTAAAGCAACCCTCAAAGCCTCCTCCCAATCTCTTGCAGAAATCAATAAATTCACACCAGAGTTAACATCTCCACAGTAGTCCAGGGCAATTTTGGCAGCTTCACCGGGTTTACCAAGCGCTTGAAGTTGTTCACAAAGTTCACCGGCAAGATGTAGTACTTCGTCCTTTCCCAGATTAAGGAACCCAGCAACTGTAAGCACTCCACTCCAGTTATTAATAGCACGATAAGACTTCAGAGCCTTATCCAAATTGAAACAGGACAAGTAAATTGTTGCAGCCTCTTCAAAGTACTTTTCATCACTAAGATAATCACCCCAAGCCTCTAGGAATGGCATCCTTTGGGCAGGGTCAGTAAAAAGTTGAAGAGCCAATGGAAAAAGTTGAGGGTTTTTATTCACAAGTGCCATACAATCATCATAATATGAATCTCCGGCAGAAGCAATATGTCTGAGAGCCTTTTCAAACCTTTTCAGCCTAAGGTCGATATTATATTGCATTAATTGGGTAGGCATACGCTCCAACTCTTGCAAGAAAGGAAGAAATTCTTTTGGATCTTTTTGGGCATTCAATGCCACAATAGCTGTGAGTTTTAAATCATAAAGACCCAAAGCAGCATCATAGACAGCATCCCCGTCGGCCAACCACAACAGATGTTTCAAAGCTTCTTCAGCAGAAGGGTAAGACATCCTCATATGATCATCAGCATGAGACAACTCCTTTTCACGAATGGCTTTTATTCTCTTTAGAGCTTCTTCAAGTAACGGAGGCTCACTCCGAGCAAGAGTGGTTAATATGCAAAGCTCCCTTGCGGGACTTTCTGTAAAGTGTTCCTCAAGTGCTTTCCTTATGGCCATCAAAATCGAAGAAACCTTGTTATCAGCATGACAATTTTCAAGGGCTCCAGCTAGCATAACATTAGCAACCTCCGAACAGGGAACAGACACATGATTTTTGTAGAGTTTCTCAAAAACATTTTCATTCTTTACAGAACAAACAAACTCAGTTATGTAACTCAGATTGTTGACCTGCCTGACAAATTCAAAAGCTGATTGTGAAAATGCTTGCCAACCACAATAATCAACAATTACATTGAAATCTATTCTATGCCTCCTGACCATGAGTAACGCGTCTCTAAATCGCTTTTGAGTTAAGGCATTAATGATAGAAACCAAAACCAATTTTCTAGGGTATATACATTCTAGGTTTCCCCGAGTAGTTTGCAGTATAGTGGCAGCTTCATCTCCATGTAAAACCCCAACAATTTTAGCACCTCTCTCCCATATATGTATGTAATTTTCATTTTCTTCCTTTTTTCTGCTGTTACTGCGGACGAAATTTCCATACTTTAAGTCAAACTGCCCATTAAATATATCAACAATGTCAACAATAAAAAGCAGATCTTGTTTGGTTGCAAGAATTAGATGTGTTGTTACTTGGTCTGCCAAATTTGAGTAAAATGAAAAACTGCTGCAGTTGTTGCAAACCACTATACCCCCACTAGTATGCAATCTGCCTATCTCATCCAGTCCAAAAAGCACTGGTTTTGACTGGCCAACACTTCCGACCAACGCTACATCCATCCACGGGCAGACCGCAGAAAATCCTTGAAATTCTTGCTCTAGAGATCCACCACCAGTGCCCATTTTCGATAAATACTCTTTGATTTTACCATCAGAAAACTGCATAAATGCAGAAGATTTACTAGCAGGGTTTGGAACAATGCCAATAACAAGCTCTTTAAGGGTATTTTGTTTTGAAACTGTTGCATGCCAGCCAGAACATGTCAGCAATCCTGGAACAATATCCTCAGAACATTCAAGTTCTATTTCCTGCAAAAAGAAGCTTGGAAGTGCACCCTTATTGAGTGATGCTTGGAATAAGTCATTGCTGTGACTAAAACCATAATGTGAAACAGATAACAGCTTATGTGAATCCAACCATACAAGATGTAATATGGATCCGAACACCATTTCAGTATGAGAGGCTTCAACACTGAATTCTTTCCCCTCTAGTTCTTCCCAAGTTTCAATTGATGGAAGCTCTGCAACACATAAACTACCATCTGAAAGAAATGCAGCTAACTTGTTCTTGGAGTTTTTACAATATACAGCCATACCCCGTACATGGGAAGGAAATTTTAGACTAAATAAATACATAGGAGGTGGCATTAAAGATAAGGAAAGTGGTGTTACGTGAATATTGGAGCCATCGATGACTAGTGCAACAGAATTGTCCATAACAGCTGTGATCCAAACAAAGTTGTAAACTGTAACCTGACCACCAAGAGTCCAACAAATCAACTGCAAAGGTTTTTCTTGATTCCATATGAACCTGACTTCATCTTGCTTCAAGTATCTAATTTCATGCTTCACATACCAATGATTGTTGCTAAAATACCATATCTTTATAGCATCATAACTTTCACATTCTACAACACCCGCAAGAAGATCAGAACTGCAATTCCACTTCAGAAATTTTACTTTTGCATTAACTCCTTCACCAACACTAAACTTGCTTCTTTCCAATCCATTCCTCTCAAAGAAAACAATAGAAGGGCATTCATTTTCAGCTTTTCTGTCATATACAGCTGCAATTTTAGCACCACTGGGCATCCACTCCAAAACTGCTCCAGAAAAAGTTTTTTCATCCGATGAAGCAAGCAATGCCCCTGAATCTCGATCCCAAACCTTAAGTTTCCGCAATAAATTAGAACTACACACGCTCATCGTAGCAAAGTACTTTCCATCTCCTCGCCAAGATATCGGATGTTGCTCAAACCCACGCTCCAGAAAGTTTTCTCCATCTGAAAAACCACGGTAGAATCACTATTTCGAACAAGCTTTACATAAAAAGAAAACTCAGACAAACAAATTTGCAAATAATAATACAGCTATATGGCACAAACATTCATTTATGCTATATGCTAGTAGTTCAAAAAGCCTAAAATAAAAATATATAGATCCAATTGGGATAAACTTCTTAGGAAACACTTGTGGAAAAGAAATATTAAAACAATCTTACTATAACTAAAAGTTCTTTCATATGAGTTGAAACTTGCTTCTGCATCTCAATTTTTCCATAAACTCTATAATTAACTTCTATTGGCCAATATAAGCTTACAAAAACATTTTAGTTACGAAACCACCATAAAATCCATGCTTTATTTATAGCTTTATTTGAGCTTATCTAAATGCATAAACACTTGTGAGACTATTCGGGAAAGAACTTATGACATATCCATAAGTTGGTTTTAACTTATTCCCATAAGTTATCCATAATAACTTGTGAAATATATATTATAACTTATACGAAACTAGTACAACAACAACCAAACCTTATCCTACTAAGTGGGGTCGGCTACATGGATCAACTTTCGCCATAATTCTATCCATGACCATGTTCCTATCCACAATCATTGATCTCGAGATCTTTATTAATAACTTCTCTTATAGTCTTTCTAGATCTTCCTCTTCCTCTAATTGTTTTGACTTCTCTCCATCTAATCTACTCTCTTTGCCACAAAATCACAGGTCTTCTCTCCACGTGCCCAAACCACTTAAGTCTATTTTCCCCAATCTCCCCTACTATAAGTGCTACCCAACACTCTAATATTTTCATTTTTAATACTATTTTGTCTAGTCTTACTACACATCACACGCAACATCCTCATCTCTATTCCACTTACTTTATTCTCCTGTCGATTCTTAACCGCCCAACATTCTGTCTCGTACATCATTGCAGGTCTTACCACACTCCCAAAAAAAAAAAATCCTTCCCTTTAGCTTAAGGGGTATTATACGAAACTAGTATGAGTATATTTTATCTTTTGTAATGGAAATATAAATAGCTAATACATAAGCACTTACATGTTCAATAAAGATGTTTATCAAAACTGGGCTTTACAAGACAAACCCAACCCAACATGGGCAACAGCATAAACACAGAAACATTATCACACAGATAATAAAACTGAGAAGAAAGGTGAATAGTCCTTACTTACGTGATGGCCTTTAGGAACTTCGTCATCATCAACGAGTGGTGTTTCATACAACAAATCCCAATCCTGAGTCATAACCAAAATCTGACCAAAACCAGTGATTATAGAAAGAAGTTCACCATCAGGACTAAGGGAAATGCAGTTGACACCACCATCCAAGTTACCAACAACTTGAGTTGTGTTAGCGTCAACATCATAAAGCAATAAAAGCCCGTTGGAAGTTCCGAGAAGAAGCGCTTCTTTCTCCATGAGATAATCAAAAGAAGTAACACTGTCATCGGGTTCGAGATCAACGCTGCCATAATCCGTAGACAACACTGAGTTATTACTCCAGGCTTCTTTATCCTGCCATACACAACATATAGGAATCAATAATTCATAGTTAGAGAGAGAAAGAGATAGTTAGAGAGTGAGAGAGATTGGGAACGGACATGAAAGGAAGAGAGATGGTAAGTGTAGATGAAATTGTGGGAAGAGAGGAAGAAGAGACGGTTGCGTTCGATATCTAAGGCAGCGAATCGAAAAGTTTCGTCATCGGAGGATAATCGGAGAATGAAAGGAACCTCACGGAAGAGGTTTAGGTTTTTCATTATGAAACCCTAAAACCCTTCGACGCCGGTGAGATACTTAACCGATAGTAGGGTTTATAATTTTAACACTCGAGAGAGACAACTTCTTTTAGTAGGATTGACTATTTGTGTTTTTTTAAATTAATAAGTGAGTTTAATTAACTTTTTACATAGTTTTAATAGTTAATTTATTTATATAAATTGGCATATATTTTATTTTGGTTTATATTTTCTTTATGAAATCTTTAAATGTTGATTTTACTATATGGTTTTATTCTTTGACATCAATTATTTCTTACACAAAAGATAATGTGAAAATGTTACTCACATTACTTTATTTTTATTAAGTTTTAATTGATAAATCAGATGACAGAGTGATTAAGTGCATGTTTGGTTTGGCTTTTGAAAATGTCAAAAGTAATTCTAGAGATGTAGAATTAATTATGTAGTGATTTAAAGATGTTTGGCTCTTCTAATACATAATTGATTCTATCAGAAGTTAAAATTTGTAGTTTTTGCCTCCAAAATTAATTTTGAATGATTTTTACACTGAACTTTAATATTCAACTTATTTTTACATAAATATATTCAAACATAAATCAATTTTTTTAAACTCAATTCTGTTAGAATCAATTTTACTAAACTCAATTTTATATGAATCAATTATATCCACCGTCAATCCAAACACACCCTAAGTTGTCTGGTGGTATTAAAAGGAATTATTAAATCTATAAAAAAAATATTATTTCAAAATCATCTTCTTTTTCTTCCTCATTTCTACGCTTGTGTCTTCTTCTTCTTTCCTCTATTTCTGCGTATTAGAGCATGTGTAATTCCTAAGTTAGAAACTCAACATCATTTCATATCCCAGAATGTGGTTGCAATAGGTAAATGTGAAAATAGGCTGGGTCGAGTTAGGTTTTGTCAACGAGGATGTTCATGTTCAATTCTAATGAAATCTTAAAAGGAGACTATGGAAATGTGCAAAATTGGGGGTAAGTTTGACTTCAACTTGTTTGTTGTACATTGATCATCTAATCATGGTAATTTTCATTGTTCAAATTTATAGGAAAAAAGTTGTTGTAAGCTTTTCATATGGGATGACGAACTTTAGGGTCATTCTCCGTATGTTCGCACGATATCAACTGAACCTAAAATCCTAATCGCTTATAGTTGCTCAGAGGTTGTGAAGGACTTAGTCAACATTATGAAAGAGTATGATTGTATGAAAAATGAGGATATGAAGTTGGACATTGAAAGTGTAACACCCCATTTTAATTTATTTAATCGTTGGTGTTATTTTGTTTGACGTACCTTGTTTGGGTGTTTGACATTGTTTAGAGAGTGAATAGTGTAATAGTGGGAAGTAAAGGGTGTAATTAGTAATGGTAGTGTAAGAAATAATAATATTATTACATTATTATTATTAGTATCATTTTATTATTATTTTTAATAATTAAAAAGTCAATATTAATAGTAATGGGTTAGTGGGAGAGAAATAAGGTAACTAAACTCTTAGGCTATGTTTGGATTGATGGAACGTAACGGAGCGGAGCGGAGTGGAACATAGCGAAGCGGAATGGAGCGGAGCGGAATGAAATATAGATCCCACTCCATTGTTTGGATATCTTATTAAAAATATCACATTCCATTACATACACCCCAAATTGGATGGAACAAAAAATGAGGATTTGGATGGAATGAGATGGAATGGATTTCATCATGTTCCATTCCATTCCATCAATTATTTGCAAATCCAAACAATGGAATCACATTAGTTACGACTCCATTCCATCACATCCCACCAATCCAAACATACCCTTAAGTCTGATTTAGCAAGAATTAGTCATAACTGCATATTCACGTAAGAACAGACCACAGTGTCACACCCCAAATTTTCCCCCTATTTTCTTTCTGATTCATACATTCATATCATTTTTGGTTTTGCCTTGGTGCAGTTAGTTATTTTAGTTTTTTTTTCTCGCTACCAATTTTATTATTTGTCAAGTTTTATTTCTAAAATTTATTCTAATTTATTTAGTTCTCAAGTTCTAATGTAATTCTAATTTATTTCATTTTTCTTTTTAAACTTTATTATCTGATTTCTTATCTCCTATTCTCTATTTTTATTTATATTAACTTTCAAGTTTTTCCTTTCTCTAAAATTTAATTTTAATTCCTTGTTTCTAATTTGCAATCCTTTTCTTCAAATTTCTATCTCCATTCCAAGCTTTCTTTTTCAAGTTCTGTTCAAGGATTCAAGTCAATCTTTGAGTTTAGTTTTTTCTCCTAGTCCGCGTTCCAAGTTCTTTTTACATTCAACTTCCAAATTCTAGTTCACCCTTTTTTTTTAAAGTTTCTTTTAAAGATTAGAGGAGGGTGTAGCTTTGAAGACTAGGCTAGGCTGATTACAACGCCATTTCGTTCTCAATAGCCAAGATGGCAGCACTCGAGTTGAAATTGGTTGGAAGTGTGTTGGCACAAGAGTCCATGTGGTGTTTATGCCAAGAATTTTTGGTGAATTACTAAGGAAATATGTTGGTTTGACAAATAGAGAAGCATGGCTCATTCCAACATTGGGAGACTCACATGTTTTATTGTGACATTTTCATAAACCAAGGCCACACGAAATTACAAAGAAAAAGTCCAATTTAAGACAAATGAATACAAGACTTTTTATTTCTTCATAGCAGGATAGCTTGGTTACAGCATCACCAAGGGAATTCCAAGGGGTCCTGTATGTGGAACTATTAGACTTGGTCCTAAATTTGAATACACAGGCACTATAATTTCGGCAATAAATTATGATCCTCTAGATGATCATATACATCCCATTTGCTTGACATCTAGTCCATCAACCAAATGCTGGATTTCATAGTATGAGGCCTCCATCGATACCAAGGTCTGGCAGCACGACGTTGCCAAGTGCGGTTAAATCGGCGACTTTCCATACCTATAACGCAGCAGGGAAATTAATAAGGATTCAGACAACATTCAAGATCTATTAGATTCTGTTGAGAATGAAAATTAGGATGGTAAGAAATGCCCACCTGATGAAATTATGGAAGAAGCATGTACTGAATTTGATGTATCCTCTGAAAAAGATGATCAAGGTCAGGAACATCAAGAGAATGGTGATATGGATTCCATGGAGCCAGAGGAGGATACATCTGAATCTTCTGGTGTGGTTAATGCACAAGTTTCCACTGTTGGCTTAACATCCCAGTTCCAAGGTAATTTGCAGGCATCCGATTCCCAAAATATAGCAACAGAATTTGCCTGATGTACCTAGCCTCAATTCCAACCTGCGAAATTCCCGGAAATCAGCAAGCTTTACAAAAATGGATGTAATTGATCACGCTTTTATAATCACAATGAAGATAACTCACCCAGCTTCTCAAAGATTCATTAGGAGGAACTTGCAACACTATCGTGTTGTCCTTGTTGTTCGCGGAAGCGGAGGCAACTCCGTAAACCAATTAAGGTGTCCACTCCAACATGTTAACACAAAATCAGAGAGCGATTAATCAAGTTTCGCAACATACAAAGAATGGAAATGGCAAAGGCAGAAAAATGATGGATTCAAGTTTGATCACCTTTGAAGTATAAAAGAGGCATGGCTTGTCAATGCGTCTGAACTTGCGATATCTCTACGAGTCGCCTCTCCTTATTTTTCTGATGACCAATCCGCCACCGTATTTTTTTTTAAGTCAAATATCATGGTTCGGGACCCACAAACAGAAAAGAACTGCCACACCAATTTGCATAACCTGCAGGAAAATCCAATTCAGTCGAAATCTAACTATTGTGTCTCATTTCAAACCAAGAAAAGGACAGGTCAAAACCGTAAAGTGACAAACCTGTTGCAACCAAATTCAGAACGGCTGCAAGTACATCTATTGTCAACCCTATCTCTATCACCTTTTGCCAAACATGAAAAGTTCTTGCTCCAAGTGGGACAAAACCTGTACCAGAAGGACAACAATTGAGAAAAGCAAACATCAGATCAATGCTTTTGAAAAAAAGCAGTGTGTTTGAAACGGGATGGATTGATATAAAGGGAATACCAGGGAGAGATTTTGGAAAAAAAAAAATTCACAGAGATAGAGGGGGAGAAACCGAAAAAAGGGGACATCAAAAAATTTTCAAAAACAAATTTAGAAACACAACACAGAGAAAACGGGAAGACAGCAAATACGGGAAATTTACTGTTCAAACCTGGGACCTTCAGTCAAGCATCGCCGAACCACCCTTCTCTTTCGTTTCTGCGGTACCTTTCGAATCCAAATAATCATCACTTATCAAACGACACAAACAGAGAAAGACGGTGAACAAGAGGAAAAGGAGGATAGCACGGCAAAGGCGTACCTGAAGGAGAATCCGAGTCGTCGCCGGAGGTAGTTTCCGCATTTTTGCTCACCCTGTACTTTCTTCGTTCTCAAATCGTCTTTGAATGTGGTAAAATGATTGTGAAATTAAGGTTTAAATGTTTGATTTGAGAATAACAAATGTATCGATTGAGAGAGGTTTCGGCGAGATGACGAAATTGCAGGATGTTTGTGAGTGAGAGAGATGGACGAGAGGTTTTGAGCGTCTTGAGTTCTACTGAATTTGGGAAAGAATTTAGCGCCGTATAGTGTTAGGGTTTCTTTTTACCCCTTCAACATTAGCCCTAACCGGGTCGCGGATCATACCCGCCCCGGAGCACCTGGCCAATCCCCTTTGGGCCTTCCGCTGGCCCATTCCCGTATGCCCCCTTTCTTTTCTTTCATTCATTTATTTCTTATTCTTTTTTTTCTTTTCATATATTATCATATAGTTATTTTGGTGCAAATATTTTAGATTATATTTTGGTTTTTTAAGGAGAAGTGGAAAAACAATAAGGGATATCAGTTTTTTTTGGAAAAATATAGTATTAGGTTCAATTCCAAACCGAATTTTATACCTATATTATTAGCTAGTTTTGTCAAGCATTTTAACTTAGTTTAGTTAGTCGGTTTTTTTATTATTACCCGTTGAACGTTTTTATGCGATCGGTAAACTTACATTCCTTGCTTATTGTTTAGTTGTGTGACGATGATGTATGACTTATACGGATTTGTTTGTATTTTCACATTTCGATTATATTTTGTTAAGTAGAAAATATATGTGATAATAATAAACACGATCACCATTTAATAAATCACTCAAAAATAATAATAAATGTCTTGGTCCAACGCCAAGTGAACTTTCATCCGCCTACATCATTCCACACACGTAAGTCGGTCTTATGATCGCCGTCTGCACGACTTATCGCTCGCCTTAATTCCGGAGTCTAGCATTCCGCACATTCTGGATTGAACCGCAAATGGGCTAGCCCCACACGTTGGTTCAATCACCGTTCGCATAAAAATCTCCAACTCATCTTAATTAAATTACGAAAAAAAGAATTCCGGAGTCTAGCATTCCGCACATTCTGGATCGAACCGCAAATGGGCTAGCCTCACGCGTTGGCTCAATCACCATTCGTATTATCAAACATTCAAATCTCAAAATTTAAAATATACCAACAAATTTAAATCATTTTATGATTAATTAGCAAGTAACTGAACTCCGGAGTCTCGCACTCCGCACGTTCTTGAATGCAATCGCAACATGGGCTAGCCCCACGCGTGGTTCATTCACCCTCTCGTTTTAAAACACTTAACAAAGGAATGAATTGAATGAATTGAGGTATGACTTGGCTCGAAAAACTGTTCAAGCCGAAGCAATCCAAGAAAAAGCCAACGAAGAAGAGCGAAAGAAAAATAATGTTAAAGGGTGTCTGGATCAAACTTACGGAACGGTGGTTCACTTGAAGGAGGATTTCAACAGGGTTTGCCGGAAGAGCGCGAACAATGAGGATTGGTACATCCGGGCGACTAAAAAGGCAAAGATCGAAAGAATTGAATTCGAGAAGAAGATTGCAGAGCTTACCGCAGCACTAGAGGAGGCAGTAAGAAGTTCGAATCGGGAATATGAGCTTAGGATGCAGGCCATGGATGTCTCACGATTTACCGTGGAAGATTGGGATTTCAAGTGCCAAGAGGTGAATCGCGCCGAAGGAAACGCCCGGTATTGGAAGGAACAATACGAGGCTTTGTCCAAGGATCGCAACATTTGGGAATCAGCAAGAGAGGAGGTGCGGGGTCACTTCCAAGGATACCAGCAAGCTGTACAAGACCGAATCAAGGAAAGAGACATGTACCGAGATAAGCTTAATCAGCTTATTGAGTGGTGCAACTTACAAGTAGAAGAGCTACCTTTCCGACTTTCTATGGCAAGAGGGGAATTCGAAGACGATGGATCCTACCCAGCTGTGAGTTACTTTCTTTCAATGTGCCAAAACATGCTGAAGACTTTCAAGGAAGAAGTGAAAGAATGTAGTGCCCGGAGACCCAAGAATTAGTCTTACCTTTGTAATTTATTTTGCTTTATTTATGTTGTTCATTTCAGAAGAGAATTGGTGTTATTTTTGTAATAGTTAACAAACCAGAATATTTGTACTTGATATTTTAAGTCTTGATTATTTGAGAATGAATGAAGTTTGGAGTTTTTCCTATAGTCCTTGACTTCTGTGATGTTTTGAATGTTGCACATTTTAAATTTTGATATTGGTGATTGTTTTTCCTGAAATTTACATTTTGTGGCATGGCATTCATACATTTCCATCATTTGCTGTATTTTGGAAAACATGAGGCTCATGCGTGTCTTTTTACCCAGTCGTCAAACTGTTTCGTCCATACAAAACCGGAGCCGACCGTCGCAGGAGGATGGAAAGACTCGAGCAGGAAAATCAAGAGCTCAGGGGAGAAGTGACTGCTTTGAAGGACAGTTTGGAAAGGCTTACCAATATGATGGAGACAATGGCCGCTGCACAGAATCAGGCGTCTCAAAACTCTCAGGAGACAGGACAGAGGACCGAGGCCATGGCCATCCCAACGACCGAGGCCCCTAGCAATGATTCCCAACATGTTGCAACCACTGGTTTCCCGTGGGGCATCCCTCGTGATTTTATACCAGAGAATCGTCAACCACATGTCTCACACGTCGCCGCCGTAATGACTACTCCTCAGCCTGTAATACACACTGCCCATTACAACGAAGATCTCCCTTTCCACACAGCACCAAGCGAGAATGCAGGAGTAGACGAGAGATTGGATGAGTTCCAGGATCGTTTTCTTGAAATGCAAAATGAGATTAGAGCACTCCGAGGCCAGGATCTGTTTGGAAGAAAGGCTTCTGATCTCTGCTTGGTCCCCAATGTCAGGGTTCCGCACAAATTCAGGGTACCTGAGTTCGAAAAATACAAAGGAAACTCATGTCCTCAGAGCCACTTAATCATGTACGCCCGAAAGATGTCCACCCAGCAGGACAATGACCCGTTATTTATCCATTATTTCCAGGACAGCTTAACAGGTGCTGCCCTCAAGTGGTATATGAGTTTGGACAGCACAAAAATCCGAACCTTCAATGACCTAGGAGAAGCTTTCATCCGACAGTATAAGTACAACCTCGACATGGCCCCGGACAGAGATCAACTCCGGAGCATGTCGCAGAAGGACAAGGAAAGTTTCAAAGAATATGCTCAACGTTGGCGTGAAGTCGCAGCTCAAATATCCCCACCCTTGGAAGAAAAAGAAATGACCAAGATTTATCTGAAGACATTGAGCACGTTCTATTATGACCGCATGATTGCAAGCGCACCCAGTGACTTTACTGAAATGGTGAACATGGGAATGCGGCTCGAAGAGGCCGTTAGAGAAGGACGTTTGGCAAAAGAAACAGGGTCATCCAGTGGCATCAAGAAATTCGGAAATGGTTTCCACAAAAAGAAAGAGCAGGAAGTTAGTGCTATTCACCAGAGAAGACGTTATCAGCAGCAGGTGGCTGCCATCACCCCGATTATTAATACAGCTCCAGGTCCTAATTATCGGCCGTTTTTCCCTCAAAATCAGCAAACCACGCCACAACACCAACACCAGCATCAACCTCAACAATTCCAGCAACGGCAGCAACAGCCTCCACAACAGGTTCATCACCAGTACAATAACAACCGTATTCCGAGAACACTCGCCTACGATCCCATACCAATGTCTTACGCAGAATTGTTTCCTGCTCTACTGCAAAAGGGGCATATTCAAACAAGACCTCCCCTCCCACCACCCAGGAATCCCACTTATGGATTCAAAGCTGACCAGTTTTGCGTTTATCATCAAGGCGGGCCTGGCCACAATGTGGAAAACTGTTATAGCTTTAAGGCCGATGTTCAGAGGTTGATTAAAAATGGCGTTTTGACATTTAAAGATACCAATCCGAATATTCAAGCGAATCCTTTGCCTACACACGGAAGGGCCTCGGTGAATATGGTGCACGGTTGTCCAGGGGAATATGTTGTTTACGACATCAGATTGATCCAAGGGTCCTTAGTGCAAAAGCATGCAGAACTGGCAGGGCTTATCTACTTCCATAACGGGATACATGATTACAATGCGTGCAGAATCTGTTCTGTTAATCAACGGGGTTGTCGCTTAGTGCGAGAAGATCTTCAGAGGATGTTGGATCAAAGGTCTATCAGAATAATGTATCCCAGAAACCCTAATGATGTTGAATTTGATGAGGAGGCATTCGTCATAATACCACAATTTAAGGAACCAGGACCCATAGAGATCACATACGACAGTAGGAGGATCGCTGCAACTCCATTGGTCATTGCTGTACCAGGACCGATGCCATACCAGTCTGAAAGGGCCATACCATACAGATATAATGCGACCATGATTGAAAACGGGAGGGAGGTTCCATTGCCATCCATTGTCAACATTGCTGATGTCAGCCGAGTTACCAGAAGCGGGAGGGTGTTCCCTAACAAAACTAAAGAAACTGTGATGCCTAAAGATACCCCATCGGAGAACACTTTTAAGCCAATAGGCCAGTCAAGCAATACAAATCATAGCAAGGGAGATGATGAAGTGCTAAAGCTGATCAGGAAAAGCGATTACAACGTAGTGGATCAACTCTTGGGCACACCTTCGAGGATTTCAATCTTATCTCTTTTGATGAGCTCTGAGGCGCATCGGGAGGCTTTGCAGAAGGTTTTAGAGCAAGCATTCGTAGATCATGACGTCACCATTGGCCAATTCGACAATATTGTTGCGAATATAACTGTTTGCAATAATCTTAGCTTCTGTGACGAAGAACTCCCAGAGCAGGGAAGAAACCACAACATGGCATTGAATATCTCTGTTAACTGCGAGGCTGACGCTTTGTCTAGCGTGCTGATAGACACCGGCTCTTCGCTAAATGTCATGCCAAGGTCAACCCTCTCAATGTTAGCCTATCAGGGCACTCCTATGAGAATCAGTGGGGTTATTGTCAAAGCTTTCGACGGGTCCCGGAAGACTGTTATCGGAGAAGTGGACTTACCTATAACGATTGGGCCTCATACCTTCCGAATCACATTTCAAGTAATGGACATCAAGGTTGCATACAGTTGCTTGTTGGGCCGCCCTTGGATCCATGAAGCAGGTGCCGTAACTTCAACCTTGCATCAAAAACTCAAGTTTATAAGCCAAGGAAAGTTAGTGACAGTGTTTGGGGAACAGGCTATGATTGTGAGTCATCTCTCCTCTTTTTCATATGTGGAACCAGAAGATGATATTGGAACCCGGTTCCAGGCCCTAACCATTGCTGATAAAGAAATGAAGAAGAAAGGGGCATCCATTTCTTCTTTCAAAGATGCTCAGCAGGTTGTTGAGAGTGGTTCGTCCGAAGGGTGGGGAAAGATTGTGGTCTTAAACGAGAACAAGGCCCGTGAAGGAGTCGGTTTCTCGCCCGAATCTGCAAGAATTACAAGGGATAAAGGTGCCATCTGCCCAATACAGGAAAGTTTCCGCAGTGGAGGATTCATGAGTCCAACTCCACCAGAGGTGGACGCAATTACTGAAGACGATCCCGAAGATGATTCACCGGACTTTATTAAGCATGGAGCTTTGTGCCAGAATTGGACTGCTGTTGATATCCCGTCTGTCGTTCGCCTATCTAAGTAATGATTTTGTGTTAACCTCTCGCTCTGCCCGAAGCGAGAGAGTACTTTTGTAGGGTTTCCTCTTTATGCAATTTAAGACTTTTGTTTCCTCTTTGCCCTGCCCAAAGCAAGAGAGTAATTTTGTTGGGCCCTTTTGTTTCGAAAATTAAACAATCATTAATGAAAGTGTTATTTTTCGACTTCCTTTATCTTTTGTCATTTTTTTACTTTTTGCCTTTCGGAAAAGTGGTAATCCTAAAAAAACATATATACACATCTACATGTTTGCATAAATAAAAGGTTTCATTTTTCAAAAAAAATCTGCATACGCTTCCATTTGTCTAGTGCTAAAATAAAACATCAATCACATGGGCAGAATAATCGTAAAAAACCCCATTGAAAAGCATGACCCATTACCTACTCCCAACTTTGAGTTCCCGGTGTTTGAGGCTGAAGAAGACAACGATGAAGAGGTCCCTGATGAAATCTCACGGCTGCTGGAAAATGAGGATGAGACTATCCAGCCATACAAAGAAGCAGTGGAGGTAATTAATCTGGGGACGGAAGATGATAGGAAGGAAGTCAAAGTCGGCGCGCTACTCATCCCCGACGTCAAGGAAAGAATGATAGAACTTTTGAAGGAATATGCGGATGTGTTCGCTTGGTCCTACCGGGATATGCCGGGATTGGATACCCGTATCGTGGAACATCGCCTCCCTTTGAAACCAGAGTGTCCGCCAGTCAAACAGAAGTTGAGAAGATCCCGCCCCGACATGGCTATCAAAATTAAAGAGGAAGTTCAGAAGCAGATAGACGCAGGATTCCTTATCACTTCCGAGTATCCGCAATGGTTAGCCAATATAGTGCCTGTGCCGAAGAAAGATGGGAAAGTCAGGATGTGTGTCGATTACAGAGATCTGAACAAAGCCAGTCCTAAGGACGACTTCCCGCTACCCCATATTGACATGTTGGTCGACAGTACAGCTAAGTTCAAAGTTTTCTCATTCATGGATGGCTTCTCCGGATACAACCAGATTCGAATGGCCCCGGAAGATATGGAGAAGACTTCATTTATTACACCTTGGGGAACGTTTTGCTACCAGGTAATGCCTTTCGGTCTGAAGAATGCAGGCGCAACTTATCAAAGAGCAATGACGACACTGTTTCACGACATGATGCACAAAGAAATCGAAG
The DNA here is from genome assembly GCA_963966055.1 of Lathyrus aphaca. Taxonomy (NCBI): domain Eukaryota; kingdom Viridiplantae; phylum Streptophyta; class Magnoliopsida; order Fabales; family Fabaceae; genus Lathyrus; species Lathyrus aphaca. Next base: position 11,649,044 of record OZ014523.1, read on the forward strand.
TATACGTTGATGACATGATTGCTAAATCCAGAACCGAGGAAGAGCATGTGGAGTACCTGTTGAAGTTGTTCCAACGTCTGAGGAAGTACAAGCTTCGCCTGAACCCCGACAAATGCACATTTGGTGTTCGGTCAGGGAAGTTATTGGGTTTCGTTGTCAGCCAGAGAGGTATTGAAGTAGATCCCGACAAAGTTAAGGCCATTCGAGAGATGCCCGCACCAAAGACGGAAAAACAAGTAAGAGGATTTTTAGGTCGTTTGAATTACATCTCCAGATTCATTTCTAATATGACTGCAACATGTGGGCCAATCTTCAAACTCTTGCGAAAGAATCAAAATTGCGAGTGGACTGGAGATTGTCAAAAGGCTTTCGATAACCTCAAAGATTATTTGCTGGAACCGCCCATCTTAGTCCCCCCAGTTGAAGGAAGACCATTGATCATGTACTTAACAATACTGGAAGATTCCATGGGCTGTGTGCTCGGACAACAAGACGAAACAGGACGGAAGGAGCATGCCATCTATTACCTGAGCAAGAAATTTACAGATTGTGAATCTCGATACTCCATGCTCGAGAAAACCTGTTGTGCTTTAGCTTGGGCAGCTCGTCGTCTCCGACAATACATGATCAATCACACTACTTGGTTGATTTCAAGGATGGATCCGATTAAGTATATCTTTGAAAAACCGGCCCTGACAGGAAGAATTGCTCGTTGGCAAATGTTACTATCAGAGTATGATATCGAGTACCACACTCAGAAGGCTATTAAAGGAAGTATTTTGGCCGATCATCTAGCCCATCAACCCATTGACGATTACGAGCCCGTAAAGTTCGATTTTCCAGATGAAGATGTCATGTACTTGAAAATGAAAGATTGTGATGAGCCTCCCCTCGATGAAGGGCCAGAACTGGGGTCCCAATGGGGATTAGTTTTCGATGGAGCTGTAAATTTGTACGGAAAAGGAATTGGGGCAATGATTGTAACCCCCCAAGGAGCTCATATCCCTTTCGCTGCAAGAATGACGTTCAATTGTACCAATAATGAAGCCGAGTACGAAGCTTGCATCATGGGCTTGGAAGAAGCAGTTGATTTAAGAATCAAGAACTTGGATGTATATGGTGACTCATCCCTAGTGATCAATCAGATCAAGGGGAAGTGGGAAGTCCTACAGCCTCACTTGATTCCATACAGGGATTATGCGAGAAGGATTTCGACATTCTTTGATAAAATTGAGTTTCACCAGGTACCTCGAAGCGAGAACAGAATGGCTGATGCTCTGGCAACCATTTCCTCCATGATTGTTGTAAACCGACAGAATGATGTGCCGAAGATTGAAATTATGCGTCTTGATAGACCTGCTTATGTATTCACCTTGGAAGAGGCCGTTGACGACAAACCATGGTACTACGATATAAAGTATTTCTTACAACACCAAGAATATCCGCTAGGGGCATCCGGCAAGGATCGAAAGACTCTGAGGAGGTTAGCCAATAACTTCTTTTTGAGTCAAGGTGTTTTGTACAAGAGAAATTTCGATATGGTTTTACTTAGGTGCGTAGATAAGCACGAAGCATAGATACTAATGAAGGAAATTCATGAAGGATCATTCGACACTCACGCTAATGGACATGCTATGGCTAGAAGAATGCTGAGGGCAGGGTATTACTGGTTGACAATGGAATCCGATTGCTGCAAATATGTGAAGAAATGTCATAAATGTCAGGTTTACGCTGATAAGGTTCATATCCCTCCGACTCTTCTCAACGTTCTTTCTTCTCCGTGGCCTTTTTCCATGTGGGGCATCGACATGATCGGTATGATTGAGCCGAAAGCTTCCAATGGACACCGCTTCATTCTAGTGGCCATTGACTACTTTACAAAATGGGTAGAGGCAGCTTCCTACGCCAATGTGACTAGGTAGGTGGTAGTCCGATTCATCAAAAACAACCTCATTTGCCGGTATGGCATCCCGAGTAGGATCATCACTGATAATGGATCAAACCTGAACAACAAAATGATGAAGGAAATGTGCGCGGAATTCAAGATTGAACATCATAACTCTTCTCCCTACAGGCCTAAGATGAACGGGGCAGTAGAGGCCGCTAACAAGAATATCAAGAAGATCATTCAGAAGATGGTCGTTACTTATAAGGATTGGCACGAGATGCTTCCCTTCGCCTTACACGGATATCGCACTTCGGTTCGTACGTCGACCGGGGCAACTCCTTTCTCCTTGGTATATGGCATGGAGGCCGTACTCCCTGTGGAAGTTGAAATCCCGTCAATGAGAGTTTTGATGGAAGCCAAGTTAACAGAAGCTGAATGGTGTCAAAGCAGGTATGATGATTTGAACCTGATTGAAGAGAAAAGAATGACGGCTTTATGCCATGGGCAATTATATCAACAAAGGATGAAGAAGGCTTTTGATAAGAAGGTTCATCCTCGTGTGTTCAGGGAAGGCGACCTCGTGATTAAGAAACTCCAGCCTTTTATATCAGATTCTAGGGGCAAGTGGGCTCCTAACTACGATGGCCCGTATGTTGTCAAGAGAGTTTTTTCAGGCGGCGCGCTAATCCTCGCGACGATGGATGGCGAGGAATTCACTCGTCCTACAAATGCAGATACAGTCAAGAAATACTTCGCCTAATAAAAATAAAAGAACAGCTCGGTAAGTCGAAAACCTGAAAGGGCGACTTAGGCAAAAAAGAGCGTCTCGGTGGGTCGAAAACCTGAAAGGGCGACTCAGGCAAAAGTTAGAGACATAAACAGAAATTAATCATCCCGCTGGATTGAAAACCTGAAAGGGCAGTCCAGGCAAAAGTTAGGGATAAAGGCAAGTAACTGTATCGGTGACGACAACATCGTGTGCCAAGATTTCTTCAAAATCTAATTCAAGCTCAAGAATGCCAGGGGTTCGAAGTAGTTGGAGGAAATGATAGTCATTGCAATTTTAATGTAGTCTTTTTCACTTAATTACCATTTATTCCACTTTTGTAAAAGATCTATGGAATCCCGCTATTGGCAGATTACCATTCCATTAATGAAATTTGAGCCTATGCCTTTGCTTGCAATTCCTATTCTATCTTCATCTCAAAAAATAACGCTGTTATTAATAATGACTTTCGAAACACAAAAAAACTTTTACTATATTTGTTTTGATGTGTGTGTACTTACTAAGATTGCGAACCGAAAGACGGACGTTAACGGTGGTTCCAAGAATGGTTAAAACTGCAAGATGTGAAATAACTGTCTCGTTAAATGTGGCATGCTCAGGTTTTTTCAATATGGGTCATTAAAGTGTTACTTATGCGACTCATTTTTTCGGTGTTAAAGTTTTGTTGCTCATCACCCTCGGTGAGATGTAAGCCTGGTACGCTTATATGAGCCTGCTCAAATTTACTGGAGCAGATTGTTGATTTGATTCCTAGCGGAAGATAAACTGTTACATCCTTGTCAAAACCAACTGCGTTATGGGTCGCTCACGTCTTGTTGAGACTGGTCAGGCATCCGGTTGTTGTATTCCTCTCACCAATCTATCTTATGTGTCGGTTGTGTCTGTTCGTCAGCATAAACATAACACATATACATTCATGTGCATCATAATTAATTCATATGCATATTCATGTTGCATTCATTAATGCATACTTCCTTCACCTTGATCGCGTTTATCCCCAAGAGATGTGTCTCTCTCAAAATAGAGTTGTCAGCCTTAGGCAGAAAATGTACATTCTTTCTAATTCCCCCACTGAGATTTTGCCCTCGTGGAAGATTTTGCTTTAGTTCTCCTTTCCACACTTGGATAGGATAAATCCCAATTGAGTTTATTCCTCATGGGTTAGTGTCTTGCTTGACAGTTTCTTTCCAGCTCGTTCCCGGATCGAATTTTGGTCTTTGACAATTTTGATGATTGCATCCCCATATGGAATTGAAGGTTCCCCATTGAAGACAAATTTGTGCTCTCCAGCAATGTTATTGCAACATTCTCTTGGAGTATTTACACCTGACAACAAGTGACAGTCTCTTTATTTGAGAAGCTTGTTCTTACCCATGGATTTCCCAGTAAATCAACAGATGACATTCTCTTTTCGAGCAGTTTGTTCATCCCCAGCAAGGTTTCTGTTCTATCAAATGGCATCTCCCCTGTTCAGCGGAGAAGTTTGGTATGAATTTACTAATTTTCCGGCAAATGGCATCTCATCCAGACAAGGTGGGAAGTTTGTCGTGATTCCAATTTTCAACAAATGGCATCTCATCCAGACAAGGTGAGAAGTTTGTCCGGCAAATGGCATCTCATCCAGACAAGGTGGGAAGTTTGTCGTGATTCCAATTTTCAACAAATGGCATCTCATCCAGACAAGGTGAGAAGTTTGTTCGGCAAATGGCATCTCATCCAGACAAGGTGGGAAGTTTGTCGCGATTCCAATTTTCAACAAATAGCATCTCATCCAGACAAGGTGAGAAGTTTGTTCGGCAAAGGGCATCTCATCCAGACAAGGTGGGAAGTTTGTCGCGATTCCAATTTTCAACAAATAGCATCTCATTCAGACAAGGTGAGAAGTTTGTTCGGCAAAGGGCATCTCATCCAGACAAGGTGGGAAGTTTGTCGCGATTCCAATTTTCAACAAATAGCATCTCATCCAGACAAGGTGAGAAGTTTGTTCGGCAAATGGCATCTCATCCAGACAAGGTGGGAAGTTTGTCGTGATTCCAATTTTCAACAAATGGCATCTCATCCAGACAAGGTGAGAAGTTTGTTCGGCAAATGGCATCTCATCCAGACAAGGTGGGAAGTTTGTCGTGATTCCAATGTTCTATCAAATGGCTATCTCTTCCATACAAGTCGAGAAGTTTGATATGAATCTCTTTATTTTTCCAACAAATGGCTATCTCTTCCATACAAGCTGAAAAGTTTGTTGTGAATTTTTTCCAATTTTCGTCAAATGGCTATCTCTTCCATACAAGTTGAGAAGTTTGAGCGTGAATTTGTTTCTCCATCATATAGCTGTCTCTTTCAGAAGAAAGGAAAAATGGTGAGAGTTTTGTTCGGTGGCATCCTTAGTTGAATCTCGGCAGAAGGTTTAGCAACGGGTGATTCCTTTTATTCCTAGCAAGTCTCGGCAGAAGATTTCCAGTCTACCTCGGCAGAAGTTAGGTCGCCAGTAGACTCCGGAAGAATTGGTTTTCGTTTCAGAATCTCGACAGTAGGTTTCTGTTTCGTTTTGATACACCAACAGAAAGTACTTCCAAATGACGTTTTAAATCTCGGCAGTAGATTTCCTCAAAGTGAAATTTTTGCTCAAAGATTTCGAGTCATCTTAGGATCTGTAGACAGTTGTCGTCTGGCTCCACTCAAGAGAAAATCCTCGCGTGGGTTGTACTCCAGTCATGTGCGTCAATGTTTTTATTTTCTGACCACCGCGTCTCTGTCTATTATTTTATTTACAGACCACCGCGTCTCTGTCTACTATTTTATTTTCAGATCACTGCGTCAATATCTGCCTTTTATTCCCAGACCACTGTGTCATTGCTTGTTATTTTATTTTCAGACCAGCATGTCATTGTCTGTCTTTTATGTTACAACCACTGTGTCGATATCTGTTGTTTTTATTTTCCGACCGTCATGTCGATGTTTGCTTATTCCTGACTGTTGTGTCAGTGTCTGCTATTTGGTTCTCCTAGCTGCCGAGTCGGGATTATTTCTATCTCTCACCCAAATCGTTGCATTGGGATGCCCAACACCACCTTGAACTTGTTAACTCATCACTGCAGATAGTCTGTCTTTAATCCTACATTCTGTTTTCCAGTCTTTTTGTCATTCTTAGTGCCAGCAGCTACACTTGAACCTGTTGATTTATCACTTTGAATATATTTTGTTTTCGTCTTGTCATCCCCACATATGGTTATCCCCAGTGAGCCTTCACCCTCATTTGCATGTCTGTGAATTAATGTTTGCATTTGTTTTCATCATACCATTTTTAGCATATTCATCGAAATCAGCATGTTCAGTCTCATTGCATCTCACATATCATATCTCCAACGGAGTCCCTCATAATTCATGGCATGTCATTGCATTTAGGGGGAAAATTTTCGGTCTTTTTTATATATATTTAAATGTCTTTCACTCCGATTTTATGAGGATTAACATCACTCATTTTATCTGGTGAAGTTATTTAAATAGGGGCAACTGTCACACCCCAAATTTTCCCCCTATTTTCTTTCTGATTCATACATTCATATCATTTTTGGTTTTGCCTTGGTGCAGTTAGTTATTTTAGTTTTTTTTTTCTCGCTACCAATTTTATTATTTGTCAAGTTTTATTTCTAAAATTTATTCTAATTTATTTAGTTCTCAAGTTCTAATGTAATTCTAATTTATTTCATTTTTCTTTTTAAACTTTATTATCCGATTTCTTATCTCCTATTCTCTATTTTTATTTATATTAACTTTCAAGTTTTTCCTTTCTCTAAAATTTAATTTTAATTCCTTGTTTCTAATTTGCAATCCTTTTCTTCAAATTTCTATCTCCATTCCAAGCTTTCTTTTTCAAGTTCTGTTCAAGGATTCAAGTCAATCTTTGAGTTTAGTTTTTTCTCCTAGTCCGCGTTCCAAGTTCTTTTTACATTCAACTTCCAAATTCTAGTTCACCCTTTTTTTTTAAAGTTTCTTTTAAAGATTAGAGGAGGGTGTAGCTTTGAAGACTAGGCTAGGCTGATTACAACGCCATTTCGTTCTCAATAGCCAAGATGGCAGCACTCGAGTTGAAATTGGTTGGAAGTGTGTTGGCACAAGAGTCCATGTGGTGTTTATGCCAAGAATTTTTGGTGAATTACTAAGGAAATATGTTGGTTTGACAAATAGAGAAGCATGGCTCATTCCAACATTGGGAGACTCACATGTTTTATTGTGACATTTTCATAAACCAAGGCCACACGAAATTACAAAGAAAAAGTCCAATTTAAGACAAATGAATACAAGACTTTTTATTTCTTCATAGCAGGATAGCTTGGTTACAGCATCACCAAGGGAATTCCAAGGGGTCCTGTATGTGGAACTATTAGACTTGGTCCTAAATTTGAATACACAGGCACTATAATTTCGGCAATAAATTACGATCCTCTAGATGATCATATACATCCCATTTGCTTGACATCTAGTCCATCAACCAAATGCTGGATTTCATAGTATGAGGCCTCCATCGATACCAAGGTCTGGCAGCACGACGTTGCCAAGTGCGGTTAAATCGGCGGCTTTCCATACCTATAACGCAGCAGGGAAATTAATAAGGATTCAGACAACATTCAAGATCTATTAGATTCTGCTGAGAATGAAAATTAGGATGGTAAGAAATGCCCACCTGATGAAATTATGGAAGAAGCATGTACTGAATTTGATGTATCCTCTGAAAAAGATGATCAAGGTCAGGAACATCAAGAGAATGGTGATATGGATTCCATGGAGCCAGAGGAGGATACATCTGAATCTTCTGGTGTGGTTAATGCACAAGTTTCCACTGTTGGCTTAACATCCCAGTTCCAAGGTAATTTGCAGGCATCCGATTCCCAAAATATAGCAACAGAATTTGCCTGATGTACCAAGCCTCAATTCCAACCTGCGAAATTCCCGGAAATCAGCAAGCTTTACAAAAATGGATGTAATTGATCACGCTTTTATAATCACAATGAAGATAACTCACCCAGCTTCTCAAAGATTCATTAGGAGGAACTTGCAACACTATCGTGTTGTCCTTGCTGTTCGCGGAAGCGGAGGCAACTCCGTAAACCAATTAAGGTGTCCACTCCAACATGTTAACACAAAATCAGAGAGCGATTAATCAAGTTTCGCAACAGACAAAGAATGGAAATGGCAAAGGCAGAAAAATGATGGATTCAAGTTTGATCACCTTTGAAGTATAAAAGAGGCATGGCTTGTCAATGCGTCTGAACTTGCGATATCTCTACGAGTCGCCTCTCCTTATTTTTCTGATGACCAATCCGCCACCGTATTTTTTTTTTAAGTCAAATATCATGGTTCGGGACCCACAAACAGAAAAGAACTGCCACACCAATTTGCATAACCTGCAAGAAAATCCAATTCAGTCGAAATCTAACTATTGTGTCTCATTTCAAACCAAGAAAAGGACAGGTCAAAACCGTAAAGTGACAAACCTGTTGCAACCAAATTCAGAACGGCTGCAAGTACATCTATTGTCAACCCTATCTCTATCACCTTTTGCCAAACATGAAAAGTTCTTGCTCCAAGTGGGACAAAACCTGTACCAGAAGGACAACAATTGAGAAAAGCAAACATCAGATCAATGCTTTTGAAAAAAAGCAGTGTGTTTGAAACGGGATGGATTGATATAAAGGGAATACCAGGGAGAGATTTTGGAAAAAAAAAAAATTCACAGAGATAGAGGGGGAGAAACCGAAAAAAGGGGACATCAAAAAATTTTCAAAAACAAATTTAGAAACACAACACAGAGAAAACGGGAAGACAGCAAATACGAGAAATTTACTGTTCAAACCTGGGACCTTCAGTCAAGCATCGCCGAACCACCCTTCTCTTTCGTTTCTGCGGTACCTTTCGAATCCAAATAATCATCACTTATCAAACGACACAAACAGAGAAAGACGGTGAACAAGAGGAAAAGGAGGATAGCACGGCAAAGGCGTACCTGAAGGAGAATCCGAGTCGTCGCCGGAGGTAGTTTCCGCATTTTTGCTCACCCTGTACTTTCTTCGTTCTCAAATCGTCTTTGAATGTGGTAAAATGATTGTGAAATTAAGGTTTAAATGTTTGATTTGAGAATAACAAATGTATCGATTGAGAGAGGTTTCGGCGAGATGACGAAATTGCAGGATGTTTGTGAGTGAGAGAGATGGACGAGAGGTTTTGAGCGTCTTGAGTTCTACTGAATTTGGGAAAGAATTTAGCGCCGTATAGTGTTAGGGTTTCTTTTTACCCCTTCAACATTAGCCCTAACCGGGTCGCGGATCATACCCGCCCCGGAGCACCTGGCCAATCCCCTTTGGGCCTTCCGCTGGCCCATTCCCGTATGCCCCCTTTCTTTTCTTTCATTCATTTATTTCTTATTCTTTTTTTTCTTTTCATATATTATCATATAGTTATTTTGGTGCAAATATTTTAGATTATATTTTGGTTTTTTAAGGAGAAGTGGAAAAACAATAAGGGATATCAGTTTTTTTTGGAAAAATATAGTATTAGGTTCAATTCCAAACCGAATTTTATACCTATATTATTAGCTAGTTTTGTCAAGCATTTTAACTTAGTTTAGTTAGTCGGTTTTTTTATTATTACCCGTTGAACGTTTTTATGCGATCGGTAAACTTACATTCCTTGCTTATTGTTTAGTTGTGTGACGATGATGTATGACTTATACGGATTTGTTTGTATTTTCACATTTCGATTATATTTTGTTAAGTAGAAAATATATGTGATAATAATAAACACGATCACCATTTAATAAATCACTCAAAAATAATAATAAATGTCTTGGTCCAACGCCAAGTGAACTTTCATCCGCCTACATCATTCCACACACGTAAGTCGGTCTTATGATCGCCGTCTGCACGACTTATCGCTCGCCTTAATTCCGGAGTCTAGCATTCCGCACATTCTGGATTGAACCGCAAATGGGCTAGCCCCACACGTTGGTTCAATCACCGTTCGCATAAAAATCTCCAACTCATCTTAATTAAATTACGAAAAAAAGAATTCCGGAGTCTAGCATTCCGCACATTCTGGATCGAACCGCAAATGGGCTAGCCTCACGCGTTGGCTCAATCACCATTCGTATTATCAAACATTCAAATCTCAAAATTTAAAATATACCAACAAATTTAAATCATTTTATGATTAATTAGCGAGTAACTGAACTCCGGAGTCTCGCACTCCGCACGTTCTTGAATGCAATCGCAACATGGGCTAGCCCCACGCGTGGTTCATTCACCCTCTCGTTTTAAAACACTTAACAAAGATCAAACATATTTTCTCAAAACGAACGCTGTTTAAATCTTTCTAGCCCGCAAATAAGCCAACGCTTAGCAGTAGAATCATTTTCAAACAGTCGTTCTATAAAAAAAAAACACAAATCGTCTGCACGAACTACGAAGCTCTGACTTTCCCATTGCACAAGGGAATACGTAGGCACGGGGATTTTAATCCTTCGCGAGCATAATAATAAAAAAAACTTAATCTTTTCTCCGTCATAAATCACAATCAATAAAAATTAATTATCTCTCTGTCATAATAATAAAAAACTCTAATCTTTTCCCTCGTAATAATGATTAAAATATTTCATTAAAAGTAATCATTAAAAGAAGACAATAATAACAAGTTAACATTTAAGCGCAAACTAGACTAAGAGGTTCCCGTTGAGTACAACGGACGTGAGGGGTGCCTAACACCTTCCCTTTGCGTAACTGACTCCCGAACTTAGATTAGTGGTTTCGATGACCATTCTTATCCTTTATTTAGGTTGTGTCTATATCTTCCTTTTCTCTCGTAGAATAAATAGAATTAGGTGGCGACTCTGTTGTTTATTTTAGGATCGTATTTTTCGAGGTGCGACACACAGAAAGGAAGAATAAGGAAGAGCTGAGACATTCTCAAGAAAGGATTTTGAACGATTTTTATCAGGAATTCGAGGTAAGGGGAGAGAATGGGTTCTTTATTGGTGATAATATCACGAGAGGGTGGTGAGGAATCCTTATCCTCGTAGGAAATTTGTATGTATATCTTGTGTGTGAATTGTTTGATCTGTTGTTGATGCATTGTTATTGATCTGTATGAATTTGTTGAGAAAAAACACGAATTTTGGGTATAATTTGTATTGTTGTTGCTATTCTGTATGAGAATGGGTTGCAAGTTGATTTTGTTGCACTTGCAGTATAATGAATTTAGTTATAAGAACTATAATATCACCAATAATGATAAGTATAAGAATAAGATGAAAGATGGGTCCTAAAAGTAACGTAGAAACAAGTTTATGATCAAATTAGAGTGAAAAAGGAAGAACCCATAACAGATTTGCATGGATACTGAGTTTCACACAGTTAGATATGACAACTGTCATGAGGGTATGGCGATCGTCATGAGAATGTGACGACCGACATGAAGGTGGCGACCGTCACACACCCCTGTGTGTATTTTTTTATTTATTTTTTTCTTCTATTTTCTTCTCTTTCGTGAGTTCTAACTCGTTTCTTCTCCAATCCTTAGTTTGAGAGGTTGGTACACATGATAGTAATGGTTGGGAGTGGAATTGGTAATGAAAATAATTAATTTAGTAATTTCAATTAATTGAGTAATTAGCTCATTCGGGAATTGGTGCCTTGTGGGACGTGAATGATAGTTTATGTGGCATTGTTTGTGTGTAAGGCGGACTGTTTGAGACAGCTGTAGTAATTACATTGTATGGTGAGTGAATGACTCACGTGTTATCAGGAGGATCGTGGGATATGCATAATTTGTTATTGTATTTATGTATATTGTGTTGCATTGCATGACATATCATTTAAGACTATTAGGTGGAAATATATGTTAGATGTCTAGTATATCCGAACTTATTAAATTCCACTATTCACACACAATAATTACTAGTTACTCCCTCCATTCTCTTTCATATAGATTAGATACATCAATTATTTAATGAATTTAAATAGTAAAAGTTGCTTATAAAATAAAATGGATGGAGTATGTCACATCATCCACATATCAAGGTTAGTAGATAATACAACACAAATAAGCATTTCCTTACACATTAAAATATTTAAAGTGTTAGTCCAACTTAGGAAGACAAACAATTTTAAGGTTAGCCAAATGTTCCTCAAAAGATATTAAGTCAGACAAGTATAAACACAGTCGGACATAAGTCAACTGAATATTTCATAAGTCTACTAGAGTCTATCATGGTCGCCCAAATAAGACTAGATAATCCAGTCTTATATCAATGTTTAGTGTTAATATGCTACTAACAAAATATGATGAAGATTATGGAACCACAACCTAGGAAAGTTGTGCACAAGGAATGAGTATAAGAGACACATTGAGAAACAAGAGACATATCCCAAGTAGAGGGAAAACTCACATACTACCCGTCTAAATAGACGAATGAGATAACCTTTTTGTACACTACAATTATATGACCACTAAGATGGTTTTATCCATAAATATCATTTAAAATGAAAAGTGTTATTGATATATACACTTTTTTTTAAAATTTAGTTTAGAAGATGTTATTTAGTTTAAATATGGTTGTCGTTAGGGGTGGCAAACGGGCATGCCCGTCCCGCAAAAACCCGCAAAAAATGGGGCGGGGCGAGGCAGTCAAAATTGAGGATACAAGCTTAAAACCTAAGCCTTCCCCGCAAAAAGTGAGGCTGAAACGGGGAAAACCCGCGAGCATTGCACTTTTTAAGCATAAAAATAAAAAAATTTAAGCAAAATGTGCATGCCCGCGATGAAAACGGGGCGGGACGGGGCAACCACTTTAGAGGGCGAGGGCCTACACCCTTGGCCCATCCCGCACTAAAGTACGGGCAAAACGGACATGCCCAGCAGGCCGGGCCCATTTTGCCACCCCTAATTGTAGTATTTATTTCATTAGAAGATCGATCAAGTAGTAAGTAAAATATGACATTTTTTTATTAATGAGCAAAATATGAAAAAGTAGAAAAAGGGCCCAACCGGGTTCGAACCGGTGACCTCTTGATCTGCAGTCAAATGCTCTACCACTGAGCTATGGACCCTTGGATGGCAATTGCTTGATACATAAATATGAATGCTCTACTACTTTCTAATTATTTTAAATTTATTAATTGACAAAGAATTCTAAAAAATTAAATAAATATATATACCTTTTCTTCAAAAAAATAATCTATAGACAAGTCAAAATAAATATTTTAAATAAAAAAAATTGAATAAATAAATCTATAGATTGCAATAGACAATTATGATAAAAAGTTAAATTTAAAAAAAAAAAATTAAATGTAGCGATGAAAATATTTTGTAGGAATATATATATATATATATATATATATATATATATATATATATATATATATATATATATATATATATATATATATATATATATATATATATATATATATATATATATATATATATATATATATCCCACAAAATATTTTCATCGCTACATTTAGTTTTTTTTTTAAATCTAACTTTTTATCTCATACAACATCGTGAGTGTTACATTTGTATAGTAAAATTTTCTTTTTAGTTTAAATACGCCTCCACCATTCTATCTGTGCGTTGCAATGCTATGCTATCGTGAAAATTTAGAAGTTACAAAACTAAGCATCTGCGTCACCGTGAAATCCCATCGTGCTTTTGGGAATCCCAACGCAAATCCAAACACACCCTAAATGCACATCTTTTTATTTATTAGACATTTCTCTATCACACATGGTGGTAAATATACCGCTTCAATGGTTGATCTTTGAAACATAAAATCAAATTGATTAACATTAACTTGAGTCTCTTTTCTTAATATCCGTTCAATCAATATTTTCTATAAATTTCATGGTATGACTTATAAGTTAAATCTCTCTATAATTTGCACAATTTTATATATTCTTCTTATTGTTTTAGGTTGGACTTAAAATGTTTAACCTTATAATTTTGTTAAAAACTTTGGTGAGCCACACAATGCCTCTACTCCAAAACTTGTCCATATTTTAATATCTATGTTATCTAATTCAACCAGCCAAGTAGTCTGTTTTAATATCTAATATGTTAGGATCTCCTAATAAGAGGTCATATCATTCACCAAATAAATTATGGAAGGACTTGTTCCATCCATCCTTTACACACTATTTTATGGTAAGTGAAAAACATACACTATTAGGATTTGAATTAGTAGTGATATGAATTAGCTTGTTATCCAAAATATTTGTAACATTTTGAAAATAAAATTTTGCTAGACAATTATTTAAATAATAAAAATCCATTATCCTTGTTGTACGTATGTATATATATAGTGTGGGGGCGTGGGTCTGAATCTGGTGTGTGCAAGAGCATTTATCAACAAGAAAAATCATTGCATTCACAATCCTATTATACAGAGAGAGAGAGAGAAAAACGAAAAAACAAAAAGCGATTCGTGGTTTCGTTCGTGATCCCTTTCCATGTCGCCAACGAATCGCTTCTAACTGTTTCGATTCCGATCTCTGTGCTTACTCTTAGTGGCATAGAATAGGATTACAGCCAATTACAACTTTTCATTTTTTTAACGTCACCCATGGCAGCAGCACCCGCTAGAGCTCGTGCCGATTACGATTACCTCATCAAGCTTCTTCTTATCGGCGATAGCGGTTCGTTCATTCTTCTTCTTCTTTATTTTCGGATCTTCCTTTATTTTCCTTATTATTTCCGATTATTATTATATATCATATAAACGATCCTTTTTATTTTCTGCTTACGCAAATTTTAGGTTAGTTTTTGTTGATTGTATAATAATTGCTCAATATAGGGGTATTATATGATCCTATCTAGTCAATGTTATATCAAGAGACCCCATTTATTTGGCTTTGTACCTGTAATTTCCTCCATTATCACTGTTGACGCCGTAGGTGCAATGAGTATGGAAGTTACCACTACCTTCTATTTAAAAACAGCAATGCCATAAGGTTTGTATGGCAATTAGTCAAACTCAAAAGTCTACCATGCCATAGCACTATAGCAGCTCCGCAATTTGATTACACTGTATCTAGTTTGGTTTTAATGTTATGGTTGAAACTTGAATAGCATTTTGTTCTCTTACACATATATGTTTTTTCAGTACTTTTATGGCTCAACTATTTGTAGGTGTCGGGAAGAGTTGTCTGCTTTTGAGATTTTCTGATGGTTCCTTCACAACCAGTTTTATCACCACTATTGGGTTAGTATCTGTAGACTTCTTTAATCCCTTGTGGTAGTGCTATAGGAGTTTTTTTTGTTTTGTTTTTGTTTTTCAAGGTGTATATATCTATATTCCCTCTATCTACTCACTGTTATCTATCGTAAGTTATTTATTAGGCTCCTGATTCTCTTTTAATATGCTTTAGAAACACAGGAAGCTCAGGCTCAAAGAGTTCATTTGATGTATACATATTAAATTGTATACTTGTCATATTTCATGTTTAATATTGTTGCTCTCTCATTTTTGGTACTGGATAGATACCAGATTTCCTTCATTATTTACACAAATAATTGTACACACTACACAACCAGACATATATGTATTTTTTTTTAATGAAAATATAAAATCTTATTATAAAAATGTATGGCAGTATTGATTTCAAGATAAGAACGATTGAACTTGATGGCAAACGCATTAAGTTGCAAATCTGGGATACAGCTGGTCAGGAGAGATTCAGAACTATTACTACAGGTATGTGTTTTGTCTTGTGCAAACTTGTTAACAAATTCAAAATTCGCAATTGTCCACTTGGTCTCATACACTGGGAATTGGTAACTAATAGGCTTATATGTTTAACACATTCCTCTAGAAGTTAATTGACAGTTGTCCACTTGCCCTTTTGATCATAATTAGTTATATAGTAAGCATTATCAATTTATCAGCAACTTTTGTTTTGAAGGGACTTTTTTTTATATAGTTCTTTTGTGCAGAAGTTACTAGTTTTGAAGGAATGTAATTTAAATGGTTATGCATTGTGGCTCAATTCTAAAGCACACAGGGGCCTGTTGTATACTTTTATAAAATTATTTTAGTCTAATATTTAGTTCTTAATGACTGCAATTTTAAATACTAGTCTTACAATGTTACTTTCTGTTGCAGCTTATTACCGAGGAGCCATGGGTATCTTGCTGGTTTATGATGTTACTGATGAAGCATCTTTCAATAGTACCCTCATTTCCCTGGTCTTGTTTTCAGCTTAAAGATATTTCAATGAATTTATTTTGATGTATATATGCACTCAGTGTTTGAGAAATGTAGGCTTCATTTTGGCTTCGGCTGACCCAGAAAATTGTATTTCTTTCTTATTTTCCCATTTCCTCGTATTCCCTTGTAACCCCAGTACTTTCCGATTCACATTTAACTAGCTAGATTTTGAAGTGGTCTGTTTTTCTTTTATGATTAACTTTCTTTCATTTCTTCCCGTTCAGATATTAGGAATTGGATTCGCAATATTGAACAACATGCTTCCGACAATGTAAACAAGATACTTGTGGGAAACAAGGCTGATATGGATGAAAGCAAAAGGGTATGTACATTTGGGGGTCCTTTCTATATATATTATACATCTTAGCTGGCTGGGGTATGATGTTAGTCGACAAAGCAGGTGTTGCACGATTGGCTGGTGCACAAACCACATTTATTTATCTATCTGAGATTGAGAAATCTCTAAGTGCTCTGTGCTGTTTTTATTTTATTATATTTTCCATTGATACAAACATAAGGTGTTACTTATTTAAAAAAAAAAAACATAAGGTGTTACTTTTTCTCTAGGCTGTACCTACCTCCAAAGGTCAAGCTCTTGCTGATGAGTATGGTATCAAGTTCTTTGAAACTGTGAGTTGCTGCTTGATGTTCACATTTTCGTTAAATCATGTGATTTCTTTTTACTTATATTGAAGAACGCATGCAGAGTGCAAAAACAAACATGAACGTGGAGGAAGTTTTCTTTTCAATAGCAAGAGACATCAAGCAAAGGCTTGCAGACACAGATTCTAGATCCGAGGTACTTTGTTGACTCTTTGCCATCTTTCATTTTTTTTAACTCTTGAGAAGTGTAACTTCTTGAAGTAAGATTTTGCCGTCAAGTACTTATTCTGCTACTTCGTAGAAAAAGTACATAGTTTTGTTCCTTCTTTCTTGTTACTCAATGATGATATTTTCTTCTATGGTGGTTCAGCCTCAGTCTATCAAGATTAATCAACAAGATCCGGCAGCGAATGGTGGTCAAGCTGCAACAAAATCAGCTTGCTGCGGTTAGTGAAAAGACTCAATATCTGCAGTAAGAGGATGCAGGTTCTACAGTAGTGCTCATTTGGGTGCTAATGTTATTCTGATGACAATATTCGTGGGAGCATGTATTTGTCCCCCGCTATCTCCCAACTTCGGATGTCGTGTTTTAAAATTTATATTTTTTAACTGTTAATTTTCCTTTTCACTTAGTTGGTGGAATTTGTGCTGACTTGTGGAATTGCTTCAATTTCTTCTTTCATATGTAGTCTTTTACTCTAAGATATATTAATGGATAGATTATCACAACACTTCACTTGCAAATTGCAATGTATATCAGTCCAAAAGTTATGCTGGTTTAACACTTCATTTGCAAATTGCAATGTATATCACTCCAAAGGTTATGCTGGTTTAAGAATATAGAAACCGTCGTAAAAATGGTTTTGCATGGAACTGAAGTGGAAGCCTTGTATAAATAAAAAAATGCATTTGGTGACGAAATTAATCCACGGGTTTGAGAAACATTCTTATAGTATTTTATAGGGCTTCTGCATTTTATTTTTAACAGCAGAGGATCAAAATCTGTAATTGCACTCCATGCAATTCTTTTTCACCGTACGAATTTTCACATATATCCGAAGATTATGGAAATATATCTTCGGACACATCCAATGTCTATTCCAGAACGATTTAAACTTTAAACGGTCACAACATATCTTTCATAATTCATTTTCATTTCAATATTTCCGGTGATACATCTACGAAAATTTTCCGGTGATACATCTCCGAATTGTATTAGAACAATTTTTTTTTATGATGCACTGTGTATGTGTTCGCACAAGTATTATAAAATAACGGACATGCAAAAATAATATAATAATATAGTAATAGGATATCATATGTCACGAAATTCAAAATGTATTAACAATGTCAGAAAAAACGTACAAACTAAAGTACATAAACAAAATAAATATAGAATATTACTGGGTGTGCTTGACAATCTCTCATCTGTCTGGTCTGCCTCCTCGACTATCGACCCCCTTGTACTCGTGCGATGTTTGCGGTACAAAAGTGTCCCTTGTGCCTCTGCAATAATGTCATATAGTACTCGCCTAACAGAAAATCCCTCGGGGAATCTGCCCGCACAATTTCCACTATGCGATGGCAATGAAGAAAGACATCTTTAGTATGATCCAGTTGAGCTTGCTGCTTCTATTGAATCTCTCGATGAGCTGGTCTCGGTGGATCACCTGGAGCAGTCAACAACATGCACGAATGTGAGACAATGAAGAACCACATGATGTATCTGTCGATGTACCTCAATTCATTCGGCGCTATGGTAATCCGAGCCTCATCCGGTACCAAATGACTCTGATAATCAACAAATATCTTGTCAATTTGTATACGAGTCAAGGTAGGAGGAACAGAGACATCAAGATGTCTGAGAATGGTCTGGGTGTACCCGAACTGCCGCATGACGCGCTCATGCATATGAGGAGAAGTGATACCGGTCCGCAGGCCAACCTTCCAGAGTATAACGACATGTCATCAAAAGTTCATGTCTGACGATGATCCACGTAGCAATTGAAGTGGATGTCCTCAACAACCAAGTAGTCAAGATAGACTTTAAAGAGTTCGACCGCTTGGCTCCCTCTCAACGAGATAAAAACACAGGCACGAGACATCTCACCATACTCATCCCAACTCGCCCAACTAACGATATGTGGGAGGTGATGGTGTATCCAAGCCAGAAATGAAAATAAAAACCATTCATGGATCAATAATTATTGCAAATATGAAATGAAAAAGATAAGAAAAACATTCAAGGATAAAAACTTATTACCACCGGTAGTGTCCTGCTACCTGAGACCTGTTTCGTCCTCCACCGACATCCATCTCTAAACTTCAAATACAGATAGGCTAGACAAGTTACCCCTAGTTATACTCATGGATTCATGTGAGATCTAAGAAGTACCGGAGGTATGCAACGTCAGAATAGGTGGCACTCGTGTCCACAAAAACCATAGTGCCAACTAAAATATAAAATATGCCCTCAAAGCATGAGTGTTGTGTATGGCCACCTGCTCGACATCACCATCAACCTGCTACGCAGCAACAAGCTCATCATTAAATATCCCCTTCAGGAATGAAAACCTAACATGAACACCCATGGTATTATCAACCTCACGAAGCACCTTCCCTGAATAAGCCCCCAAATGCTCAACCATCATATCAACCTTTTCATCTTTGATCATCCTACAATGATAGAGGAATCTCCCCCTGATCGAAAGATACAACAAAGACAAGACACCATCCGTGTGATAAATATCTCACCATGAGAGAGATGAAAGAAAAAGGTCTTAGAGTGTCATCTCTCCACGAATGCATTAAGCATCCTGTGGTTGACCAAAATGTAACCGATCATGCATAAGTCATTCAACCCAGAAGCAGTCAGAAACAATTAAAACTAGTGTTCTTTCGGTTGAGCCAATGCTAAAGTCTTCCTCCCATGCTTCAAAAACTAAACTTCTAGGGATCAGACACATGCAAATTTCAAGAAATAATCAATGTCAACAATTTAAATTAACGTAAAAAATATAGTAACAATGTGACTAATGTTACCTCTTAGTCCCAATATGTTTGGCAGTGTGGTCTAGGTACAGAGAAAGAAGGGACAAATCAGATGGACCCCCCCAAGAAAGCCTCTAGCTTAACATCAGTAACCTCATCCACCGATGGTGGCACCGATGCATTATGATGATCACCAGGAGGTGACACCGGATCAACAAGAGGTGACACATGTGCATCCCGCCGCTTGCGGGAGGACGGGGGAAGTGAAACGTCAGCTGGTGCATCCCGTGGCCAGTAGGAAGAAGATGAAAAAGGTGGAGTGAATGAGATGTAGATGAAACGACCTGAGGTGAAGGCTGAGCCATAAGAGTGGACTGAGCCTCAAGAGTATACTGTATCCAACAGTCGACGCCTTTCCCTGATCATAGGTACCTGCTGCATCCAGAACCGTCTGGCTCCGCTCCCACCAAATGGATGTGTGCTGGTAAACACGTCCAAGTCTCAATCGGTCGGCTCTGTCAGCCATTATGCATGCAAGGTCAAATTTGCCGTATAATGAGTTTACGCAAAAGATCAGCATCTGCACAAACAAGAAAATTATAATTAAATAAAAACAGACTAAGGAAAATTCAGAGATATACATACGAAAATAACCCGTAGATATATCTCCGGAATTCTCCAGAGTACATGAAACATTGAATTATTTTGGAGATGTATTTCCAGAATATTCTGCATCTCAGAGGTCGCGAAAATGACACCCTTGTAACGTTGAATTTTATTTGTCTAAGGTTTCTATGTGATGAAAGCGGTAAAAACAAAAATTAAAGAACACCAGAGATTTATACTGGTTCCCCTCACAGACCGAGAGTACTCCAGTCCCCTTACAACATGTAAGAGATTTCACTATAGGTTTAGAATAATAGTACAAGCCTATTCACACCACAAGGTGAAGCCTACTATCTAATGCTATCAGTGACTAAGTGTAGAAGAACAATTCTCTTCAAACACTTCACTTGTATCCAACAATCCTGGATAACAAGATAATACAAAGAAATAATTCTTGATAAAGTTTAATGATTTGATAATATAGTGCTATATCAATCTTCTTGAATGATCTTCTCCTTGAAACAAAATATTACTCAAGATAAGTATACAAGTGTTCTTTGAAAAGAATGAGATGAAAATATGAAAATGTATGAAATTTATGGAAGGTTTCTTCTCAAAAAGGTTGTATGAACACTTTTAAAAATATTTGAAAAATTTGAAGAGAACGAGTGAATTTGATTTTTATAAATTTCTTGGAGGTGAGTTGTAATTTGAAATTAACAATATTTATATTATATAAAACACCCATACAAAGAGGTACAAATTTATGCAGCAAAAATAATCAAAAGTCATAAGAAAATAAAGCACATTTTCATGAAAAATTGTCAATTTTCGCTCACTACAACAGGGTTAACCGGTTAACCATATGTGTTAACTGGTTAACGCATTTCCAAAGTTACACATAATTTGAAAATAAGGTCCGTTAACCGGTTAACCCCAGGTGTTAACCGGTTAACACTGAAGGAAATCCAAAAAAAAATTATTTTAAAGTGACTGAGCCAAAATCAAAAGTTTGGAAAATGTTTATATGAAATATGTCATGCAAGATAAAATATTTTAACACTTGTATAGATATTTTATGTGAATTTTGGTATACCTTTGAAGTTGTTCAATACTTGAAATGTTGTTGGCTTGCATAAAAAGCTTTGATCATCTTTTTAGTCATTTGATGAAGCATATTCTTGTTGCTTGATGCCATTTAAATCTCATGACTTTTTGCATTCATATGTTGCATAAATAAACTTGTTGTCTTCATCAAAACACTTATGTGATTGAAGCATGCTTCTACAATCTCCCCCATTTTGATGATGACAACCAATTTTTTGAAAGCTTGCTTTGATAGTTGTTTCTTTAATCTTGTTTCTCCCCCTAAGTTTAACACCCCCCCCCCCCCCCCCTAATTCAAGAGGTATGGAAAATTGCACGGAGAGATATTAGAGAAACCAATCCTTCCCCCTTTGGCATTAGCAAAAAGAAAGAGGACCACATAAAAATGAAAACGAAGCTAAGATAACCATGACAAACAATCAAGTAAAATGTAAACATACAACAAGAACACTCATACTAACACAAAACATAATTTGATTAAACGATAACATGATACATAAACGGATACGAGATAAAAAGCATAAACTACGAAACCAAACATGCCTAAGGAAACTAGGACTTAAATACTTAAGCTTAATCAATACTAGAACATAAAACATAATAACAAAAACAAGTGCTTTAATCATCTTCCGACATATCCTCACTTTCTTCTCCATCCTCTTCACTACCCTCTTCATCTTCACCATCGTCCTCATTTTGCTTTTGGGAACTCAAGACTAGCTTACGAAGGTTATTGATGGCTCGGGTGGTTTCACGGTGTTGATTCATCATGGTAATGTAAAGAAATTCATTAGTAACACCGTCTTCCGGGAGAGGATAGTTTGAGGTAGACGACCCGTCGTCATACTTGTACGATCCGTCGTTGCACTTGACTATGCCGATATTCTTCATGATAGTTACTCATTTATTTCATTCGCCGTTGTCTTCATAGCGATAAAAGGTTCCCTACCAATTTCCAAATCCGTTAACTCCAAGATACTTGAAATGAGACGACCGTAAGGAAGTCGTGTTGAAAGAGTAAGTTGTTGACGGAGATGATACATCATAGTAAAAATTAATTTCAAAATTAAAAATTCCATCTTCAATGAATGCATACACAACTTAATGGATTTACACCGGCAAGAACTCGTCACAATATGAAGGATTGGAAAAATAAAGGCAACTAAAACCTCAAATAAGAACTCCCCAAAACAACCTGCAATCAACTCTGATGAATGAGTTTCTAGATTTTATTAATGAAATTCTTGGTTAGAGATGGAGAAGAGGAATGAAGATTTAGGATTTCTAGAATTATTACTCGGATGGAAGAAGAAAAGGTTCTCAAAAACTATCTAATTATTTTTGTTGGTTAATCTTAAAAGCATATAAAATGATATGGATGAATTTTGTTACAAGTCAAAGATTAAAAATGAAGCTTTGTTGTTGCTGACGTAGGAAGAGAAAACCAAAAACTAAAAACTGTCTCAAAAGCTGTAATGACAGTTATTGTTACATTTCAAAACTAAGGGCTCAAAGTTAAACATGAACTTACAAGATAATATCATTACTGGTCTTCCATACCCTGACAAGTTTGTCATAGAATGAGCAAGTGGCCACTACTGGTTTACTTCTCCCTTCAATGAGCTTCACTTCTCCTTTCTGCCAGTCTGCTCCATATGCAAGTGAATCATGCTTCTTGTATGTTTCCAACACCTCAGCTTTGTCGCCTTTAATACCAACGATCGCAAAACCGTTGTGCATACAGGCAGCCAAAACAAGGCCTGGAATGTCGGGATGATGCTTCACCCTCCAAACACCTCCACCTAAACTGATTGAAGTTTCATCAACAGGTTTTGAGATTGATCTTAAATCCCAAACCCTCAAGAATTCATCATAGCTGCCAGTTAATAATCTATTTGGGTCATGAGGACTCTTTTCAATGCTAGTAACGCCCATTTTGTGGACTTTAGAGTTCTTAAATACAAGATTGGAAGGACTATCCCTCAAATCCCAACAACAAAACTTACAATCGTCAGAGCCAGTATATACCAAATTTGGCTGGTGGATATCAAAAGAGGTTGTCCAAAGTTCAAACTCATGTGCCTTCCACTCCTCTTGTATTTCCAACTTGGATTCAAGGAGAGAAACAATAGAAACACAGCCATCAGAAAGCCCTACAGTGATCGATGTGGATGAAGGATTCCAATCCAGGTACAAACACATTGAGTTACTGATTTTCTTACTTGTAATCTCTTTTAGACAAGTCCCTGTCGTCAAATCAATAACAATATTTTAATACATTGTAACTCAGCAAATACCTAAATGGCAGCTCTCTTTAGCAAAATATAAACTTAGAATTTAGAAACAAGATAAAACGATGGTGCGATTAAGTCCATTAATAAATGCTAGTATCTCACGACAAAAATGAAATATTTACACGGCAAGGCTTTTGTCACTAATTTATCTACAAAGAAGAAACTTTGATATGTGGAAGGTACTGCTTAAAGTTTAACTGTAAAGTGTAAAGTAGGAGGTTGTATTTTGTATTGGATATTTAAACAAACAACCAATCCACCAGCAAAAAGGCCTAAGTGCATATCCAGCTAGTTATCAACTTTTAACATACATATCCTTTGCATGAAGAGAAAGCATATCTTTGATATAACTAAAAACTATTGGCACTAAGAAATTAGAAGGTAATTGTAAATTTTATATAAAGGGAAAAAACTTTCAATTAGGAACCAAACCTGATATAAGGATGTCTGTTAGTGTCATGATGTGATTTTTCGGACTTTAAAATATGTAAATGCTAAGTTTGGCATTTCCTACTTTTAGAAAGCAGTTAACTATTAGTGAATACATTTCTTATGGTGGTCTGTAGTGCTTTCCACTGCCAATTTATCATGGGTAAGCAGTATTTTTGTCAATTGCAGATCGCAGAAAACAACAGCTTATTCGAATTCAGCTTTACTACAGCGCCTCTGTAGCTACTATTAAACAACACTTGGTACTAAATTGTGTATTACAGAACAATGGTGATTTGTTTTAATTTTAACAATGGTAATTTGTTAAGATTTTGGTAAAGCTAAAGCCACTATTTGACAACACTGTGGGTAAGTGCTAAAGAATTTAATTTTAGACTGTAGTTGTATTCACCAGTGAAAATAGTGTTACGTAAATGAAAGAATCAAGAGATAAATCCATACCTTGTACTCCATCACAGCAACCATCGAGCATCTTAATTCTCAAGTATCCATCAGCATCTGCTTGACCTAAAAAAGGACCCTTATCCCCTGAGGATGGATTCCACTTTATGTCGAAAATCCCACTAGTCTCCTCACTATAAACGGTGTCAAAATTGTCTGTGTCCCCATCAACATTGAATAGTGAAATGCTTCCACATCTAGTGGGTTGATCACCTTCTTGTAGTGTGTAAGTGGATGCTGCTAAAACATTATGGTGCCCATTATGTGGGCAAAACTCAACAGCATCTGCATTACCTTCTAAATAGCAATGTGCTACATCCATGTTGTCTAAATAACTGCATGTTATAACACCACAAATAAGAACTTAATTCAAGATAGAATCAACAAGAATGAATATCAAATCAGTGAATGAAACATGAAAACTAAAACATAAAAACTATAAAGAGAGGTTTTTTTTCCTGCAGGTTTCACTTTTCACACTAAAAATTACATCCCCCACTTCTCATTTTTCACAGCATGACTTAGGTCTACATAATTGGAACTTAGACCTACATATTTGGTACTTAGGTCTATGTAATTGGTTCACAAACCTACTTAAAAACGTTTTGTGTATGAGTATTCAATGAATGACTTAAAACCGACTTCTGAAACAATAAGCATGAACACGAATTTATATGACGCCTTTCATGCCTTTAACAATTTTAACTAAGAGTCTAAGACACTACATCCCACGGTACATACATTGTATTCTCATGAATCTAAAGTACTAACATCATAGTTAAGTTCTTATCTCATTCACAACTAACCACCAATCATTCATTCCAAAAATCACCAATTTAATACACAAACAGTATATACCCATGGGTCATGATCAAGAGTTCCCACTACAAGCAAAAAATGTCATTCAATATTCAGTCTAAATGCTATCTGTCACCAAGAGAGACTCAAATACAAATAAGAAAACACATACATATAGATATCCTAAAACTCTGGTATCAACGACATCTAATTAAATCAAAGCAAAAATATTTAGATGCACGGTTATTCTAAAAGGAAACCCACACAGAACATTTTACAAACACCTTATATGCATGTAAAAAACTGGAAAATTTTGGAATGCTCACCGTGAAGAAACTAGAAAAGAACAAACGGTGAAGCCCTAGTTCTTATGTTTCCCTTTCTGAATCTATTTTGAAGCGGGAAATGAAGGTGGGGGTGGAGTTGTGAAGGAGAGAACAGAGGTGAAGATGTTGGGATCAGGCTTAGGTGTTTTTTACGCGGCAAAGGCACGTGACTTTGAGTCAATCTCCACCTTTCGATAAATCAAACGCTCCACATCAAACCAAGTTTTTATCTTCTTTCTTTTAATAAAAAAACACGGCTTCTTTGCAAGATACACTGAAAATACAAACATGGCGAAAGTGGTATACATGGCTTTACCTTTCCTCGCAGAACCACACAAAACTACTATAGCTTCTTCTTCTTCATCATCTTCTTCAAAGCCATTGAAGCTTCCACATAGAACACGCAGCACCAACCTATCCATTCCATCATCTTCCAACGGTAACAAACTAAACAAACTTAATTTCAATTACAATGCTACTTGTGTTTACTGACGCACCTTCATTCACGCTCACAAAAAAAATTGAAACTTTCAGTTGCTGCTAACCGTTCTCTTAAACCCCAGAAGCTTAATTCAGACATTTCTCCTCACAGGGCTGGTATGTGTCTATCTACTTTCACAAAAAAGCTATTTTTTGTGCTTAAATTTAAGTTTTTTTTTGTGTTCATTTTCTTAATTCAATTGTTGAATGTTTTCAGTGTCTGCGGTGAGATTGATGAGAATTGAACTTGGTGGTGCTTTTGCTGACCTTCTTAATGAGAAAGGGAAAGGTTCTGGTGAAAATGAGATGGGTTATGTTCAAAGAACGCTTGGCTTTCGCACTCGAGAATTGAATAATCAAGACCTTAGATTGGTTATTTATCCCTTTCAACACATTTTCATCTTTATGTTTTGGTCAGTTGGATTCATAGTCAACCCTGTCAGTGTCGGTGTTTTAAACCGACACCGACACTTGTGATTATATTTATTTATTTATTTTTTCAAATTCTTACCGGTGTCGACATGTCAGTGTCAGTGTCGTGTTTCTAGTGTCTGTGCTTCATTTGTTTAACTTACACTTCAACTGAAACTTTGTTGAGTGCCCTCTTCCCCCACATTTTCCTATCTGTCCTAGCCATGTAAAGTCCAGGGTGTTATCACTCATAACTAGGGTTAAAGTTTGAAGTACTTTTACTTTTAAAACTCCCTTTCATGTCACTAAGTATTCGCGAGCAAATTTGTTGATTGTTTTATTGTTTCGTTACTGAAAATTACATAGGTTACAAACATTGTTGGGGGTACAATTCGTTGGAGGAGATACCTTGATCATTTAATCAGATCATTGTGTCACGATAAAGATATATCTCACATGGAACCTCTTCTCTTACAGGTGGTATCTATACTTATTTTAAGGCCTTATACTCATCATCTGATTATTGATCTTAGTACTTTGCTTGGTCAGATTCTACGAATTGGCTTCTATGAGATTCTCAAATTAGATATGCCACCTTATGCTGTTATAGATGAGGTATTTCGTTGACTCAAATACGCTTTCGCTGTTTTCTTGTTGAATACATTGTATTGAGCGCCCAAATGATTCTCATTTGTTGAATTTGCATTTCGTTTGTTGATTTTGTCTAATGTTATGTAAGGGGTTATTTTTTATGATGATCTGTTGATTGTTAGTTTGAATTCAACTTTTAAAAGTAAAATCTGATCTTATTTTAATGTGATTGTAAGTTTGATTGGTTAATTTTGTCCGATCGTAGCACTCTCAGGCATCCTTAGCATGATCTTACGATCTGACGATCCAACACTTGATCTTGACTACACTGGATACGACAATAAATATTTTTCAAACTCAAATATTCTCTTTATTGATTTGCCAATCTTGTGTGAAATTGATGCAGAATGTGCAGCTTGCCAAAGCTGCTCTCAGGCCGGGTGCAGGCAACTTGGTCAACGGAATCCTCCGAAAGCTAGTTGTGCTCAAGGTTTTACTTTTTGTATATTACACATCCCTTAACTGCATGAGCGTGATATTGCAAAGAATTTCTCAAATCCGCTGATGTCTTGTTTGCAGGAAAATGAAACTCTTCCTTTGCCCGAAGTAAAGGGTAATGATCGTTCTCAAGCACGTGCTCTGGCAACTCTCTACTCACATCCAGTTGTGAGTGTGTATCTATTGCTACTACATAATTCTACACCTAAGTAATTTATATAATATTTATGTTTTCTGATATCGAATTTTTATGCGTTGAGATCCATAAAGTACAGGGACCCTTCTTAGTCCTTATGATAGATAATCTAGTGTCCAGACAAAAAATAAAATCCTTAATTAATCTAAAAATGTAGTGAGTAACAGAAACCGAACAAGGAAGGCTAAATTTGGTAACACTTTTTTATCCCTTCCTTTGTAGTGGATCGTAATGAGATGGACGAAGTATCTTGGTCAGGAAGAAACCATTAAATTGATGATATGGAACAACAGTGCACCGAGTTACAGCTTAAGGCTAGTAATTGCTTCTTCCATTTTTTGTGTGCCTTCCTCAAAAGTCGCATATTAAGACAGGCAATGAACACGAGCTATATGTTTTTTCTAATTTCAGAGCAAATCGGGCAATAGGTTTTTCAAGAGATGACCTTGTGACACGGCTTGATGCGTTGAAGGTGCTACCACTTCCATGATCAAATGTTGTATTATCTGTACTCACTTCCCTATTTAATTCTGTTTTGTCAAACATCAGGTCCCACACAAGCTTTCATTGCATTTGGATGACTTTGTTCGCATAGAAACTGGGTTGCAGGTATGATATCGAGGCAATGAGTTTATTATAAGGCTATTTTGATCCGAGAATTTAACTTGGATATCAAATTTCTATGGAGTCATTGACAAGAGATAATCTGTGAGGACCGAAATACGAAATTGTATAGTAGTGTTTTTTTTTTTACCGTATAGTGTAATAGGTTAGCTGGTGCCAAATTGCGATTTGGCTGGTTATTGACCTTCGGTTTGTATATATTTTTATTTGTTTTTTTCTCTTTTTCACATGAGGTGTTGAAATCTTGTGTATCTTGCTGTTATTCCGATATTCTCATTTGAGTCATTGACTGTGTGTAGTTTCATATTTCAGACCATCATTGGTGCCGGCCTACTCAAAACGGGTTTATGTTCAGTTCAGGACGAGAGTGCAGGTTAACTTGTCATCTTTTCTAATAGAAGGAATAACTGTAAAACTATATATCTAAAGTTTCGTTTTTCCCGTTACTCTTGTACAATATTTCACACATTCTGAATTGCAGGCCTGATAGTTTCTATTGTGGATCCTCAACCCGGTGAAACCATTGTTGATTGTTGTGCTGCTCCAGGTGGAAAAACCCTCTACATGGCCTCTCATTTAAGTGGACAAGGTATTATTTGGTCGACATATATTTATTTAAACCACGTCGGATCTTCTTTTGAACATTGCATTTTCAGGTATGGTATATGCGATTGATGTAAATAGTGGTAGGTTGAGAATTCTTAAAGAGACAGCAAAGTTGCATAAAGTAGATGGTGTCGTTACCACTGTCCATGCCGATCTTCGTACATTAACTGTATGTTATATCGTTCCTATCCTATGTAGTATTAAACTCCGCCATTCTTATATCTGTCATTTTTTTTTTTAATTTTAATTTTTATATTTCCCAGGACGGTGAACCACTTAAGAGTAACAAAGTTTTGTTGGACGCACCGTGCTCAGGGCTTGGCGTTCTTTCAAAGGTGGTTTGCGTTAATTATTTTATCTTTACTCATTATTGTCGTTTTCACATAAATTATCCAATGTATTTTTCTTTTCTTGTTTGTTAACCTGTTCTTATCATCTGGCTTTTGAAGAGAGCGGACTTACGTTGGAACAGAAAGCTGGAAGATATGGAAGAATTGAAGATATTACAGGATGAACTCCTCGATGCAGCATCCACGTAAATCCAGAATTTCTCTTCGAACTTTATGAAAGCAAGTAAAACTTGATACATTGTTTCTCCCTTATCGAGTTTTTTTTCATGCGCATTTGTAGATTGGTAAAACCCGGAGGAGTATTAGTTTACAGTACATGCTCCATAGATTCTGAAGAGAATGATGAGAGGGTAGCTGCATTTCTATCAAGACATCAAGTAAGTATTGTAACTTTTTACTAATCTTCAGATACTCATCTAGTCTCATTTTTCAACTGCTGATTTCTCCTTTATCTGAGTTTCAGGATTTTCACATTGATCCTGTAGACCGATATGTTCCACCTGATTTTGTAACGCCAAAAGGTTTCTATTTCTCCAACCCAGTTAAACATTCACTTGATGGCTCTTTCGCTGCTCGTTTGGTACGCGCTTTGTAAAATGAACTTCAGGGAACTCCTTCATCACTCCTCGAATTGGATGACACTCAATGAAAATCGAAAGAGACTGCTTACGAGTTACGAGTTGCTTCTGTGATGATTTGTCTCTCGAAATTCTTCATGCTTTGAAATCAAGCATTTACCTTCAGTGAGATACCTCACTTCCTAGAAAAAGGTTTATCTATATGATGAGATTATCAGCAATTCCTCTTTCATCCGGCGATTCCGGAGGATGATGAAGCTTAAAACGATATCATTCATATATATTGTTTTCTCCAAATTTCATATATATACTTCATGTAGAATATCAAAATAGGAAAATTTTGTGGGTGAAATTAGCATAAAGCATATATTTCTGCAAATTCAAGAAATTCCATGAACTGTAATTTTCAGAAGTTGTTAACAAGGCCATGCTGTTTTTATATTGTTAACAGGATTATAAGACTAGATTGGATATGGTTTTACTTAAAACGTCTTAAGCTAGAGGGGGAGAAAATGCCACCTTTTCTTGCTTCTATCTTACAAGAGAAGTACTCAACTGGTGAACCAATGATAGAAATGGAAATAATTCCAAAGTGAAAAATTACCTCAATCCATTTTCATAATAGAGCATATAATCCAAAAGTCTTAAGCACCTTTAAGAGGATGAACCAATCAATTGAATCGAAATGCTTTATATGTCAATTATAACAACAATATTCTCACCAAAAGCTTAGTTGTGATATTAATTACTTCATAGATCAAATTGGGCTAGATTTTTGTCACAATTTTGTCAATTCCTAGATTCACATTCTCCAAAACACAGAGTTAAAGCTAACTCCATATCACACTTGGGAATTCAGCTAGATGAATACTCTTGAATATTCTCCTTCTAGTTTAGCTTAGCTTGAGGGACATCTTTGTATATCTATGTGCTTACATGTATAACTATATGTATAACTATATGCAGTAGCCGATTATAACGGTTTTGATGATGACAATACTATGATGTGATGTCTTTATCTATCAAGAAATAATAAAAAAATATTATGTCTTTATCTATCAAGAAATAATAATAAAATATTATTTATCAAGATCAAGATGTTTTGTTTGAGACTAGAGGTGTCAATTTAAGGGGCCAATTAATTTAGGCCCTAGCCCCTATAATAAGAGGGCCTAAAAATGTTTAAAAATAATGAGCCCTCAAATTCATAGGGCCTAAAGTTAGAAGGGTTCAAAATTTAAAAGGGGCCTTCAAAATTTAAAAGGGGCCTAAAGGCCCCAAAAAAATAAAAAAACTTAATTTTATAAAATAAATAAAAAAATTAAAAATAACTTTTAATTAAATATTTTTTCAAGAAAAAAAAGTAAAAAAAATTCTAATAATTTTAAAAATTTAAAAAAATTAAAAAATTTTAATTTTTTCAAAAAGAAAATTAAAATATTCTATTAAAAATAATTCTAAAAAAAAAAAAAAAACAACTTTAAAAAAATATAAAAATCCAAAAATTAAAAAACAAACTTAAAAATATATCCTATAAACGTTTCTCGCTCCTGCTTATCATGAATCAACATTTTTCCCTTCACCATTGCAGCATTGATCTTCATTTTATCAGTTAAGCTAAGCATGGAAGTAACACTACCATCCTTCATTACTTTCCTCATGTTATAAAGATAATCCTCCAAAACATTCATTGCTTTCACTTTCTTCATAAACTTCATGTCTTCCGCCTTGAACTTCTCGGCATCCTCTATCATTCTCTCAATTTCTTCAGCCGAGAGTCTTCCATTTTCTTTAGTTATCGTAATAGCTTTTGTATTACCACTGGTTTCTTCCTCAGCCAAGACGTTTAATATACCGTCAGCATCAATAGAAAAGCATACATTAATCGGAAGTCCTCGAGGCGCAAGGGGAACTTTGAGTACAAATACACCAAGCAAGTTGTTCTCACTCGCAACCATTCTCTCACCCTCGTAAACATCGATGGACACACCGGGTTGGTCATCTTCACATGTATGGTATACTTGTTTCTTCTTTACAGGAATTGTAGAATTTCTTGGAATCAACACACTCATGACATCTCCTTTTACCATTATACCAAGTGACAACGGTATAACATCTCGCAACACTAAGTTCGGAACAGACTTTATGCCGCCAGTCAGCAAGGCAGCCTGGACAGCTGCACCATAAGCAACTGCCTCATCAGGGTTGATGCTCAAACATAGATCCTTCCCATTGAAAAAGTCTTGCAATAGTTGCATCACTTTTGGAATTCTAGAACTACCGCCAACAAGAACAACATCATCTATATTTTACTTTTAAAATGCAGTTTCAGAAAATTTCATAATGCTTGTAGAAATGGAAACCAAAACACCAAAATATGCAGGTCATAGGAAACACCCCTGGATGCCTATCATGCATATTTACATTTCAATATTCAAACAAAATTCCAACGACATAAAATGCGCTTGCAAATATTACACACTCAAACATGAGTTGACCAGAATATACTGACAGAGGAATGGTCATCCTTTGTACTAAAATTTTTCTGTTTCTGTGGAATATGATGGGTTGGAATATGATGAGTAAGGTATTCATAACCAGCTCAAATCTCATATACCATCCATCAAAACTTGATTTATAACTTATACCAGCTCCCATTAAAACTAACATTATGCATAATACGATATCTTACTTGACTTTTAAATGGTGAACAGTTAATAATAATGGTAACTGCTATATATTATAATAGAAGTCCCTTTGTCATAATTTTAACATAACTGTGCAAATTAGAGGTAGAACTCCAGGTTGTGATGACTACCACACTATGCTAACACTAGCATCAACAATTTTGTTCAACCTTCATAAAGAAATTCAACAGACTTTGTGACATAGTTGCTTGCAGTTCCAGTATGGACGTGTTATGTCATGTTGTTGGCTGCATTTTTTAGACTATTACTTGAATTGTTTCTTGTAGATTTTAATACAATTGATTTGAGAAGCCAAACAATGGATTAGTCCATGGTAAGGGATTTTGCAAAATGAACCCACAAAAAAACTAGAAAGGTAAGAACAACAACTAAAGCCAAAAATTGAAAACCCATAATGTGTAACTTAAAGACAGGGAATTTCATAGAAGCATTTTCACAAACATATTGAGTTCATAGAGATGGAGAGAAATGGATAGAGATGAATACCTCAAAAGGAGAATTAAGAAAGGAAAGAGAGGAAAGTGAAAATAAGATGGTGGCTGCGTAACAATCTGGATGACGGCGATGGCAGCGGCAGCGGCGGTGGCAACGGTGCACGGCGGCACAAATGGTGAATGTTACGTGATTGAAGTGATTAACTGAAGAAGAAAATACAGAACAAATGAATTTTTTTAAATAAAATAAGGCCCTTTTGATAGGGCTCAAAAATAATATAATAATTATGGGGCCTAAAATAATGGGGCCTAAAAAAAATCATATTAGTAGAGGGCCTAAAATAATGGACACTTCATGCTTGCGTTTATAAACTTGGCCATCATGTTAATGCATTTGTTGGGACTGCTCTTATTGATGCTTATTCTGTTTGTGGAAATGTTGATGTTGCTCGTCATGTTTTCGATGATATTGCTGTAAGGATATGGTGTCTTGGACTGGGATGGTAGCTTGTTATGCTGAGAATTGTTTCTATGAGGAGTCATTGCAACTTTTCAATAAAATGAGGATTATGGGGTACAGGCCCAACAATTTCACCATTTCAGGTGCGCTTAAGTCCTGTCTTGGTCTAGAGGCGTTTAATGTTGGGAAAAGTGTTCATGGATGTGCTTTGAAGGGTAGTTATGATCATGATCTTTTTGTTGGCATAGCGTTGCTTGAGTTGTATGCGAAGTCTGGAGAGATTGTTGATGCACAACGACTTTTTGAGGAAATGCCGAAAAATGATCTTATTCCTTGGAGTCTGATGATAGCGCGGTACGCTCAGAGTGAAAGAAGTAAGGAGGCTTTGGATTTGTTTCTTCGAATGAGGCAAACATCTGTCCTCCCTAATAATTTTACATTTGCTAGTGTGCTGCAAGCTTGTGCCTCTTTAGCTTTGCTTAATTTGGGAATGCAAATTCATTCTTGTGTGCTGAAATTTGGTCTGAACTCAAACGTGTTTGTGTCAAATGCCATCATGGATGTTTATGCTAAGTGTGCTGAAATTAAGAACTCCATGAAATTGTTTGAGGAATTGCCAGACCGGAATGATGTGACTTGGAACACTATAATTGTTGGTTATGTTCAGCTTGGAGATGGAGAGAAAGCAATGAATTTATTTTCATATATGCTTGAATATGACTTGCAGCCAACCGAAGTGACATACTCGAGTGTTCTTCGTGCCTGTGCTAGTTTAGCAGCATTAGACCCGGGACTTCAGGTTCATTCCTTAACTATCAAAACCATGTATTACAATGACACTGTAGTTGCAAATTCGTTGATAGATATGTATGCTAAATGTGGAAGAATTAATGATGCCCGACTTACATTTGATAAGATGAACAAACGGGATGAAGTTTCATGGAATGCTATAATCTGTGGATATTCTATGCATGGCATGAGTGTGGAGGCTCTAAATTTATTTGACATGATGCAACATACTGATTGCAAACCTAATAAACTGACTTTCGTTGGTGTCCTGTCTGCGTGTAGCAATGCAGGACTGTTATTGAAAGGACAAGCTCACTTTATGTCAATGTCACAGGACTATGGCATTGAGCCATGTATAGAACATTATACTTGCATGGTTTGGCTTCTTGGAAGATTAGGCCGATTGGATGAAGCAATGAAACTCATTGGAGAAATTCCATATCAACCTAGTGTAATGGTTTGGCGTGCATTGCTCGGTGCTTGTGTTATCCACAAGAAAGTTGATCTAGGAAGAGTTTGTGCCCAACATGTACTTGAGATGGAGCCGCATGATGATGCGACCCATGTACTTCTGTCAAACATGTATGCCACTGCGGGGCGATGGGACAGTGTAGCTTTTGTTAGGAAAAAAATGCAAAAGAAAAAAGTGAAGAAAGAACCTGGCTTAAGCTGGGTTGAGAACCAAGGTGTTGTTCACTATTTCTCTGTGGGCGACACTTCTCATCCTGACATTAAACTAATATGTGCTATGCTTGAATGGTTAAACAAGAAAACCAGGGATGCAGGGTATGTTCCTGATTGCAATGCTGTTTTGCTTGATGTAGAGGAGGATGAAAAAGAGCGACACCTGTGGTTACATAGTGAGAGACTGGCCTTGGCTTATGGACTAATTCGGACCCCGCATGCATGTTCTATTCGCATTATTAAAAATCTTCGAATATGTGTAGATTGTCATGCAGTGATAAAGTTGATATCGAAAGTTGTACAACGAGAAATTGTTATCAGGGATATAAATCGATTTCATCATTTTCGTCATGGGGTTTGCTCATGTGGTGATTACTGGTGATTGATAATGTAGTCAAAAAATAGTATACAACTTGTTTAGGTTGGTGGGGAGGTGGATGTCGTTCATTGTGAAGCGAGTTCAACAATCTTTTTGGGCAGTTCAATATATATATGCTACCTTGGATGAATGACTTAGATGGTGAGGTACATTTTTGTAAGTTCACTAACCTGTGTAATTTTCTTCTCCTTCATTTGAGGAATTATCCATTTCCAACACAAATTCTGTTGAGGACAATAACATATTACTTGTTGATATGTAGCAATGTTGTCATGAATAGGTTTAAAATTATTGTATTGATAATCTCTTCTCAATATTCACTGGTATGATCTATAACAAGTTCTTTTTTATTCAGTTTGATCTCTTTAGTCCTTTAGCATATTTGTGCCCTGATCTTTCAAATTAGAAGCTCTAAAACTCAAATAAATAGTCCATGCCCACTTCATTAAAAACATGTTCCAGTGGCAGTTATCTCGTCGCTTTTCCTGCACCTGAATCCTATGCCAACAATGCAACACTTTACAGTTCACTAACAACAATTGCCTGAAGATGTAGTGAAAATCTAATTGTGCGCATTAGAGGCGGACAATTTCATTATACCATCCGTGCTCCAGGTATGCTATTGTGATTCTATCTTTGAGTTACATATCCTCGCATGCAAATTTCTCAATACTCTCCTTTAATTTAAAGATGCTATAGTATGATTTAACTGGTGTTTCAATCTTCAGTTAATATGTTTGTCATTAACCATCGTAGCCTTTGGTTTTCACTCTTGGGGATCAGTTTTTGTATACTTTTCATGGCATCATAGGAATTTGTAATGTATTAAACCGTTGTCCTTGAGGTATTTCTTCCTCTAGATGATTATGGGAAAGGTTAAGACTTCAAGAAAAATCCAAATTAGTTAATTCTGCAGGAATCACATCAGTTAGCATATTTGACGAGAGATCCAACGATTCCATATTTGTCAAGTTTCACATGGATTTGGGAATAGGACAAGTGAGCCTGTTATGGGAAAGGTAAGTCCTTTAAGTTCATGAAGTCTCCAATGATATTTGAAATATCTCCTTCAAATTTGTTTCTTGACAAATCAATACTTACAAAGATTTTTGGAATTTCACCAGTGTCATTTTGATCCCTTTTGTCTCCACATTGACAGAATCATAGTTTGAAAGTGATGTTGGAAGCTCACCTCCAATTTCATTATTACTCAAATGTAATTCTTGAAATTTGTTTGGTTGGAAAAATACATTTGGAATTTGTAAGTCATTGGATTAAATTTCAAGGGCTCAGATTTAAAGACCATCAGATTAAAAAACAACATAGTAGTTTACCTGAAATTTTGAGAAACTGTGTACCTGAAATAAAACTAAAAGAAAAGAAAGTGTGTATGAAATATTAAGCAATACAACATAAATATTTTTAGTCAAATGATAAATACGTAATAGAACAAATTTTCTAAGGCAAAATATAGTTTTTATGTCAAGTTAGTTAGTCGAAAGTATATTTATCAAATACAAAGTGCATTTTTTTATTCTCCATTAAAAATACGTCTACAACATTATCATATCAGTAAAAAAAGGTGTAAATAACTTTTTTTCTTTTTGATTTAGAAGTCTAATAAAAAAAACTATCTTTTAATAATGAATAAGTGAAGTGTGATGAGTTCGAATCCACGGTCTTAAAATCAAATCTCTCCGTTTAACAAATAATTGATTTCTGGAAACAATAGCATTTCTCTTGAAATAAATATGATTTGCTTTCTAACCCATCCATTACAATTTTTTTATTTTATTTTAAAAGTTGTTTCTTCATAAGTATTAATAATTTGTTTACAGTTTTATATTATAGAAAATAGAAATAAATGTTGATAAAATCACATGAATCTAACTTAAATATGAAGTGTTCCAAGTCTTTCCACTTTACAATGACCAGGAAGATGTGGTGTAATTGAGATATCCACTTAGATTTATTGTTGGTGTCATTTGGTCATTATGGTATTATGGTTGGTTAGGAACAATAGTCTCTTTAAGGGCGGTCATAAAGGAATTATGGAAGTGGTGACGTTGGTGAGATCTTTCTCGTGAGTCTGGTTCAAAGCTTATTCAAAAGGTCAATTGTTACTCGACAAAAGTAATTCATTCATGTGTTCTATTTTGATTTTGGTTGAACTTATTTCGCGCATTTGTAATTTTTTAAATGACTCATTTATATTACAGTATATTATAGGTTGAGAGTATCTTTTATATTCTCTTCGATATAATATCTTTGCTTATAAACAAATATTGTCATTTATATTTTTCCACACACAATTTGGATAAATAACTCTAATTGTTTATAATATTTTGTTAATAATTTTTATAGTTTTATAAGATTATTTAAGGAGGAAAAAATATTACTATCTCCGTTCATTTTTATAAGAGATAAGTTATTTTTTAGGTTTATTGAATAATTAATGTATCTGGTCAGTTTGCATATTAGATACATTAATTATTCAATGAATCTAAAAAATTAGATATATTAGTAAAAATAATCTTTTAAAATTGGCCTTATAAAAAATGACCGAAAATACCATAAAACAAAAGAAATTTTTAAAGTTAATATTTCTGAAAATTAAACCCTCTTTTATGATTATGAACTAAATTAAAAAGAGCATCATAGTCCTTGACTTAACTTTGAGAGAATGAAAACTTGAAGTAAATATTTTTATGCAAAAAAGTAGTATACCAAAGTTATCAAAATGATCGAAAGTTGCACTGCGAGGACTAATTAAACAGCAAAAACATTTATATTAATCATTATTTGATCACAAAGTTCATAATAATAAAGCCATGCATATCAATGGCTTGATAACAATTTATATTTATGAATATACTATTTTATATTTTATTTATTTCTAGTAGGTCTAATTTCAACCCCTATTTGCTAGCAATGAATCCATTTTCCTTGCTTTAAGGTTGAACATGTTTGTCATGTTTTTGATGATATAATATGATATTAGGATGAACATCAAAATCCCTAACAAAAGAATCATCTTGTTTTTCTTCACTTGGAACTTGCTTGTCATCATGTTTCTGATGATATAGTATGATATTAGAATGAACATCAAAGTCCTTAACAAAAGAATTATCTTCTTTTTCTTGAGCTGGAACTTTAATGAGGTTTTTAATTGCTTCTGGCATAGCTTGCTCATTCATCTTATTCTTCCAAAACTCTCCCAAATCCTTTCTTCCATAGCTCATGTTAGCAATCTATCAAATCAATTTTTACAAAATATCACAAACATATTCTAAACTCAAAATAAATAAATAAAATACTATAGAAATTAAACTTACCATGAAAAGAGAGAAGACAATGAAGAAAGCTTGAATGGACTTCATTTTTTTCTTGATTATTATATTTAATTTTGAATGATATAAGTGACATGGTATGGTGTGTCTATATATATAATCAGAGTCAGGTGCATTGATACTTGTGATGTCAATTTAATAAATTCAAAGAGACTTTTTGATTATATTTATAGTACCAAGTGAAGTCATATTTTGTCAATTAAGAGAATTATGATGAAATTTATGTCCACTATCTGCATGTGGACAAAATAAAATGACACCGACCTTGCTTCATCTATTTTAATAAAAACCATCTCAAAAAATAAATAAATAAATTTTTAATTATATGTGTTTAGTATATTTAGTATATTTAATATATTGTGTTCTATAGCATTATACATTCCTTAGAGGTGTGTGTAAATATTCAATTGTTGTGCTTTATGCATTTCTTATGTTTTAAGTACTTCATTAGAAGATATCACATGATTTATGTGTAAGAACCACTTTTCTCTTTTAAAATTTGTTTGTGTATGAACATCATTTTTCACTTTTCTTCTTATTAAAAATTGCTCATGATAAGAGTATAACTTAAAAATATTAAAAATTAAAAAAATAGAGAATTTTGTGTTGGAAAAAAAAATCAAATTTTAGACCTGTAAGAGGTCAATACACAATTTACTAAAACAAATTTTTAAGAGGACTAGTTAGTTTTGTTTTTCAAAAATATTTTAAAAATTAAATAAGAAAAATGATATTTGACCAACATAAATTTTATTAAAGTCTAATTTATTTGTTGTCATATAGTAACGGT
This sequence comes from Lathyrus aphaca, assembly GCA_963966055.1. Lineage (NCBI taxonomy): Eukaryota > Viridiplantae > Streptophyta > Magnoliopsida > Fabales > Fabaceae > Lathyrus > Lathyrus aphaca. Next base: position 11,688,518 of record OZ014523.1, read on the forward strand.
AGGATAATATCCATTGAATTTGTTAGAACAATTTTATATTTATTTATCAAATATTACTATTAGATATACACCATTTAATTTTAGTCCTAAGACAGTCAGGTGAATTTTAAAATCCATCCCATATAAATTTCTTGTAACAAAAAATAAATTGAGTAAAATACTAACACAACTCGTTAAAAAATCATTTAATAAAAAGATATCAAACTCATTTTCTATGGTTCAAAACAATTATCACTTTAGAATATCTATATTCTAAAGTATAATAGGTGTTTTCCGTGAGATTTTCATATTTTTTAAGATAATGATTAATTGTGTTGATTTCAATAATAAAATAAATATCATTTATTAAAATAGTCATATTAATAATAAATAGTAGAGTAGTTATATAAATTAAAATACAATAAATAAGAATAAGTCAGTGAAAAAAAATAATAAATATCACATTCATAATCTAAATGGACAAATAATTTGAGACAAATAAAAATAGGAAAATAGTATATTATTATAATTTTTACTAATAAACTTTTATTTATTTGATTTTAATTCTTTAACTATTCTATTACTACAATTAATATAAAAAAAAAAAATTTAGTTCATCAATAAAATCAATTCAAATAATCATTTTTATAAAAATCACGTAGAATTTACATTTAAATGTAATAAAAGACCTTAAGCATATCTTCAAGAAGGTGGTTAATGTTAATGACACTATAGTATCAATTTTCATATGTGTATATATCCACATATTAACATTCGTACTTGCGTCTTCTGGATATACAAATATCCATATTCCCGCATTTTTAATAAAAACAAAAGAAATATAAAAATATTCTCTTTTCAACACTCTCTCAAATACTCACTCTTCTATTGATTGAAACGAATATGTAAATAGTTTTATATTTGATTATATATTTTGGTTGGATCGAATGATTTTTTATTATATATTTCATCCATTTTTTCTCTGATTCTCATGAATTGTAACTTATTTGATAAATTTGATTGTATATTTGTGATCAACGCGAAAAAATAGTTCAAATAATATATGAGTTTGCAATTTATTGTAACATAAATTTTTAAAAAGGTCACCGACACAAACATTACTTAACATAAAAGAGCAAAACGTTAGAAAAAAAAACTTAAAGAATTAACGTGATATTTTAAAATAAGTTAAAGGACTTAGACAATAATTTTGCCTAAAAATATTATTCTAATCATATGCATAATGATGTATTTTATTCGAGATGTGTGGTTGCCTAAGTGACATAGTTTGTCTAAATAGTATGATGTCTTAGTGAGAAATTATTTTTCTTATTTATATAAGATGGATTTCTTATGATACCTTAGTGACTGAGTGATTATATCTGGATCATATAGCTATATAAGCATGTATTGCCGCATTTTTTATCTTAGAATTTTTCATCGATTGTATTATGTTTTTGGAATACAAGTGTAGTATAAAGGATTATAATTTTCTATTTTGAAAAAAATAAAATAAATAAATAAATATATATATATATATATATATATATATATATATATATATATATATATATATATATATATATATATATATATATATATATATATATATATATATATATATATATATATATATATATATAAAAGTTTGCAATTAACTGTAACGAAAATATTTAAAAAAATCAACGATGCAAACGTTACTTAACACAAATTACCAAAGTGTTAAATAAAAACTTAAAAGAATAACTTACATAGCGTTAAAAAAAAATTAAAGGACTAACTTGATATATGTGTGTCTTTAGATAACATTTTAATATGTTTCTTTATTATCTAATTTAGGGTGATTTGCCAATATTTCATTTAATTTTGAATTGTACAAATATATATCTTTTTAAAATATATAGTTCATCTATCTAATTCCGTGAGATTTTAATTTTTGTCCCTATATCTTCTTGTTTTTTTAAAATGGTACTCGAATGTTGAGATCCTTTACAAAAAGGGCAAGATGGCAAACATTTACACAGTTGGCAATTGATGTGGTATCTAATAAATTGACTAATATATTTACTAAATTGTGATTGGTGTCGCGTATTAATACCTAATTTGGTGGAAAATAATCCTTAATGTTGAGAGCAATGTGGTAAACGTTTTGTCACTCTACAATTGACATGACTTGATTAATAAATATACTAAATGTTTTCTCACCCTGATTAATATATTCAAAAAATCATATACACAATTTCTTCTATCATTTTCTCACCCTGATTTATAAGACCATATCTTCCTAGAAGGTCAACAAGGCAAGTGCAATGTTCTGTATCAGGAAAACATTTATACACGTTGGTTATTAATAACTTACACAACTGAAACTTTAGAACTATTATTACACTTCAATTAAACTATAGTCAATTTCTGTGTACACCAAAACTAAAACATCTATACCTGAAATTCTATATATTTGCACTAAACTACTACTGTCAACAAACAGAACAGAAACTTTACAACTAAAAGAATGAAATGAATTAAGTTTAAAACTTTTCAATCAATTTTAATCTCACACATAGATTGACTAGTATTGTACTCTTCACAATCATCAGAAACAATCTCATCAATAGACAATGGCAAATCAGATGAGAAAGTTAACGTTGGTTTCACTTTTGGCAAAGCAAATGCCACAGCTTCATTGTTAAGAATCTGCAATACTCTTCTCATAGTAGGTCTCTCAGCACTATCAGGATTAGCACAACTCAAACCCAACATCAAAAGCTTCTTCATTTCCTCAACCTCAAACTCACCATTCAGCCTCTTATCGACAGACTCGATTATCTTCCCTTCTGAATACAATCCCCAAACCCAATCCACCAAGTTAACCATCTTTTGACTCTCTCTTTCAATAGGCCTTCTCCCACAAGCAACTTCAAGCACAACAACGCCGTAGCTGAAAACGTCGGTTTTATCAGTGGCTTTACCATATTGGAGATATTCGGGTGCGAGGTATCCCATTGTTCCGGCAGTTAACGTTGAAACAGGACTCTTATCATGATCCATGAGTTTCGCTAATCCGAAATCACCCAACCTAGCATTGAAATTCCCATCGAGCAAAACATTCCCGGTTTTGATGTCTCTATGAATCACTCTTTGCTCACATTCTTGATGAAGATAAACCAAAACAGAAGCTAAACCAACAACAATGTTAAACCTATTGGACCAAGTCAACAACTTTCCTCTTTCAGGTTCTTTGTAAAGCATCTTGTCTAAGCTTCCATTAGGCATGAAGTCATAAACAAGAAGCAGCTCACCTTTCTCAACACACCAACCCAACAACTGAACCAAATTCTTGTGCCTTAAGCCAGCAATGATGGACAATTCAGATAGAAACTCGGTCTTCCCTTCATGAGAATGCCTCGATCGCTTCACTGCAGCTATGGTTCCAGATGATATGAAGAACGCTTTATACACAGTACCAAACGAACCGTGGCCGACGATTCTACTAGGATGAAACTCCCTTGTCCCAGATTTCAATTCTTTGTAATCAAACTCTCTAGGACAAGCAACAAACCCGGGTTTGAAATCCTTTGAAGACTTTTTTTTCATCTCCTTCCATTTCAAAAACGAATAATACCCCAACAAAGAAAAAACAACACAGAAAAAAACAGGACCTGCAACAGCAAAACCAAAACCAAATCTCTTCTTGGAATTAGAAGAACGCGATCTGTGAACGTTACCATAACCGTTTATCTCATTCCCAATAACAGAATTATCGGAAACATTGTGACTACGCAACCTCGGTCTCGCAGGTTCAAACCCAACAGTGTAAAAACTCCAACTTTCAATTTGATGAAGTTCAGTACTTTTTTCAGCAGAAGCCGAGAATCCAACGTAAACGTCTTCATTATCTCTAAAATATTCGGAAAGATCAACATTTACAAAGAGAATAGGTTCATGTGGCTTAGTAGTACCGGAATAGCTCAAGAAAACAGAAAGAGAATTTTGATCAGTCTTGTAATCAATCCAAGAAGTGATAATGTTGCCACTCTTGAGATCAATTCCATAGAAAATAGGGTCAACAGTACGAAGAGAGTTCAATGAATCAATATTGAAACCGATATGATTCTCGTTAGGGTCATTGAAACGAGGGTCGAATCGAGTATCGAATTCAACGGCAACGAAGTTGGTAGGAAGGCCAAGAGGAGAAAAAGAAGTAGATGAGGAAGATGTTGAGGAGAGATTATTGGGGGAGAGGAAGAAACAGATGCCATCACCGAAGGAAGTGGGGATGGGGTTTGTGATGGAGAAAGAGAAGGATGTTGAGAATGAAGACGTGGTGTTTGTTTGTTTGTCAAAGAGAGGGATTGGGTTGTTGTAGAGGATTGAACCGGTGCTGAGTGAGGTTGGTTTAGTGAGTGAAATGGCGCGGTTTGTGAGAGAGGAATCGCCGGTGAAGGTGAGGTTTGTGGTGGTGAAATAAGGGAAGTCTAGTTGAATGTTGGCGGTGGCGACGAGGATGAAGGTGGAGAAGAGAGTAAAGAGGGTTGGTTTGAAGGGGTGCATTGTGGTGGTTGCTTGGAGAAGAAGAAACAAGAATGGGAAATGGTGGAAGAAGAGAGTGTTGACGCGGGAATTGTGAGTTTGGTTGTTTCGGTTTAAACGGTTTGGTTTTCGCAAGAGAGAGAGAGGGTGCTAATAGCTTAATAAATTTCAAAATATTTATTACTAGTATATAGGATATGGAATTAGGCTAGATATTAAAAAATGGACCCGAGTTTCCTCATTGACGAAATGCAACTTTTTTAAGAAAGTATGTAGGTGGTATTGTTGAAATGTGCACTTTCATATAATTTTAGAATATATTTTTGAATTTATGAAAATATATTTATTTCAGAATTCAGAGAATAGTACAGGATTGTAAAATTTGTAGCCCTAGATCTTTCATAATAACCGATAAAATAATTGTTCATTGTTCGGGAATCCAATTTCTTTTTATTTGGCTTGTAAGACATTGTAAGGTGTTTTGGCAGCTGCCTTTAGAATAAGATAAGTTCAAAGTTTGTAAGGTGTTTTGGCAGCTGCCTTTATTGATATTCTATTTAGAATGTAAGCTATAATCTTTAGTGTGTCTCCCCATAGTGGCTCTAGCAAGGCAGAATGAAAAATCATACTCCTTACCATATTTTTAAGAGTCCGGTTTTGTCTTTCAGAAACAATGTTCATGCTAGGAGATCATGACATGGTGTATTGCGGGACTTACATATTCCTCAAAGTATTTGGCAAAAGGCTTTGGACGTTGTTCACATGAACCGTCATATTTGCCGTAATATTCACTGCCACTGCCAGATTTGACTTTCTTAATTCTTTTATTTAGTTGATTCTCAACTTCGGTCTTAAATGATTTGAACAGATCCAATGATTTTTCATGTATATGAAATATGTACGCATATTCTAGTGTAATCGTCTATGAATGATATAAAATATTGTTGACCATTACAAGAGGGTATTAAAAATGGTCCACAAATGTTTGTATGTATTAATTCAAAGACATCTATAACTCTATATGCACCAAATTTCTTTGTTTTGATCTATATTCCTTTAACACATTCAACATAAACATCAAAGTTTGTTAGGTCAATGGAATATAAAATTCCATGTGACACTAGTCACTCAACTCTATTTTAAGAGATGTAACTTAGACGCTTGTTCCATAATGCCCCTGAATTATTATTATCAGTTTTACGGTTAGTTGCACGTGATTCCACCATTAAGGATTCGTCATACTCGTATGTAGCTATTGTGTCAAACAAATATAGATTATCATGACTCATAAGTGAACCAATTCCTTTAACATTTGAATTAAAAGACAATTTAAACAAATTATTTCCAAATGAACAAAATTAACTTGATTTGTCAAAATAAGAAACTGAAATTAAATTCTGTCTAAATGAAAGTACAATAAAAGTGTCTTTTAAATCCAAATAAAATCCAGTACTCAATAATAGTCTAAAACGCCCTACAACTTCCACCTTCACCGACTTGCCATCTCCAACATAGATGTATCTTTCAACATCATTTAGCTTTCCGGTAGTTCAGAAAATCCTGCATTGAAATACTGATGTTAGTAGTTGCACCTGAGTCTAACCACCAAGTGTTTATAGGTACTGAAACTAAATTGACCTTAGAACATACCAAAGTGAGAAATGTACCTTTCTTTGCACACCAAACATGAGATTTAGGACATTTCTTCTTCACATGTCCAGAAGTTTTGCAAAAGAAACAATTATCATCCTGATTTTGTTTCTTTTGTGCTGGAACACTTACAACTTCATTCCTGGGCTCATAATTTTTCTTTCTTTTCCATTGTATTTAAAGGTGCTAACAAATGAGCACTTTTTGTCTTATCATGTTTCATCCTCTCCTTTTCTTGCACACAAAATAAAATGAACTCATTAAGAGACCATTTATCCTTCTGACAGTTATAAGATATCTTAAACAGGCCAAACTATGAAGAAAGATAAATTAATACTAAATGAATGAGCAAGTCTTTAAAAAGCTCAAACTTTAGTGCTTAAAGTTTTGAAAGAATGTTTGACACGCTTATAATGTACTCCCTTATTTTTTTTTGCCTTGATATTTCATGAAAATCAAGTTCTAAAGAAAAGTACTTGTTTCCACCTTATCGCTTTTCTTAAAGTGTTTTTTATTGACATTATTTATATCTTTCGATATAGTACCCCTAAAGAACAATATTGAAGGTCCAGAACCTAATTCAACTAAGCAAATATTTAAACAACTATAGCTGTTGTAGCTTAAAAGAACAACAAAATTAAACATTTAAATATACTCACATATAATAAAACTAAATTATCAATTTGCTCAAAAAAAGACATAACTCATCTCAAAATACCTAGTGCAACATTAATATTAAGTCTTTGGACACTAATATTAATTGTTAATAAATTGATAATAAAAAATGTTGAATAATAAATTCTTTTCTGGATTGATTTATTATTCACATGTGAACCCTTATAATTATCACTTGTTTACCATCATAGACGCATATAAAAACCGGTCAACCACCAACAGCCTTTTGGGTCAGTTGATACTCGCATGGACAAACATACACACAATCATCAGAAAAATATTTAATATTTTTCATAAATTTTTTGGACAAAAGAGATCACTTTAACAATTTTTTTATTTATTTATTTCAATTACTCACTTAAAAGATTAGATTACACTACTAAAAAAAAGACATTTGGTTAAATGATTTTACATCAGGTATTTGTTAAAAATGATGTAAAAAATCACGCGGTGGTAGTTTCGTAAATAAAACATAAATTGTTATAAGGGATGTTACATCGGTTATTGATAAAAACCGATGTAAAAAGTATTGCGGTGGTAATTTTGTAAATAACAAAAAATTCATCTAAAGCCTTTTACATCGGTTTCTCCTAAATAAACGATGTGAAAAGTTAAAAAAAAAAATTTCAAAAAACGAACCCTATTACATCGGTTAATAATAAATTCGATGTAATAAATCTCTTAAAAAAATAAATTAAAATATTCATTAAAAAATTCTCATACCCTATTACATCAGTTAATATGACACCCGATGTAATAGGTCTTTTAAAAAAATAAATTAAAAAATTATAATGGTTATTACATCAGTTTAAATATGGAAATGGATTTGCTGCCTTTTTAGCGGGAAAGGCATGGTAACTTTCTAATTATTTCATCCATTAGATTCATCTAATGGTTCAAATATGTTTACTTTCTCATTAAAAATATACTTAACTAAATGTAATAAAAACACTTTTATAATTGCAGTAGAAACATGGAATAGAGTTCAGTTTTCTTCTTCTCCTTCCTTGGCACTGTTGAACATCACCGTCATTGTTGAATCGCCACCATCATCGAGTTTCTGACGGTTTGTCGTTGTTGGCCTATCACCTCCTTCTCCTTCCCCTCTAGTTTGTCATATTTTTTCTTATACATTCTTAAAATGTCTTCTTCCATAAATAAATTATAATAAATTATGAGTTTAAGAAATTGTAATGAGGATATAAAATTGTCTTGAATAATAGAAAGTTTCATCATCCGCTGTTATGTATAATAATAAGGTTAAAAGAAATTGTATTTCATCATCCTCTGTTATGTTCAAGTTTAAGGTTAAGAAATTGTATTTCATCATCCTCTGTTATGTATAATTTTTTCCTTATATTGTTTTATAACTGTAGTATATGTATATTTCATTCATTTAATTATTTCACTCCTTTTCTATTTTGCTAGTTTGGTCAAACATGACATCTTCAAATGTTGATTGGAAGCCAATGGTTGAAATGAAATTTGATAACATAGAAGATGCTTATCAATTTTGGCTTGCATATAGTGCACGTGTTGGATTCGGAGTCAGAAAACGTTATGCAAATAAGAATAAGGATGGGACTATATCTTCATGTAGGTTTGTTTGTTCTAAGGAAGGGATAAGACAAATGAAAAAAAATGCATTTGTTAACATTCACAGAGCCGAAACTAGAACTGGTTGCAAAGCTAGAATTTCACTTGGATGTAATAATGGAAAGTTGGCCATCCATGAATTTGTAGAGGAACATAACCATTCTCTACAATCTCCAGAGACAACACACATGCTTGCATCTCATAGAAAAATAACCGAAGTACAAGGACATGATATTGATTTGGCCGATGACTCGGGATTAAGGCAAAAGTCTACATTTCAACTTATGAGCACACATGCAGGACACATCGCTAATGTTGGATTTACACGTGTGGATGTTAAAAATTACATTAATGCAAAAAGGAAAAGAAGTATGGAATACGGCGAGGCTGGATGTCTTTCACAATATTTCCAACGACAATTGTTGGAGAATATGTCTTTCTTTCATGCATATCAAATGGATATAGAAGAACAAATTACTAATGTGTTTTGGTGTGATGCGAATATGATTTTGGATTACGGGTATTTTGGTGATGTTGTGTCTTTGGATACTACATATTGTACTAACCACGCGAACAGGCCCCTTGCTTTCTTTTGTGGCTTCAACCACTATAGGGGTTCGATCATTTTTGGTGCGACTTTATTGTATGACGAGACAATTGAGTCTTTTAAGTGGTTGTTTGATACATTCTTGCAAGCACATAACAACAAAAAGCCAATGACTGTCTTCACTGACCAAGATCAGGCAATGGCCAGAGCATTTGCTGATGTGATGCCTGAGACTCGCCATGGTTTATGCACTTGGCACTTATTGCAAAATGGAATTAAACACCTTGGAAACTTGATGAAGGGAGGAAGTTATTTATTAAGAGATTTAAAAAAATGCATGTATGATATTGACATTGAAGCCGATTTTGAAACAGCTTGGATCAACATGATCAACGACTATAATATTCATGAAAATAATTGGATCAAATCAGTTTATGGTGTAAAAAAGAAATGGGCTTCATGTTATATGAAGGAAGCATTAACACTTGGCATGCGAAGTACTCAAATCCGTGAAAGTTTGAATGCTCACTTCAAATCTTGTATGAAACCGAATGTGGATATCATACAATTCTTTAAACATTTTGAACGAGTTATTGAAGAGAAAAGAGAGAATGAATTGAGATGTGAGTATGATGCCTCACATAAGCTTACAAGGTGTGAGTATGAGATGTCACCAATTCTTATACAAATGAGAAAAATATACACACACATAATATTTGAATTCTTTCAAAGCGGGTTTAGGCAATTTTTAGCTTTATCGATATTTGAGAGAAATGAGTCTCACACTTTATGTGAGTATGTCATTTCTACGGGGAACCAAGAAAGATATTGGAGAGTGTCATTTGACCGTATCTCATCTTCCATTATTTGTAGTTGCAGAAAATTTGAGACCTTTGGCATACTTTGTTCACATGCATTGAAAGTGCTTGAAGCAAATGATGTTAAGAGCATTCCCCAAGAGTATATTTTAAAGAGGTGGACAAGACAAGCCCGTCATGGCATCGTGCAAGATTCTAGAGGAAAAGAGGTTGAAGCTGATCCAAAATTATATAGGACACGATTGTTCAGACAAGTTGTTTCTAAATTCATAAAGGTTGCAACATCGTGTGAAGTGGAGGACCTCAAGATTATTGATGACACTGTCGATCTCATGCATAAACAATTAACTGAACGTCACTCACAAGACAAAGACAGTGACAATCATAGTAATGATAACCCGACATTTCCAAGTTCTAATGCTATACAACCAAAGGGATTCAAAAAACGAACTCGCTTAAAAGGACAATCTCAAAAGCGCCATAAAAGTTGGGTTGAGAAGCAATCTATTGCAAAAAGAAAAGTTGCTGCTAAAAGGAAGTCATGCTCTCAAGCCTCTAAGGTATATAATTGGATGTCTAAATCATTTGTTTTAATTTTACATGCACTATTACTATTTATAAATTTATAATCATTTTAGGATAAAGCAGAGACAATTCATATGGTCAACGAAGTATCATGTTCGGCACCTCTGGTTTATGAGCTCCAACAAGCACAAGAAAGTCAATTTAGTGAGCCTCAACAAACACAAGATGACCAATTTAATTTTACATCATTTTTTATGGTAATATAATTTTCATTTGATGTTAATTAGTACTTACATTTACACTTATCATGATGTTAATTAGTATTTGTTTTAATGTAGGCACCACTTACTGAAACAGACATTGCAGCAACATTGCATCGTTACACCGATCGAAGTTAATAGATCACAAAGTGATATTTTGTATAGTACAACATGTACTTTTTTGTATATCTTTTTATTAATGAAGGAAACAGAATTTGTAGTAATGAAGGAAACATAATTTCTATATTTATAGTAATGAAGGATCACTAAGTGTATATTTGTATGACAGTACTTAATTATTGTGATTACATTTTTGACAATACTTAATATTGTGGCAGAATTTGTATGACAGTACTTAATATTGTGATTATATTTGTTATGACAGTACTTGATTACATTTGTTATAATAGTAAAGGAAATGATTTATTATAATTATATCCAAATAGTTTATACTTTGGCATGGAACATATAGATTATTTTCAAGACAGTACAAGAAATGGTTTATTAGTTTAATAGGAAATGGTTTATTCTTGGCATGGAACATATAGGTTATTTTCATGAGAGAGCATGAAATGGTTTATTCTCATATAGGTTATTCAAATCTTGGAACACATAGTTTATTCTTGGCTAGTAGTAACAATACAATGCATATGATATAAAATGATAGTACATTGGCTAGTAGTAACAATACAGTGCATACATAGTTTATTCTTGGCTAGTAGTAACAATACAGTGCATATAATATATATTCATTCAAATGTGTGAAATGTTACATTGATATGGAATGATAGTACAATAGAGATAGTACAATAGAAGTTCAATTCATTATGTAGTATAACTAATTTACAAATTTCCTATTATTCTACAATTCATCAACCAATTCTCCACAGTTTCTGCAGCGTTTTTGTATGTGCTATCAGTGCAGCGTTTTTGTATGTGCTATCAGTGCAGTGCAGTGCAGCGTTTCTGCAGCGTTTGCATCAACCAATTTCTGCAGCTTTTTCATCAACCAATTCTGCAGTGATTGCTTCAGCAGAGTTTGGGCAAATCATAAGGGATTGCTTCACCATTCAATTTGCTGTAAAATACACTACAACACAATAAATTGTAAGTTCACATCATTTATACATCAAAATAGTGCAGCAAATCAAATACTAAATTCATGACAGCAGCAATTTGGGCAAATTTTTCCATTAGCAAGTTTGGGCAAATTTTTCCATTAGCAAATTTTTCCAGTGTAGTCAAGATCAAGTGTTGGGTCGTCAGATCGTAAGATCATGCTAAGGATGCCTGAGAGTGCTACGATCGGACAAAATTAATCAGTCAAACTTACAATCACATTAAAATAAGATCAGATTTTACTTTTAAAAGTTGAATTCGATCTAACAATCAAGAGATCATCATAATAAATAACCCCTTACATAACATTAGACAAAATCAACAAACGAAATGCAAATTCAACAAATGAGAATCATTTGGGAGCTCAATACAATGTATTCAACAAGAAAACAGCGAAAGCGTATTTGAGTCAATGAAATACCTCATCTATAACAGCATAAGGTGGCATATCTAACCGCAGACACTGAAAACATACAACAATTGAATTAAGAAAATGAACAAAAAGAAAAACTTAAATTTAAGCACAAAAAATAGCTTTTTTGTGAAAGTAGATAGACACATACCAGCCCTGTGAGGAGAAATGTCTGAATTAAGCTTCTGGGGTTTAAGAGAACGGTTAGCAGCAACTGAAAGTTTCAATTTTTTTAGTGAGCGTGAATGAAGGTGCGTCAGCAAACACAAGTAGCATTGTAATTGAAATTAAGTTTGTTTAGTTTGTTACCGTTGGAAGATGATGGAATGGATAGGTTGGTGCTGCGTGTTCTATGTGGAAGCTTCAATGGCTTTGAAGAAGATGATGATGAAGAAGAAGCTATAGTAGTTTTGTGTGGTTCTGCGAGGAAAGGTAAAGCCATATATACCACTTTCGCCATGTTTTATTTTCAGTGTATCTTGCAAAGAAGCAGTGTTTTTTATTAAAAGAAAGAAGATAAAAACTTGGTTTGATGTGGAGCGTTTGATTTATCGAAAGGTGGAGATTGACTCAAAGTCACGTGCCTTTGCCGCGTAAAAGGCACCTAAGCCTGATCCTTTTAAATATAAACTGAAATAAAATAATCCATAAAAATTAAAATCACTAAAACCTAATTCATTTCTATCAAACAGTTCTTCTTCCTCTCAAACCGTCACAGCCGCTACAGACCCTTCTCGCCGTCTTCCCTTCGAAACCGTCACAGCCGCTACAGACCCTTCTCGCCGTCACTTCCCTTCGAAACCGGTGCTGTTGCCGTTGCCGGTGCTGTCGCTGTCACGCCGTTGCCGGTGCTGTCGCTGTCACGCCGAAACCGGTGCTGTTGCCGGTGCTGTTGCTGTCGCTCTCGCCGCCGCCGTCTCCGTCTCCACAGCCGCGCACCGTCGCTGTACGCCAGGATCCGTTCGCTCTCGCCGCCGCCGTCTCCGCCGCCCTCCACCGTTTGCTGGTAAGTACTGTTTGCTTCTTGAATATATATATATATATATATATATATATATATATATATATATATATATATATATATATATATATATATATATATATATATATATATATATATATATATATATATATAAATTTACAAAAATTTGAATAAAATTATACCAAAGTTAATTTAGTTTGTTATACAAAATACAAAAAAAATAATAATAACAAATAATATATCATATAATAAAAAAACAAATTTATCAAAGTTATTTATTTATTTTCATTAAAATTATTTGTTTTAATGATCGAGATAATTTTTATGATCAACTCCTTGTGACTCCCTAAATCTTTTTGAGAGGATGAAGTCTAATTTTTAAGAATGTAATCTTAAAAGTTATTATTATTGAATTTCCTTTACATATTATTATTTTAATTTTTTTTATAAATGAATAAAATTACTTAAGTACTCGTTATTATTGAATTTCCTTTACATATTATTATTTTTATTTAATAGGATGACTATAAAAGTTTCTCACTTTAATTATTTTAAAATTTTAGAATTATTTAAAAATAAATAAATAAATTATCCACCAATGATATGAATAAAAATAAAAGTCATGATAATAATATTTTCCTAAAGTAATATTCTCATAATTATAATTATAATTTTCAAACACAACCTTAAGCAAAGGTGTATTTTTTCATCTAAAAATTGGAAGTCACGTGACCCGGTTAACCGAATCTAACGCTAATTTGATTCCTCCAAACGCAGTTGTGAAAAATGCCCAAGAAAGTGGAGAAGTTTCTGAAACTGAAACCGCTTAATTGTTTTTGCTCAACGCGCTTTTTTTAACTGCTTTTTTTCCCCCTACCAGCAGCCACAGTAAGTATCAAATCTTTATATAGAGATCTAATTATTATCAAAATTATCGAGTTCATAGATCTTTTTTTCTTCTTTTTGGTGCATGAATTAATCAAGGAAAAATATAATAAATTCTGTTTTGTGTTGATATCTCATTATTACTTGTGTTTCTAATGATTTCAGGTTATGGATGTTCCTTTGCCATTGGATAAATTAGCTTTACAACTGATTAGTAATGAACCCTCCCATGGAAGCACAACCAAGTAGGTTTCTCTATTATATGCTTTGTGCAATTGTTTTCTTTTCAACTTATTCTGAATTATGTAACAATCTTTTTCTGCAGTGGCAAGATATATGTCATTATCGTGGCAACTGGAAGCTTCAATCCACCTACTTTGATGCATTTACGCATGTTTGGTGAGTTTCATTTCAAGCTTTTTGATTCATTCCTTTTTGTTTTTGTTCCCTTAGGCATCTATGATAGTTTAGGACCTTTAGGTAGTCAAATCAAATCCAAATGATTTTAAATACTTCTTCTAATATAAGAAAAGTTACATCTTGATTTTATGTTCATTCTTCAACATATTGGTTGTTAAATGATCTGACATTTTTATTTTTAGCCTTAGTTTAGTGGAATTAAGAGGACAAGTTAACAGTCGGATTCATCATGTCAAAATATTATGGACTGAAATTGTTGCTGGATTAGTGTAGATGCATAGTGTGATAATCATTTACCATTTACGGATGTTTTCGAAGTACAAGTATGTGCAAATTCCAATTATGAAATTCTTGCAAAAACACATGCTGATCATGAATAAAGTATGCTATATGTACAGTTCAGTGTATACCAGAATCAATATTCAACCATAAAGTTAAAATACATACAAGATTTTCTATTGAAAATAAACTTTTTTTTACCAATAAAATGCTACTTTATATAAAATTCAAAACATATGTACAACTGTGGTGGCTAGACCTGACCTAGAAACAGAACAAATCAAACCAAAAATATAAACAGATCCATCAACAGTCAACACACACTGATCCAAAGTGTAGACAATCTTGCATTGACAATTTGACTCTTGTCTAGTGTTTACGCAGAAATCCGTGACATTAAGGTGCTTCTTGTTAGGACGCTAATTACAAACCCTAACAAGATTAGAGAAATATGAGAAAAGACAATAAAAACTATCTAAGAAAAATAGAGAAACTTTTCATTCATTTGATAATCTTTCATCTCTTAGTGAGAATACATATATAGTGTTACTAATGGATAATAGAATAAAGGCCCAATGACTAACAAGCTAAACTAAACAACAAAAGCCCAACAAGGATAATTATCTTTCTAGCTTAAATAATTAAGTTGCCTAAAATTAACTCCATGATTCTATCACTTCTAGTACCAGTTCGGAATTTGGTTGATCTCAATCATAGGTTCCGAAATAAAAATGGAGTCCGGTTTGTGGAGGGCATACATACTCTTCAGGGCCCATCTAGTGGGTATGTTACTCATCCCTCTCGCGTACCAATAGAGGACCTTCATGATTTGTTTTTAGTGTTGCCACCTTGAGACCTGGTGTTGTAAGTGATCCCACATTTCCAGATTTTGTTTAGTCATGTCCTCCTAATCGTGACACTCTTGTGCTTCCAAGTTGCCCTGCTGAATAGTGTCCATTTGTGTTGGAATCTGACAAAATTGATCTATGTTGTGATGCTTTGATTTCGTGTTCTGCTCCAAATGAACCTTGACCTACTTTCTAATATGGATAGATGTTCTGAGTTATCTGTTTTGTGGTGTCTGCATTGTACTATTAATCTTTTATGCTCCTTATAACTGAATGGTTGATGTATCATATTGTTATCATCCATGGCTGCCTGCTGAACTTGAATTTCTCCTTGTGGTCCTGATTTTCTTCTATGTTTAACTCTGGTTGTGGAATGCCCTATTGTCCATTGAATTTAGTACCTCAAATATAGTTTTTTGAGTTTGCATGACAGGAAATCCTGCTGCTTCTTTCTGCTGACTTCCTCTGGTTTTTGCTGCACTTTCATTTAGTTATAATCTATTAGTTACCGTGTAAATGAAGGTAAAGAGGAGAGACATATATACGCGTAGAATGTATCTTCTAACCACTTGATGGAATGTCATTGGCACAATCTTTTGACTTTTGAGTGCCTAAATTTTCAAATTCATTTATTTGCTTGTCTGATTTTTATTTTATTTTATTTTATTTCCGATAGAGCTTGCAAGAGATGCATTGAATTCCAAAGGTTACTGTGTAATTGGAGGTTACATGTCACCTGTGAATGATGCATACAAGAAAAAGGTAGGCCGCTGTCTAACAAAGAAAGAAAAATATCCTTACTTTATTAGATCCATCCATCTCTTTAGAATACTTGTCATTAAGTACATCAGATGATTTAGTTAAAACACATGTTTGGCTTGAGCGAGACACTGAAGTTATACTGGATTCAATGAGCAATCTATTGAGGTTTAAAACAATTCTTAAATTATTTTTCTACTAAGCATTTAGACAAGAAGATCAAATTTTGAGATGATATTTGTCATGAAGCAACTTTCAGAAGCCTTATGTTAGTGGGTGAGAGTGCATTAATGGTTTACATCTAACGCACCTTCTCACTCGAGCCCTTTTGACTTGAAGTGGGGAATGAAAGCACCAACGATTGAACTCTAGAGTAGACCACTTGGTCATAGAGACTGATACTATATCATGAACCAACTATCTAAAAAATTCAGTTATTAAATGAAATATCATAATTGATTTATATCTAATAACAACATTATTCATGTAATCATAATTTTTATTCTATCTGCCTATATATAGATTTCACAGCTTCCGTTCTTTTTTCTAATCGTCTTTCACTTATATGTTAATTCAGAACCTAATATCTGCTAACCATCGAATACAATTATGTCATTTAGCCTGCAAAAGTTCAGAATTCGTAATGGTTGATCCATGGGAGGTACATTACTCTTCTATCTTCTAGATTTTACATATCTTTTTTTTTTTTTTGCATGTAGAATACTTCAATATTGAAACATTTGAATTTTGAGAAAGTTTGATGTGACAGCTATTGCGAGAGCCAAGAACTATATCAGTCTGGCTGGCCTGATTTCTTACATTTTATTTTTGTGACTATAAACTCCTACAGGCAAACCAAAGTTCATATCAACGCACTCTAACTGTCCTGTCCAGAGTCCACACTTCTATTTGTGAGACAGGGTTGGTATCTAAAGGTATGCTTGACAGCCAATTCTTCAATAAGAGCACGTTAGTGTATTACCGATTCAGCGTGCTTCCCCTCCCCATCGTAAATTAGAATCGGGGAAAGAAAGGGAAAGAACCAGCTTTCTTACTCTCTTTTAATATTGAAACACTGGTCACATTAAAGAAAGGGAAAGGGAAGTTTTAAACTGCGTTAATTATTTTTTTACCAACATACTTCTAAATATGTTGCATTTTTTTTCTACAACCTGTAACAAATATTGTGATGGAAACATAAACTAATTATCTCTCCTGAAGGGCAAACTTGTAACAAAAAAGTACCAATTGTCAACAAATTTAACACTCTGCTATCAGGTTTCTTAATATCCGTGATATATGGGACTCATAACTGGCTGGGCTATTTGGTTATGTATTTGAATAAATCCTTCAAAAGTAATATGTATGTGGAGTATCACAAGATGTGACTAGTCCAAAAGATGCTTGAATAGTTTCTTTCATTTGATTTAAATTTTGCACTAAGGTTTGATTTCTTTGTATGCATATTCTCACGACGATATAACTTGCTTTTGTATTGATTAGTGTAGAATCTCTCAAAGTCATGCTTATCTGTGGTTCTGATCTCCTCCATTCCTTTGCCGTTCCTGGAATATGGGTTCCTGATCAGGTACTTATGAATTAAGTGGAATAGAGAAATTCAACTTCCTTTATATTTAAATCTAAGTGTACTATTTCTCTACGCACAAACTCCACCCGAGGAGTTGAATTGATTTTGTGATGTATTTATTTTTACAATTGGGAGGTTAATAAGTTAGGAGGTTTTACTTCTTCCAACTTAGATACAACTTAATAGTCATAGATGGAGTATTAAATATATTTTCTGTATGTTAAGTGATTTGCCATTTGTTATGGAAAAAGTGGACTATAATTGTCATTTTATATCTGTACTCTAGATTAAAAGTATCTGCAGAGATTATGGAGTAGTATGCATTCGGAGAGAAGGACAAGACGTTGAAAAGACTATATCTGATGATGAAATTCTGAATGAAAATCAGGTATTTTGAATGAGATACAACTTTCAAGCTTTCTGTATTTGATTAAATTTTATTTTCGAAATATGGTCTGCTATATGTCTTCAATTCATTGCATTTTCCATGTTTTTTGTTGGAAAGCTTTAAAATGAATTGTTTTGATAGCGTTAATACGAAATTAAATTTTTCACTACCTTTTTTTAGGCTAATATTGAAATTGTAGATGAACTTGTACCAAATCAAATCAGCTCAACAAGAGTAAGGTAATAATAATACTATCATCTTGTTTTACTTTAAGGAAGACATTTTTTAATTTTAATGTGTTTTTTTATAATTAATTTCAGGGAATGCATTACAAGAGGATTATCTATAAAGTATCTTACTGCAGATGAAGTCATTGGTTATATCAGAGAACACAAGTTATATACTTAAACTCAGATGATGAAAAATTCATCAATATTGGATATTAGATGCTTTATTTGTTATGCAAGAGTCATTAGATACATAGCTACATACTCTGTCTGTTTTCAATAAACAGTTGATTTTGTGTTGTAAACTTGTTGGTAAATAAATATCACAATCACAAGTTTTGACGGTCTTCAAAAATGTTCATATGATTGAACTCTTCTTTCCTTGCATCACACTAAGTTTGGTTATTTTTTAATACTGCTCAATCTTCTCAACAATCAAAACTCCTTGAATATATTTCCCTTTGATAACCAAACAACTCAAACCAGTGTCTGATTCACCTTTATTAGAAATCTACATTAACTTGCAATCTCCAACAAGATTCTGAAGACCCTTTATCATTGTTATTTTCCCAGTCATTGTTTTAGCAACCCTATAGCTTTTTTTTTTTCTTCTGACAGTGGTTGTGTGACAAACTCCACTAACTATTGACAGCGGTACAAGAGTAATATATCTACAATGAAAACTTAATGTTTTAAGTTATAAAAAAAAATTAAAATAGGGGATAAAGAAAAGGATGTTGAAATTAATTTTTAACTATTTTGTTGAAATATACTTGCAAAGTGAATCCTTATGTGGTATTTGAATATAAATGTGACAAATGTTATGGCATGTGGCAACATATTAGACATCTATGAGACTCTTTTCCTATAAATCTTTGTCAGATACTAAAATCATTGAAACAGAAACATTGATCTTATCCCTCTCTTTCACTTCATAAAATAAATTTTCCTAGTTTTAATAAGAACATCAAAAGAAAATGTTGCAACTTGTAGTGTTGACCCTTTTGTTATCAGTGTCTTGTTTTAGTTTTGATGCTTATGGAGATGAATTAGGGAATACCAAATGTGATCCTCCATGTCAACAGTACTCTCCATCACCACCTTCTGGTGGCTACCCTATATATACTGCACCTCCACCACCACCACCACCACATCATGAGAAAGGGAAGTGTCCTCCAGCTGGAAGTGGTGTTGTGTGTTGTACACCTCCAGCTCCTTTAACTTATGGACCACCTAGTCCTTATGCTCCTCCTAATCCTTACACCTATGTGCCTTATGATGAAGGTGAACATTCTGGTGGTTCTGGTTATAATGTGGTTATGCGATTTCTAGTTTCGATTTTCATTTTATTTTCATCTTTTATTTTCTTCTAGTTTTACTCATCATTTTAAATTGGAAATCATATGTAATAATAATACTCAAAAGTTGTAGTTATAGTAGAGTATAATAGTAAATCTTCTACCATGTTCTATTTGGTTCACTATGTTAATTTTTTGACATATACTAAAAATGCATGCTTGCTAACATAATGACAAAACTCACCGATTCAATATTTGAATTTTGGACTTAACTCATTTTTTATAGTTCACCAAAAGATATACTTCAGTTATTAAGAACCGCTTGATAATTATGCAAACAATTTCAGAGCTAGAAATAAGGGAGCTAATAATATATTTCAGAAATATCTCTTGACGTATCTTTTGCATACTTAATAAAGACAATTCTAAGAGACGTCCTATATGTTGCTAATAATATATATCGGAGATGAATCTTTGAAAAAAGTCCGTAGTTATATTTTTGGAAGAAAGAAAAACTAGAATCACATTCAACCGATAATGAACTTTCTAAAATACAATTGATATTTGGGTGTTCAATGCATATGACACATTGAGGAAAGATTGATTTGTTACAATCATTTGTGCCATGAGGAATAAGGTGAAGTTTGCGGATGACACCACTCTTACAACATAAGGGATCAGTGATGTATCAATTGAGAGAAGGGATGGTAGACATTCTTTGATCAAGGATGTGTTGTATATTCCTGAAATCAAGTGTAATCTTCTAAGTATTAGTCAATTACTTGAGAAGGGTTACAAAATTCATATGGAGAACAAGGCTTTATGTGTTATGGATGCAAACAAGGTTTTGGTCCTAAAGATTTTTTTGGTTCCCAATATAATTTTTAAGGTTGAGATGAATGTTATGTTGCATATGTGTCTAGTTATGACGACTAATAGAGAAAAATGGATATGACATTATAGACTTGGATATCTTAATTTTCGAGATTTCATTGTCTTGAAAAATAATGGAATGGTGACAAGGATGACATTGATCAACATACCAACTGATTTTTGTGAAGAATGTGTGCAAGCAAAGCAACATATGAAAAAATTCAACAAGGATGCAAGTTGTAGAACCAAATGTTATCTTGAGGTGGTGTATTCTGATGTGTGTGGACTGATGCAAGTTGATTTCATTGGTGGCATTCAACATTTTGTCACATTTATTGATGATCATAGTAGAAAACTAGGGATATACCTAATAAAGAGAAATTATGAGGTATTTAAAATGTTTAAGAAATTCAAGTCCATAGTTGAAAGGCAAAACGGTAACAAACTAAAAGTTCTCAAAACGGGTGGTGGAGGCAAATATATCTCAAATACTTTGGGAGGTTTTGTGACCAAAAGGGATAATACATGAGGTAGTACCACCTTATACACTGCAGCAAAATGGTGTTCCCGAAACGAATAATCGATTTATTATGAACATAGTGAGAGCATGTTGAAAAGGAAGAAGTTGCCGAAAGAATTATGGGGAGAAGCGGTGTCCACAGTTGCATATTTGTTGAATAAATGTCCAACAAAGAAGTTTGATAAGATCACACTAAAGGAATCTTGGTCCAGATTCAAGCCAAATTTGAGTCACTTAAAGGTATTTGGTTCGGCTGTGTATAAACATGTTTCAAATCAGCTTAGAAAGAAGTTAGATGACAAGGAAAAACAAATGATTCTTGTTAGGTATCATTTTACCAGTGGTTACAAGTTCTACAATGCATCAAATAGGAAAACTGTTATGAGTAGGGACGTCGTTTTTTACGAAATAAGAGAAATGCAACTGAGTGCATTCAATTGTCAGTAGAATGTAATCAATTGCAACATAGAAAAAATGGTTCATATAGTATTCGAAAAATTCCAAGATTGTGAGTTGTTACAAGATGACGAAACTAATGACGATGGTGATTTTGTCCATTTTACACTTAAGGCCGAGTATGAAATCATTAAAACAAATGAGAATTTGAGTGATCCAAAATGAATTTGTGTTATGAAGGAGGAGCAGAAATCGATTGAGAAGAAATTTAAAATGGAGCATTGTAATAATGTCATTACTCCGGTTGAATTGAAGTAGTAGTTATTGAAGAATACAGATGAACAAGATTTTAATCCAACTCAGTATCAGAGTCTAATTGGATCCTTGCGTTACTTGTGCAACACACGACTAGATTTGAAGTTTAGTGTTTGTATTGTGAGTAGATTACTGAAGGTGTCTCACTTGGAAACACTCAGGATTCTACGATACGTCAAAGGTTTTGTTGGCTGCAGAATTATGTTTCCCGCAATCAAAAATGGCAAAAAAATACAATTTGCTTGGATATACCGATTCCAACTAGTGAGGAGATAAAGATGATAGAAAATCCATAACTAGATATATCTTTATGTCTAGAGAAACACCAATCTCATGGTGTTCAAAGAAGAAACCAGTAATGATGTTCTCTTCTTGTGAAATTGGGTATATTGGAGCTTCATTTTGTGTGTGTCAAGTCGTGTGATTGAAGGTGACGTTATGTGCCAAGTCGTGTGATTGAGGGTGACATTGTAACACTCATGGTTGATAACGCTTCTACTATAAACCTTGCTAAGAATTCCATTGCACATGGGAAAAGCAAGCATACTGATTTGAGGTTTCACTACTTGAAAGAACTTGTTAGTTAAGTGAGATTGAGGTATTGTAGAAATGAATACCAAGTGGCCGATTTGTTGACCAAAGGAGTCTAAATTAAAGTGTTCAAATATTGGAGAATCATGTGGGTATCAAAGACTTGGAAGACTTAAAATAAAGTGGTGTGTTGGGAATATAAAATAATTCAAGTCAATGCAGATGGATGCAGTTTTATGTCAACAAATTACATCTTGTTATGTAGTGTTTAGTTTTCAAACAGAACCATATTGTAACCAATTGACATATAATGTCAACAAGTCACATATTTTGCATTTCCTCTGAATTCCGAGACAATAGCTAAATGCAATTGAATGACAAAATATATCAGCCACTTACATTTGGGAGTTGTGGGAGTTTTTCTATTTGTTAATTTTACTTCATCTTATGTAATTGTATATATACCGTTTGATATCTCATTAGTCAATAATTAATCATATTTTTCACCCTCAATCACTTCCTCTCATTCTCTCCCTCTCCACACTCAATCACTTTCTCGCACTCTCTCCCACTCCATTCAATTATTTAGCAACCTTGTTGTTCCAAGTTCTAAACTAACATTATGTAGATATGCTGAAACCATTGTTACAAAGGAAGCAAATTCTGCTGCACTTACCAAGTATATCCCAACATCACAATGAAGATCAATTTATCCCTCTAGAAGTCCAAAACAGATATGAAAATAACCAAATGTGCCTTGAGATCTATAATTTCCAAGTGCCCCCTTGCACAAAAACTAACCAGCATAAACATTTTGGTTTCAGACTTCCAGAAAATGGCATAGAAAATTGGTTTCACTCTCCATAATTTTTATTGGAGATCTCGAAACCGGTAAAAAGGCATACCCAAAAGCATACTAAATTTGTAAATAATCTATATAATTTACAAGATTCTAACATATGCATGCAAAGTGATAAGAGGAGGACAATATGTTTTGTTTAGTAATTTGGTTTGAAGGAAAACCATTGATTTCCCTTGGGTTAATGGATTGCCTTCAACCCATAAAAGCCATATGGATATATAACATATGTAACAACTCCATTAAACTACAATGGGCCTCAAACACCAATATCCTTAGCATTTAAGAAAGAAAGAAAAAAATCTGGGTCGTCTTAATTTGTTGGAGACAATGTGAAGTGTTCTCAATTTAGCTAAGGTTCAATGGTATCAGTATTGTAGTCCGTCTTGCACAACCTTATGAGAGGCCTGGTCAAAGTATATAGCTCATAGGTTTGATGCTCAAACTAAAAACCAACAATGTAATAAGAACTAAAGGAAAGTTTCATTCAATGCAGAAGTTTTACTCAATTAACAACATCTAAGTTCTATTCAATTCACAATAATACATAAAGGGAAGTTTCTCATTGTTACAAATTCACCAAAAACTAAAGCCAAAATAAGAAATTCCTGAATTCAAAACTCATATAAGAATCAAGAGCATAACAAAACAAGAAGCAATTAAAATATCTGTATCCTTACAACATTCTAGGATTGCTATAAAAGAAGTGAAAAAGCAATCTTTTTTCCACTACCGAATTCCGAATCATCAAAACAACAAGTTTCTATACAATTACAAATAAACACGAACCGCATTCAAAGAACTTGTCTATCAGCTGCATCAGCAACAATAGGCAATCTAGGCAATTGGCCCAAAATGCAAGAAGAAGAACCATAAATCAAGCAAACCAACAGGAACAAAAACACAGTGCTATCCAAACTCATCAACAAATCCAACCCAATCCCACCTTTTGGATTAAACCCTCTTTCCAAAAGGTCAGGAAAAATCAACAGCACATCAAGTACAATAGCTTGCATTGTATTGAACCTCACATATCTACTGAAATTAGGGTTTCTGACAACAAAAAAGTAAAGGGTTATAAACACAAGAAACCCATTAAAGGGAAAGCTTTTGAAAACCCTAATAGCAGGAATCAATGGTTCAACAATAGCTTGAATAGGGTAGAATTGAGTGATTACAAATTTCCCATACTGTATACCATCAAAAAAGGGGTAGAAGTAACAAAGGCCGGAAATTAAACGGTCAGAAGCATCAACAGAGTCACTGTCATTGGATTTGGCAACAATTAGGGTTCTGAGTTTGTTGGATTTTGTGAATTTTTTGGGAAGAAAGTTAAGAGTGAGAAGAGAAGAGGGGTTTGAAGAGGAGAGGAGAAAGGATGATTGAAGGGGTTTGTGAGAGAGAGTGAGAGATGATAGTGCTAGAGATGCCATGGTTAAAGGTTGAAATTTGGAAGAAAGATTTGATTTTTGGGTGAATGAATGGTAGTTTGGGAGGGTAAGGTAAAGAGATGAGGCAATGGAAGAAGAACAAGAGAACGTGTTTCTCTTTCAAACTAGTATTTTCATTTTCAATAAATCATTTTAAATTAATATTATAGCAAATATATTATTTAAGTATTAACAAAATAACTTTAATAATTTTGTTAAAAGATAGCATTTTTTTTACTTAAAAAAGCAATTTAAAATTTTAGATTATGTATATTTTATTTAAAATGATTTGTTATAAATTTAAGTGATTTAAGATAATGTATGGGTATTTTTCAAAATATAACATTTTTAGAAAAATATTCAACCCTTAAGATAAAAGAAGATAAAAAATGGACAACAATCTGAAAACATTCCAACAAACAAAAATAAAAGAGCTTAAGCTAAACAACTTAAACTAAATTCTAGATTCACACCAACATGTACGAGTAGATCCACTTCCAAGATAAAGATTTGATCTTCTCTAACATATTTTGATTCTTCTGGATACCTCCTTCAAAGACTATGGAGTTCATGCATTTTCATACATTCCAACAAACAATCGTCAAAAAAATTACATGATAGTTTCTTTTATACTTCAATTATATTTTTGGATGATGAAAAAATTATATCTAAAATTAGAAATATTTAAGATGCTATATTATCAAGATATAATTTATATTTGAAATTGTATATAGAGTATTTTAATTTTTTGTATTACAATTTATTCTTATATATTGAGTGATGAATAAACTAATTTTAAATTAATCTCCGCATAAAAATATAAAAAACAATATTATTCCAATATAATAAAATTATATATATATATATATATATATATATATATATATATATATATATATATATATATATATATATATATATATATATATATATATATATATATATAACCTTCATGTATGTGTCTAAAAGGTAATCTCCCCCCTAAGTCTAATAGTAAAATGTGAGGTTTGCAACCTCCTATGTCTAATAGTAAAAAAGGTGAGGTTTTCAAGCTCCCCCTAAGTTCTATCTAGGTTAATTAAATTTAATTAATAAAGTATAATAATTAAAATTTAAGAAAGTAAAAGGTTCTTAACTTTCAGATTCAGGTACTTAAATACTTATCAATCTTATTTTCCCTTTTGAAGCCCTTGACATGCACACTTTCGCTTGATAAACATACTAGAGACCTTTGGAAAGATCCAATGTCATTGGATCAAGATGGAGCCCTTAGAAAGCATTCTAGAACATGATGTTGTTGAGCTGCCAAGATTGATTAATACTCGTTTCACATCCAATTTAACATAGTGAATCGTGATAACCAAGGATCATTTTGTGGGGAAGTACGTTGACTTTGTCTTCTCTCAAAAAGGATATTATGGGCTCCTAGTACCTACTGGAGTCACCGAGAACTTTTATTAGTGTCATGTTTGTTGTTAACACCTTCCAAACTTCTCCGAGAGAAGCTAGATTCTTCCCTGGTGAAACCCTAAACAATGGTGTTGGTGGTCTTCTCGGATGTTTGCTCGAACATCCTCATGAGAAGATGGTGAAAGCAACAGTGAGAGAATGATATGTGTGGCCCATGTTAGTTTTACTAGGATCCCACGGTGGGCGCCGACTGTACTCTCTAAAAGTATAAATGCATGATAACTCCTAGTGATTAAAGGTATTCAGAGACTTTAGAGATGTTACGGTATTGAGAGCTAATTCATGTGGGTTGAGAAACTTTTGTATATGTATGATTATGTCTTGTCCTCAAGTATTATGATAGTAATGTATTTATAGTTTTGAGGGGTCAAATCGAGTCTCCCTGTAATGTAACAACCCCTATAGGAATGGGTGATTGATTCTCTAAAATTTAGGAAATGTAGTTAAATCTCACTATTTTTTTGTTACATTTGTTGACCTAATACACGATTCATGCACGTCGTGTATTATGGACTAAGACATTAGATGTAATTTAGCGACATATCCAAAACAAATGGACACCGTATTTGAAAGGAGGCCCTCGAATCAGGAAAAAAAAACAATTTGATAAGGATGATGGACTAAGCACATATCTTTCTTCATATCCCAGTGTCTCTTCTAATTATACCACTACACAACACATCTATGATTGCACATTACATTCCTTACAAAGTCTATATCAAATAAAAAAAATAAACATAAACTTTTTCTAATAAAAGAGTAAATGAATAAAATAAATTATTCCTCCAAACTGGCTACAGTTGAAGATAAAGAATGCAAAAATAAAGTGAATAAAAATAAAATTGTAAAAGAAATAGATACAAAAATTCTAATTTTACATATTGTTTTTTAAAGTTTTGAATATAACTGAAAGTAATAGAAAGTATAAGAGATTAAAAAAGAAGTTCTATTAATAAAAGGTGTGTGGAGATTTTAACTAGAAAGTAAAAATATAAGGAAAAGTTTAGAAAAGATTAATTGAGTTTAGAAAAGGTGAGTGAATATTGATTATTATGGGAAGGGTGGAGTGTCATAAAGTATGTCAAGTTGCATGAGCTGAATATAATGTTCTTTTGCATAACAAAGAAAGCAAACTCTGAATATCCCCATATGAATGAGGTTTACTGGTTTATCATCCTATATTCCTATACCTAAACCTCAATAAGCACAGGTTTTTTTGGGTACAATCAATAATCACAAGTTAATGTTTACTTTACCCTAATCATGCTTTAAAATATTTCTTTAAAACATCAAATAATTAACTTAATCAACATTTGAGTTACAAATTTAATGTTAAAAAGCTTCATAAACAGTTGTTATAAGTTAAAAATAATATAATACAAAAAGCAAAGAAAGCACTATTAATTTGTAATGTACAACAATAACAACATTTGCAATACACTACTAACCCACTTTCGGCTTCACCATGTGTTAGTTAGTGTGTCTGCCATCACTAACAGAATAATTAACCTTAATTACGACTTCAATCTCTTATCATTTTTAAATTACAAATTAGTAACACTAAAACGCGCGTCCACACCAAATCTACCTGGGTCTACCCGCATTAGATCCAGCATTAGGATAACCGGACCCACCAGGCACTTGATGGTAACTACCACCGTACACGTGTCCCTGATGCTGCTGATTCTGATGCTGATGATGCATGATCATTCCTACCTGAGGAGCACCGTATTCGAAAACCGAAGACGAAGAAGAAGAAGGAGCAACGTCCTTGTCACGTGCTGCAACGGTTTTCTCACCTTCGATCTCTCTGAATCGTTGAAGATAAATCTTCAGAGGTTCAACGTACTCTTCAAATCCTAACGTAGTCATCGCCCAGAGTAGATCGTCGCCGTTGATCGTCTTTCGTTTCTCTCTCTGACACTTATCGGAGGCTTCGCCGGTGATGAAGCTTATGAACTCAGAGACGCATTCTTGAACCGTTTCTTTCGCGTCTTTCGAGATCTTCGCGTTTGCCGGTAACGCTTTCTTCATGATTCTACTCACGTTCGCTATCGGTAAGAATCGGTCTTGTTCACGAGGTGATAGCTCGCTGTTCCCGGCGTTCGGTGCTCCTCCTGACTCGTTGTCTGAATCAGCCATCAACTCGCTCTCATTGACGGCGGTCGGAGAAGTGTGGTGGCGGCTCCGGTGACGAGTTGAGAGTGGAGGGAAATGGAATGAGCGTGATATCCGTTGGATTGGTGGGTTAATAAGGGTTTATCTGGTGGACACGTGGAAGATTGTAGGCCGTTGTTAGTAGATAAGTGTTTCTTTATTGGAGGGGTTTTGAGCCGTTGGATTGGATGAGGGAGTGATGATCTGGATCGTTGTTTTGGTATCTGTGTCTGACTAGGACTCTAATCGTCATCTTTTGTTTCCATTAGGAGTAAAATTAAGAATGTTCAGTAGTAGTACTCTACTTGAGATTCTTACTATTTCTTTGTTAACCTCGATTTTGGTAAGAATCTTCTCTTGGAGCATCTGCATTATTTACATTAAACTATGAATCTTAATGCTAGGTTTTCTTTTTTAGTTTAAGGATTACATGTGTCGGTGTTGGGAGAGGCATTCTCATGTGGGGTCCTTTGATTGCAATTTGCAGTGTTGTGGCCTTTTAATTAAGGTCACTTGTCCACTATCATATGTGTGAATTATTAATTAGTAGGGCAAAAGACGTGGAAGGAATAGTTTGTAACTTTAACTTATCTTCTTACTCAAGCAACTATTTAAGGTATTGTTCCAAAAGTTACTATTCTCTTCATCTTAAATTTTAGTGTTAATTTTTCACTATTTTACATAAATTAAAAACATAGTATTTTGTATAAGGAATTTCAAAATAGTAATAAATCGAAAATTAAATATTAATGTTTAATTTAAATAACAGAGTGATCAATGTTTAGGACTGATATTATAGTTAAGAGTGAGACGAAGAAATTAGTGATAAACATATTTTAAATTTAGACATAAAATAAGACATTTATTGTTCAAATACAAAATGTCTCATAAAATATTATTTTTATTTTGATGTGGAACAGAAAATTGGCGATGTGTTGTTGAAATCTATTGTGGAATCTCTCTTGTACAATGATGAAAGTTTATGATAGATAAAGAGCGGTTATGCTTGCAATACTAATACTCTAATATTAATGTTAAAGTCAGTGAAGTCAGAGTGGTGTGACATGTAAGAATAAAATGAATCATATGCTGGTATGACATGAAATCACACTTATATATGGGTGATGGTCAAAACTTCCCTAGATGAGTGTGACGTCGAATTCAGAAGACCGTTGGGTCAACTCCAATGGTTGAAATACTTGGCTCAAGTGTGTGATTCCTTAGCGAGAGATTGCATGTTTGTCAATCTTAAGCAGACGGGGCTTTGGATTGGGCCTTTGAATTGAGTCAGTCTTTTAGGACTGTCAGGTCAGCCCAAAACAATTTCCATTGAAGTCCTTACTACCGAATATATGACTAGGTTTGTTATAGAGTTGTCAAGATCAACCTCAAAAATATTTTGCTTAGACGTTTCGTGATCTTTGTTTGGTCCTCAGGTCAGAGAATAGGCCGAAGGTGAATCGGGTGGGAGCAAGTGGTATTGGAAAGACACCCATTATATGTATGTCTTATTACTGAAACATTTCAGTACAAAAGTCATCCACGAGGACATGGCCCTCTTGAACAGGGGTAAAGTCTTTAGAGTGTTGTTATGTGATCAATGTGAAAAATGGACTATTCGTCGTGTTTTTGGTGTCTCCTTGATTCTTGATCTTATTTTTTATTCTATATATATATATATATATATATATATATATATATATATATATATATATATATATATATATATATATATATCATTTTTTCTTTTTGTCTTCTTGTATTCTCTAAAGTGTTAGTTTTTTTTTCTTTTAAATCACGTGATACTGGAAGATTCTCTTTTAGATGTTAACAAATTTGTTGCAACGATATGCTTTAACATTAACCGCACACACAAAAAAAACATCTTTGTTGGTTATCTTCTTCTTATTAATTATATCTCATATATCTTTGTATAGTCGGTTCTGTGTAGACAATTTTTTCATCAGCATCTTTAACATATACTAATTTTTCAATTTGTCTCAAACCTCATTCGGTATCATTAGGTACATGATATGATACATCACCTTGTCTGAAATACATAGGTGAATCAATCACGCAACCTTCTCATTCATTTCTGCCCAATGGGTATCCTTCATATCGTTCGGTTTTGTCTCGTGCAACGCCTTTTGTAAACTTTGTTAAACTAACAGATAATTATCCCTCATTTGTCATATTCCAAAATTACTCGTTCCATCGAACCTTATTACTTTAATTTTTGCACCAAAGTTAACCATCATCTAATGTCAATTATTAGAATAACAATCAATATAAAAGATTAAAGATAATAAAAAATAAAAGACAATAAACATAATCAATCTTTATTAATGCGTAACAACCTCTACGACTATAGAAAAATTATAACTCTCATTATTTCGGTCTAATGAATTAGAGTTACAAACTTTCAAGTGACAACCAATATATATTAAAACTCAACATCTTTTAATTACATTTAATAATAATTTCTGCAATATGAATTATACTACACTATCTATATAGTATTCAAATTAAGTTATTTTCAACAATCATCTTTATTCTTTAAGAATATAATTTTTATTTTATTTAAATTTTTTAAATATTGCTTTTAGCTCCTCTAGACACTAGTTAACAAGAGCATTAACTATTTATGAGGAAAAAAAATTAGTTATGCTTGTATGCAAAGCAAAGTTCACTAGTACTTGAGATTCTTATTTCTTTGCTAACCTCAATTTTGTCAAGAATCTTTCTCTTGGAGTATCTCCATCATTTACATTAAATTATGAATCTTAATCCTCAGGATTTTTTTAGTTTAAAGATTGCATGTGTCGGTGTTGGGAGTGGCATTCTCATGTATGGGGTCCTCTGATTGCAATTTGCAATGTTATGGCCTTTCAATTAAGGTCACTTGTCTAGTATCATATGTGGGAATTATTAATTAGTAGGGCAAAAGAAGTGAAAGGAATAGTTTATCACAGTAACTTTTCTTCCAACTCAAGCAACCATTGATATATTGACGGTATTGGTCCAAAAGTTAGTATTCTCTCCATCTTAAATTTTATTATTAAGTTTTCACTATTTTACATAAATTAAAAAGTAGTTATTTGTTGGAAAATAATAATAAATTGAAAGAAGATAGAGGAATAAATAATAAAAGATATAATAGAAAATTAAATATTAATATTTTATTTGAATGGTAAAGTAATTTATTATAATTTAAGACTTTTTTTTATATAAAAGTTTATAATTTATGATTGATATCGGTAGGTAAGAATGGGTCGGAGAAATTATTGAACAAATATGTATGTTTAATATGTTATTTATATCAATATTTTTTTTAGACAAAATGATACACACACTATAAACTCCTATATAAGAAGAGACATTTATTTTTCGAATACAAAATGTTTCAAAATATTTATTCCACTGTGGAATAGGAAATTGGTGATATGTTTATGAATTCTGTCGTGGAATCTCTCTGTTACAATGATGAAAGTTTCAGGTAGATGAAAAGGGGATATAATTGCAAGGTTAATATTCCAACATGTAAGTAGTAAGGTCAGAGAGGTGTAACTTGCAATAATACAGTGAATCATATATTGATGTGACACAAAATCATACTTATATATGAGTTATGGTTAAAATTGCCTTCAGTGAGTGTGGTGCGGAATGCAGAAGATTGTTGAATCGACTCTAATGGTAGAGAAGACGGGCTTTAATGTGTGGTTCCTTAGTGAGAGTTTATATGTTCATTAATCTTGAACGGATGAGGCTAGCTATGGATTTGACCTTTGAATTGTATCGATCTTATTGGTTCCTTTTGCCAGTCTGAAACAATTGCCTACCAAATCCATACTACAGAATACGAGACTAAGATTGTTATAGATTTCACGATCGACCTCAAGAATATTATGCTTTGACACTTTGTGTCCTTTATTTGGTCTTGGTGCTAGGAAATAGACTGGTGGAGAGACGAGAGGAAGCAAGTGGTCTTGAAAACACATGCATTAAATGTATGTCTTGTTATTAAACTATTTCACCGTAGAAGCCCTCCACATGGAGCTAGACCTTTAGGTTATGGCATCGATGTTAGCTTTGGTCCATTGGTTGGGCTTTCAATGTTTCCTTCATTCTTGGTCATACATCATGGGGAAGTTAATTCTTCTTTTTATCTTCTTGTATTCTCAAAAGTGTTAGTTTTTTCTGCATTCTTTGTTGCCTTCAACCCATCGTGACTTTCGCTTTCTTTGAATTTCTTTCTCTGATGTGAAATTCTTTTTTCGATATCCAGTGATTCAGTTCCTCCATTCCTTGCAACATGTAGATATCTCTAGGTAACAATCTTTTCTTTTTAGTCTCATTTATTTCAGCTTGTTTTCTAGGTATGGTTGTCATGGGGAACTTGGGCGCTTTAATGACTAGCATGGTTAGATATGATGAACTTAATAACACTTCCTCCCAGATTATGATCAAATTGATATATTCGGTAGTCGTATGAGCGTTGTTCAGACAAGTTTAGAATATGTCCGCGAATGTTGTAGCAACCTAAGAGGTTTGTTGGTTCTAGGAATCCGTAAATAGGAATTCATTAAGCGAGTGATGTTTTTCGCTTTCTTTGGATTTCTTTCTCTGATGTGAAATTCTTTTTTCGATATCTAGTGATTCAGTTCCTCCATTCCTTGCAACATGTGGATATCTCTAGGTAACAATCTTTTCTTTTTAGTCTCATTTATTTAAGTTTGTTTTCTAGGTATGGTTGTCATGGGGAACTTGGGCGCTTTAATAACTAGCATGGTTAGAGATGATGAACTTAATAACACTTCTTCCCAGATTATGATCAAATTGATATATTCGGTAGGCGTATGAGCGTTGTTCAGACAAGTTTATAATATGTCCGCGAATGTTGTAGCACCTAAGAGGTTTAGAGATGATGAACTTAATAACACTTCCTCCCAGATTATGATCATATTGATATATTCGGTAGGCGTATGAGCGTTGTTCAGACAAGTTTATAATATGTCCGCGAATGTTGTAGCACCTAAGAGGTTTGTTGGTTTTAGGAATACGTAAATAGGAATTCATTAAGCGAGTGATGTTTTCGCTTTCTTTGGATTTCTTTCTCTGATGTGAAATTCTTTTTTCGAGAAAAAAAATATGTTACATTATCGAAAATTTCAAAATTCCAGGTAAACTGACATAGTTTACAAAATCTATGATAAACTACAACATTTTTCAAAATTTCTGGTGAACTACAACACTTTTTTAAAAAAATCGATAAAAAATTCGTACCTGTAATTTAAAAATGAACTTCAAAATTTTTTACTTTTATCAAAAATTTTGAATGAACTACCAAAATTTTTGTTTGCACTTCTGACTCAAACTTATCCATAGACAATTTGGAATCTATGAAAATATGTAGTGTGTCAAATTTAATTGAGATGATGGCAAGTTAAATACTTTTGGTTTAGATTGTAATAATTTAATTGAAACTTTTCAATCATAGTTTTGTTTTTCTTCTTCATTTTGTCTTGTGAAGCAACATACATACAACAAACATAAAAATTAAAAAATTGAATAACGCAAATATATATATATATATATATATATATATATATATATATATATATATATATATATATATATATATATATATATATATATATATATATATATATATATTTATTTATTTATTTATAATTCGACTTTACTCAATTTACCATCCCTCCATCTACTCTATTTCATTTTAACATGTGTTAAAATTAAATCTAACAGTTATAATTAAATAAAATAAAATAACACATGATTTTGATTGTTTATTAACCACATATCAATGTTAATGTTAAAGAGTTAAAGAGAAATTTTATTTATTAATTAATCGTTAGATTTGATTTAAATACATGCTGCAAATCTATGAAATAAAATGTAAATAGAAGAATATATATATATATATATATATATATATATATATATATATATATATATATATATATATATATATATATATATATATATATATATATATATATATATATATATATATATATATATATATATATATATTACTAAACTATTCTCAACAATACATATATTGAGTAGGAATGCTGATTGTGGTACATTTAGGTTCGTAGAAGATCGACATGTTGGAATAGGTTCACCATGGCCAGAGGATTGAAAAATGATGAAACTGTGCTGTATGCTTTATTATTGCATATTGTGGTACGAGTTTCAGTAGAAATGGTGGTTGATTAATCTACGGATATTTCACTTATTAAATATTCTCCATTATTGCTTGCAAAACACTTTTAATTTTCATTAATTTTCCTATACATAAGTGTCTATTGTTTGAGTTTGTACACAACCAGTCATAATAATTTGGAGACATGAACCTTTCACTCATACAAATGGGTGGCACTAGTTATAATCAGTGGTCACATATACAGTGACTTTGCATGTAAGCTTCCACTATTAAAGATTATTATGAGTGCTCAGTGGGTCACTGACTTTGCATCATGGTTTTAATTTATGATCTTCATTCATGTCATGTCTTTTCCATTGTTTCTTTTCTTTTGTGCATACTCTTTTGTTTTATATTAAAACAAAACTATAATAGCAAAATAGAAAAATACTAAAGGTTGAAAATCCTTCCAATAGGGTTCAGAACAATTTGTTACCATGCTACAATGTAATACAAAGGCAACAACTTCACATATATAATAGTATTCATTGAACTAGACATATAGTTGAGACTAGTATTGATCAGTTATATACATATTTTTCAGGTGTAACCAAGAGACTGCATAATGACTGCACAACAAAAGCCACCACAAAATATTCAAAATACTGGCTTGTGTCTCGTGGCTTCTATGGATGTTAAGATTAACATGTTACACAAACTTCTGCTCTACAAATGTACACAAAATATATAACTAGTCAAATCAGTCATGCTTCAACTTCTTTGCCACTAGTATGAGTCTCATCATTTTCAGAATCCTCTTCTTCATCTTCATCAGCTTGTTTTGTTAGCTCTTCCTGAATCATAGTCTTTAGAGATGCCTTTCTTGGGGTGAGATCCGTATCGAATTGCTTACCTGAACAATGGTCAGCAATTGTGTTGGTCATATAAAATTAGGCTAAACTTAAATTATTCTTTTCATGAATTGTATAATTTCCTTCTATCTCCAAAATTCTCATTTACTGATATATAGAGACATTCCTCTTAAAGCCATAAAAGTTACTTTGATCTTAAACCAGGGACAAAAAGGTAATAATAGCAAATTATGCTTACCGAGTAGTTTCACAATGTCGGTAAATGTCGCCTGCAAAAGAGAAGAAAATGTTATACTTTTGAATAGAAAAACCTTGTGACTAAAGAGAGGCATAATTAAGATTAAAATAAAAACATCAAGAAGTAAGATCAACACAACAGCAATTTGAATCTAGTTCTATGAATTCCACTAGTAGTGTTGAAGGAATTAAACAGCTTACGAAGATAATGAAACTTCTTACCGTATTGAAGTCAACTTGTTTCAAAATATCACATACTGCATTGTGCAACTGATCATCACTGGGTTTTGACTTCTCTTTGTTTTTGCCCTTTCTTTTAGTAACCTTCTCTGCTTGACAAATACAAAAAGATTCATTTTAAAGATGTTAAGCTAACAGGAAAAGGTAACATGTTCATTTTAAAGATTTCAATGAGTGCCTTTAACTGAAAATGATAGTTTATTTCACTAATTGCTAGAATATGAAAGAACATAGAGTTCACAATGCCTGCCTACCTGTATTGTCTTTGGAGGAAGACTTGGTGAGAGTTAAGGTTTTCTGTTTTTCATTTTTCTTCTTTCTTGATAAGACCTTTGGACTTCCCTCACTAATATCATCATCGGACTCGGAGAGTGTGGACAGTGATTTCATAGTTCTCTTTCGTGGTGTGCGAGGTTTTTTCTGAAATGTCGTTTCCTTTGCTTTGCCTTTGGCAGCAAATTTTTTCTCTCTGGAAAATGTTTTATTTATTTTACTCGCTTTCTTCACATCGTCAGATTCATTATCGGAATCACTTTTATCTTCACTTTCAGATTTCTGAGGCCTTTCATCCTCAGATCTGTCAGGAAAACCTTTTTTATTTTCCTCTTCTTTCTCAGAATCACTTTCTGTGTCAGTTGTAGTCTTTCTCTCTTCTTCTGAAGAATCTTCATTTTTCTTCCGACTCTGAAAATCCATCAAGGTTAGAAAGCCAAATTGATTGGTTTCATGGGTTTAAACCACTTTACCACTTCTAGTATATATCTAAATTACATTTCAAATGTCAGCAATTAAAAACATGAAATCTCACCTTAGCAGAGCGTTTTGACGTTGATGCTCCAGATCTCGATGAACCTTGCTTTGTTATGCGCTTGCGCTTTTTTCCTTTAATAGACTGATAAGAAGGAAAACATAAATATGAATAGTAGCACCAGAAACACTCGTCTTGTGTTAAAGCAGAGTATAATAACACACTAGTGGGAAAAGATTGAAAAGAAAAGGTTAGTATTATAAACCTTTTCTTGTTCTTCAAGCAATACAGCCCTTGTCACATGAGGGGCAACCAAAAAGTTTATTAGCTTTGCAATAATATCTTCCTGCATATGTAGAAGATTAATAGCATGAGAAATTAACACTAGGAATGTTAAATCAACGACAACATCAAGGACTGCATTGACAATTCCGCCGATGCACACAATGTACTCAAGCATGAAATGTGTCAACAGGGCCAAACCAACAAACCTTCCTAGTATTTGCCTTTGCAACTTGTTGTATGTCAAGCAAATCACAGATATCCAGCAACTTCTCTTTATTACACTTGTCGAATTTTTCTTTTACTTTAATCATTTGCTTTTCCTGCAGTAACAATATTTGGTTTTAGAAGCTTAGGCATAAAAGCAAGCATTCATTTTGTTATATATGACGTAGTTGCAAATTACAAGCATACCTCATTCTCATACCACACAAAACCAGAAAACCTTGATATGTTTTTCTTAACAACAGCTGCCTGTGAATTACACAGAAAAACATTAGTTAAATAGAAGCAAAATAACATCTGTTTGACCTGTTAATTTCATTATTCCATGAAAGTGTAACCTTTTAACAGTCTAAGGATGAACTTTCCTATATCATTAACTATATGTTAACAGAAAACAAATGGTGAAAAATGACAGAAATGAAAAACTTTGATTGTTCGTGAAGTAGGACATATACCTTTCCTCTCCTACAAAAGAGGATTGTATGAAGAAATTTCAAAGTATCATCAACCTTTCTTCTAGATAATTTGATTGCCACTGAAATATAAAATGCAAGAGTTATAAAGTTAGCTGTTCTGAAGAAGCAGAAACATGTAATAAAAGAGAACTCATAGATCATAATGGAGAGAAGAATTCAAACAAATGTAACACTATACCATTGGGTATATCTTTTAAATGCATACCACTACCCTGCAAGCGAAAGAAATATTGTAAACAAAATAAGTTTCAATATAATAACTCACAATTAGAGCTTACAATGAATCTGGAATGAATACCTCATCAATGAAAAATTCTTTGGATACATCTCTCTCATATGATTCTACCAACCTCTCAACTGATTTCCTTTCACGTACAGGACGATTGGTTGCACTTACAGGAGTCCTTGGCTCTGTCTCTTCCACTTGCTGCTCATGGATATTTCGTCTCCTGCGCTTTTTTAATCCTTTCTCAACTTCCATGTCTTCAGAATCATCTTCATTTGACTTATAGTCAATTTTATCATTAACATCCTCCTCCTCTTCTTGACTTTCCAACTTTTCACTGCTTTCATCTTTAACTTCAGGGATCCCCTCCTGTTCCTTTATTTTCTTTTTCACCTTCTCCACATTGCCCTTTCCTCTCCCACGCTTTTTCGATACTTTCTCAGCTATAATATCTTCTTCAGTTGACTTATCACCAACCTTAGCCTTATCATTCTCCTCCTTTTCTTGACCTTTTTCCTTTTTACCGCTCTCATCTTTGTCTTCAGGGACATCCTCAACCTTTTCTTGATCTTTATCCTTTTCACCGCTCTCATCTTTGTCTTCAGGGACATCATCTTCTTCCATGACATCTAATGCTGGTTTCTTAGCTTCAACACTTTCTTTTTCTTCGTTACTACCCATAGTTTCCTTAACATCAGTTTCTTCCCCCAATTTTTCATCCTCAAACCTATTATCATCTTTCTTATTTATCTCTGTTTCATTCACAAAATCATCTTTCTTATCATCTTCTGATTCTTTCAAGCCAACATCTTTCTTATCATCATTTATTTCCTCTCCATAATTAAGCTTCTTATCCTCTTTTAATTCTTCCCTTTCATCAACTTTCTTATCCGTTATAAAGTCTTCCCTTTCATCGACTTTCTTATCGTCTTTTAATTCTTCCTCTTCATCGACTTTCTTATCGTCTTTTAATTCTTCCTCTTCTTTGACTTTCTTATCCTCTTCTAGTTTTTCCCCTTTATCAACTTTCCCATCCTCTTTTATTTCTTGCCCGTCACCAATTTTGTTATCATCAGTTATTTCATCATCATCATCAGCTTTCTTATCCGCTTCCACTTCTAGTTCTTCCTTCCCACCAGCTTCCATATCAACTTCCATTTCTTTTATATCATCCTCCTTCGAGTCTTTGACTTCATTATCCTCCAAGGTTTTCCCTCCTTCAGATTCCAACTCCTTCTTATCACCCAAGTCATCTAAAGTTTTCTTTGGCATGATATTGACATTTGAGTCAGTTTTTGAAACTGTATTAATTGATTCTTCCTCACCCATACTGATTCGATCTTATCTATACTAAATCTATATATGACTTCTTCCTGCACACTATATGCTTCGCTGGTTTCTTCGAATCTAACAACTTATGCCTGTCAATGCAGTCCAAACAATAAACCATAAGAAAACTTTAGTTTAAGAACATTATCAACATGCAAAAACAAAAATGGACCGCAATTCTGGCAAGCTTCATAATAGTATGTTCAACCCTAGAATACACAATATACATATAAATTATATTTTTCCTAAAATGGAAGATTGTTTCAAACAGGTCCCACTAAATGAAAAATTTCAACTGCTATCCCAACTGAAAAACCCAAATATATCCATTGACATGTTAAGTTGCGAAAAAAATTACAATTAAAGCTTGAAAATAGAACCCATCACTTAACAAATGCAGTCTACAAACAATACAAACAGCACCCTCCATCTGTTAGGACTTCTAATGGAGCCTAAAACACTGGCGGACCATTACATTGAACTCCATGAATCACTCCACCTCCCCATCAAATCAGAACCAGAATTTGTTACCACAGTTGGGACTTCCAAGGAAGCCTACAGCATTCAGGTGGATCATCACATTGGATTAAACTTAGATGAGACTTCTAAGTTACACTTATCACACCAACACAAGCTAGGGTGTAGTAATAACTGAGCTATGAAAAAAACAAAAAACTATGTGTGTGTTTGGTTCTGCGGTGAAGAAAATTGATTTTGAGTAAATTGATTCTACTAAACTGATTTTGGTTAAAAGTGAGTTGAAGGTAAAGTGATTTATGTTTAGATACATTTCTGAAAAAGTGAGTTAGAAAAATAAATTTCAGTGCAAAAATCAATTTTAGACTCAAAAGCTATAAATCCTAACTTCAAGTAGAATCAATTCTAGAACCCACAATCAATTCTACACAAGAGCAACCAAACGTGTCAAAATCAATTCTACACAATCAATTCTAGGTGCTCCAAACGTGTCAAAATCAATTCTACACAATCAATTCTAGGTGATCCAAACGTGAAACCAAACATACACTAGTTGAATTTTGCACTACTTCCCAACAAAATCAAAGGATCAAGCACATGCAAAACTAGGATAAACATAGTTCAACAAAAAAAAACTCAAAAAAACAACACATTCATGATCAAGAATCAAATTCTACGCTATATCAAGTAGATAAGAACCACCCAGCATTCAAACAATAAAAAAATAGGGTTCAATAGCATCACAAAAAATCAAATCAAAACCATAAAATTCTACTATTTTTTTCTCAACAGTGATCACCATAAGTTTCAAACAACAGTGAACTTGATAAAACAGAAAGATTCAAACTTTGAACTGAGAGGAAGAAACTTACGAGTTGAGAGGTAAAAAGAGATGGTAAAAAAGCTTTGGATTTTTCTACCTTACTCTGAAAGGGGCTATTTCTGGCTATTTATATTTTTTTAATTCGGACTTCAAAAGCGGATTTTAAATGCAAAATTAAAATATCGACGGTGGAGATATGATCTTCATGGATACGTGCAAGATTAATCGTTGATTTCGTTTTCGTCTTATATGAAAAATTTATTCTCTTTTTTTTTGGTATTATTGTCATTTGATTTTTTTTATTTTTTTATATGACGAGTTTATTCTTTTTATTTTTGTATTATTGACGCCACCCCAATTATGTTGTGTGCAAATTTATTTATTTATTTTATTTTTGTGTGCTAGTTTGAGCAAATATGATGGTATGAAATAATAGAGTACCACGATTTTGTCTATTATTCTATCTTATTCTAAACAATAGAATATTATGATTTTGTCTTTTAAAAAATATGTTCCATTTTGAACGGATTAGCAACAGTGGTGACGATTTTTTTTTTTTTTACTGTGAAGCTCTTTTGTTGGTGGATTAAAATTGATATTGCGTCTAGCGCAATCAGACGCGCCCACCTTATATCAACAACTTCTTTCTCGAGGGATATCGATGAAATGCATATTAACTATTCTTCTCTTTGTTTGTTCTCTGACAGACCTCGACAAATTTATATATAACACTGATGAGTAGTGAGATTGACGGACGCCTGATGATGTTGGTTTTTGCGTCGTCATGAGCTATATATACATAGTCGTACTTCCCTGAACGTTCTAAAGTGTGTCACATTACTGAAACTTTCGTTGTCTTCTGGTGTTTCCATCGTGGTAAAGATCATAAGAACAGTGAGTCGAGGATCATGACGATCTTTTCGTGATTTCATAATATTTAACCTCATTTCCTCATCTTCTCATTTCTTGTTTTGTTACGCCAGTCAAAAGAATTTTAGTCAAAAGAATATTTTGGGATCTTAGATGGATAAAGGCCTTTCTTCGTTCATGAAAACCCTTGGCATGTGAGTTTTTCTCAGCTCTCCAAGTTTTTCAGTTTTTTTAGGAGAGCAATACGTGGATCTGGAGTCATTTTAAAGATGTTTTATTTTTAGTTGAATTTGATTATCAAGTCCAAACAGGTTAGAGTCCTTCCTTTAAAACTCATATATCCAATATTTATCCTTGCTCGCCCCTTATTTGGGATAGTTGGAATCTCTCTAAGGTGCTAGTTTTTTTTATTGACAACTCATTCTAGATAGGTTTATGCCTAAAAAACATATTCAAGCAGAAGGTCATTGTGGATCTAGAGGGAAACTCTTGCATCTTCTGTGGGGGATTGACTTTAATTAGCCTCTCATTTATTTGTTACTTGTAGCTTACTTTCTAGTATTGGGTATAAGATATCCAGGTGGTCAGGAATGTATTGGCTCTTTCTATGGATAGTAGATTTGTTTGAGTTTTTTTTTTCTCTTTAGGTTTTAAAGCTAAGTTAAGAAATGAGTTTCTTTTGCTTTGGCATGTTATGGTGTGGACTATTTGGTCAATGTGTAATGATTAAAAAAAACATTGTGGTAAATCAACAAATGTGAAAGAGGTGGAACACAAGAGTATTTTTTGGTTTGGTTGTTTTCTTAACAGGATTTCTTTGATCTCAGCCTCCTTTTCTAATTGGTTTCAGAACCCTACCATATGTCAGAACCAATAGAAAATCAAGAGGTGATCAACTTTAGAGGTGATCAGTGGTCTTTGATCTTGCTCTATCTTTTAGTATTTGATGGTTAATATGTTGATTTGAGCTTTAGACTATCTTTTAGTATTTGATGGTTAATATGTTAATTTGAGCTTTAGACTGGTCTATGTTGGATGGTATTTTGTCGTGTGGACTCTAGAAATGCTGGTTTGGTGTTTGTCTCATTTTTTTTAATGTTTCTTTGACACTCCTTATGCTATTTGACTTTTATATATATATATATATATATATATATATATATATATATATATATATATATATATATATATATATATATGACAAATGTTAGAATTATTCTAATTTAGCAACAACAATCTTCTCATTTCGTTGTCATTTCTTTCTTCTGGTTGAGAAGATGAAAATGTGAAGAATAAAAGGTTATTGATGAAAGTGCAATATGATAGACGTGCTTAAATATGTCACATTGCTAATTCGATGAACATTGCAAGCGTTCCAAAAAAAGATAGAAATGAGTGGGAAAATAATCTTAAAGTGTAGAAAAACAAGGTGTCAAATATTAAGAATGAGACAAGATGATATTTTTGGTGGTTATTAAGTTTTATAATTTGAATATTGATTGATATTGAAACTAACTAAAGAAAGGTTTTTAATAATGAGAAAAAATTGGTGCAAAACACATTCCAAAGAGTTACGTAAAAGCAAATTCAAATGACTATATAACCTTGCAAATTAAAGACAAAATGCCGCAAAATGCATTTTACAAAAAGACTCAACTGAACACCAAACAAGTTCTATAGTTTCATAGTTAGGCTAGACTAACTTTCAAAATGCATTGATTCAACTAAGAACATGAGATTCACATGGTTGGCTTGCAGGAATTCAATCCCCAGGTTTTCTTCTCAAAGATTATGTTCAAATTTGTGATCAGGATAACTCTAAGTTAAAACTATCATATCCGCCATAAGATAGTCAAATCTGCTAAAAAGTTGTGAATAAGACCTGTGAAACAAAGGGAATAGAAAACAATACAATATAAGCACAAGAAAGATATCATTCCCCAGTAAAACAAATCATCGTCTTCCTTAAAAGTGGCAAGAGAAGGTTAATATGCACAAGATGTCTATTGATGAGTGTTAGTGCCATCAAGTTTCGCCACATGTAAGAACATAAATTATGCAATTTAACTGACATGCATTGTGAACAAACAAAAAAAGAAGACAAGATAAATCTTCCAATGAAGATGTACGACAGTTAATAACACTATTTTAAATAAGAGCTAAATAACACTATTTTAAATAAGAGCTCCACCAGAGAACTGCCTATATATAGTTTAATGACAGACACGAATGATATAGAACCATGTGATGGTTGTAGCGGGAAGAGGATTATCTATTGGAGTGGATCTTAATGATAGAAGTTTGTCGCTTGTATCAGGCTTCGGGGTAGGGGAGGAACTGGAGTATAGTGGAGCTTTTGTCAAAACCTTGGTTAATCAATAACGAGTGCAGAAAATGAAGTTGGCTGTTGGACGTGTTTGTGGGTTGAAATTGAAGTTTGAATTTGGTTTACATGATATGGATCACACCATTTCAATACTGAGGGACGAATTCTTGCATCCTTTATCCAATGTAGTGCCTGCATCAGAATTTGCTTGATTTTCCGTGTGATTGATTGCACTGTGAAGTACTAGAAAAATAACAAATGTCTGTACAAGACTAGCGTGAGTGGCATCGGAGACACAGCCCCAGAGTCATGAAGTTAAATTCTCCGTGTATCACCATTACATTCAACTAAGTATGCAAAAGACAGGCCTAGAGAGACTTACCTCTAAATACTTCCTCCAATTTCAATATGATAAAAGGTTTTTCAAATTGAAGTTAACATCCTCTTGATTTTATCTAGGTGTTTTGTTTTAGTGTTAGGAGTTGGAATTTGCGGTGTTGTAGAGTTTTGAACTCTCTCTTGTTTTTGTGGGTTGAAGTACCCTTTTTGTACTTCCTTTGATGAATCATAGCTTATCAAAAAAAAAAATTTGAAGTTAACATCAGCACCTGATGCCAACTTTTGGAAGAATTAACTGTACACAAAAAATAAGATTATAAGTCGGAGAGAGATGTCTAGATGTGGGAAACCATATTTAATGTGTTTATTAACATTAACTTCATAAATATCTGAAGGAAGATTCAGCATACAAATCTTCAACATAGTTTCAATCTTTCCACATTTTTCTAAAGAATTCAGAACAGATTTAAACAACCAGATGAAATTACAGGAAGTGAGGGTTCCACGTACAGGATGGTATCCAGCCACCCTAATGTTGCAGCAGTTAAAAATTATTGTATCAGCTGCATT
Source organism: Lathyrus aphaca (assembly GCA_963966055.1). Classification (NCBI taxonomy): domain Eukaryota; kingdom Viridiplantae; phylum Streptophyta; class Magnoliopsida; order Fabales; family Fabaceae; genus Lathyrus; species Lathyrus aphaca. Next base: position 11,733,063 of record OZ014523.1, read on the forward strand.
GTTGGCATCAAGCATTGCAGTATATGTAACCACATCTGGACTGCAACCAGATGATTTCATCAATTTCATGTAAACTCTGCTTTTAAGATTTGACCCTAAAACATTATCACAAATCCAAAACAAAAATGTTCAGGAAACGAAACATAAGTCTCACATGAATGAAGCATCGAAATGAACCCTAACCAAGGCACTTACTTGTTTGCTATAGGCACATGTTACAGTTGAGTAGACCTTTTTGAACATCGGAAGTTTGAGATGCATCATTTCTTCCATAAAGATAAGGCTTCCGCTTCTCCATATTTTGACACCTTACAACAGCCGCTTATCAAGACGGTGTAATGAACAGAATCGGATTTTATTTTTTTCCTTCCTTGTAGGTTTATACAAGTCTATATATGTGTCCTCTTACAGTAAATCTGATAGTACATAGTACAAACAGACAACGATATAAGCATATCATTATATTGAGGGAACTAGTTTATATTCATCAGGGAGATATAAGGTTAGTTTAGTTGTTAGAATAGAGGATTTAAGTAGTGGAATGAGTAAGTAAACTGAGGGTTCTGTCTGCACCCACAATATAACACTACCGTATTCTAACATAGTACATACATTTGTCATTCCAAAATAAAAAAGAGACAACACTGTAGGCAGTTTCTTACACACCAAGAAGCATCCCAAAGAGTTTATTTGGACTTAGATAATACAGCAACATAAACTTTTAAAAAACAATTTAGAGAAATAGCTTACAGGATATTCATAAAGTGATTTATGAACAAGTGTTTAATTACACTCTCTATAATAGTTTACTTAATGAGAGTTTAATTCAATTGTTTGTCCGAGCACACTAAAAATTCTCAATAACTAAAATCTACAAAAAATTGTGAGTAAACAATTAGGATTACATAGTCTTACCATTATCAACATGTGTTTATTTAACTTCTCTGCTCTGGATACCTGACTTTGACTTCTTGGATGTAATATGATCCTGTTTTTAGTACACTTGTTTTTTTGGACATATCCTTTTACATTTACTTTCCCTTTTCACTTCTCTCTTCCTTGCCCATCCCATTTTTTACTTTCTTTCTCTTCTTTTCTCTCTTCCCTTCTTATCTCCCATTCATGGGTCATCAGACAATCTCTATCCCAAGTACTATAACCAAAATGGTAAAGTTCGATAAGGTATAATGGTGTGTGTCATTTGTTAGCCTTCAAATTGTTGAACTCTACTACTCAACTCTAAGGAAACAATTTGGGCTTCCCGCAGCATTCCCTCCTCTCTAAGCCCGAATATTAGCTCATAGCACAAGCGGACATTTAAAATGAAACCAGTATCAAACATTTTCCTATACCAAAAATACGCACCATTGAAATCTTTTAATTCACAATGTCCCTTAACCAAAATTTTATATGTATCAGTTTTTGGAACCAGACCCTTTGCCTTCATATCATCAAAAAGATGCTTTATTTCTGAGACCCTTCCGTCTCTAAAGTGTGCTAGAATCAAGCAATTGTAAGTCACCTTGTCAGAATCAACTCCCTGATCAACCATTTGTTGGTGCAAAGACATTGCTTTCAGAACATTTCCATCTTCAGCATAACCATAAATCATTTCATTATATACAGCTCGGTCTGGAATCAAGTCCATTCCTAACATTTCTTGAAACATTTTCTCCATTGTCACAACACCTTCTTTCCTGCATGAATTGATCAAAGGATGAAAAGTCCCAATTGAAGGTTTTATGCCACCCTTCTTCATATTATCGTACAATTCGAGGCATTTTTTAGGGTTTCCTGACATTGCATATCCGGACATTAAAGAATTATATGTAATCACATCTGGATTATATCCCTTGCTGATCATCTGGAGAAACAGATTCTCAGCTTCTGCTAACCTTCCGTTTTTCCCGATTCCATGTATCAGTGTATTGTATGTCACAAGAGTTGCATCTATTCCATTTTTTATCATTTCATCAAAAAATCTGAAGGCATCTTTCAGTTTACTCAATGAGCAACTAGCTTCAATGAGCATATTATATATTTCTACATTTGGAGAAACCCCACGACCTACCATATCCCCAAGTACAATCTCAGCATCAAGAAGTTTACGATCTTTGCACAGACAGTTTATCAAAGAACCATAGCTTATGACATTAGGCTTTATCCCTTTCTTCTCCATTTCTTCAAGAATCTCAAAACACCTGACAAAATCACACGCCATACCATAACCATTAATCAAAGAGTTATAAGTCTCTACAGTGAGAGAAACACCCTTCTCTATCATCTTCTCAATCCATCTCTCTGCCTGGTCCAACTCCCCAGTTTCACAAAACTTGTTAATCAGAGTATTGAAGGTAACATAACTAGGCCTCAACCCTCGTTTTTCCATTTCTTCAACTGTCAATATAGCTTTATTCAAGTCACCCTCTTGGCAATAAGCATTCACCAGTATGTTATATGACACCTGACTTGGAACAACCCCATTATCTTCTAGCTTTGCCAAAACCTCTTTAGCCTTTTCAACCCTTCCTACCCTGCACAATCCATTCAACAAAACACTATAAGTATGCTCATTAACCCATGTTAAACTTCCATCTAGCAAACCATTTTCATTTGCACAAACAAAATTATCATCAAATAAAAGACACGAAAACCCCTTAGGCAAAAAACCAGTCCCCTCCATCTCCAACAACAGAGTCCTTGCATCTTCCAATCTCCCCAAACCACAAAGACCACTTAACAAGCCATTGTAAGTAACAATATTTGGCACCGAATATGGAGCCTTCATCCTAGCTCTCAAGCTAAAAGCTTCCTCTATTTCACCCACCTTACAATACCCATCAATAAGCGTATTATAGGTCACCGTATTAGGAACCACACTTCTCTCAATCATTTCATCAAACAACTTCCGTGCATCCTTAATTCTCTTCCCTTTACACAACCCACCCAATATCAAATTATACACATAAACAAAAGGACGAATCCCATCTCTCTCCATTGAATCAATCAACTCAAACCCCTTATTCAAATCCTTCGTCATAACAGCAGAACGAACTGCTTTTTTGTACGAAAAAGCATCGGGCCGAATACCCGATTCAACAACGTCACTGAAAAGAGTGAGAGCCTTTTCAAACTGGCGTGAATGAACAAGGGTTTGGAGAAGACAATTAACGAAACTAATGGGAAGGACAAAGCCATCATTTTTCATGGAATAGAACAATTCCATGACTCGGCTGATAGTATTGGGATTGGAACAAAAGGGTAAGAGGGTTTCTAGAAAGATGGGTTTGGATACGAGAGAATGAATTTGCGAAGGGAATGAGTAAGGGGCATTGGAGAGAAGAAGCGATTTGAAGAGAGTTTGTGCGGGTTTTGTGCGGCCTTGGTCTGCTAATGACTGAAGGTGTTGAAAACTTTGAAGCCATTGTTGTTGATTTTGGGGAAAAGTGAGAGATTGGGAACAGAATGAGGAAATGGAAATTTTGAGGTGGGAATTGGGAAGAAGATGAAGAACAGAGCATCTTCGCGAAAACATCGTTTTTACAGATTGTTGATATTGAAAGAAGCTTCGACAGCGGCGATCTCTATTTAACAGTGGTGGAGGTTCGGCGTTAGGGGGTGGAGGTTCGGCGTTGCTGTGACAGAAGAACAATTGAAGTGCAAGTTTAGTGGGAATAACAATCAAGGTTTTTTTCTTTTTTACTCAAGTATTTAAATAATAAACAAAGTATTATGTGTAATTGATTAAATTAAAAAAAATGGTTAAATCAGTTTGTGATCTTTATAAATATATATTATTTTCTTAGTTTTTCTATGATTTTCCTTCATTCTTCTAAAATTCCTTCAACCAATGATTATTATAATGTTTTATTATTAATGTTGATCTCATGTCTATTTGCTCTAATAGAAATTAGCGTGACACACGCCACATCACTTAAAATCAACATTACAAAATAGATTGCAGGAGTTTGAAACCCCCATTAAATAACTCAAAAATAATTTAAAAATAAAAAAAATTATGTGACAATGAATCTGCTTTGAAAGTTGAAATTTCAAAGTTGAAATTATGCTTCAAAGTTGAAATTTCATCGAACATCGTAATAGCATATTACAGTCCTTTGAAATGTCTTAAAGGAATGAATGTAGGTTTGTTCAAAATTATATAATGAGAGTCAACAGATGATTGTATATGTATTATTACTCCAACTAAGTAAGCTTGCAAGAGAGTCAACAAATATTGACATTATTTGGGAGAGAAACTAACATCTGTTTTTGGTGCCTGGATGGAATTGACATCCAGTATCTGATTGACCATGAAATGTCATGGCATATATAGAAATGATTCTCAACCATCTATGTTTTGTCTCTGTACTTGGTAGTTACTAATTGTATGTATGCTTCGTCACCATCTTTTGCTCTAGATTCCTTATTTCTTCTACAATCTTGAGCGTAATGACTAATTCCTTGATAGTTGTAACACTACACCTCTTTCATGTCAACTCTCTTTCCTAGATACTTGTTGCCCATGACTTTCTTGATTGAATTAGAGTGTTTCTTTGAGTTCTTGCTTGACTTTTCATCATTAGCAAGATTCTTTCTCTGTTTCACCTTGTTTTTTCAAGATTTCCTGGTGAATCTTGCTTACATTGCATGTTCATTCACTTTTCCCCTCTCTGAGTTCTTCTACTTCAGTCTTATCTCATAAGTCTCCAATAATGCTTGAAGTTCTTCCACCTTCATCTAAGATAGGTTCTTGGACTCTTCAATGGACACTACAATGTAATAAAAGTTTGCAGTCAGAAATCTCAACACTTTCTCAATCTTCTGCCGACCAGTGATTGATTCATCATTCGCCTTCATCTAGTTTGTTAGTGATACTACACACGTAAAAATTTCTAAAACTGACTCATCTTCATTCATTTGAATCATCTCAAATTACTTTCTCAGCGTTTGTAACTTCACTCTCATCAATTTTTCATCTCCGTCGTACAAGTTCTTTAACTTGTCTTATACTCCTTTTGTTGTTTCTTCTTCAATGCTATTTTCAAATATGTTAGGAACCATGCATTGATGAATCAATAATAAAACTTTTTCATTTTTCTTTCTTTGTTCCTTTTGCGCAGCTTGTTGGACATCATCCGCATTATCTTCCAAGACAGATACTTCATCGTTCACGGTTTCAGTCACGTCTTGAAATCTGAAGATGATATTCATCTGTGCAACCCACCTCTCATAGTTCTCCCCTTTGAAAGTTGGTAGATTCGTTAGAATTTGCATCGATGTTGTGTTATCGTTTTCCATTTCAAATTTTTTCTGAATCACAATCGAACTCATTGATACCAACTTGTTGAAACTAATGGAACAATTAGGGTTTCAAGAAGAAGAGAAACGAGAACATATTATTGAGTAAAAATAGAAGTGATTACATTGAAGTTGTTGTTTGAAAACTATAATGGTAATACCTATATATAGACAACTAAGGTTCAAGCCCAAAACATACAACCTAAGTCATAAATATACAAAAAAAATAAAAATAAATTAATTTTGACACAACAACTATATGTTATATTCGACTCTGGCGAATATGCCTGACTCTACAACTACATCGACTAGGTTACACGACCTTGTCAAACACAAACTAGACTACCTACTTCGACTAAGTTAAACACTCTTTAGACAAACCAACTTTCTCCTCTATGAGAAACAATAAAAGTCATTATTGAAATAAATGTAAACAATTCAATAAACTATTTCTTAGTTAACAAGGCAAAACAAAAAATAAAAAAATAAAAACTTTCTTAGAATATTTTTCTAACCAAAACTTGTGTCAACCTTTGTATACAATTTCAAATGCGCTCATTGAACTTGTCAAATTTTCATGGAGAACATAGAAAATATCTATGTTAATAGCAAAACAACCAATGGAAATGACATTAGAACCTTAAAAAATAAAACATGCACATGAGGAAGGGTCTGGACTTCCAAGAAATGAGCCATTAACATTGCACTTGATCCAAGAAGATAAAGGTGGCTGCCATATTACTCTTCTTTGATAACTGGTATCTTGGAAGAGTGAAGATTGACATTAAAAGCCTGAGAAGACATTGATAAATTTTAAGAGGTTAAGCTTGAGAAGATAGCAACTAGAACCACATTATAAATGATAATGCAAATTATAGAATTCCAAGATAATGTGTTCAAAACTCATAAGATCAATAAACAAAACTTAATTAAAATTAAAGCTAATCACACAACACTAAACAAAGCATCTTAAGATTAAGATACCAAAGTTAATGGTTGAAACTTAACCTGAAATTACAACTTAAGATAAAAATAAAATAAGAATCAATCACTAAAAACACATTAATCTCCTAAACATGCCAACTCCTTAAACCTAAAATCTTGATATTTTGTATATCCCTTGAAAATATCAATCTCAATTAAATTTTCATCCTCGTTACTTTCTTCTAAAAAATCCATGAGACCCTCCAAACTCCTTGAAATATTGATTTCAATAAGATCCTCCTCCTCCTCCTCTTCCTCTTTCTCACTCTCTTCGCTGTCTTCGTCTTCGTCGTCATGGTTATCTTCATTATCTATGATATTGTTGCTTTCGATGTGTAATGCAAGTGAAGGATATGAATGTGTTTCACTTTGATTCTGAGAAGATTCATCTTCTAATGAAGATTGCAACTCTTTTTTCTTTGTTAGTGTGAAAAGTATCATAGTAGATAGAAGAACAAATAGAAGTGTGAGAAGGTAAAGAAAATATTTAGAAACTGAAAAGAGAACAAGAACCAAGAAAGTGGTGAAAATAGAACTCAACTTGGTTACTTTCTCCATGTTCATATTTTTTGTGATGTCAAAACCAAACTTACCAAATGCAATAGAGTAAATCACCAAACAAAGGTTGCAAGTGCAATCTTCAAATATATATTTTTTTGCTCTGACATGAAATGAAACATTTTGTTATTTAGTATTATATGCAAGTGATTCTCTTGGAGATAGGAAAGGTGTTTGTTTTTTGCATTAGTTTTTACAAAATCAAAGCTTTGGAATCGTCGAATGCATGCATGTGGTAAACATAATCTGACTCCTTCCTTACACATACACATGCTACGATAGTTATTATATTATGTTGACCATTCAAATAGTAATGTTTAGAACCATAGGAAGATAAGACTGTTTTCTCCCTAAAGAATTAGTGTCATGGAGATTTTTATTAGGCACACTCATGCATATCACACCCCTACATTTAATACAAAAATACAACTGTTTTATCATGAAAGTAAATTAAGAAAAAATATTATTTCTTTTTATTATGTCCCGGTCGGTCGACCTCGAGCTTCTTCTATGCGGCTATGAGGTATTGTTCATTTTTGAAGCGAGAATTCTCATGACTCTGTTTTTAAAAAAATGTGTCTTGTTGGATTGAAGTGTATGAAAGTTGTATATAAATTATCTTTATCCTCCATTCTTAAGAAATATGGAATTATTTTGACCAATCCGAAACAGTTGTCTCTTAGTCGAGACTAAATGGTATGGTGTGAACTTCGAGTTCCCACAAACAATACAAATGTTTCAGTCGACCCTCAAGCTCGTGTCATTGCAGTCACGACGTATTGTCCAATTTTGGATATGAAAACTCTCACGACTTTATCTTTTAGAAAAGACGTTTCAATGAATCGAGATGTATGAGTATTATATATAAACTATCATTATCATTGATTTCCAAACAATGTAATACTAAAATGCATTTTTGTTAAAGTTCTGGATTTTTTTCAACAATTCTCCTACACTTATATGCATGTTGATAAGTAAGTTTATTTTTTTATAATAAATTATTATATACCGTGTTTTTTTTTCTAAATATGGTGGCCAAACCAATTAAGAATTTTTATCGCATTTAAAATGTGTCATTTACTTGAACCAAAATAGGTGTTGATTCATAATTATGTAGGACTTTGGGGGGTGGAATGTTAATCTCTGATACGATGGTGCAGGATGAACAAGTAAGATTAATACTCTAACATGTAATTAATTATAAAGTTCAAGATGAGTGTAGTGAAAAATATAAAAAAAAATGTACATTGAATCTCACGGAAACTGGCTATATACATTGGATAATTCTAACTAGGCCATGCATGGTTGGGTTTCTACATTGGACCTTTGGCCGACTCAAAATAGTTGCCCCAAGACTTGTTAGGTTTTTGCTAGTCAGGAAGTCTTTCAGACATGTGGTTGACATCTTACTATCGTGTCCGGCCATAATGAGAAGTGAGAAGAATTGAGCAGTTACATAAATAATGAGAAACAAACACATTAAATTTCTTTCCCATCATTGAAATATCTTATCATCTTTTAGGGTGTGTGGCTTTTAGGCTCGCAGGTTAGGTCATGACATTTTTCTTTATAACATTTAAGTGTACTTAAGTTTGCTTGTATTTCCAAGATGAAATTTAATCGTTGATTTGTAATTTTTTGTTTTCCATTAACCTTGTTTGTTACTTGCTCTCCTATATATAGGTAAAGGTCACTGAATCGACCGACAATAGTCAAATCATATGTCACACTAAAATGTTCAGAGACGAGGAGATAAAAAGAGGCAATGAAGTATTTTTAAAGGAGGAACCGTCGCCAGTATGTCTTACGTGAACCGATGATGACAACCCCGTCTATACCAATTAATACTTATATGGTTTGATATAAATCAGATGTAACTGATTTTCTATCCGAAGATATGTATCTACACGACCCACGCCAGATCAGTTACATATAAAAAGCTACGAAGGTAAATTGAGGGGTGTACTTGCAAGATATTTTGATGCCAAAGTGAGAGTGTATACGAAGTGCAAGTAAAGAATAAGAATAAGTAAGAGTAGGGAATAGAATCCAAAATACCTGATCCTTTGATGAAAGTGGGTATTTATAATGTGCCTCAGTGCTGGGTCAAAATTCTTCTCATGGACTGAATTAACTAAGCCCAAAGAAGAACTGTCAAGGATTACGTATGAGCAGATAAGACATAGCATGTGGTCTTGCCCTTAGTCCAACTGCCCATAAATATCAGAAGATAATAGTGGACAGTTAGGTGACGTGGAGCACGTGTGCTAGACGCTCTTCTCATATCCCATTGTATTGGGTCGTGAGCCGTACTCGGCGACTGGACCTCTGTCCGACGCATACTACGCCGGCCCAGTCTAGAACAAATATTAATAATTTAATTTTATAAATTTATACCACAAAAATATTTCAGGAAATAAATAAAAATGAAGAAAATTTATCTATAATAGAAAAAAAATATCATTCAATATATCTACTCAAAAGAAAAAAAATATTGAAGAATAAAATAATTGGAAAGAATCCTTTTTAAAACGAGAATGACAGAAGTACCCTTGAGTGGACGACAAGCACTACATCCATATTCGAACAACTTCCCCCCAAATCAGCGAGGGTAATTCCGACACATCGAAACCCTAGAGCTAGGGTTTAATTACCCTCTATCAATTTCGCATCTTAGATTGATTCTTCGAGAATCGATTTTGTTTATATCTTCCAGATCGAATCAATCTTACCGTGTTCGGTCTCAGTTTTTTCAATAGGGCTTTATTGCCCCTTTCGCATTCAAACCCATGGTCTTCACTTTTCCATGGATCTCTCTTCACTGCACTCCAATTCTCCCATTCAACAAGAAGACGAGTGGGGTATTTATTTTCAATTCAAATTTTTTTTTTTTAATTTTAAGATCTGAAACAGAATGAATAGAACATTGAAGATGAAAAAAAGAGGGATCTTTGTTTTTCCCTAAAAAAAAATTGGGATATGAATCTGTCAACTAATTTGGGGTTTTTTGAGTTTTACTTATTTATTGCATTTAGGTTGGAACTGGTTTGAATCACAATACTAAATATTTGCCAATTGTATCAATTTATTTGTTGTATTTTATAGTTTGTTCTGTTATTGATTTTCATGTTCACCTAATTTTATTTTCTAGGGTAACTGATTGTTCTGTTTATTAGCTAATTAGGATCACACGGTGTTTGTAGTTCTAGCTTGATTTGATGCTGTTTGATTCATATTTTAGTTCAAATCAGAGTATCTTGTTAGGGTTGACTTTGTTATATATTGCATACATATAATGATAATCTCTTGTCGGGGTGGTTGAGGTGGCTCAACTGGTATGCGATAGTCGAGTTAATTGGTTGTAAACTGTTGGTCTATGATTCAATCCCTAACGTATCATTTATTTATATTTATGTATTAATGTAAACAAGTTGTTTGAGATTTATAAATCAAGAACTTCAACAAAAAAAAAAAAAAACTCTTGCTGATAAAGGTTTATTGTTATGTGTTGTTTATGTGATGAATATACATGCATATATGCTTTAGATTGAAGTTTTCAACATTGTTTTTTTTTTTTTGCTATAAGAAGTAACTTGTCTTTGTTTGGATTTATTGACTTTGATTACAAGTTAGAAAGCATGTGCTGGTTTGATTGTCTAGTATTTTAGTAAGCTAATTAGGATCACATCACATCCTGTTGAGTGCATGTACTTCTAGCTTGATTTGATGCTGTTTGATTCAAAATTTTAATGCAAATTAGAGTGTCTTGTTAGAGTTGTGACTGTTATATATTGCATACGGATGATGATATCTCTGGACTGATAAATGTCTATTATTATGTGTTGTTTATGTGATGAATATCTATGCTTATATGTTTTAGATTGAAGTTTACGATGTTGCTTGTTTGCTATCAAAAGTAAGTGTTAGGATTTATTGACTTCGATTACAATTTGGAAAGCATGTGCTGGTTTGATTTTGGTTCTCATATCTATGCTAATATGTTTTTTATTTTATGTCTTAATGTATCTTGATATCATTTTAGTTTGTTCCTAAATGCATATTGTGTGGGTTGTTTTTGGTTGTAGACACTGATGGATTTGTGATTCCGAGCCTTGGAATTGAAGAGTCTGATCTAAGTAAAGAGAATGTTGCAAGCATAGAACCATCAAATTCTGCTGCAAAGGTTGGTTGAAAGAATTGTTTTGTGTTAGGATGGCCAGTTAATATGTAGTCATTATATATTGAAAATGGTCGAGCCGACATTGTCTATATTGACTGTATTTGTTTGTTAATTGTTTGTTCGTGTAGGTGAAGAAGGAAGAGACCATCTATCTTGGCCCACACGGGGCACCTCCTTCACAATCAAAACAGAAGGAAGAGGTAAATTTATCAAACCGGAAGCAGCGGTTCAAGCAAAAGCTGAAAGAAGCCGATAAGAAAAATAGTGGGACAGGTAGGGAGAATAAGTTGGATAACTTACGGGAGCTTGTGGGTGTGGGGAAAGCAAATGCCGGCATGGTAAAGAGATCCTCTCCTAAGGACTGGTTAGATCCACATTGCCATGAAGCTGAGTTTGAGAGGAGGTGATTCCACAGAAGATTTTAGTTTCTTTTAAGTTATTTATACTTGGACAAAATCCACTCTTGTTATAATTCTGATTTGATGCATCAGTTAAGAATAAAGTTTCAGAGGTTTTGTACTCTGTCAATAAATACATCACCCTGCGTTTTGATTTACTAAAGTTCTTATGCTCTGAGTAGTCAATAGTTATACTATAGTTATATTTTGAAACCATAGGCTTGAAAAGTTACATTCTGTCAGCTTTTGATCAAATTGATGGACAGCCAAATACATACTTGCTAGAAGTTCTTCACCAATGCTGATCCAAACATACCATTAAAGTTTTTTCTGGTGGAATTGTAATGTTATGATCTCTTGGGTTTCTGGATCATCAGTCATCAAGAAACGGAGACAAATGATAGATTGTAAAATAAAATCAAAATTGAGTTGGCCACTATGTGGCTATATCGGAAGTTTCGAAACCCTTATGATTAGTTTAAACAAGCTTGTTATAACAGTTTATGGATAAGTTGTCAATTAAACATTTTAAAATAAAAGTTAAAACATGTTTCCAAGTTTTATAAAATTTTCATTTATTTTTAATCCTCGCTAAATTGAGACTTAACTGAATTCTATTGAAAAAAAAACATTAATTTTGTTTTTAACTTTTTTTTATTTGAAATTCATGTCATTAAAAATTCTAGATTAAATTTAAAATTAAATTATCAATAATGAATATTCAAATTCGATATATAAGGATAGTTGATTTATTTGTTAAGGAGTTAACTCACATATATAGTACTATTAAAGATTCAGACGAGAATATCACACAAGATTGTAGATTAAACTTTCATTGTTAATGTGAAAACATCTTTGATAAATAAATAATTTTGAGGTTTGTATTGATGTAACAAAAAAACTACGCTTCAAGTAATTCATTATCTGCTGAACACCTAAAAGTACATGAAAGAAGCATGCGAATTCACTAAAGCAATTAATGAAAACAAGAACAACAAAAAACATACTATGAAACATGATTAAGAATATAGCTCGTGACAGAACAAAACTGTCACTACTATTACTTCCCTCTCGCCACATCCATCACCTACACCAGCCATGTCTTGCTGCTCTGGATTCTCATTCCTACGCCCACATGCTCCAACAAATTATCCAAAACGGCGCCGACCCAAACCCCGGGAAGCATCTCCACTGCCACATTCTCAAGCGTGGAGCTTCTCTTGACTTGTTCGCTCAAAACATTCTTCTTAACTTTTATGTTCAATCCAATTCATTGCATGATGCTTCCAAACTGTTTGATGAAATGCCTGTTACTAACACCATCACTTTTGTTACCTTGGCTCAAGGTTACTCTCGTTCCCATCAATTCAATGAAGCCCTTCATTTCATTCTCAGGTAAAGTTTTCATTTTTAATAACACTACTAGTAAAGGTATACGTACTGATTAAGATTATACTAATGCCTGAAAACTAAAGCTGAAAATAAAGGTGTGAAATTCTGTCACATGTTATTAGTTGAAAAAGTTTCTTATGCAGTTGTTATATTCTTATATGTTTTTCTTCAATGCAGGTTATTTAGAGAAGGACATGAGGTGAACCCTTTTGTTTTTACTACTCTTCTCAAGTTGTTGGTGAGCATGGGTTTGGCTCACTTGTGTTGGACACTTCATGCTTGCGTTTATAAGCTTGGCCATCATGTTAATGCATTTGTTGGGACTGCTCTCATTGATGCTTATTCTGTTTGTGGAAATGTTGATATAGCTCGTCATGTTTTCGATGATATTTGTTGTAAGGATATGGTGTCTTGGACGGGGATGGTAGCTTGTTATGCTGAGAATTGTTTCTATGAGGAGTCATTGCAACTTTTCAATCAGATGAGGATTATGGGGTACAGGCCCAACAATTTCACCATTTCAGGTGCGCTTAAGTCCTGTCTTGGTCTAGAGGCGTTTAATGTTGGGAAAAGTGTTCATGGATGTGCCTTGAAGGGTAGTTATGATCATGATCTTTTTGTTGGCATAGCGTTGCTTGAGTTGTATGCGAAGTCTGGGGAGATTGTTGATGCACAACGACTTTTTGAGGAAATGCCGAAAAATGATCTTATTCCTTGGAGTCTGATGATAGCGCGGTACGCTCAGAGTGACAGAAGTAAGGAGGCTTTGGATTTGTTTCTTCGAATGAGGCAAACATCTGTCCTCCCTAATAATTTTACATTTGCTAGTGTGCTGCAAGCTTGTGCCTCTTTAGCTTTGCTTAATTTGGGAATGCAAATTCATTCTTGTGTGCTGAAATTTGGTCTGAACTCAAACGTGTTTGTGTCAAATGCCATCATGGATGTTTATGCTAAGTGTGGTGAAATTGAGAACTCCATGAAATTGTTTGAGGAATTGCCAGATCGGAATGATGTGACTTGGAACACTATAATCGTTGGTTATGTTCAGCTAGGGGATGGAGAGAAAGCAATGAATTTATTTTCGTATATGCTTGAGTATGACATGCAGCCAACTGAAGTGACATACTCAAGTGTTCTTCGTGCCTGTGCTAGTTTCGCAGCATTAGAGCCGGGACTTCAGGTTCATTCCCTAACTATCAAAACCATGTATTACAATGACACTGTAGTTGCGAATTCGTTGATAGATATGTATGCTAAATGTGGAAGAATTAATGATGCCCGACTTACATTTGATAAGATGAACAAACGGGATGAAGTTTCATGGAATGCTATGATCTGTGGATATTCGATGCATGGCATGAGTGTGGAGGCTCTAAATTTATTTGACATGATGCAACATACTGATTGCAAACCTAATAAACTGACTTTCGTCGGTGTCCTGTCTGCGTGTAGCAATGCAGGACTGTTATTGAAAGGACAAGCTCACTTTATGTCAATGTCACAGGACTATGGCATTGAGCCATGTATAGAACATTATACTTGCATGGTTTGGCTTCTTGGAAGATTGGGCCGATTGGATGAAGCAATGAAACTCATCGGAGAAATTCCATATCAACCTAGTGTAATGGTTTGGCGTGCATTGCTCGGTGCTTGTGTTATCCACAAGAAAGTTGATCTAGGAAGAGTTTGTGCCCAACATGTACTTGAGATGGAGCCGCATGATGATGCGACCCATGTACTTCTGTCAAACATGTATGCCACTGCGGGGCGATGGGATAGTGTAGCTTATGTTAGGAAAAATATGCAAAAGAAAAAAGTGAAGAAAGAACCTGGCTTAAGCTGGGTTGAGAACCAAGGTGTTGTTCACTATTTCTCTGTGGGCGACACTTCTCATCCTGACATTAAACTAATATGTGCTATGCTTGAATGGTTAAACAAGAAAACCAGGGATGCAGGGTATGTTCCTGATTGCAATGCTGTTTTGCTTGATGTAGAGGAGGATGAAAAAGAGCGACACCTGTGGTTACATAGTGAGAGACTGGCCTTGGCTTATGGACTAATTCGGACCCCGCATGCATGTTCAATTCGCATTATTAAAAATCTTCGAATATGTGTAGATTGTCATGCAGTGATAAAGTTGATATCGAAAGTTGTACAACGAGAAATTGTTATCAGGGATATAAATCGATTTCATCATTTTCGTCATGGGGTTTGCTCATGTGGTGATTACTGGTGATTGATAATGTAGTCAAAAAATAGTATACAACTTGTTTATGTTGGTGGGGAGGTGGATGTCATTCATTGTGAAGCGAGTTCAACAATCTTTTTGGGCAGTTCAATATATATATGCTACCTTGGATGAATGACTTAGATGGTGAGGTACATTTTTGTAAGTTCACTAACCTGTGTAATTTTCTTCTCCTTCATTTGAGGAATTATCCATTTCCAACACAAATTCTGTTGAGGACAATAACATATTACTTGTCGATATGTAGCAATGTTGTCATGAATAGGTTTAAAATTATTGTGTTGATAATCTCTTCTCAATATTCACTGGTATGATCTATAACAAGTTCTTTTTTATTCAGTTTGATCTCTTTAGTCCTTTAGCATATTTGTGCCCTGATCTTTCAAATTAGAAGCTCTAAAACTCAAATAAATAGTCCACGGCCACTTCATTAAAAACATGTTCCAGTGGCAGTTATCGCGTCGCTTTTCCTGCACCTGAATCCTATGCCAACAATGCAACACTTTACAGTTCACTAACAACAATTGCCTGAAGATGTAGTGAAAATCTAATTGTGCGCATTAGAGGCGGACAATTTCATTATACCATCCGTGCTCCAGGTATGCTATTGTTATTCTATCTTTAAGTTACATATCCTCGCATGCAAATTTCTCAATACTTTCCTTTAATTTAAAGATGCTATAGTATGATTTAACTGGTGTTTCAATCTTCAGTTAATATGTTTGTCATTAACCATCGTAGCCTTTGGTTTTCACTCTTGGGGATCAGTTTTTGTATACTTTTCATGGCATCATAGGAATTTGTAATGTATTAAACCGTTGTCCTTGAGGTATTTCTTCCTCTAGATGATTATGGGAAAGGTTAAGACTTCAAGAAAAATCCAAATTAGTTAATTCTGCAGGAATCACATCAGTTAGCATATTTTACGAGAGATCCAACGATTCCATATTTGTCAAGTTTCACATGGATTTGGGAATAGGACAAGTGAGCCTGTTATGGGAAAGGTAAGTCCTTTAAGTTCATGAAGTCTCCAATGATATTTGAAATATCTCCTTCAAATTTGTTTCTTGACAAATCAATACTTACAAAGATTTTTGGAATTTCACCAGTGTCATTTTGATCCCTTTTGTCTCCACATTGACAGAATCATAGTTTGAAAGTGATGTTGGAAGCTCACCTCCAATTTCACCATTACTCAAATGTAATTCTTGAAATTTGTTTGGTTGGAAAAATACATTTGGAATTTGTAAGTCATTGGATTAAATTTCAAGGGCTCATATTTAAAGACCATCAGATTAAAAAACCACATAGTAGTTTACCTGAAATTTTGAGAAACTGTGTACCTGAAATAAAACTAAAAGAAAAGAAAGTGTGTTATGAAATATTAAGCAATACAACATAAATATTTTTAGTCAATACAACATAAATGTTGATAAAATCACATGAATCTAACTTAAATATGAAGTGTTCCAAGTCTTTCCACTTTACAATGACCAGGAAGATGTGGTGTGGTTGTGTACAATTGACTTGGGAGAGTCATTGTTATCAATATTATATCATAATCAAATGGTGTTTATTTTGAAACACTTTTCATGTTCATGGTACACTTCAAAGAAAAAACCATATCAAACCAAACTAAATCATAATAAAATTTACTCGAATTGAACCGAACCAATTTAATTTACTTAGAACCGAACCAATATCATTGGTTTGGTATACCGTTTAGAAATTCTAAACTGTACCGAACCGTTAGAAGACAAATTTTTCAAACCGAACAGTTTACTAAAGAACCGAACCATTAAATTATTTTCACTTTAAAAAAAATTAAACTTCTTTTTAGTATTTTTAATTTTCAGTTCGGTTACAATTTCGGTTCAGTTCGGTACGGTTCTAGAACTGTTTCGTACAATATGATTTGGTTCACTAACTAAACATAACAACAATTTTATTATTTTAACTTCAGTTCGATATTTTAGTTCAATTCATGATTTTTTTAACAACCCTAATAAATGCGACACTCATAATGAACATCTTTTTTTCTTCTTCTTTCAAACTAAGAAGAATTGGAATTATTATTTTTTAATCTAATAAAGTTGAGTATTGTTATTCTCACCCTTGTATGGTGAACAAAAACCTTAAGAAAATCTTAAAATTTTCTTCGAATTCACCTATTACACATCACACCGTCATTGACAGACGACAATGATCTATTTGTTCAAATATAATACGGAGTTTAATCTCTGAAAACAATTGAGATACTAATAACTGAAAATATCAAGTGAAAAGTTGAATCTAACATCACCTTACACATATTCTTCATTTCATGATTATACCACCATACTTTTAAAATCCTACAAAAATCTCATTTCATTCCCAATCAAGTTTTGTACTTCAAAATAATATTCATCTTTTTTTTTCACATCAAAAGGAGCAAAATAAACTAGAATTTAAAGTAACGTATCTGGAAGTTGAAACAAGATGACAAAGGAACGAGGAAATATGAGTATTATTTTAAGTTGTGAGGGTATCTTAAGGAGAATGATACATAAATATTTAATGTTGTTTGTGGTACACATAATTATGACATGTGTTACAAGTCACTCTGTCATCCCATTGCATATCGCCAAGAGAATGATATTGTTTCTGACATGATATTGAACATGGTGTAGTCTAAAAACATTCTTGCAACTTTGAAACGGAAAATATCTCAAAATATCTCAAATATTAAGCAAGTATACAATATTCGTGTCCGAAACAACAAAGTGATAAGAGGTTCGAGATCTGAAATGCAACAAATGTTGAAGCTTTTGGATGACGATCATTATGCATCTAGATATAGTTATGAGGATGGAGAAACTGTTTGAGATATATTTTGGGCTCATCCTGATTCTATTAAGTTGTTCAACACATTTCCATAGTGTTAATAATTGATTCAACATATAAGACCAAAAAGTGCAAACTCCTACTTTTGAAAATTGATGGTGTTACTTCTACTAAGATAACTTTTTTCAATTGGAATTATATTTTTAGAAATTTAAAAAGAGGACAATGTTACTTGGACTTTGGAAGTGTGGCAGACTATGTTGAAAGATCAACAAAACATGTCACATATCATTGTCACTAATCACGATAACACATTTATAAATTTGGTTGCAAATGTGTTTCCTACATCATATGCATTACTTTGTAGGTATGACATAACAAAAAAATGAGAACTATATTTAAGCCTGAGATAGGGACCAAACAAATCAAATATGAAGATGAAAAAATGGTCTAAGTTGGTGCGATATTGGAAAACATAATGGATGTTTGGAATATTATAATAAATTCCTATATGGAAGAGTTATATGTTGAATATGTATACATTTCAGGAAAACGTGTGAGAAATATCCAAATTTCTTGAAATATGTTGAAAGTACAATTTTATAGCAACTATTGGTTCAAAACTTTAGAAATACAACAACTAATAGAGTTGAATCTACTCATGCTACATTGAAAAGTTCATTGGAAGATAGTAAAGGCGATTTATATAGAGGTTGGGACTCCGTGAATCAAATGATCCAAAATTAAGATAACGAGATACAAACATCATTTGGTCGCATAATTATAGTATTAGAAAACAAATTTAGAGACAATGATCTTTATTCATAGTTAGCAGCCAATATATCTCGAATGAGATTGAATTTTATTCATCACGAAGTCAAGAGAGCAGAGAAAACAAGTTTAGATAGCACAAAATGTGGTTGTGTGCTTAGGATAATATACAATTTTTCATGTGTTTGTGTAATTTCAAAGAAGATGAAAATTGATATACCGATACATAGGGATGAGGTTTACACACACACATTAGAAAAGATTCTAGTTTGATGATTATGTGATGAAGGATGATAAATCGAATATATATATATATATATATATATATATATATATATATATATATATATATATATTCAAGAGAGATTTTTGAAAGTTGAAGGTATTATGAAATCGTACATTAAAGAGTTATTGAGAAAGATTTCCTATCTATAAACCACAAATTTAAAACCATCCGCGGAACTTTTAAAAAAGTCAAACCAACACCGAGTGACAATTCAACAATGCAACCTCCTTCCTATTTCGAGCATGTTAACACATTTTTCGAATTCCCGTGTGACTATTTTCTTTCACCTCCTTTTATCTAAATATGTGTGATTTTCAATAACTTAATTTATAGTAGTCTTGATTATAGCCTACCTATGTAAGTAACTGTGTATTTAATTATCCTCATTTCATCCCACACAAAGACATTGCACACATACGATGCACTGTTAATCCATGACATGCTTCAACAATTTCTTTCTTCATAAGATGAACTAATTTCTATTTATCAAAGCAGCATAACAGTATTGATATCTCCAATAAAAAACTGTAACCATATGAAAACTAATTGATCTAAACTACTAACAAATAAATAGGTCGTCCTCGGCTTCAGCCCAAGAATAATCTAACCATGAATGAACCATATCACACTCCAACAATGTTTCAATCAAGTATAGCATCATAAGTATGATGGGCTTGTTGGCCTCTCGCATGGTCTTCCCAGGTATTGCACACTTTGGTAATGAAGTAGGAACTACTGGCATTCTGTGAAGGAACATACATACTCATTTGATACCCAAGAACTCTAATCCAGTTGCTTTAGGTGTCAAACCAAGCTGAGACAAGTATTCATCGTTACAAAACTTGCTCAAATGTCTCATTCCACTGTCACACAGAATGGTTACAATTGTGTGACCAGGGCCTAATGATTGTGCCGCTCTAACTGCTCCAATACAGTTCAATGCAGAAGAACTCCCAAGAAAAAGCCCATCATTCTTCACAAGAAACCTAAAACAAACAAAAAAAAATCGAAGATATTAAGGTAACAGTCCAATCCATTTAGCATATGAAATTGAACAAGAAAGGAGCAAAAACCTTCAAGATTAAAAGAAGTACAATGGCTTAACAAAGAGTAAAGAATGACCTGGCCATTTCAACAGCCTCCATATCTGTGGCTCTAAAGGCCCCATCAAGTTTTGCCTCTGCAAAATTCCTTGTTAGCCTGTTAATTCCAATTCCTTCTGTTATAGTGTCAAATGGATTCTTACGTCTCCGTCCTTCTGCCTCCTCTTTGGTGTACATTACTCCCCTCGTTACCTTATTAAACAAGCCAGAACCAGGAGGGTCTATGAGGTAACACTTAATGTTTGGATTCTTTTCCTGTTGAGCATAAAACATGAAATTCAGGCAATTTTTACAATCAAAATGACGATATTTAAAATATCAAGAAAAGAGGAGATGAACCTGAAGAAACTTGGAAACACCGGCCACAGTACCACCAGTGCCTGCTCCTGCAACGAATGCATCTAGTTTTCCATTTGTCTGTTCCCAAATCTCAGGTCCTGTACCTTGGTAATGGGCCCTGAAGTTTGCAAGGTTCTCAAACTGATCAGCAAAGTAGCCGCCTTGACAATCATCAGGAAAGAGTGAGTTATGGTCGTGTCCGTCAGATTTATAACCATTTATTTGCTGCGAGTCCGTGCCATTCGGTTGTGATTTTCCATACTTAAATGCAAACTCATTTGCTTCAGATGCCCGTCTTCTTGCAATATTGACAAAATGGTCTTTGTGAGTGATTGACACTGGTCGTACTCTTTCAACTTTTGCCCCAAGAGCTTCAATTATTTGAGACTGAAGGGTGGTTCCAATAGAATAACGAAATGCCTCAGTAAACAAAGAATTAAAGTGGAAAGACTAAGAGGGAAAATACAGAAAGAGCAAGGGAAAGTCGCGATATTCACAGACAATTCACAGCCACAGCAGAAAATATCTTCAAAGCTACCAAATAAGACATAGTTGTGTTAAACCTTCGGTTGATTTGTTCAATCAATTTGTTCCACCAACAAATTACAACCCAAAACAAACGAAAAAAAAAAAAAAAAAGAGGAGGTAGGCGAGGAAGACAAATGCACCGAGGAGTTTTTGACTTGTGTCAAAGCCAAAGAGTTTCATGTTCAGCTATGTTGAAAATATTCCTTAGCTCCTTGAGAAAGATAATCAATACAAAAAACTACAGGCTACATAGCTAGGCTGCTAGCAAAGCATAATAGAGTTACTTGATGATAATTATTGAACATATATACCTTCTCAATGGCAGCATCATCTGGAATAACCACATGGCATTTGCATCCATAAGCAGGAGCAACAGTAGCAAAGCTAATGGCAGTGCTTCCGACACTTCCTTCAGTAACTATACCACCTTTACGTAGCTGCCCAGACTCTAAAGCCTGCTCAATCAAATCACAGGAAACATGAAACAAAAGCCATACGTTAGTGATAAATAAAGAGCAATGACTCTGAAAAAAAAAACGAAATGACCCAAATCTTTGATAATCTTCTTTTGACAAGAAAATTGTACGGCACCAATTGTCCGAATGGCTAGAGGAAAAGTTGGATTCAGTTTAACTTAACTTGTATATATATACAATTGAGAACTTATAGGTTCAAATGAAATTATGACCATCCCTTGAAAAAATGAATCCTTAATAAACTATGAGCTGTTTGGATTGGTTTATTTGAGTTTTATCTAGATGGCAGATGGCATTTCATTGCTGAGAGTCAAAATCTCACCATACAGGCTGTTTTGTGGCGCAATTATAGCGGATTATGGCGGAAAAACCTGCAATATCGGCCAATATTAACCGTTTTTGCGGCCTAAAACCACCATGTATGTCCTCCATAGCGACGTCAAGGTCGTTATAACAGTAGAACACTTCAGAGATTGTTAGGGAGTACTTATGAACTATGAACCACAAACACATATACGGACACCAGATACAACATTGACATGTCGACACCAGTAGTAATTTTAAATAAATGAATAAATTGAAAATAATCAGATAGTATAGTGTCGTGTCGGACACCGGACAACAAAGTTTAAGAATATAGCCCATGATATTCATACTTATTTTCACAAGGACTTCAAGATAGCTTATGAAAACAGCTTATATATTATACATAAATAACTTAACTTTATTGTAACTTTTGTTATAGAAATACCTAATACTTAAGTTCTCACGCTTTAGGCTATGTTTGGATACAGTAAAACAAATGAAACTGAATGGAGCAGAATGAAGTGGAATGGAATGAAGCGGAGTGGAATGAAATAAAAATACCATTCCATTGTTTGAGTATTTCACGACGAAATAGAGCAATTTTAACATTCAACCCAAATCGGAGGGTACAAAAAGTGATGGAAAGTGATAGAATGGGATGGAATGCATTTCATCGTGTTCCACTCCATTCCATCCATTTCTAATTAATCCAAACAATGGAATTTAAGTTTATGCCATTCCATCCTATCCTATTCCATTCCATCAATCCAAACAGAGTCTTAAGCTGCAAATTCAATTGTTCATCCAAACAGAACCTAATCCTAAGTGATAATGCAGAAAAAAACAGACTTTCAAAAGCAATTTCAACAACAACTTAACTAGTATTCTCTAAGGAGGACTTTAGTTACCTCTTCAATAATTTGAACTGCTACACGATCCTTGACACTCCCTCCAGGGTTCAAAAACTCACACTTGCCAAGAATCTAAAGAGGAAATAGAGGAGTTATACCAAATACTATAAAAATTAGGGCATGCAAGTGAAACAAACCATAAATTGAAAAAATGATTACTTCGCAACCAGTGGCATCGGAGAGACTATTGATTCGGATCAAAGGAGTGTTACCAATGGCGGCGAGGATTCCATTCTTTAATTTCTTCTTTTTGTTGTTTTTCGATGAATTGCAGCGACGATCGCAGAAGAAATACGCGACGGCGAGAGAGAGTAAGATGGCGGTTCCGGCACCAACAGCGCCGGCGCTTCTCGCGGCCACAGGCGCCATTTTTTTGGATACTAACAGCTCGTGCTTTGGGCTTTTCGCTAATAAATAAATGGAGAGTTTCTATTTGCAACCCCTATAATATCTTTACAAGAACTTTTATTTTATCTTTTGCAATTTCTTTTTCTCAAATTCTTAAAGTTAAGTTTTTAAATGAAAATGCATGTTGGAACTTAACTTGCAAATAAAATAAAATGTATTTTTAAAAACCTTACTTAATATTAAATTAGATTTTCTTTGGTGGTGTATTGAAAAGTTGATTGTGCAATTAGCAACTTCAAAAATTATGTTTCTGCAACATTTTTTATTTATTTTAAAAATTGCTATTAAGAGATACATCAAAAGAAACACAATTATAATAGAGAATTGCTTATTCGTCATAAGTGATGGAAAAATATCTTAAGAAATTTAAAAATACTTATTAGGTTTTAGAAATATATTTTCGGACGCATTATTTTTTCATTAAATCACATCTTAAGTGAGTCTTATATAAGTTCAGAGTGCAATCTAAGAGGATCACATACACGATGGTCTATTCCACAAATTGGTTGCAGATCCCATACACGACGATATATTCCATAAATTGGTTGAGAAACACATACACGATCTGCATCACCTATTGAAAAGAATCTTGGAATATCCCCCTCAGACCGACAACCTCACTTTCAAGAGCCTTTAGAGCATTGACATCAGCCTCGGTCTCTCATTGAAAAGTTTTTTTATCCTCCTCCAAGTTGTAGTTCATCTTATAACAACATCGGAAGCCCCATGACATTGCTTATTCTCTGTCTCTAGAGCATTCGGGCGGGCAACCAAAGTAGAATGAGAGTTGTAGATCTTCACCTTCACTTGTAAAGAGTCAGCAAACTCTTTCCGAAAGCGAAATACTTCTGCTTTATAGCTTCACACCTACCATTCCAAGCGTCTCTCTCCTTGAAAAGATTTCTAACAACCAAAACGTCTCCTCTGCTGGCAGTGGCCATAAAAATTAGAGAAGAAGCTCAATACATGTTATAGGATTTCCAACAACCAAAATATTATATAACAATAACAACTTTCTCAAGAGTCCAGCATTGCCATGGAGGAAGAATGACATGGATCCACAAGAAAGGAGTTATCTCTCCCAAAGAAGCATCCCCGACCAGATGGGTCCGTTTGGAAAATACCTCTTCAAAGGGGAATGTTGATCAACATCTCAGCCCATCTTAGTTGAAATTGGGGACGGTAGTGTAGGCCTCACAATCCAAATGGCTACAACATTGACAAGTTAGTTGATCCCAGGGGCAACAGTAGTGGTCTCGATAGTTGAGAGGTGATAAATGGTTAGAGCAAGGGTAATGGTCTTGAGAGGGGAATCACATCCTGGCCAGTTGGATCGGTCTTGATACCTTGGACACCGATAAGATCGTAGAACGTCTTCAATTTATTTATGTTATCTACAACATACCAGGCCTCTAAAATTAAGTCATTATTTTGTGACAAAACTTCATTCAAAATCTCCTAATATTCATGACCCTTAAGCATGTTAAAAGCACTATTTCCTCTCTCTGCAACACATATCTCATAAGAAATCAAACCAATCAAATTAGGGGTGTTTGCAGGTTGGGTTGGGTCTAATTTGATTAAATTCAATACCCGACCTGATCAATATTCTTTGGGTTGAGTTGAGTGTTCAACCCGTACTTTTAAGACTAAACACGAACCAAACCAACCCGCTTATCAATGGGTTGAATTGGGTTGGATTCGTGGGTCACCCACTAAACATAATTTTCAAATTCTAAATAAAATATATCAATTTAATTAACTTATTTATATTACAAAAACATTAAAAAAAATCATAAACTTTTAGTATTCAATTTGAATAAAATTTATTGGTTAATACCTAAAAATTCTAAAAACTCTTTTATGATTCATATAAAATTAAAAAAATATACAAATATACAAATGGTGTAAAATATAATTTAAAAAGTACGATATATTTCTCTTTGAATAAATAAAATTGATCTCTCAAATTTGATTTAAACTTATACTTTTACGAATAATAAAAACTATAATTATATTAAAAATATATATATATATATATATATATATATATATATATATATATATATATATATATATATATATATATATATATATATATATATATATATATATATATATATATATATATATGCATTCTAAGAATTATGCTAGATAATTTATAAATAAAATGAAATAAAAATAGTGTGACATATATCAATGAGTTGGGTTCACGGGTTCGTGGATTCAAAACTTCAAATCCGTTACCCGAACCAAATACCAATGGATTTGAATAAGTTGGTTTAGGTTAGACCCGTACATGATTAGGTTGGATAAAAATAAGGATTGAGTTGGATTGAGTGAGTGGGTTCGCGGGTTGACCTGTATCCATGAACACCTACAAATCAAATTATTTATAGTATTAGAATTGTAATTGACTTCCTTACCATGGATATAAAAAAAAACATTTGCAGTACCTCATTTGTGAGCAATAGAAAAGAATTTTATGAAAATGGTTGATTGTTCTTCTTAACCATGTTGTTTAGTTTCATCCAAATTCTTTAATAGTTCATGTTAAAGAAATCTAGGTAATCATTCAACATACACGATCAAATATTTGTGGATTACCACTGATCTTTCTCTTAAAGAGAAACATATAAATGGACGAATACACATTTGAAGGGGATATTGTTATGATACAAGTGAGATTGAAGTCTCACATTCGTTTAAATAAATGGAGGTCGAACATTATACAAGTGAGAGAAGTCATAAATATACTAATTTGAAATTTTATCTAAATGGTGATGTATCTTTCACATGTGTGATTGTTTTTTATTAGGTATGAATTCTTCCTCACGACTCATTAATTTTGTCATTTATATTATAGCCATATTCTTTCAATTATAGTCCACATTGTTTCTAGATTTTTTAAGCCCGTTATCAATTACTATTAATATATATGTATTAGAGGTTGCTTGTTTGTATCTCATTACTAAAAATATCTAAAATTTATATTAATATTTATATTGTCACAGTCAAAAATAACTTCTTAAATTCTAACATAAAATTTTATTTGAATATTAAATGAGATGAAGTAAAATGGTACAATATGACATGTGTTAAATAAAACTTTTTCATATAATTTAATTAACCTAAACAAGCATTTGAATATATCACACAATATTCTTACAGAATTATCAATTGAATTATTTTTATGTACACTGATCTAACCTAAACACGTGAACCGAAAGCAAATTACTATTTTAAGTGTTAACCATTTAAAAAGGAAAATAAAAACGGTGATTAGACTTGAATGGAAAATGGAATTCCAAAGAAAGGAACAGTTACTAGTGACTCGCTACTGAGTGAGTGAGAAATTGAGAATCTATTTCTAATTCTAATCTATCCACACCAAAACAAACACACACCCCTTCAACCTGTACCTCACTCACTCTCACTCATGAAGATCCCAGAAAAACTCCTCAAACTAAAATACCATTTCCTCACTACAATCCTCTTATCTCTAACCCTCTTTTCCCTCATACTCATGGCCCCTAAATTGGTAACCCTAATTACCTATTTCTGGCCACTCTTTCTCTCCACCGCTCTCGTCCTCGCCCTCGTCTTCATCTTCGCTAAAACTTCTCCTCTACCTCACACCGACGCCTCTATTCACAAAGATCTCCTTGATTACGTCTCCGGTGACCATGAATCGCAGTTCGATCTTCACAATAAGTCCGATTAGATCACTCCGATGAAAGCTACCGTCACAAGAAGACGCAGATCGGAAACGGCACCGTTATGTACTAGTACTAATCCAACTCTATTATTGTTCCTTTAATTTAGTTTAATCCTTTTTTCTCTCTTTTAATTAGCGTTATCTTAGTAGTTTTATATATCTTGTGAATTTGTATCAAGATGTGTCTGGGATGAAATTATTAATTAAATCCTTTTTCTTTCATATTATTATTATTAGTATTTTATTTTGGGTTTTAATCGATCCTTAAACGAAATAAATTTGAATATTTGATCGTACACTAATATTCTTACAAGCATTATTTTGGGTC
Source organism: Lathyrus aphaca (assembly GCA_963966055.1). Lineage (NCBI taxonomy): Eukaryota > Viridiplantae > Streptophyta > Magnoliopsida > Fabales > Fabaceae > Lathyrus > Lathyrus aphaca. Next base: position 11,760,121 of record OZ014523.1, read on the forward strand.
AATCGTACAAGCACCACGTGACATCAAATCTCGATGTTGGGTATTTCAACCATTCTATTATTGTTTAGGTGACGGATGATGACTACCGTTAGATTAAGATCTTATGACATAAAATTTAAATAAGACTTTGAATATTTTTAATAATTAAAATTCTGAAATTTAAAATTTATATCATCAATATTAATCAATCCTATAGATAATGACTATCCATATACACGAGTGGTTTGATATATGGACTTTGTTATCTCATAGATAATGCCTATCTCCACAACTCTTTAATTGTCCTAGATTTATGCAATGGAATGTGATTCGATACATGGATATTTTTATTTATTTATAAATAAATCATATTATTGATATAGAATAATCATTTATGATGATTAATTTTTGTCCGATAACAAATTATATCGGATAACAAATTGCATTCAAAAAATCCTTTTGAAGTACAAAATCAATTTTCTTAAAAATTATATTAATCTAGGAGACACAACATAACAATTTAGAGTTATTGAACTCTATGTAAAAGATCTACATTACATGGTATTAGGAAATTAAAAGTGTCAAAAGACAATTTGTTTGTGTTTCAGATAAATATTATTTGGTTAACCTTTATGAGAAGATGAGACGAGTCAAGTGAGATTACAATTGTCCTGTCTATAGGGGATATTTGTCGTCTATCTTTCTTCTATGATGGAAAGTCTTTTTATATATGTCATGCCATCAAGGGCCATTTAAGAAGTGTTCATTCAAATCCCGTGTTTAAATGGTATTTGATAACGTTTGTCGTACTCTCTTACTATCATGTAACGTCTTCTCCATCATTTTATGTAACTCTCATACAATCACAAAGCTATCTTATAACCATTATGTGTGACTGTTCATGTCGTCTGCTAGCACCCTCAAGAGACCAGGTTCGACCTACTCATGTTGTCTACTAGCACTCTCATGGACCAGGTCTGACCTAACCATACCATCTACCAACATTCCCATGTCTGGGATCAGACTTATTGATATTTATGCAGTTCGACATGATTGTTCCCTCATACTCGGCCTCAATAACTTGGTCTTGAGAATTTCGAGATGTACATAAGCCCCCCCGACCACGAGGTCCAACGGTGTGAAGTGTTCAGACAGAAAGTCCTAGAATTCCTTCTTCCTTGAGTCAATCACATTTATAGAAAGTTCTCGTGTGACAATGAGTTTTAAAAGAATAATAATGATAATCGTTTTCTCCCTTCTTATCATGATGATTTTTATGGGGAACCAAATTATCATCATGAATTTAACTTAATAGAGTTTCTTAGCCGTTGCAAAGCTTACTTCCATAAAACCCCTTCCTTCTTTACTCTTTTTCTTACCCTTAGTAACTCTCGTGCCCTTTTTCTTCAAGAATTGCTTATCATATTTTTTGAGATTTCTACCGATCGTTTTTGCAAGAACAAGCTTTAGGTATTATTTCTATGTCTTATTTACTCTTTTTTAATTCTTTTAATATGGTTGTAATATATGAGTGTGGTGATTTAAGAGAAGTACTGATTTCCCTCAATGTCCATGAGAGAAGAGAACTCTATGATGAATGCATGAAAGAATATGAGGGTCGTCTAGAGAAAGGAGATTTTGATCAGATTATTAGGAAAGCTTATGGTGACATTTCTTCAACTTAAAGTAAAACTAACTCGAAGTCTTCGTAGTTAAGTTATGTGAGCATATTGATGGAGATGATAATGTTTTTATTGACAAAAAGTCCTAAGTTATGACCACAACATACTTTACAACAACTATATTCCAAAACTCTGATATAACAATAAGATTTCTTCAACCGAGAAAAAAGAAGATGTTATGCTAGAGCCTTGTGTAATCAGTGAGAGGGTTTGCATCACTCGATCAAAAGGATACGATCAAAAGGAGTATAAGATGAATACTTTTATTTCTATTTAGTGGTAATATAGGATTTTAAGATCTATATCCCTTTTATTGATTTTGAGTCTGATATCCTTAAAACCCTAAACATTGCTCTTTCTTAATTGCGTCCAAATGGGTAGGGCTATATTAAAGATTTTGAACTCGTCTACGAGGAAGTGAACATATGTCATACTTTAGGGTTGTTTTTCTCTTCTTCTTTTTAGTTGAAAGGAGCAGATAATGGAGGCTGGGTTTCCCTTAGTGGAATCCCAGAGAAAAGTTTCCTCTAGGCCTATTCAACTAATTACAAGGGTTTTAAAGATAAGTTTCTTTGCGTAAAAAGTGAGAAAAATTTCCTCTAGTAATGTATGCATTGGATGAAGATTATTGTTTTCAAATATATTAGACGGATAATCCATTACCGGAGTCCGACTTTGATTATGATAAGTTAAACGCTCAGGAAGTCCAGTCTTTAGTAAACATGGTCGACGATCAGGAACAAATCTCTAATTTTCTGGTAATGCTTATATGTCTCTTGTTATATTTTAGTGATCTTTTATTTATCTTTGGTGATTTTAGCCTCTTTACTTTTTTTCCCGTTGAAATGACAAACCTCAAGTTAACAGAACAAAGGAAGCTAATGGCTGAAGCGAGCAAGACGGGAAGAACAATACGCCTCTAAGGAAGAGTTGTTCGGCATCCTGACCAATGCTCTTAAGAGAAAGAAAATAGATGATGGGAAGGCGGGGCCCATTGCTTCGGAGCCTCAAATCACCTTTCCCCCTTCTGGGGGATCAAAATCAAATTCTCCCAAGATGAGTAATCATGTAACTCCCTCCGACTTAGAAGATATTACCCCGATGCAGGACTCCGTCAGTAGCCATTAATATAATATGTCAACTTAATTCAAGTTCTGGTCCAACAACTTTGACAGTTTGAAGTATCTTTATGATCATCTGAATGCAATAAAGGATGTTAAGAAGGTGAAAACTATAAGAGCTCAACAGGTAACCCAAAACATCGTGGCCTACCTGATGAGGTGTGTTCTTATGACCCGAGGAATGTTTAAAATTGGCGATTCTTATGAGCAGAATGAAATCCTTCTTACTAAGGATGTGACCCAATTGAAGAACAACCTTAAGGTTCAGACCTACAAGGTGGAAGAACTGAACAAACAACTGTCGAAAGTGAAGAATCAGAAGGAAACAACGAAATCTAAGTGTTTGGAACTTGAAACGACCATAATCGACTTGGTCCGAGATGTTGAAGAAGCTCGGGCTCTTAATGAGACATTTAATAAATCCTTGCAAGACACCAGGTAAACATACTCTCAGCTGATCATGAAGCTTTTAAGAGAGCTAAAGCTCAAGAGTTATGCCTCAAGCCTGACCTTAATGTGTCTAAGATGGAATTCTTCAAGACAGTGGTGGATGGCCGGCTTGTGAATATAGATGAATCTTCTACTGAATTTTAGGTTTATAAGGATGTGACGACCAACAATCTGACATCAGATGCTTAAGAAGATGAACAAACATGGATCATCCTAAAGATAAAAATTATATTTTTAGAAGTGACTCCTTTGATGACTAGTGTACTCCCCGGGGACAATCTTTGTAGCTTTATAATTTTCCATTTTAGTAAACTAAGATCAGTTGTTGATTACCATTAAGTTCTCATCAGGAAATTCTTCAGTTATGTTTTTGTTCCTTCTTAGTCACATTATTATTTTCCAATCTCGAGTGGTGGTCAGCTACAACATTCTCATATCCTTTATCATCTTCGATTTCCAAATCAAATTCTTGTAATATAAGTATCCATCTTAGTAACCTGGGCTTGGAATCACCTTTTGTAAATAAGTATTTCAAAGTTGCAGATCTGTATAAATAAAAACTTTGCAACCAATTAGATACAAACAAAGTTTTCCAATGCAAATACTACGACTAGCAATTATTTTTAAGTGGTAGTATAATTCTCTTAATTTTCATTTAAAACTTATCTAACATAGTAAATTGCATGAAAATATTTCGCACGTCGTTGGCCAAAAACTACTCCAACAACATAACCACCAGCATCACACTTGAGTTCAATGGCTAAGTCCCAATTTGGGGAAACGATTAGTGGTGCAGTGACCAACTTTTCTTTAATAATAGAAAAAGAATGTAAACAATCATTATCAAAATTAAAATCACTCTCTTTCACAAGGAGGTTGGATAGGGGTTTCGCAATTTTAGAAATGTCTTTAATGAAACGTTGATAAAAACCAACATGACCTAAGAAACTTCTCACTCTAACATTTACGAGAGATGGTAGCTTCTTAATTACTTTAATTTCGACTTGATTGAATTCTATACCTTTTGAAGAGATTTTGTATCCGAGAACAATGTCGTCGATTACCATAAAATGACATTTTTTTTCAATTTAACACAAGGTTTGTCTCAATACATCTCTTTAAAACAACATCTAATTGATCAAGAAAACAATCAAAAGAGTTACCAAATACAAATAAATTATCCATAAATACCTCTATGGAATTTTTGATAACGCCAGAGAAGATAAAAAGCATGCACATTTGAAAATTAGCAGGCACATTGCATAAATCGAATGTCATCCTCCGAAAAGCAAAAACTACAAATGGGCAAGTAACGTTGTTTTCTCTTGATCAATAGGATATATATAAATTTGATTATAACCTGAATACCCATCCAAGAAACATTAATACACTTTACTTGTTAACCTTTCTAACATATGATCTATGAAGGGTAAAGGAAAGTGATCCTTTCTAATCACTTGATTTAACCTTCGATAATCAATGCATATTCTCCACATCGTCACAATACAAGTGGGGATTAATTCATTTTTTTCGTTTCTTATAACAATCATTCCAACCTTATTGGGAACTACATGCATTAGACTCACCTATGAACTATCAGAAATAGGATAAATCATACATGTGCCGAGTAATTTAAATACCTATTAACTCACTACTTCTTTCATCGTTGTATTAAATCTTCTTTGGGGTTGAACAACATGCTCAAACGTGTATTCAAGATTTATATTGTGCATGCAGTAAGGTGGATAGATTCCCTTCAAATAGGATACACTCCAACCCAACTCTTCTTTGTTCTTTCTTAATACTCGCAATAACTCCCCGTCCTCTACCTTAGGCAAGGTGCTATTAATGATAGCTGGATGTAATTCTCCTCCCCTAAAAAAGACATATTTCAGATGTGCTAGAAGTTCTTTTAATCCAGGTACCGTAGGTCTTCTAACTTCACTACTATCTCCTAGTTATTCAAACTTCTTGTTAGCTTTATCAATTTGTGTTACTTGTAATTGGAGTACAAATTCATTGATCCCTCTGTTTTCTTATTTACCAATTATTTAAATGGATTGTACAATGAATTTTTCGATTGGTGATAATGGTTCTTCCCTTATAGACACAAATTTAACCACTTCCTTAATCACATCAACTTGGTAGCATTGAATATTTTCATTATGATGTTTCAGGGTTTCAAACACATTAAGTAAAACCTGCTCTTTATTGAATCTATGGATCCATTCTCCCCTTTCAACATCAATCAGAGCTCTACCTATTGCTAATAAGTGTCTTGCCAATAATAAAGGTATTTTTGCATCTCCAGGCATATCCAAAATCATGAAATCAATAGGGAACTGTAAATCATCAACTCTTACCTAAACATCTTCCAATACCCCATAAGAATAAGTGATGAATCTATCCGCAAAAGTCAAAGTCATCTTTGTTGGTTTCAGTTCTCCATAATTTAGCTTCTTCATCATATATAAGGGAATTAAGTTGATATTTGCCCCTAAATCACATAAAGTTCGACCAATTTTCATAGAACTAGTAGTGTATGGAATAAGATTTGTCAACCTTTGTGGCAGCTTGCGTTGAATGATAATGCTACACTCTTTATTTAAACCAATATTTTCATCATCTGTTAACTTGAGCTTTTTGTTCAAGAGCTCTTTCATGAATTTTACATAAATCGACATTTGCGCGAGAGCGTCACAAAATAAAATATTAACTTGTAAGGTGGTAAGCATCTCCATGAATTTTTAAACTTCCCCACTTCCATTTCTCTCTTGGGTTTCCTTTTTAGGAGATAAAGTGGTTTAACATAACTAGTTCTCCATATCTCTCTCTCTCTCTCTCTCTCTCTCTCTATATATATATATATATATATATATATATATATATATATATATATATATATATATATATATATATATATATATATATATATATATATATATATATATATGTGTGTGTGTGTGTGTGTGTGTGTGTGTGTGTGTGTGTGTGTGTGTGTGTGTGTGTGTGTGTGTGAAAAATCAAGATAAATGGATTGGAAGAAATAATAAATAATCCACTTTTCATCTTAACAAATGGATTGTTAGGAAGAAATGATAGTTACAGACTATAAGTCAACTGCAAAATGCATAGTTAACAAGTGGGTGGATAATACATGATAAAGTAAGTATTTGGATTCATATAATTATGTGTAATTTAAATATGATAATGCAAATTTTTAGACTTTAGTGGGGGGTTTAAAAAAATAAGTAGAAAGGCATGACTAATATCAAATTAAGAGATTATTCATTTAAATTAGGCAGATTAATTAAAAGCCAAAAATAAAGGCGTATACGCTTAATACTAATGCTCTGTTTGGAAAATCATATTTTCGAGTTTATAGCTTATAGCTTATAAGCTCATAAGACAATTTAGACCTGTTTGGTAACAATCATTTCCTCATGAGTTTATAAATTACTTTACTAGCATATAACTTAATTTTTCAGCACTATTTCAAATAGTTTTTTTAGCTTATAACTTATAGCTTATAGCTTATCATCTTTTCTTTCATTTTTATCCTTACTATTTTAACAAAAACCATATTTTATCCTTCTTTCATGCATTCATCACGGAAACCCTAAAAACTCAAAAGCACTCTGCTTTACAATTCAATATTTCGTACAAAGAAATTAGGTTAAACATCAATATATAGATTTCTGAGTGAGCTTGGATTTGATCAGAACTTTCCTAAAAAATATCACAAGAATCAAGCACGAAAAGATCTTCAATAATTCTTCAAAAACTAACGCATAACAGCTTCTGATTTTGACAGCAAGCTTCTGATTTTGACAGCAAGACTCCCTTGATTTTCGCACATCCTGGAGTAAAACAAAAGACCAAAATCCTACTAAAAATATACAGAACAATCAAAACTTTTTGTATTTAGAAAGTCTCAGAACTGTCAAGACAAATGTTACAACATTTTTTATGACATCATGAAAACACTACACACCATAAGATCTTCAAGCATGTCAATGACATCTTACAGGATATCAAGGCAAATGATAATGTTTTTCAACATATGCAACCAAACCAAGAACCTTCAGTTTTTTCCACAATGTAAATGAACCTACCTAAACCTGTAGCAATTGTCGATGTATGATTTGTGGGGCCCCATTTAGCAGATCCAATCCTGTGTAGAACATCATACTTCACACTTAACTTACGAGCATATAACTTTCCCTTCCTTGGCCAACTTTTCACTGATTGAGCAGTAAGTTCCTTGCATATATCATTGTCACTTACTTGCACCTCAACCTGCTATTCCTCATTCCTACTCTTGATTTTGATTATAATTTATGGAGAAAATTCATCACACTTGCCTCTGACATACACCTTCTTGTATTCCTTGCTTTTCTTTTTATCGCAGTCCTTGAAGATGTTGGCAATACATTATTTTACCAGCATCTCATAACACATCCCAAGACCAATAACACTCTTTATTAATCTATCCTCTTGAGTCAGTTCCATCACCTCCTTGCACTCCAAAGCATCCTTTTCAAGTTCTCTTTCCAAAGCCAACCTTCTTTAATACTCAAATTTTTATGTTTCAACATTCTCCACAAAGTTAAAATAGATGTTGTCAATAGAAACTTCAGGTACATTAGCAGGAACCTTCTTCCCTGAAGAAATCTTCTTAGCTGAAAGCACGATGTCCTGAACATCTCGTGCGACATCATAATCAGTGTTACTAGAAGGCGATTCCTTCCTTTTCAAGGATATTTTCTTGGTGGCAGGAGTCACAACCTTGTTCCATCCCTTCTTAGGACCCACACTAGGACTTTTCTTTGAAGCCTTGGAAGGCTTGCTTGTAGACATAACTACCTTGCCACTCCTATCTTTCAGTCTCTTAGAAATACTAGGCGCCAGATTCTCTACAGTAGGTTCATCATCAGAATTCTAATTATCAACAACGACAACCTCAATAGCCTTCTCCCCAAAGCTTGTGAATTTTGGTTGAGGAACTTGTGAACTTTAACCAATTCCTGTTTGTTTTAATTTAGACTTAGCTTCACTTTCTTGGCATTCACTTTCTTATCCTTCTTTGGTTTATTCCTACCCTTTAGAATAACCCTATATGCAACCTTTTTTCTCTTACAGTTCCTCTTGTTATGCCCCATAACACCACATTTTGCACAGTTACAGTTGAAAACCTTATTTAAAGTATTTAGGGATTTCTAGGTTCATCATTTATTTTGTTCCTATGTTTTTTTAGCCTTCCGATGGCTCTTCTCATCACAGATGGTGCCACTGTACTCTGATCAGCTACAAGCCAAAATTGTGGTCCATTGGTTAGAAACATAATGTGAGAGTAAGTTTCCAAAAATGTTTATATTATGGTTTAAAATAGAATCCAACCATAATAATAAACAATTCATACAATAATAATGAACATAAGTAATGAATATATATACTACATAAGTCAAACCTATAACATGCAACAACATAATCCTCAACTTGTTTCTTCAAGTTCCATAAGCATGCAATTACATAGGAGCAAAGTATACCAGTCAATTCCCACTTCCTACATGAGCAATTTTTCTTCTTCAAATCAACACAATAAGCATCAATGCCATTATTGACACAAAATATGGATAGGTCATCAGTACCCTGTCATGTAGATCAACTATCACATGATCAAAATGACATGTGAGTTTCATCATTACCATTAAATTACCATTTTCTCGGTCAACACTCCCCTACAACTTTTCATTGTATGAACTAAACCTTGAATCTTTGATGCATAGGTTGCAATAGTTTCATTCTTCTCCATTTTCAACAATTTATATTGTCTTTTTAGAGATTGCAGCTTAACACCCTGCACTTTGTCACCTCCTTCAAAGTATTTGATCAAGATATCTCAAGCCTTCTTTGCATTAATTCTCAGCATGAGAAACCTAGGTAAAATTTGCAGCATCTAGAGCTTCTTATATAAAGCCCATATCCTTGTAGCCTTTCTTCTTCTCTTTCTTATGAACATTCTTCTCTGCTTCAACTGCATTTGTTGCGAGTTCTTGAACTCCATTTGCAACTAATTCAAGTGTTTCTTGAAAGACAAACAAAACTTTCATTTGTTTGTGCCATTTCTCCCAATTTTTTTCATAAAGGATTATAATGGAGATTGAGAGGCCATTACCACCAATCATCTTTATTTAGTTTATAATTGCAGAACAAATCCAGAATCCTTGTTTTACACAATCAAGAATCAGGCTCATGATATCAAATATGTTAGAACAATAATTCTCTTACTCTTTAATAAATAGGGGGAAGAGAAAATAAAAAGAGAATTGAGAGGATTAAAGTGAAGATTGTATTTAATTATGCTTGATTTTTGTTTATTACAAATATGAGTTACATCCCTTATATATGACCATACTTCTAAGTTACTACTAGTTAATAACTACATATAAAAGTAATAGTAACCACAAACAAAATTAGTTGTGACTACCTAACCACCATTTATAATTTACTTCTAAAAAACCTTGGATTGGTTAACTAACAACAATATATTTATGTGCGTTTTAGTTTAAAGAAAAGTGACACAAAACCATATTCTTCTTAAGAAATGATAGAGTAACTTTAACATTTAATAATTTCAGACAATCAAATAATATACGTCGTAAATATGTATTTATAAATGGGTTAATCCTCATCTTTCGAATTGATTTTGTAGAGTTTAAATATATATATATTTTAAGATGATATATATATATATATATATATATATATATATATATATATATATATATATATATATATATATATATATATATATATATATATATATATATATATATATATATTTTAAGATGATATCAAACTTTTGATTAAGATTCATTGGATCATTTACCATTTAATTTCCCACTCCGGACCTAAACATCAAATTGACATATATTTCCCCGTCCTTTTCACTCCAAGTATGAAAAAGTCCAAAATACATTGTTTATTTTTAGAGGAAAAAGTCAGAAATACAGTTGACAAATAGAAAGAAACATATGATATATGGATATAGTTTTTAAAAAATAAATCAATTCTATTTTACCCTGAAATGAATTCTTAAAGTATAGATAAAATTAGAAACATGGGAACGGGATCCACAATTTCAACTGAACCTTTCCCAAGACACACCAACATTCATATTTTCAGCAGCAATACAATCACTTCAAAGGTGAAAACTTTCACCAATTCATGTCCTTTATTGGAATTCTTACTGCTTATTTATTCTTTCATTTGATTTCCCTTTCTGTTTATGAGTTGATTTTGTAAATTCTTGTTCTTTTCCAGTTTTTGTAAAATGGGTTAGCTGTTTCTATTATCTTTTATAATATTCGAATTTAGAAATTATGTATTCAAGCTTGATCTATGATCTTTATGATTTTCTCTTTTCTTTTCTTGCCTCTAGAACTTGATTCTGCTTCACTGTTTGGTATTTTCAATTGAAAGTAGATCTAGGATTCATCATCAGTGCCTATTAACTGTTTGAATATGGTTCTAGGTTATATTTCTTTGAAGCCCTTTTAATGAATTTGTAATATGCTCCTTAGTTTTAGTACTTTGAAGTCTTTTGGGTATATGTGTGTGTTGGAAACTTGGAATATGCTATGCATATACTTTCCGTTATTATTTCGCTGACATGACTCGTTTGGACTGTTTTGTATTTGAATCAGGTTGCAGATTCTTGCTTTCTAAACTTATCTTCATGGCCAACAATGATACAGACGAGCCCTTGCTATTGAGATTGCAGGACAATGAACCTCAAAAGGGTAAAAGACGGCTAAACCAAAGAAGGCTCCTCCGGTCTCGAAGTGCTCCTCATACAGATCATGCTCCTCTGGTGAGAATCGACAATGATTCAAATCCTCTTTCTGAGCCCATGTTTGGGAATCTACATCCAAGTTTTAGAAAAGTTGCTATTATCCTTATGGTCTATTTAGGCGTAGGAACTTTAATCTTCTACCTTGTGAGGAACCAGATCAAGGGAATGAAAACAGATAAATTCCTTGATGCTCTATACTTTACAATTGTGACAATGACCACTGTTGGATATGGAGACCTTGTTCCCAATAGCGACCTTACAAAACTACTTGCATGCGCTTTTGTTTTCTCTGGAATGGCGTTGATGGGGCTAATCCTAAGTAAAGCAGCAGATTACTTGGTTGAGAAACAAGAAGTTTTGTTAATTAAAGCCATCCACATCCACCAAAAAGTCGGTCCAAGTGAAATTTTAAAGGAGCTTGAGACCAATAAAACAAGATACAAATTTATTCTAGTCCTTTTCCTTCTTTTGATTCTAGTTATTGCAGGGACAATTTTCCTAGTGACTGTTGAGAGATTGGATGTTATTGATGCCTTGTACTGTGTTTGTTCAACAATTACAACGCTTGGTTATGGAGATAAGAGTTTCTCTACTCAAGCTGGTAGAATATTTGCAGTGTTTTGGATATTAACCGGTACTATTTGCGTAGCTCAGTTTTTCCTCTATATGGCTGAACTAAACACTGAAAGTAGACAGAAGGCACTTGTCAATTGGGTTCTTACCAGGAAAATGACAAATTTTGATTTGGAAGCTGCTGATCTTGATGAGGATGGCACTGTTGGGTTAGTTCATCAATTTTCGTCACAGCGAAAAACTAAACACATGCTTATACACTTATTTGTTGTTTACAACCTGTTATACTATGACTCTATCAAAGACTTACAGAAATGTCTTAACTTTGTTTCAATCTTTTTGGTTTGATTTGTTCATAGGGCTTCCGAATTCGTAATTTATAAGCTGAAGGAGATGGGGAAGATTAGTCAAGAAGATATAACACTTGTGATGAAAGAGTTTGAAGAGCTTGACATTGATCAGTCTGGTACACTGTCTGTTTCTGATATAACACTTGCTCAACCATCATAGACCAACATTATACATACACAAGTTGTTTGAGAGGGATTTTCATTTTTAACTCCAACCACAACAAAGTTTGATGAGGATGGAAATTGGAAAGTCTGATTTTTTTGCTGATTTCATGCTCACAGATTGAAACCTTGTTCAAGTGTGATAAAGTGAAAATGAGAGAGTTAATCTAGATACTGATGTGTAGAGTGTATAACAAACTAAAAAGTTGTTTGAATTTCTTATACTTTTTTTCTACCTAATTTATAATGCATTCTTTATCTTTTATTTTCTGTTGTGTTCTTAAAATAAATACACAATGTGAGGCATGTAAAGTAAAGGTGTAACGAGTCTTGCAAAAAATTTATGGTAATCTTCTTTTTGAAATACCGTTAGCAAGACCATTAAAAAAAGAGTCCGAAAGCAAACCTCAAATTGAAACACATGTTCTGCAGGTAGACCTTTGTTCTAATTAGAAGTAAGCAATTCTTTTCTCAAGCACACCAATCAGCATCTATATAATTTCACGGCTGTCGGTATAACACACCGCGTCATACGCAAGCAGTTTCAACAATATTTAGGTATTCAAATTCATTGTCACTCACACACTACTTCTGATTTCTTTTATAAATTTGAGTATTGGAGTGCTAATCTTATAGATCAACCCCCTCTCTAATGCATCGGAAGTACAAATCCACTATAGCAAGACACAACTTCACTACCTCACATTTTATTTCTAATTCTAATCGAATATTGACGCCAATTGTAGAGACTTTTAGTTTATTATAATAAACGTGCAAATACTCAAGAAGGATAGCTATCGGTGTGTGGAGTTTATCTTGAAGTTTTCCGTCTTTTGTTTCCGTTTAGATGTAAGGAATTGTGTCCTTCTCTGTGTCAAGTAACATTGGATTGAGAATGAGTGTGAACCTTAGTGTTCTTTTGATTGTTCTATTTTATGGGTTAAATTCTGATTAGAATTATATCATGTTGATGTGGATTGGTTTTGAAATATGTTGGATTATGAAAATATTATGGTGATTACTTGAAATAGTGTTTTTCCGCTACGTAAGTGAATGAATTACTTAAACTAACATGAAACAAATATTTTGATGTTTTGAATAAAATGTGACGCCTTTTCATGGTTTATTCTAATTTTTAAATAAAGTATTTATATATTTTATGTTGGAATAAAAAAGGTATTACATATAGTACCTATAATGAGATGTTTGCATTCCCTGTTTGCATTCCCCACTTGAAACTAATTATCATTTTTCTTGATAATAGAAGTGCAATTTACCTGACCACAAATCTTATTTTGTATGAGAAAAGAAAACATATAGAAATATAGATTTTTTTTTTAATATAACATACTTTATTAAATAATTTTCCAAAATAACATATCTTTGAAAAAAATTATCAAACTAACATAGTTTGGTAATGCATTCGCCAAATGGATTGAAGAACTTGTGGAATTTAGGTGCAATTCGCCAAATGGATTGGCTAGCCCTAAAAAAAATGGCCTAATTCGCCACACCATTTGGCGAATGTGTTGTAACATCATGCATGCATTCGCCAAATGGAATGTTGCATGTGTTTAGGTTGTTTAGGGTTAGCATTTTTTTTACTATATATATACGTCACTCAGAAACATGGATGCCTCACTCATAAACATCAGATTTACCTCACTCCTTCCTTAGAAACCCTAAAAATTCAGTCCTTTCAGTCTCCCTCTCTCACAATATGGCTTCTCCCCGTCCATCTAGTTATGCATTGACGCCGTCTTCCTCAACATCAGAAGAACCACTTCCAAAATTTGATATCTTGAAGAAAAATGCTTTAGTGTTTTTCTCGGCAAACAAGCCTCCTCTGAAGATGCTGTTATGGAACCCCCAAACTTTGGAACACTTGCACAGAGAATTAACCCGCTGGTTAGAAGGAGAGATCGGCCACAAAGAAAAGATAATTAAAATTGAGAAGCGGGTTGTGGAGTCTGGTGTGACGAAATGGAGAAAAATTGTCAATGATGCAGGTGTTCTGTCGATGATGCTAGGCGGAGGTGAAGTTGTCCTGATGGTTCTGATAGGCTAGATTTGTTGAATGTTGCAGTTGTTCTATTTAAGTATGGTCATGTCTGAATTTATGTATTTTTCCGTTTTATTTATGTACGGTCATTTTCTGAATCATGTATTTCCTTGTTTTATTTATGTATGTTCGTGTTTGTGGTTGTATGATTTTACTGATATGAATTAAACGAACTAGGCATCCATTTAAAATAAAAACGGTTACAATGATTTAATTTACGATGTTGAGCTTGGTCCAACATTGGGACATTTTTTACGATTGTGACCGGGCTGACGACATGAACTACACAGTCTCACCATCTTATTCGCCGTATCCATTTCGGTGCGAATACGCGTGCTGTTAGGACGACCTTTTTTCTTTCTTCGCATGTTCTCATTGTGCCAGACTATTTTCCCGTTGTAGGAGGGCCAGTAGTCCTCATTTGCAACAACCGGAAAGCTTTTGTTGTAGACGTTGCAAAGATTGTGCACTTGGTAAATAGGGGATAGTAAGCCTGAAGGGTCCAGCCGAACCTTCGAACATGCCGCTATGACATGGGAGCAAGGCATGCGAAAGGCTTGAAATTTACCACAGTCGCACCAATTGTTATCAAGTTCTACCCGATAGGATCCCCTCGGTCTCCCTTCGTTGTGATCCATGATCTCATCAACATTGAAATGTCCCTTATTGCGGTTAAACATGGTGACCACATGTGTGTTAGACTTGGATGCTTCGTCTTTGATGAATGTCATAGAACTATCGCTGAACACTTGACCAGACTGTAGGATTGAACTCCACTTTGAACGCCTGGTGTCAAAAAGTGCTCCGAGCCTAAAGTAGGTTGACCTCACCAAAGCGGTTATCGGTAGGTTGCGGATTCCTTTGAAAATAGAGTTCATTGATTCAACGAGGTTTGTTGTCATGTGACCCCAGCGTTGTCCTTTGTCGTAGGCCCTGGTCCACTTATCTAAAGGAATCTGGTTTATCCATCTGAATGCATCTTTATTTGCCATTCTGATTTCGTCACGATAATGTTTGAATGACGGTTCGGTTAATGAGTACCCTGCATTCACGACCTTCTTCCGCAGTGTCTTGTCTTTGATCTCTCTCATGAAGTTTTGCGCTATGTGTCTAATACAATAGACATGTGTTGAAGGCGGTTCCTGCCAGCCGTTATCAACATTCTTCCATGCACTCTCAATTGATGCATGTCTGTCCGAAATCAAACATAAGTTAGACTGGGGAGCCACATGGTTGCGAAGATTTTTTAGGAAAAAACTCCATCCCTCGGCAGTCTCTCCCTCGACGATAGCGAATGCAATTGGAAAGATATTGCTGTTGCCGTCCTGTGCCACTGCCATCAATAGAGTTCCTTTGTATTTCCCGTAGAGCCATGTTCCATCAATTTGGATTATAGGCTTGCAGAAGGAAAAACCCTTTATACACGGGTCAAAAGCCCAAAAGAGGCGGTGGAATATGCCATTTCCACTAACACAATGACTTTCCGAAGTATACGCCGGCAAGGTCTCAAGGATGACAACGGTCCCAGGTGCATAGTGCTTCAGTGCCAGCAAAAACTTTGGGAGTTCTTTGTACGAGTCCTCCCAATTTCCGAATACAACGGCAACAACCTTAGTTCTAGCAATCCATGCTTTCCTGTATGATGGAGTATAATTGTGCTTCTGAACTATGTGCTTAATTATCGTGCTGACCTTGACCGAAGGATCGTCAGCAACGATTGATAGGATATCGTTGCATATTAGTTGAGAGCTCAGTTGCCGATGATCCTGCAGTGAGTTGGTTATGACACATGTATGCTCCGGTCCCATTGAAGCAACCTTCCAATCTTCACTTCTTTTTCTGTATGATGCTGTCAATCGAAACGGGCATGCCACGTTACGACAACGTATCATATATAGTGTAGGATTCATTCGGTCGACCCTATAATCAACCGATAAATCCATGTGGTAAAATTTTATAGCTCGAACGCATTCTTCTTTTGTTCGAAAATGGTCGCCCTCCTTTAACGAACCCTGCCTTTGTGGATACGGATCATAAAATATGTCTGAAGATGGGTCTTCACTTCCCAAGTTCAAGTTTGTCATGTGTGGAGGAGGACGATATACATGACTGGCCGGAACCTCGTCTTCATTGACCATTTCATCAACTACTGCCTCCTCTTGTTCCTCGTCCTCATCAACAACATCCACTTCAGCCAAATCATTGTCAGATTCGAAAAAGAATTGCGAATGATCAATGGGCTGAGACATTTGTTGTTGGTGAAGCGTAACATACAACTCGATATCATTGAAACCGGAATACTCATGGCTTAGAAACATAGTACGAACACTTTCGTCGTCAGATATAGTTAATTGGAAATACATGACTTGGTTATCCTCATAGAATACTGGATTTTTGTAAATAATGACGTCCACTGGACCACGCTGCATTTTGTTTTCCAATCTCTTTTTTAGATGAGCGAAATTGGATTGTCGGACGATTGAGAACCGAGTAACCTCGGTGTTTCGAAAGTTGAAACCAGAATGGTTACATTCAAATATTTCGCCATTTGTATGGGCGTTGATCATATACTGAGGTAATTGAGACATAGTTCGTATTCAAAGACTATTTTAGATACGAAAATGTTTTGCAGTTTATGGTACAATGAAGATATGAAAATAATCTATAAATAGTAAAGGCAAAAATATATTTTATGGTTATATTTACTGTTCTGAATTAATGTGAATTAATGTCTCATAGGCTTATCTCCTGCACCATATAGGCTTATCTCCTGCACCATATAGGGTTATCTTCTCCACATATGTCTTATCTTCTGCACATATAGGTCTAACATCTGCACATATAGGGCTATCTTCTGCACATATAGGTGTATCATCTGCACATATAAGTATATATATATATATATATATATATATATATATATATATATATATATATATATATATATATATATATATATATATATATATATGTATAAATATATATATATGTATAAGTATATATATATATATATATATATATATATATATATATATATATATATATATATATATATATATATATATATATGTATAAGTATAAGTATATATGTATAAGTATATATATATATATATATATATATATATATATATATATATATATATATATATATATATATAATTAGGGTTTCATTAATGTGTATATATATATATATATATATATATATATATATATATATATATATATATATATATATATATATATATATATATATATATTAATGAAACCCTAATTATATATATATATATATATATATATATATATATATATATATATATATATATATATATATATATATATATATATATATATATATATATATATATAACTTAACTTAAGTAACTAACTTAACCTAATTAAACTAATTAAATAAAACCCTAACTAAAGTAATTAAACGAAACCCTAACTTAACTTAATTAACTAAACCCTAATTAAGCTAACTTAGCTAACCTAATTATAAACTAACTAAACTAACTTAACTAACTTAACTTAACCTAATTAAACTAATTAAATAAAACCCTAACTAAAGTAATTAAACGAAACCCTAACTTAACTTAATTAACTAAACCCTAATTAAGCTAACTTAGCTAACCTAATTATAAACTAACTAAACTAACTTAACTAACTTAACTAAACCCTAATTAAACTAACTAAATAAAACCCTAACTAAAGTAATTAAACGAAACCCTAACTTAACTTAATTAACTAAACCCTAATTAAGCTAACTAAGCTAACCTAATCATAAACTAACTAATACTAACTTAAGTAACTAAACTAACTTAACTAGTAACTAACCAAACTAAGTAACTAAACTAAATAAACATGCATGCATAACACGTTCGCCAAATGGATTGGCGAACCAAGGTGAATTCAGGCCAATTCGCCAAATGGATTGGCGA
Source organism: Lathyrus aphaca (assembly GCA_963966055.1). NCBI lineage: Eukaryota > Viridiplantae > Streptophyta > Magnoliopsida > Fabales > Fabaceae > Lathyrus > Lathyrus aphaca. The sequence goes on from OZ014523.1 coordinate 11,778,296, forward strand.
ATCCACTAGCTATTTATGAGACCTGCAAAGCTGGAAAACGCAGAAGAGATTCGTGTTGCTTTCCAATGTCTGAACCCTTGACCATGCAGAGATTCCCTTGGACCCTTGTGTAGTGTGCTGGTGATCCACAAACATTCACTTTCGCCAATCAGATTGAAGATGTGGAATCCACAAACACGCAGATGAACCAATCACAGGACATGCAAAAAAACTCTTGTTCTTATTCGCCACATGGTTTGGCGAATGTGTGTACTTGTTTTAGTTCAATTCGCCAAATGGTTTGGCGAATGTTTAGGCATTGTTTTTTTTCAATCCGCACCATGTAAATGAAACTTGTTATATATACCATACTATCTAACCTAAATTATCACACAATCAAAATTCAAACAAGTTCAACATCTAATATCAAATATCAAATCTCAAGTATCAGTTCGAAATCGAAAATGGCTTTACTAACGATGGGAGATCAACACAGAGGCACAGTCGAAAATATCGCGGCATTTGTAAGTTTAATATTCATAAATTTTGTTACGCATACTTAAGATTTGTAAGTTTAATATTCGTAAATTTTATAAACCCTAAGTTATATAAACCCTAAGTTTCATACTAATATATATAAACCCTAAGTTATATATATATATATATATAAATATATATATATATATATATATATATATATATATATAAATATATATATATATATATATATATATATATATATTTATTATTTTTTTTTATACATACATATATATATTATTGCGTACTTATTTCGATGAATATTTTTACAGAATGTAAGAAGATTTCGGTGTCGGGTGCACGACTACATTGAGTTTGATCCGATCATTGAACCGTGTCTACGGTTATGCGGATTTGGGGAAGTCATTAAGGTGCACAACAACTCTATAGACTCAAAATTCATCTTGGCACTACAAGAGAGGTGGAGGCCAGAGACACACACCTTTCACCTGCCCTTCGGTGAATGCACTGTCACCTTGGAAGACGTATACATGCTTTTGGGGTTACGTGTATCCGGCAGAGCCGTCTTTGGTAAGGTGAACCAGGATGTTTCTATAGTTGCGGATTTGCTGGGTGCCCCTCTAATTGACGAGGAGCATTCATTAAATACTCGTAGCCGGGGTTCAGGTATAAATCTAGGAGTCCTTAGAGCGCACTATTCTAGTTTTATTTTAACCGAAGATTCAACCGAGTTAGAAATAATGCAAAAAACTCGGTGTTATATTATGCTTTTATTTGGTCATTTTTTATTTCCCGACGGTACCGGGAACACAATAAATATGATGTATTTACCATTGTTGCGAAACATCAACAATGTAAATACATACAGTTGGGGTTCGGCTGTTTTGGCACACTTGTACAATAGCCTTTGTAAAAATGCCGCAAAGGATACTTGTACCTTTTTTGGGTGTGCATTTTTGTTACAAGCTTGGGGGTATTCCAGACTGCCGATGCTTGCCCCACGCAACATGAATCCATGCCCGTTCCCCTATGCAAACCAGTAAGTCCACTGTTAATTTTTATTTCCAAACATATTAAATTTTAAATATTTAAATTGTTATTGTATCTAATTGCGTTTAAATCTGTTGTGCTTAGCTGGTCCGATCTTGGGATGGATTATAGTAGAAACCCAAGAAGTTCTATAGTTTTATATCGCCAATTGTTAGACCACATGGGGATCGATCAGGTATTGTCATATTTAAAAAATATTTTTCCGTTTTAATGCATTTTATTAACTAAAATAATTTTATACTAAACGAATTTTTTTTTCCGTAGTTCATCTAGCGCCCATATTTAGCACTCGACCATGAGCCTAACCCAGAAGATGCTGAAATTTGGACGACAAAAACTCCAATCATCCGCTTCACTACAATTGAAATGCACCAAACAGATCGGGTGAAAATGCAGTTCGGAATGCAACAGGATATTCCGGGCCCTCCGACATGTTTGGGAAATTGGCATTTGAAAAGAGTAAGTGACATGTGGAACATGGAGGATTGGAGAGACTTTGCAAGGGAATTACGTCAACAATGGAGAGATCGACGCCAACATGTCCTAACTGACCAGGTGCTGCAAAATGTCAAACCAACTAGAGAATATTTAGTTTGGTTTAGGTCAGTTACTATGCAACAATGGGTGTCTAATAACCCATACTTGATTGACCCCCGCTCGCAGGCCGCAGCATACGCCCAACCACCAACTCCACAACATGACTACCCCACCCAATTCCAGCCATCGACTTCAAACACCCATAGGCCATTCATCCAAACACATAACCCCTTCATGCCACAAACCCAATCACAACAACAAGAGCCTTACCAACACCACTATACCCCCGACAACCCCTTCATGTCCACACCAACCTATAGCCCCCCACCTTTGTTTCGTTCTCAAAACGAGGCAATATCCTCGTTTGGTCAAGCCTATCGTCCTCACCCAACCCAATCCAACCCAGCCCAACTTATCCGACCCAGCTTTGAAAACATGGGCACACAACTCAGTTACGGCAGCGCCTTTGGCAGCAACCTTCCACGTAATTGGGGACAAGCTGAATCATGGACTCAACAACAACCGCCTCCACCAAACACACAAATACAAGCGGAACCTCGACAACCTGGTGGTAGAGTTCGAAGACGGGGTCATCCCCGTGGATGTTGTACTGGGGGACAGTTAGATAGGGCGGGAAATTAGTTTTTGTAATGTGGTTGTTGAATTATTAATAATAATTTTTCTTTTAATATATATTTCTCTTTCTCATATTCTCTAATTTTCTTTTATATCAATAATTTTCTTTAAATATAATTTTCTTTAATATACTTATATAAATATATATATATATATATATATATATATATATATATATATATATATATATATATATATATATATATATATATAAAAGTATAAGTATATATAAGTATATATATATATATATATATAAGTATATATATATATATATATATATATATATATATATATATATATATATATATATATATATACTTATATATATATATATATATATATATATATATATATATATATATATATATATATATATATATATATATATATATATATATATAAGTATGTATATATATGTATATATATATATATATATATATATATATATATATATATATATATATATATATATATATATATATATATATATATATATATATATACTTTTATATATATATATATATATATATATATACATACTTTTATATATATATATATATATATATATATATATATATATATATATATATATATATATATATATATATATATATATACATACTTATATATATATATATATATATATATATATATATATATATATATATATATATATATATATATATATTGATCTTACCTGATCAGATGAGCCTTCCAAGGTCTTGGTGAATGGGCCAGAGAATGAAATGAGGAGGGGGGTGTACCTGCAAGGCGCTCCAATGCTTAAGTCAGAAGAGGTACAGAATAGGTTATCAGAGTGTAAGTTAGAATACCTGTCCCTTTGCCATGAAAGGGGTATTTATATTGAGCCCCCAGCGCTGGGCCAAGGCTCCTAATGGGCTGGATTAGCTAGGCCCAAGGAGGAGCTGCCAGGGAACGCGTACGAAGCGTGAAGACCTAGGCCAAGGTCTGCTCCCTGGTCCAACTGCCCCTATCTCTAAGGAGATAATATAGGGGAGTTGGGTGACGTGGTAAGTGATGTCCGTTATGGTTCTGCCCGACATAACATAGTTGCCCGCGATGTGGGCTGATGATATGTGGGCAAAGACCATGGGACGGACAACACGCTCTTTGCCCGACACGTAGTCAGAAGGTCGAGGAGACGTTCCACGGGTGAACAGACCTTCGCCCGACATGTCTACGTGCTTGGTCGTTGGGACTTGGGCCCGACGAGAGTTGGGCCGTGCCGTGCATGAGGTCATGGCCCAGTCCAGAACAGGAGCCCCCCAAGTCGAGTCTCTGAGCTAGAGCGACGACTTATGTTGCAACTGGGGGTTCCCCGAGCTGACGGGGAAGTGCGATCGTTCGGTAGGTGAGGTTGTTATAGAGTTGTTCATGAATTCCTCTTTCGCCGGGAGTGTCGGGGATGGAAGTGATCGGTTGGTATGCACCTTCCTAGTAACAGACGAGGGTATGATGCGAGGATATGGCGTCTTGATGAGTCGGGGAGACGGACAGGTGCCCGGCGTTGTTTCAATTTCTTTTTTGGATAGACGTGTCTCAGACTTAATGGCGTCGCTTCGTTTCGTGTGCAAAGACGGCGTAGGCATAGTAGGTAATGATGACCTAGCGCGTTGGTCCACGCGCCAGGCATTATAAAAAGGGGTTGAGTAACTTCATTTCTACTTTTTTGCTCCCACGTTCACCGGAAGTTCTCCATATTCTCTCTTGTTTGCTCGTTCAACCGCCTGAACCGCCGTCTCCGCCCGTCTCCCTGCCTGAACCACCGTCCGTTGCCCGTGCGCCACCGTCTCCTTTTCAACTTCTCTATGTCAGGTATGATTTTTCCTCTGTGATTCATCATTTTCCTTTCTGTTTTCCGTCAAATGCATGTTATCTCTGTAGAAATGTGGTTAGGTTTGACTTAGGAATAGTGTAGTGGACTGTAGATGTATTGTAGATGGTGGAAAATAGGGTTAGGATCATACTGTACCGGGCAGAAATTTCATATGCCGGGCAATATTTGCATAGGCTGTATGAATTCTCTGCCCGGTAACTTAAGAACGCGCGTGTCTCTGAGTTGAGCACAGTTAGTGTCTGTCGCCGCCACGCCCTTTCACTTGACCTGCGGTGGAAGGGTGGATTTGATATGACGTCGAATTCACTCTTTCTGTCTGCGTTTCAGGTGCTACCGGGCGTTTACGACCGAGGAGGGAAGATTCTGGGTCCTCGACCGAAGATGCGACAATCGCTCGTCTCCCTGTTGGGGACGGGAGTGTCCGGGATGGTACCGAACACGCCTCCTCTTCCGGGCAGGCTGACTTCTCCTGGGTTGCAGACGAGCCTTTGGAGGAGGAATCATATTTCTGTGACGAGGCCATCACTGCTTACGCTGTGGTCGAGAACATGAGCCGGGAAGATCCACCGAACTGGCATTGTTTCGCCCCCAAGGAAGAAGACCGCATCTGCCATCATTTCCCGGGGAAGCAGTTCACCATGTATGAATTTGCTTTCCGTGAGGCGGGGATTAGACTGCCCTTCAACTCCTTCCAGATGTCGGTCTTCAAATGGCTTCGGCTGGCGCCGTCCCAACTGCATCCTAATGCTCTCGCCTTTATGCGGGCATTTGAGTTGGTCTGCCAGTTCCTCGGCATTGGTTGTACCCGAGCCCTCTTCTTCCACGTCTTCCATCTCCAGCGGTCCGGTTCCCGTGGGCGTCACAGCTGGGTCTCTTTCAAACAACCCGTGCGCCTGTTCAAGACGTACGTGGACTCTGTTCGTCACTTCAAAGGCCGATGGTACGTGGTGATGCCGATCACCCGTGCCGCCCTTCACTCCCTGTATTATTATCAACGAAAACCAGACGGGGAGGAGACTTTGATGTCGAAGATACCGCTGAGGTGGCAGCGTGATCATTTCGACCTCTCCACGGCCCATTACCGGATCAAATACGCGATGCTCGGCACTGAGGACAGGCTCGCGTATAAGAAGCTGGTTGATTACGTGCAGAGCTTCAGTTTGGGGGTCTGGGCGAATCGACAGGGCGTGCCCTATCTGGATGAGGCCGGGGAGCTAATCACCGAGACGCGCTACATCAATACCAAGGCTCTGCTCGAGTGTGATACCGAGGAGGAGGCTCTAGCATTATTGAGTAGGCAGACTTTGTTTAGTCTTTTATTTTTGTTTATGTTTTCGCTCGCTAATGTCTGTGTGTATTCTTTTGCAGGCGCCATGCCCAGTGCACGTGACCGAGTCTTGAAGCTGGCGAACCAGGCCGGTGCAGCTGACCGGGTGCCCAAGAAGAAGAAGAAGACTGTGGTCCGTGTCTTGGAGACCGCTGGTGATGCTGGGGCCGGTCCTTTGAATGTGGCGAGCGTGACTCCTTCCTCTCCTCCTCGGGCGATAGATATACCTGACAGCCCGCCGCCATCTGCCTCTCCCCTCCACAAACGGAAGCGTCCGTCGGGGACTCTTTCGAGGTCGTCGCTGGGAAGTCCGGATGGACCGGGCAGCTATCTGCTACCTCCTTGCTATGTGGAACGGTCGTTCTTCAAGGCCGAGGAGGCGATTGCTGTGCCGGCGCCCGAGGCCAAGGCTATTCTAGATCAAGACGCTGGTGCTCGACGCAAAGATCTGGCTAGGGACATTGCCGCTGTCATCCGGGTGATGGAGACGGCCATGGTCTTGACCGACACTTCGGTCTCCACTGCCTCGCTGGAGGATGCTCTTTTGCAGGTCCGGTCGGAGAAGGACAAACTGTCCAAAGACCTGTCGGACTACAAAGAGGAGCATCAGCTGCAGGAAGGGCTGAGCCAGAAGCTGGATGAGGTGGAGAAGGAGCGAGACCAGTTGAAGGCTGCTAAGGCGAGCTTGGAAGAGCAGGTGGCCGATCATCAAAAGTTGACCAAGGACAATGCTGGCCTGAGGGCTCAGATTGAATCTCTCAAAGAAAAGGTCCGTTCTCTGGCCGACGAGACCGAGGAGGAGCGTGCCCTTGGTTCGCGCGGTGAGCTGCTGGGGCATATCCGCTCGCTCAACCAAGACCTTGTGGCCGTTTTCAAAGAGGGTTTCGACAATGCTGTCGAACAACTTGGGCTTCTGAACCCCGAGTTGGTGACGGCGGGGTCGGCCCATAACTACTGTGTCAGGGATGGTGAGATCGTCTGCCCGTTCGAAGCGGAGGAAGAGCTGGGGGGTGAGGAAGAGGAGGAGGAAGAAGAAGTGCTCCGAGCGGAGTCTTAATTATGTAAATTTAATTTGTAGCTTTGTTATGGCCTGCGTGCCCGTTATATATTTTGGCCTTCGGGCATTTGTAATATGGCCTTCGGGCGTACTTGGCTTCGGCCGTTGTTATTTTTTTTAATGTATGAATGTTTTGTTGTCATTCATTGTGTTCGTTTATGTTTGATATTTGCTTTTATGAATTCGTACTCTGCTCGACCTAGGTAATCTCCTCGGTTTAGGGAACCGACGAAGTGCCGGGCTTGGTGCCCGTTGGGATCGAAGCCCGGGTTCGTTGTATGAGCCCCGGTCTCGAGGCTTGGGCTTTCCCATCGCGAGCTGGGTGCCCTGCCTGTCCTGGTACTTCGACGTTGAGTCTTGGTCAAGATCCCACTCGTCGGGGAGGGTTGTGTTCGCTATGAGACCTCGGCTCGTTCCCGGGTCTCGCGGTTCCTCTCTGGGGTTTTGGAGACGAAGAACGTGGTCGTACCACCCACGTTTCCCCGTGATACATTTAGCTGTAATATTGTCTAAGTTTTTCTGCGTTCCATGGTCGAGCGAGTTGTTCTCCTTGTAGGTTTTCTAGGTAATAGGCCCCGTTGCTCGTCTTGTCGCGGACGCGGTAGGGGCCTTCCCAGTTGGCTGCCAGCTTGCCCTCTCTTGGGTTTTTCTGGTTTCTTCTGAGGACCAGGGTGCCGACCTGGAACTCTCTTCTTATGACCTTCGCGTCGTGGCGTAGTGCTATTTTTTGTTTGAGGGTCGTTTCCCTGAGGGCTGCTTCGGAACGAATCTCCTCGACTAGGTCGAGCTCGTCTCTAAGGGTTTCGTCGTTCATTTCCTCGTCTAGGGGTTCCTCTATCCTCCTCGTTGGTGCCCGTATTTCCACCGGGATGACTGCTTCGGTGCCGTAAGTCAGTCGGAACGGGGTTTCCCCGGTGGTAGAATGTGGTGTTGTGCGGTAAGCCCATAGGACACTATGTAGCTCCTCGACCCATGCCCTCTTCGCCTCGCCGAGCCTGCGCTTAAGGCCACGTAAGATTACTCTGTTGGCCGCCTCTGCTTGCCCGTTCGTCTGTGGATGTTCGACAGACGTGAAATGTTGTTTAGTGCCTAGGCTGGCGACGAAGTCCTGGAATCCTCCATCCGTGAATTGTGTCCCGTTATCCGTGACAAGTGCCTGGGGTATGCCGAACCGAGCGAGGATGTTGCGTTTAAAGAACCGGAGAATGTTCTGCGCGGTTATTTTAGCCAGTGCCTCCGCTTCGATCCATTTGGTAAAGTAATCCACCCCGACGATGAGGTATTTATTCTGGTATGATCCGGTGACGAAGGGTCCGAGGATGTCCATGCCCCACCACGCGAAGGGCCACAGGGAAGATAGTGATTTTAAGTCGTTCGGGGGTGCGAGGTGCATGTCGGCGTGTCGTTGGCATTTGTCACACCTTTTGACGTGCTCCTTTGAATCGCTTTGCATGGTCGGCCAGTAGTAACCTGCTCGAAGGGCCTTTCTTGCGAGCGATCGCCCGCCGAGGTGCTGAGCGTTGATTCCCCGGTGTATCTCTCCAAGTATGTCGGGGACTTTCTCTTCCTCGACACATTTAAGTAACGGGATGGAGAATCCTCTCCTGTAGAGCTTACCTTCGAGGAGTACGTACGAGCACGCTCGTCGTTTGACAGTGGCCGCCTCTTTCGGGTCAGTTGGGAGTTCGTCTCGTGTGAGGTAGTTATAGATGGGCGTCATCCAACAGTGAACATCCCCGATAGCGTTGACCTCGAATGGAGGAGGTTGTTTGTCAATGCTAGGTCGAGGGAGGATTTCTTGAATTACTGATTTATTCCCACCCTTTTTCCTCGTGCTGGCTAGTTTCGAGAGGATGTCTGCCCGTGTGTTGTGCTCGCGTGATATGTGTTGAACTTCCCACTTTTCAAATTTATCAAGTTTTTCTTTGACGAGGGACAAGTACTCGACGAGGTTGTCGTTCTTGGTTTGGTATTCTCCTCGCACTTGTGAGGCCACGAGCTGGGAGTCTGTGGATATTGTCACTTCTTTTGCTCCCAGGTCCTCGGCTAACCTCAGGCCTGCGATAAAAGCCTCGTATTCGGCTTGGTTGTTCGACGTCGGGAAAGCCAGTGCTAATGAAACCTCGATCAGGATCCCATCCTCGTTCTCGAGGATGATCCCGGCTCCGCTGCCTGACGAGCTAGAGGCGCCGTCGACGAAGATCGTCCATTTGTGGGCGCCCTCTTCTGGTGTCGGGCTATGGGTCATTTCTGCGACGAAGTCGGCCAGTGCCTGTGCCTTCAAGGCTTTCCTGCTTTCGTATTGTATGTCGAATTCGGAGAGTTCTAGCGACCACTTGAGCATTCTCCCGGCCATATCTGGTCGTCCGAGCAGCTGTTTGATTGGCTGGTCGGTTCTCACCTTTATTGTGTGTGCGAGGAAGTAATATCGTAGTCTCCTTGCCACATTGATGAGGGCCAGGGCAACCTTTTCGATTTGCTGATATCGGAGCTCGGGGCCTTGGAGTGTTTTGCTCGTAAAATAGATGGGCTTTTGTCCCTCGTCGGTCTCTCTTATTAGAACGGCGCTGACGGCCTCGGTCGCCACGGACAGATATAAGTATAAGGTTTCCTTTTCTAATGGTCGTGATAGGACCGGGGGTTCGGATAGAACCTTCTTCAGATGGAGTAATGCTTGCTCGCATTCGTCGGTCCAGTCGAAGATAGCCTCCTTGCGAAGGAGTCTGAAGAATGGTAATGCGTGCTGGGCGGATTTGGCGATAAAACGGGAGAGTGAGGCGAGCATTCCATTGAGGGATTGGATCGATTTCTTGGTCCTCGGGGTCGGGAATTCCGAAAATGCCCGGCATTTGTCGGGGTTGGCCTCGATTCCTCTTTCGGTGAGGTAGAACCCGAGGAACTTCCCTGCCCGTACTCCGAACGTGCATTTTTCGGGATTGAACCTCATTCTGCACTGCCTCGCCTGCTCGAACACTTTGGTTAGATGTCGAGCATGGGTACTCTCCTCGTGTGATTTGACGATCATGTCGTCCATGTATACTTCGAGCATGTCCCCTATTTCATCCTTGAAGACTTTGTTCATCATGCGTTGGTACGTAGCACCAGCGTTCTTGAGCCCGAACGGCAATGACGTTGTAATAGTAATTGCCCGTTGGGGTCATGAATGCTGTGTGTCTCTTGTCTGTGGGCGACATAGGGATTTGATTGTATCCACTATATGCGTCCATGAAGGACAAGAGTTTAAAACCTGCAGAATTGTCGACGAGCATATCTATATTAGGGAGGGGGAAAGCATCTTTCGGGCAAGCCCTATTAAGATCAGTATAATCAACACACATACGCCATTTTCCATTATTTTTCTTAACGAGGACTACATTAGAGAGCCAGGTTGTGTACTGGGCTTCAGAAATAAAATTTGCCTCTAAGAGGTCTTTTACAGCTCGTTCGGCAGCCTCTGCCTTTTCGGGCGACTGTTTGCGCCTACGCTGTGCTATGGGCTTGGCTGCCCGGTCTAAAGCTAGTTTGTGACACGCGATCTCAGGATCCAGTCCGGGCATTTCTGCGGCATTCCACGCGAAGAGGTCAGAATTCTCTTTGAGGCATGCCACGAGCTTCTCCCTTGTTTCCTCGGGCAATCCCTTGCCTATCTTCACTGTCCTTCCTGGATCGTCCCCGAGGGGAATGAGCTCGAACTCTCCGTCGGGGATTGGTCGGACCGGGTGTTCGAGAGATCTTTCCTTGGTGGACTTCCCTTCTTCGGTTTCGTCTAGCCCAATACGACAGTCGAGGTCGATGGTGTTAACTCCCCGGGGAGGGTCTTCGGTCCTGAGCTTTTTGTTGCTGGAACTGTTCTTTGTGCTAATCACGGCCTGTCCTTTCACTGCAGCGTCGTAGCATCGCCGGGCAGCTTCGATGTCGCCGTGGATGGTGACCACGCGGCCCAATTTGGTGTAGTATTTCATCTTCAGGTGGACGGTGGACGGGACCGCAGTAAGTTCAGCCAGTGTTGGGCGTCCAAAGATGCAATTGTACAGGGACGGGCAGTCTACGACCAGGAATTGGATTTTGATTTCCCTGGCCGTTTCTTGCTCCCCAAAGGTGACGAGGAGCTCGACATACCCCCACGGCCTAGTCGTTGCTCCATTGAATCCTTGGAGGTCGGATCCGACGTAGGGGGCCAGGTTGGTCTTGTCTAATTTCAGAGTATTGAAGAGGTGGACGTACATGATATCCACTGAGCTGCCTTGATCGACTAGGATGCGTCGGACGTCGAACTGGGCCATCTTTGCTCTGATCAATAGTGGGATGCCCGAGTTCGGGGATCCGCCCGGGAGTTCCTCCAGGAAAAAGGATATCGGGTTGGATTTTCCCCGGTACTTTGTCAATGTCGCCTTTTGCTCGGGGGCGGTTAATAGGAGTTCGTCGAACTTGCGTTTGACTGAGAGGGCAGCGGTTTCGCCATTAACTCCCCCACCTGATATTACCAGTGCGGTTGGGAAGTCCTCCCAAGGGCTGAGTGCAGCGATTCTTCCTTCGGGCAGTGGCTCGGGGAGGAAGAAATCTTCCGGGCGTGACACGCAGAGGGCCACTTGGTATGGAGAGTTGTCGGGGGGCGTTTCTTCCCGGGGTCTCTTCTTCTCTGCCTCGTCGTGTCTGGGGGTTTCGTTCTTCCTCGTATACTGCTTTAGGTGCCCCTCTTGGATTAAAATCTCTATTGCATCCTTCAGATGGACGCAGTCTTCGGTCACATGCCCGTGACTTCTGTGGAACCGGCAGTATTTAGATTTGTCGGTGTGAGGCTTTGGCGCAGATGGTTTTGGGAACCTGACTCTGCCCTGTTTGAATTCAGAGTTGATGCATTCTGCGAGGATGCGCTCTCGAGGAGCTGTCAGTAAGGTGTACTCGCTATATCGGCCCGCAGGACCCCTTCCTTCTCGGAGCTCGCGAGGTCTTTCCTCTCTTCGCCTGTCCCCGTTGCGACGGGGGACGCTCGGGTCCTCGCGTCTGGAGTGCTCGGTGTCCCCAGCATTACGTCCGCTGCGGGCATTGTGTGCCACCTGTTTTTCTTCGTATCTAATGTAGGCCTGAGCCTTGTGCAGAAGTTCGTTCAGTGTGCGGGGAGGCTCGATCCCGACGGCTCTGCTCAGCTCACTACCGGGCAAGAGTCCTCTTTCGAGGAGGTACTTTTTCATGTGTTCGGTGGTATCCACCTCGACAGCTTCTTGGTTGAATCGCTCGATGTACGAGCGCAGCGTCTCATTCTTCTTTTGCACTATGGCTTCAAGGGTCGCCTCGGTCTTGGGGTGACGACGGGAAGCCGTGAAGTGCCTTGTGAACATGGACCTCATGACTCTCCATGATGTAATGGATTCGGGAGCCAAGCTTTTGTACCAGGCCATGGCTCCTTTCCTGAGGGTCGTTGAAAACAGCCGGCATTTGAGATGCCCGGTGATGTCATTGCGGTAGTCGAGCATCGCGTTGACGTTGTCGACGTGATCGTCGGGATCGGTAGTCCCGTCGTACACAGCTAGATTGGGCGGTTTCTCCATGCCTTTGGGAAGCGGGGCTTCCATTATTGCCCGAGACAGGGGACAGTGCAGGTCTTCCTCGTCGCTCCTTAATGGGGATAGTTCATTGTTGTCGGGGCTGCGCCTGCGCTTTGGTGATGTTCCCGCTCGACCATTGTCCCGACGAGCGCGTGCCCTGCTGACGTGAGGTTCTTGAGAACGACGTCCTCGCTTCTTTGTTGGTTCTGGACGTTGCTGTGTCCTCCTCTCCTGCTGGGGCCGGGCCTCTTGTCGCTCGGCTTCGAGGGCCATGATTCGTTCGTGCTGCTGATAAAGCATAGAACCGGCCTGATTGAGGGCATTTACCATGGCAATCATTGTGGCGTCTCCTTCAACGGGAACGGGGATGGGATGAAATGTCTCTGCCCCTAGATTTTGAGCGTGAGGGGCATCCCCGTTATTTTGGGGTTCTGGAGACGGGGTGGCTGGATGACCGTCTCGAGCGTCTGCTTCATGGGATGGCGGGCCGTCGTCCGTAGTGTAGTCGACGAGGGGACGGCTGCGCTCGCTAGGTTGTTCTCCGGCCATGTTGGAAGGACAGAAATAAATGAGCTTTTGATCCTCTGTTGATGAAGATGGGGATAGCTAGTTCCCACAGACGGCGCCACTGATCTTACCTGATCAGATGAGCCTTCCAAGGTCTTGGTGAATGGGCCAGAGAATGAAATGAGGAGGGGGGTGTACCTGCAAGGCGCTCCAATGCTTAAGTCAGAAGAGGTACAGAATAGGTTATCAGAGTGTAAGTTAGAATACCTGTCCCTTTGCCATGAAAGGGGTATTTATATTGAGCCCCCAGCGCTGGGCCAAGGCTCCTAATGGGCTGGATTAGCTAGGCCCAAGGAGGAGCTGCCAGGGAACGCGTACAAAGCGTGAAGACCTAGGCCAAGGTCTGCTCCCTGGTCCAACTGCCCCTATCTCTAAGGAGATAATATAGGGGAGTTGGGTGACGTGGTAAGTGATGTCCGTTATGGTTCTGCCCGACATAACATAGTTGCCCGCGATGTGGGCTGATGATATGTGGGCAGAGACCATGGGACGGACAACACGCTCTTTGCCCGACACGTAGTCAGAAGGTCGAGGAGACGTTCCACGGGTGAACAGACCTTCGCCCGACATGTCTACGTGCTTGGTCGTTGGGACTTGGGCCCGACGAGAGTTGGGCCATGCCGTGCATGAGGTCATGGCCCAGTCCAGAACATATATATATATATATATATATATATATATATATATATATATATATTTGTATAAGTATATATATATATATATATATATATATATATATATATATATATATATATATATATATATATATATATATATATATATATATATATATATATATATATAACAAAAATATGAAAGACAAAATTAACCACATAACACATGCACAACATTCCAATTGGCGAATTGGTTGTAATGTTGCATGCATTCGCCAAATGGTTTGGCGAATTGGTTAAAAAATTTTGGATCATGCCATTCCATTTGGCGAATTAGTGAAGAATCTCACATGTTCAACAAACCATTTGGCGAACATGTTACCAAACTATGTTAGTTTGGTAATTTTTTTCAAATATATGTTATTTTGGAAATTTATTTTATAAAGTATGTTATATTAAAAAAAAATTCAGAAATATACTCATATTATCAATTAGATACAAGACGAAGTATATATACTAATCATTCATCTCATGTTGATTGATTTCATCAATGAAGTTACAAATCTTTTCGCAAGACCTTTTCATCTTGGCTCATTCTCTTTTCTTAGCATACAAACTTCGAATCAGGGACGGAGCTATGCATTTCATATATCTATTCTTTTACTTAAATATGTTGAATAAACAATGTCATCTTCACATATAAATTAACACTACTCATAACTATATAAAATATAATTAATTTAATTTTTAAAATACATGCTAATATATAATTGAATTCAATGATAGTAGTATGTGTCATGAAATTAATATCAAATATTATATTAATTGCTCATATTCAATTCTTTAAAATTAAAATTAATTAAATAATACAGATAATCTATTAATATAATATATAATTAAACATATTTATAAGTAAGATAATATTTAATTATAGACTTTTAAATTATAATTGAACCTTAAATCTTTTATTTGTACTAATTTTTATGATTATTGTTATTACATAAGTCCACCATGAAGTAGGATTACTACTAGCCACAAAATGCACTACTCTACCTATACCCTACATAAAGTATATGATTACTCGTTCATTTGGTCTTTAGAATTTGAGCAAATTTTAGTTTCTTAATGATAGTTTTTGACTTTTCACATACAAAATTCCCTCACATTTAGCATGTGTTTGGTAAATCATTTAAGAGGCAATTCTCGCATCCCTAGGCAAAATTAACGTGAAAATAAAGAAGCACAATTAGAGTCTTGGACAAACACACATATTTGCCCTCATTAATGTGGAAACAAACAGATGCTTAGTTTCTCGAGTCTAAGTAAATTTACCATGTTTATGTGAACTAAAAATGTATATGTAAACCTTCTATTTCCGACCATATTTATAAAAAAAAATTATAACAAGACATCAGTATTCAAAGTATGTTTTTCTTATTAGAAGCGAAATTCACAAAACATTTTTATTCTCTGCAAGAGGATTAGAAAACACTCAACAATATTGCTGGTATTTACCAATAAACAGTTCTGTGACATGATAAATCAATAAAGTATAGAAACCTATACTTTACAATCTCAAAAGCTTTCAGAGTTTAGATGTAGCAAGCGAAATGAGATCCTTTCGAAGAATTTTACCAGATGGATTTTTTGGTATAGAAGATATGAATGCCACTTTTCGAATTTTTTTGTATGGAGCCACCTATACAAAATATTAAAAAGAAACAACTTAATTTGGAAACTCAAAATACAAAGATGTAATAAAAAGTTGTTGAGAAGTGTTTCCAACAAACAAACCTGTTGTGCAACAAAATCCATAACTTGGGTATGTGATATGTTACTTCCAGGCTTCCTTACCACATATGCCATTGGATACTGCCCAACTTCTTTATCTGGGAACCTGATATTATATATTCAAAACATGATTTAAAGCAGACAAAATTAAGATAGTATATAATAGATATTTAAGTCATGAAATGGTTACTTACGGTATGACAGCAACATCTAAAATATCAGGATGATTGAGTAACAAAGCCTCTAGTTCTGCTGGAGGGACCTGATATCCTTTGTATTTGATGAGTTCTTTCAAACGATCCACCACAAATAAGAATCCATCGCTATCGATATAGCAAACATCTCCTGTTCTTAACCAACCCTCTGAAGTAATAGTTGATGTTGTTGCCTCCTCATTGCTAAAATAACCTGCCAATGCCATCACCAACCATTTAGTACTATTATGTTCTCATTCTC
Source organism: Lathyrus aphaca (assembly GCA_963966055.1). Taxonomy (NCBI): domain Eukaryota; kingdom Viridiplantae; phylum Streptophyta; class Magnoliopsida; order Fabales; family Fabaceae; genus Lathyrus; species Lathyrus aphaca. Next base: position 11,794,212 of record OZ014523.1, read on the forward strand.
ATCAATTACAGGTATAAAATATAAAACTCGTGGATCCATGAAAAAGGATTTTTTTTGTCTGTAAAATCTAATTATTTATTGATTCAAGTGAATAAAAAACATGCAAATTATTAATTTAATTGAAAAAAACATGCGACGAATAAACAAAGGAAAGAAACAAACAAACCTTTCATGATGGTGGGACCCCTAAGCCAAAGCTCACCGGTCTGGTTAACCGGTAGCCGTTTAGCAGTTTTAGTGTCAACAATCATTGCCTCCGTGGAAGAAGACAGTAGCCCAGCTGTGCCGTACCTACGACTCTCTTCCAAAGATTCAGTGGAAGAACCAACTCCAGATGATTCTGTCAGCCCATAACCCTGAAGGATCTTAACATTGGGATACTTTTCAATAAACCCTTCTGTTACTTCTTTACTCAGAGGAGCACCGCCGGAGAGAACCGTGTGAAGGGAACTCAAATCGTACTTGCTATTTATGACATCTGCGTTGTTCAACATAGCAACCAGTATGGGCGGCACCAGCGGTAGGAACGAGGCTCTGAATTTCTGAATGGATGAAAGCAGGTCATGCATCTCGAACTTGGAGAGAACTACGATGGTTGAACCCAGAGCGAGAAGCCCCGTAGCGAACACAGCAAGACCGTATATATGAAACATTGGAACCGTGCATATGAATGTTTCTCCACGATCCTCTTTTGATTCACTGAACCTATCCATTATGATTTGAACCATCGCTATGAGGTTCTTGTGTGAAGATACTACTCCTTTGCTGGGTCCAGTAGTTCCCGACGAGTAAAGTAGAGTGGCCGGGTCGTCCTGGTTGACTCGCTCGCTCACTCTACTCAACTCGGGTTCTTTCTCCATCATTTTCTCCAGTGTGTTTGTGGACGAGGATGAGTTGCCGTCGGTTTCCATGAGAATAACTGGGAGTGAGGGTGATGCTATGGTGATTTTGGAAACGAGTTGAGGGGTTGTGAAGGCGAGTACGGGTTTGGAGTCAGCGATCTGCTTTGCTATTTCGCGTGTTGTGTTGAGGGGATTGGTGGTGGTGATGATGGCACCCAGGGACATGACGGAGAGACACACGACGGGAAAGTAGATGGAGTTGGGAGATAAGAGGAGGACGACGTCACCTTTTCTGATTCCCATGGTGGAGAGTGAGGAGGTGACGGAATCTAGCGATCGCCAGAGTTGTTGGTAGGTGATTTGACGGCCGGTGGATGCATCGATGAAGGCGATGTTGCCGTGATGGGCGCGGGAGGAGATGAAAGTGGTGGCATCTAAAGAGTAGTTTGGAGGAAGGGAGAGAGGTTTCCTCTTGCTGTAGAAGATTGAATTGGAACTGCAGAACCCACTTTTTGAGTCAATTCTACTAATCAGCTCCATTTCTATATTTCTTCTTTTCTGTGTGTTGTATGAAAATCGTAGGTGTTATATGTAGTACTAGTACCATGTGTGAATTGTGATGACCTTGATATGTTTATTTATTTTGACTTGAAATCTAATTGTTTTAGTCAATTAAATGAATGGCCATAAACATGTTTATGTATTGTATTCTAGAAAGGCATATAATCCTCGTTGTTCGCGGATTTTTAGTTTCCAATGGACGGTAGTTGCATTACAATGTAATTAGTGCGGTGGACGGTCAAGTTTTTTCATGGGATCCACAATTTCAACAACCTTTTCCAAGACTCACCAACATTCATCTTTTCAGCAGGAAAACAATCACTTCAAAGGTGAAAACTTTCACCGATTCATGTCCTTTATTGGAATTCTTACCGCAAATTATTGTAATTCTCCTGTTTCTATTGTCTTTATTAAGATTTGAATGTAGCAATTGAGTATTATGGAATTGAAGCTGTGAAATCCTCCTAATCCTAAGCCTTTAGTTATTGCAGGCGAATCTTAGAGTACAAAAAGCCATAGACTTGCTAAACATCTAAAATTTTGTCCACCTACGTAATTCACAATTCATGACTGAAAGGATTTTAAGGTTTTAACATTTTATATATATATATATATATATATATATATATATATATATATATATATATATATATATATATATATATATATATATATATATATATATATATATATATATATATATATATATAAAGTCATATTAAAACTTTAAATATGATTTAATTGTATTTAATATTTACTAATTATAGGATCCTTAACCTATGTCTTTGCGTGACCCACACGTGTATATAAATATATATATATATATATATATATATATATATATATATATATAAATTAATATTTGTTAATATTTTAAATTCATTAAATTAATTATTATTTTCATTAAATCATTTTATATATTCAATTTAAACGTATTCATCTTCTCCACAACATTGAGATGAAAACCATCTAATCTTAATTGGACAATCATCACCTTGATTCCAAAAGGTGAAAGCCAAAGTTCAATGAAAGATTGGAGACAAATTGCTTTATGTAATGTGTTGTATAAAGTGATAGCAAAAGTCCTGGCTAATCGACTCAAGAAAATTCTAGACAAGTGCATTTTTGAAAATCAATCAACTTTTGTTCTTGGTAGATCTATTCTTGATAATACTATGGCAGCTATTGAGGTGGTTCACTACATGAAGGTTAAAACAAAAGGTAAAAAAGGTGATACAACCCTTAAACTTGACATCAACAAAGCTTATGACAGAATAGATTGGGATTATCTTAAAGAAGTGGTTATTACTATGAGTTTTTTTTTCTTCCAGAAATGAGTAAAGTGGATCATGCTTTGTGTGGAAACTGTTGACTATTCTGTTTGACTGAATGAGAACTTGCTTGGGCCGATAATACCTGGGAGGGGTCTAAGGCAAGGAGATCCATTATCCCCGTATTTATTTATCCCCTACTTTGAAGGTTTATCTGCCCTTATCAATCAAGTAGAATCCAGGGAGACATCCACGGAGTCAAAATTTGCAAAAACGCCCCATCATCTCTCATCTTCTCTTTGCCGATGATTGTTTTCTATACTTCAAAGCTGATATGAATGAATCTAATGTGATGAAGAATATTCGTAACACTTATGAAGAAGCTTCGGGTCAGACCATCAACTTTCAAAAATCAGAATTCTTATGTAGCAGGAATGTCAACAACATCAATAAGAATGCCTTGGCTAGTATTTTAGGTGTTCAACAGGTTTTAGGGACATGAAAATATCTAGGAATACCATCTATGATCGGAAGAAGCTAGAAAGCTACTTTCAAGTTTATTAAAGATAGAGTTTGGAAGAAAATTAATTCTTGGAGTAGTAGGAGTCTCTCTCAAGCAGGTAGGGAAATTCTCATTAAATCCGTGCTTCAATCCATTCCTTCATATATTATGAGCATTTTCTTACTTCCTACGTCCTTAAGTGAGGAGATAGAGAAAATGATGAATTCATTTTGGTGGGGTCACAAGCGAGATCAGACAAAAGGTATTCATTGGATTTCACGGGATCGTTTATCTATGCCTAAAGCTGTTGGTGGGATGGGATTTAAAAATCTGAGTGCTTTTAATTATGTTATGTTAAGCAAACAAGCGTGGAATCTTATGACGATGCCTAATAGTTTAATGACTAAACTATATAAGGCCAAATACTTTCCTAAGTGTGATTTTTTTGACTCTGTTATTGGTCATAATCCCAGCTATGGGTGGCGTTGTATATGGAGCTCTAAGTTTGTAGTTAGAGGAGGACACACATGGAGTATTGGCACAGGTGAACGAATTTTGGTTTGGGGGAAAATAGCTATATGATAGTTCTCCTTTGTCTAATCCTTAGCCGAACTATTCAGAGGTGGATAAGCTTAAGGTATCTGATTTCTTGATCACTAACAACAAAGTTTGGAATTCCTCTTTTGTCCATGCTCTATTAGGGGATGAATTAGCGATAAAAGTTCTAAACACTCCGCTATTTGATGAGATTAAGAAAGACATATTAGTTTGGAAGCTGGAAAAAAATGGTATTTTCTCAGTTTGAAGTGCTTACCGTTATTGCATTAATGAAGCCATTGATACATCTCATCTTAGAATTAATAAAATGTGGAACTTGATTTGGAATTTGAAGGTTCCCCCAAGAATCAAAAACTTCCTTTGGAGGCTTAAAATAAACTGTATTCCTACTAGAGTGAGATTGAAAGATAAATGAGTTGACTGCCCCACCAGTTGTGGAATCTGTGGGGAAGGAGATGAGAATTATGAACATCCTTTTTTCCAGTGTGCTAAGAGTATTGAATGTTGGCAAAAAGCGGGAGTCTGGCCTAGATTGCAACAATTAGTGAATATCAGATATGGTTTTATTTCTATTCTGGTTTCTTTTATACAGGGTTAGAATCAGGATCAAATAACTTTTTGGTCTACTATTTTGTGGAGTATCTGGAAATGCAGGAATAATCATGTTTGGAATCAAAAAGAGGATGCGATAGTCTTTATTTGTCTTCGTGCTTCTCAGCTTCTACCAGATTGGAGAAATGCCCAACACATCAGATCAACAACAACAAATCATATTCAAACAATAAATGATATTACTTGGATTAAACCTTCTGTTGGGTGTTTTAAGTGTAATATTGATGCTTCCTTTACTGATAACAAAGATGGTATCGACACTTGTATTACAGATAATAATGGGGAGTTTGTTATTTCTATGACATAATGGTTTTCCCGAAGCACCGATGTTGATATAGGGGAAGCTTTAGGCCTATATCAACATCAGTGCTTGGAAAGATAACGTGAATGATGTTATGGAGAAGATTTTTTGTTTAGACAGGAAGAAAATCAATACTTTTCATTATAAACAATATTTTGGATAGATGTTGGTACATCATAAAAAATATGGAAACTAGTAAGAGATAGGGCCACTCGAGCCAAAGTGTGAGCGACCTCATTGGCTTATTTCCTAATGAACTTAACATGAGAGTTTGCAAAACTATAATCAAGCAAACGATTACATTATTTTATGACAACGCCTAAATCCGAATCATTCTGAGACTTGTTATGAACACTGATAACCAGATTTGCAAAGTTCTCAATGCAAATCAGATTAAAACATGGCCTAGGAAAGGAAAAATCTCTACTAGCATGCTCAATGTGAAGTATGTTATGCTTAACAGAATTGGGGCTGCAAATTGGGTGCCAACAAATCATACTTCTAACATTTCTACTAGGTTGGGTAGATTCATATATGTTGTCGGTACCAAAACTAAGTTTGATTACGAAACCTATATTTTTGACCAAACCATGAAGCATGCAAGTACTTTGACTGTCAAGTTACCAATGGTTTTTCCTTCTCTTATATGTGGAATAATCCTGAATCAGTACCCTGTCATACTAATTGAGTTTGAAACTGCTTGCAAGAGAGAAAATGCTCTTTCTTTTCACTACAAGTTATTTCAGGGAACGCATGTCCCTGATATTGCTATGACATCTGCTGGAACATATCATAACAACAAGCCCATTAACAAGGATACTATCATTGTTGAACTCAAGGAAGCTTGCAAAGAGCTAGATGCAAGAAATATCAAATTTGAGAAGATGCTCAGTATGTTGGAAAGGGATGTAACTTATGGTGAGCAAGCTGAGGATGAAGCTGAAACAGGTTCTGAAGAAGAGGAGCAAGCAGATGGTGATCAAGAAAGTGAGGGAGAAGGTGATAATGTTGGAGATGATTCAAGTAAATCTGGTTCTGAAGATGAATAAGCTGTGATAAGGAATCTAGTTATGATGAAGTTTATATGATTTTCTTTTTGATATCTATGTTTGTATGACCCTTGAAGGCCCTGATGTAATCTGTTTTCTTGTTGGATTTCTGGTTCTCTGATGTATGTTTGGGATTTATGGTGTTCCGATGTATCTCTGGATTTCTGCTCTTTATGAGCATTTATACTAGCACACTATTGGCTCTATGTTAGTTAATTGGTTTGGCTCCATTTCTGGCTAAAAAGGAGGAGATAATTATAGATAAATAGATGATCTGATCTCTGGTTTTATCTATATATGTTGGTATGATCTACAGGTTGTACTGAGGGGGAGATGTCATCTCTCATTTGTGCAGGATTGCTTTACAGGTGATACATGTTGTGTTGAGGGGTAGTTAATATCTCATTTATGGTTTCTGCTGGTTGTACTCTAAAACCGTTTGTGTTTCTTCTACCGGCTGTTCTCTGATGTTGCTTGAATTGTTTTAACCAAAAAATTTCCAAATGGGGAGTTTGTAGATGTTATAGATTGACAACATTTTATGGTAAAACAAGTTCTGCATTCTAATGTCATGCTTGATGTTATGACATTATGTTTAAGTAATTTGCAGGTGTGAAGTTGTGTGTGTGCTGAATGTTTTATCAGGATGTCAAGACTGATGTCATGACATCTTTTTCTGGTGCTGAAGACCTAACTGAATCCTTAAATCTTGCACGCATATTCAGTAATCCATTCTGTGTGTTTTTGTTGAGAATTACTAGGCGCTTTATTTAGAAGGTTGTGATTCAACATGAAATGTTATTCTCATAATATTTTATTTGGTTGTATTAATTGTTCCTTTATTTTAGGAATTGGTTTTATTAAGTTAAAACCGATTCACTTATGCAGCAGGCCCATGCCCACGATTCGTCCACTACAAAAGGCTGCTAAACCCTATTTGAAGATACATACAACAAGGCGTTGAATAGTGTTACTTGAATAAGGGTTTTACGTGTTTTAGTTTGCTTGTGAGCCAAACAATTATCATGTTGATAATTGTATTGGACTAGGTTTATTGAGTTGTATGTTGTCCACTCAAAGCTTTTAAACAAAAGTGTTTTGTACTTGACTGAAGCTTTGAAGCAAGGCCAAAGATTGTCTTTGAAGTGTGTCTTCTTTTTTCTTGATTGTTAGTTTGTTATCACTGTTGTGATTGAGGGGGAGTGAGAGGTGTCTCTTATCTAAGAGTTCTTAGGTAGAAGTTGCATTGGGTAGTGATTAAGTGAAGATTGTAAACTGAGTGGTTTAACTTTGAATTGATACTACTGATAGTGAATTTCCTCCCTGATTTGGTAGCCCCCAGAGTAGGTGTGCTTGCACCGAACTGGGTTAACATTTGCTTGTGTATTTTACAGTTGTTTTTTGTTTATTTAACTTGTTCATATCTGTCAGATATTAGTGTCGTAATATCTCATTCAACATCTCATATATGCTTCCAGAATTTCAGAAAGATTACTAATCAATATTATTGAAGGTTATAAGTTATAGTATATTAATTAATACCGTTTCGAGTGTATGTATTCCATGTTCGATTAATATAGAGACGATGATGAAGACGACGCAAACAACAACCATAACCTAAGTTGGTGTTTCCTTCAATGTTCATTCTCCTATAGCTGCTCCTCCTGTCATGTTAATGTTGTTTCTTCTAAGCTCTACGATACTATAGTTTATAAAAGGGAGGTGTATACACTCAGCAAGCCACATAAGTCCAGTCAGCATGTGTGTGATAAAAGGATGTATAGTAAAAGATGGTTTTTGGTTTTATAAGAGACTTCATAATTTTTTTTTCCAGGAGGTAATATCAAATCTCACCCTAACAGCAGAGGTTCATATAATTAACCTTATTTTAATATGTAGAATAGGTAACAATTGCTGTTAAATGATTTCAAGTTTGAATTGTAACGAAAACATTCATTTTAATAATATAAGTATTTGTCACTGCGATTGACCTAATTTTCATTCAAGTTTGAATGCACAACATAGACTAATTTTCTGTTGCTATGCATTGTTTCATAGTAATCATGTTATTATTCTCATTCATACATGCTCTTAGGAGATAAAGGGGAATAATCAGAGAAAATAGTTTTCAAAATTCTCACTAGAAGCATGCCCAAAGGAAATAAGATGATAGTTGTTTTTAACAAAATCAGACCATTACTAAATGCCGTCTAGCATCAATTCTTAGATCTTCCTTCATCTTTCTAATGAAATCTTCAAACTTTTGGTTTAACTCTTCTGTGCTTAACTTACAACTTTCTTCTTCTCCTTCTTCTACATAATCTTCTTCTTCCTCTTCTTCTTCTTCTTCTATATTGTTTTCTTCAATTAGAACGTAATCAAATTCTGACCCTTTATCTTCCTCTTGGTCATCTCCATCAAATAGTTCAACTTCTTCATCTATTAAAATTATCTTTTCAATGTTTTCTTCTTCTACTTTTTCTTCCTCTTCTCCAGCACTTTGTTCATCTGGTTCACTAGTTCTCTTCTCAGCTTCTCTCTCCAACATTGGTTTATTAACATCAACATCAAAGATATGAGATTGTGAACAATCTTCTTCTTCAATATTATACTGTAATGATGATAAAACTTGTGTGTTATTTGAAGGTTTGTAATAATCATCTATTGAAGAAGTTGAGAAAGATTTGGTTAAACCAACAAAAACAAGGAGACCATTACAAAGGAGGAACATGCTGTTCTTGTCTATGTTGTGAGTATAGAGTTGAAAAGGTAAAGTAGAGAAATAAAATTTGAAGTAATGAAGGAAAACGTGCAAGGAAGAAGGTGAAAAGATGAAGGAAAACACTGAAATTGAAATGAACAATTGTGTAAATTTAATTAGATTGGAATTAGCTTTCATTCCCTGAATCAGAGTTGATATATTTTGGGATTTGAGTTGACAACAAATGTCCATTGAAGAAATGAGAGAGGTTGGTAATTGGAGATGGTTTGGTGAATTAAAGGCATGAATGAGCCATTATATATAGTTGTGAATGGTGTGTGGAAAGGGTGTCTCTATTATTATTTATGTTGGTTTTTGAAAAGAATTTAAATACTGTGCATGATTGTTTTTATAAATGGGAATAGTTGCAAAATAATTATCTGGCAGATGGCATGTTAGGCAGAATGAGAAAGATTACATGTATTCATGAAAGATATTTTGTCATGTACATGATAGGTACTTGAAGGATAAGTAGTAGTAGTGAGTTGTCATGAATTATTTGTCAGAAAAATTTGCAACTTTTATCTTCTTCAATACGAACAAATTGAGGTTTGATTGTCAAGTAGCATTCATGTCATTCAAATTGAGGGGTGATGCCGCAAGAAAGAGGAGAGTGGGCAACATTATTCAAGCTGTTTCGACCGACTTTAAATTCACTGTACGGCGTGTACGATGTACTGTTTGTTTTGGTTGGGGAACCCCATGGTTTTCTACTTAATAAAATACTACGAAACATATTATACTATACTAGTATGTGTGCTCTTTATCACCATGGCCATGTGGTAAAAGCACAATAGCGCTTAATATATTACTAGGGTTGAAGAAAACAACCATAATAAAATGTGGAATGATCATAAATTTGATACTCAACACCAATATTTTAGGAGATTTCATCTATACTTGTATGTCAACTGTAATAAAATACTTAGCACACAACATTTCATTATCGTTATATTTTTAGTTATGCAGATATGTTCACTTGAGTTTATTATAACTTATGTAAAATGTTTAATTTCACTAATTGTTCACTAAACATATAACCTTTCAACATGATTTAGAAATTAAGAATATGACAAATTCAATTATATTAGAAGAACAAATTACATTGATCAATATTTTTCGAGCCTTCTACAACTAATTATATGTATCACGCTCTTTAATAGTTATAATTTATTTAAATACTTCTAATTCTTCAACCAAGATTTCCTTCTCTACTAGTTCATTTAGCAAAATATTAATTATTTTATAGATAGAACTAGTAGAGAAGGAAGTGATGGCTGAAGAATTAAAAATAGTGAATCAAATTCTAACAATCAAATAATGAGATACAAATAATAAGATGTAGAAAGCTCGAAAAATATTGATCATAAATTTTTTTCTAACATATATAACTTAATTTTTCGTATTATTATATTCTAATTTAGTTTAAAATGTTATATATTCAGTGAAGGATTGGTAAAACACTTAAACCATATAAGATATAATAATATATGACATGTTGATCAAACAAAATGAAAGTTACAATGTACAAAAAATATCTACAAAATCATCTGAATCTTGGCGTGCAAGATTCACTCCTTCCTCCTTACCTTTTGTTGCTCCTTTGTCTTTATTGTACCAATAGTTCTTGGCCAAGTGATCTCACTTTTCATAGTTATATCACCGTATACCTTTTCTCTCTTTGTCTTTCTGATAGGAGTTTCGTTATTATCTTTTTAAGGATTCAGAAGCTCTATCATCGGTCATATGCTTTTGAGCATTCGACCACGACTTCTTGCTTTGAGTCTTGTCTCATTGGTCTTTGAAATTGTCGGAACCACCATTCTTCTTCCAAGCCCGAGCCTACAATGTGTATCAAATCTTGAACCCATTTCCTTTCGACAATCATAATCTCACGCGTCTCCAATGAACCAATCAAATCTTCCAATTTCAGGGTTTCAAGATCGTTGAATTCTTGAATAGCTACGATAACGTGACTAAGTGAGAGGTCAATGTGCGTATTACCTTCTAAACTATCATCTTATCAGTTAGAGTTTCACCATAACCCTTCATGAGATGAACGAGATTCTACACATTCGACACACTGCCTGAAATCTTTTCATCTTCTCCCATATGCATCAATTCATACTACCATCAGAAAGTCTGCAATTTGATGACTTTGAATTTCTCACCTCATTCATATTATTTGATAAAAATATCTCATGCCTCCTTCGGCGGTTCAACGTGAGAAATCTTGCTGAAATTGACCGAATCTACCGCCGATTGAATGCAATATGCAGTCTTGCAGTCTTTCTTTTTCACCTCCTTGTTCGCAACTCTCTGAGCATCGATTACATTCTTAATAAGCTCAGTGACACAATTCGTAACCACTTCTAGGGTTTCTTTGAAAGACGAACAAGGACTTCATCTGCCTGCTCTATCGGTTCCAATTTTTGTCGTCAATAAGCGAAAGAGAAATCAGAATACCATTAGTACGACTAATCTTTAAAGCGATTAATTAAATACCCATGATCCCGAAAACACGATCACCGATGAGTGATTCTTGAAAACACGATCAAGAATCTAATCGGTGCTCTAGATACTAATTTGATAGTGTGTAGGGGCACTTTTAGTGAGGAGAGAAAGAGAGAATGAAGAATAAAGATTAATATTATTAAATTATGATTGTATAAATTGAATTGCAAATTATGTCTATTTATATTCGACTAACTTGTATACCAAGTAACAAACCCTAAATCTTAATTAACTTTGAATTTGGGTTACACAATTTGAATTATTTCACAACACAACTATCACAAAAATGGCAACAAAAAACAGTCGATATCAATGACATTATTTATCATTTTTATGTTATAAATCATATTATTATTATTATTATTATTATTATTATTATTATTATTATTATTATTATTTTACTCTCCAATGAGGTAATCAATATCACAACATCTATACCAATCAAAATCATATCGATCTTTATGCAATTGCAACAGATAGCGACTCTTAAATAACATTACATGTGCATTCAATTCAACCATATAGGTCAACATGCTATCCTACACCACTTTTTACCGGACAATAATGATATCAACACTACTAGTATTTTTTTTTTCTTCTGTTGTACGTTTTATCACAGCTATAGCAAGCCATCATCTATCATTTCTTGTGAAATGATACATTCCTTTTAGTTTTGTTAGGGATCCTCTAATTAATCATGATTAGAGCAAATTGTCACCCTCACATAAATAAGACTATGTAATTTTGAAAACTACTAATTTTTTGTGCGCAACATATACTAATTTTTTAAAGTTGAATTGAAAGATATTCAAATATTTCTGTTGCTATGCATGGTAACGTGGTAATCATATTATTATTCTCATTTAAACTTGCTCTTTGGTGACATAGGGGAATAATTACTAGCCTCACAAGAAGATGATGGTTGCTTTTAACAAAATCAGACCATTACTAAATGCCGTCTAGCATCTATTCTTAGATCTTCCTTCATTTTTCTAATGAAATCTTCGAACTTTTGGTTTAGCTCTTCTGTGCTTAACTTACAACTTTCTTCTTCTTCTTCTTCTTCTTCTTCTTCTTCTTCTTCTTCTACATAATCTTCTTCTTCTATTTTATTTTCTTCAATTAGAACATAATCAATTTCTGACCCTTTATCTTCTTCGTCCTCTCCATCAAATAGTTCTACTTCTTCTTCTTCTTCACCTATCAAAATTATCTTTTCAATATCTTCTTCTTCAGCATTTTGTTCATCTGGTTCACTAGTCCTGTTCTCAGCTTCTCTCTCCAACATTGGCTCATTGACCTCAACATCAAAGATATGAGATTGTGAACAATCTTCTTCTTCCTCTTCAATATACTGTAATGATGATAAAACTTCTGTGTTATTTGAAGTTTGATCAACATCAGTATGACAAGACGAACACGAGAAAGATTTGGTTAAACCAACAAAAACAAGGAGACCATTACAAAGAAGGAACATGCTGTTCTTGTCTATGTTGTGAGTATAGAGTTGAAAAGGTAAAGTAGAGAAAAATAATTTGAAGTAATGAAGGAAAACAAACAAGGAAGAAGGTGATAAGATGATGAAAAATAGAGATACTGAAATGAATAATTGTGTAAATTTAATTATATTGGAATTAGTTTTCATTCCATGAATGAGGATTGATATATTTTGGTATTTGAGTTGACAACTAGTTTCCATAGTGTTGATGAAATGAGAGATGGTTTGATGAATTAAAGGCATGAAGGACTCGTTATATATAGCGGTGGAGAGGCTGTCTCTATTATTAGGTTTGTTGGTTTCTGAAAAGAATTTAAAGACTGTGCATACAAAATCTTGAGACCCATAAAATAGATGTTACGGATCAAATTATTATTTGGCAGATGGCATATTAGGCAGTATGAAGGGTAAGTACACGATAGGTACTTGAAGGGTAAGTAGTAGTAGTGAGTTGTCATGTATTATTTGTCATAGAAATTGCAACTTTTATCTTCTTCCTATTCAACAAATTGAGGTTTGATTGTAAAGTAGCATTCATCCTATTCAAATTGAAGGGGTGATGCGACAAAACAAACAATATTCAGAATTAATAAAAGTGGCACGCATAGTGAACTTGCTCGATAATTAACTTACCTACCCATTAATATTGATTGCCACCGAACTACCTAATATATCCTTCTCATTTTCCCCTTCATTCACACTAAAAGGTTAACTACATAAATAACATATTCAATTCCAAGAATTCATAAAAACACTTCAAACTGCCACATGTAACTCTACAATTGCACAAAATTATATTCTTAGGATACCATTTTTCCCTCTCATTCCACTTTATAATCTCAACAAATTTCACTCTCTCTCTCTCTCTCTCTCTCTCTCTCTCTGCGTTCTTCATCTGCTTCTTTTCTGATAGACCATCCTTGGTTGTTGGAATTATTTAGCAGCACTTGAACAAAGAAAGTGTTGATGAAGATTGCACTTGAAAATTCAAAGCATGTGAATTTCACACTAACCTTTAGGTTCAATTCGTCCATACCAATTATTATATATTGGATGCAATAAGGATTAACGGCGAATTCCCTATTTATAGAGAAATTGACATCACTTGGTGAAAAGAAGCACCTTTTGATTTAAATTCCGCATCTGAATACTGAACATTTGACCCATGCATTGCTTCATTTTGAATTTATTTTTGTTACCGTTGGTACAAAATAAACATTCAAAAAGTTGCTAATGTTGGATTCAAACTCAAGACATCAAGATTATAGGCTCACCTATTTACCATCAAGCCATGCAACTCAATGTATTATTTTTTTGCTTCACAATATTATATATTAACACATAAATATAAACTTACATATTTTGAAAATCTCTTACAATCCCCTACCATTTACAAAATATTATTAAATCTCATATTTCTGGAAATATCATGGTTTCAGATAATGGTATCTTATGATTTGAACCATTATTTAGTAAATTAAGTTTTCACCCATCCCCGAATAGATTGGTAGACAAGCTTTGAACCAATTATTCATTAGAACAAGCGTGCATAATTCACACATGAAACCTTGGTACTATCAAAATAATTATAGAAACTGTCACTTTTAATCCGACTTTGTGTCACACACCCTTTTCACGAGAATTTAAAGTAAAACCCTTTAACTCTATGAAGCGATCCCACTTCATTCTCGTATAGGTAGACTATATCAGAAATGCACCCATAATTATGCGTTTAAGCAAATATATGCTATATGTCTATTAAGAGAAAAATCTCATCCTACCATATTTATTCTTATGGTCCAAGTACTTTTACTCCTCGGGATGTATTATTCTATCAAGTAATTCAATCACTCTGATAATGTACTTTCATCATTAAACTCAAAACTTGACATTAATCAAGTGTGAGTTGAGTTTCTATCATTGACAATTATTTAGATATGGGCTTATATCACATACCTACATGATGTCTTCAACATCATATCCTTGTCAATCATTTCGTCAAATAATTGAAAGATATTTCCATTTTATTAATTTTAAATATTTTAACACTTACATGACCATGCCTCTTATTTATATTGATATTTTAACCAACTATCACACAACCATGACAATGTAGTCGTTGAATTACTTTGTATCTTATACTAACATTTTAAATCATTCAACATTTGCTATTAAACTTATTAATAACAAGCAATTCGATTTAAAGTTTCACTTTCTTTTAATATGCACACAACATATTAACATAGCAAGCATGTAAAATGACCATAATAAACATTGATCGTACATGGAGATCAGGATCCGATGCGGCTGGTCTCGAGGGCGGATGGATATGGTCGTTGAGGAGAAAAGGGGTTGTACCTGCAAGGCACTCCGATGCTAAAGTAAGTAACCGAGCAAGAGTGAGCAAGTACAAGTATCAGGGTTAGAGAATTGAATACCTGACCCTCTCAAATGAGAGGGTTTATATAAGGGACCAGCTGGAAGATTATTGGTCCGTTCCGTGAGGCGCGGATCGAGGGATCCGTGAAGATAGGTAACGGTCAATACTAGCCGTTAGAGAACCTCATCGTGACCGGATTATTTGTGGTCGACTGAGGACCACTTTTCATGATTGCGCTCGGCGTCGAGCAGGACCATTGGATCAGTCTTTTGGCCCAATAGGAGGAATTGGGCCGGGTCAGAACAGGAGCCCCCCAAGTCATTGCTCGTGCTGTAGAGCAGTGACTTAGGAACGATATTGTGCTCGGCGAAATGTAATACCAAGGTCAAGGATCCCCGCTGTCGATCTTCTGAGAACGGGCAAACAGTGCGTTGCTCGGCAGAAGAATGTGAAACGAAAAGCTGGAATATCTGGAAATTCGCGCCTATTAATGATTTGACGGCTAGTCTAGGGGCTAACGTGTAGGGATCACGCGCGTGCGCACGTGTTTTCCTTCTTATAAATAGGATTCTCAGGGCCCATTTTGACCTTTTCGTTTCATCTTCTTCCTCAAGGCTCTGCTCGCTCAACTGCCGCTGTCTCAGCCGTCGACCACCGCCATTTCTTACCGACCACCACTTCCAGAAGTCCATTTTCTTCAAGAATGTCTTCTCAAGCTCAAGGTACGGTTCTTTTTCTTCTCCTTAGGTGTTTATAGTATAGATTTTGTAGAAATGCATGCGGTTTAGGACGATTTTACCGGTAGGTTTTAGATTTGGACTTAGTAAACCTCAAAATTTCTGCCACCGTAGCCGGTCGGTTGCAAACCCTAACTTTAGGGTCGACATAAATATTGGTCGACTTAGACTTGGGTTTGGTGGGTGTTAGGTTAGATCCTTGTCATATATGATATTGGGCGTCGGCCGTTGCTCTTGAGCGATGGTTGGCCAGGGCTACAGCTCGGGATATAGTCTCTGAGTTGACGCACGCCCTTTCACTTGTCGAGCGGTGGAAGGGTGGATTTGATATTCTTAATCGAATTTACTGATGCCTTTCCTCTGCTTTTCAGGTGAAAACTCGCTCGTGAATCCGCTGGATGTGCTTTCTGAGGATACGTCCTCGAGGAATTCAGGGTCGTCTACGTCCATACCTTCAGACTCTGGAAGCTCCTCGGAAAGTTCAGATACAAGTACTACGGGACCGTCGACAGACTCGCCTCAGTGTCCTGCCCAGCCGAGGGTCTCGCCCGAAGAATGGGTGATGGAAGATTTGCTGGACAAGGTGTCCTCATTCTCAAGACCTCGATCGGAGCCGCTGCCAGTTGTTGGGGATCCAGCTGATTGGGTTGTGACCTGCCCGGGAGACGACGACCGTATCTTCTCAGATTTTCGCGGTCGGGCGTTCTCCATGTATGAATATGCAACTTCGGTTCTGGGGGTGACGTTGCCTTTTAGCGACTTCGTGAGTGCTATGCTCGGGCATCTTTGCGTAGCTCCTTCCCAGTTGCACCCCAACTCATACGCATTCCTGAGGGCGTTCGAGATGACGTGCGCCTTCCTGGGCATTGGAGCCACACTTCCTCTCTTCTTCCGCCACTTCTCCTTACAGCGCCAAGTTGGGCGAGGAACCGACCGGAAGGGGTTTGTGTCCTTCAAGCAGCGGACCAAGATCTTTAAGGCCCACTCAGAATCCATCCGGGCCTTCAAAACTGACTATTTCTTGATAAAGCCTGCGAGCGAGGCGGCCGTGAGAGCTATGAGTTTTCTTGGGATAGATACTGACGAGAACGACGAGCCCAAGCTTGACGACCAAGGTCAGGTGATTCCGAGGAGATTGTGGTTGTTTCCCTTCTCTTGGAGTCATGCTCATTATGAAAGACCCGTGGGGGAATTCGTTCAAGTGGGGGACACCTTAAATGATGACGACGCGGCCAGTTTCGAGGCCTTTAGAAAATTAATAGCCTCCTTTACTCCGAACCCTCTATTGGACGGAGACGGGAAGGTTATGGTCGACCAAGATGGGGGGAAGCTTTGGAGCGTCCCTTGATTAGTGTTACTGAATTGTTGGCCTGTCGTAACGGGCAAGAAGTGTCCGACTTTTTTGGTATCCGTTTACTTGCGCTCGTTAAATTCTTTGTTTAATTTTGTTACTTGTGAATAATTTGATTTTATTCTTCTTTTCAGGTTCCTTGACAAATCCTCTGGATAAAATCCACGAGCGTTTGGTTCAGCAGCAACGGAAACGATCAAGGGTCGTGCAGACCAAGCTGACCGAAGCGAGTGGTTCGGGTTCGGGTCCTTTGGTCCAGGGTTCTCCGGGCGCATCTACTGGCTCTTTAATGAAGAAGCATAAATCGGCGGCCACTGTGGATTTGACGGCCAGTGCTCCCCCAAAGCCAAAGCATGGGATACCCCCATGTTTTGTTGTTCGCAACTTCTTCGAAGGGACCAGTTGTCGCTCCCGGGATTTTCATCCTAGTACAAACGCGAAAGTGGCGCGAAAAAGGTAGAGTCGCCAGCCAGACATTTTTATCCCAGAGGAATGGAAAAGGTAATGTTGCACAAACCTAAGGAAGAAGGAAAAGGACGAGGCCTTGCGAACCAAAGATCTGGATCCGGGAGTCGGTTACGAATTGAGAAGGTATTAGCACCCCAATCCGTCCGCCGTACTCGACGGGATCCACGCTTACAAGTCTGTTTTCAAAGGGTGAGAAATAATATGCTGTTTAACTGAAAGAATAGCTATCTGGAATGAAATGGAAATGAGAAAAGAAATGGAATTGGAAAATGGGAATAAAATGGGAAAATGTAGGGAAAAAGAAAGATTGTGCTCGAATGGGCCCTACCCCACTGCCTACGTACCTCATTGGGATAAAATGAGGATCAGAGACGCCGTAGTTCGTCTAACTAAGGCTTACACTCGTTTGTGGTTTTTAGGATAACGTTGCCATAGCTCTAGCTCAGGTGTTACCGGCTCTGACTCGAGGGTGTTTACCGTGTCGCTGTTTGAACTGTCGAGACAAGTCATGTTCGTCCGAAAAGAGTATGAGATGAGAAAAGAAGACGTGACTTCTTGGTTTGTTGTTTTTTAGAAGAAATGTTTTGAATTTGTGTTTATTGAATGTACAACACTAAAGACTATGACACAGGAGCGAATACTTTCCAAGATCGCCCCCAATGGAACGTTTGTAAAGCATCCTAGAAGAGTGAAGGAGACCTCCACTAATCATTTCCCGTATAGCTTAAGGCTCGTGGCGCATTGTACACCTTTCCTTTATTAAGTGTTTTTGATTTTATTTCAAGATGAGAAGAGAAACTCAAATTATAAAAGGTAAACATTCTAAGGGAAACTAGACTTACCCTAAATTAGTTGAATTCATGGATAACCTATGGTTAGTGAAGTTTGCAATTAAAATCTATCTAAGAGATATAAGACTAAACATGCAAGTAAAAGAAGTTAGTAATGAGCAATATGGTCCTCCTAAGTCATGGTAGGTAAAAACGTATATGAAATGTAAACAGGGTGGAACAATGGTTCGGGTGGGTCGGTTGCGTGGTGCTAAGACGCACGACTTATGGTATGAAACATGCAAGGTTTGCCTTTGGTTGAATGGGATGGAACGAAGGTAATCGTGGAACCCTAAAATAATATGAACTTTATTTATTTATTTGGAAATATGCTCGACGTTGGATCGAATACTTTATTTGTTTTTTTTTTTGAAAATTTGGTTTTCTATCGATTCGTTTTATCTTTCCTATCCTACTTATGGAAACTGTAAAAGCATACAAATTCTAAGCTATTACATCACAACGTACACAAAGTATAAAACACAATTAAGGCATAAAAAGTATCCAAGTCCAATAAGCCAATCCTTGAAAACATACCTTGCACAAAGAAAAAGCAAATAGTTAGTGAATGATATGAATTATGAATATGCATAATATGGAGGAATGAATTAAAATGACAAAAACATTAAAAGTCATGAAAAAATGTGAAATTAAATTCCTAAGGTCTTAAACCTGATTATAGCACCATATTAAAAAATCTCTAAAAAATTCTCATTCTAACTAGGGTAAATGACCACTTAAACCTAACTAAAGTTTAATCACAAAATTACACAAATTATACTACCAAAACAATAGAAAAAATGTCCTAAAAATTCACCCAAAAAATGTTCTAAATACTTTAACTTGTCTTTTAATCATAGTAAAAAGAATGGGTCAAAAATGTTATGGGAAGTGGCCTAAATAAATCGTACAATTTTATGTGTCCATATGAGAATACAATAGAAAATCAATTAAATAAAAATCGAAATTTAATTAAAAAATACAAAAAATTCAGAAAGTAAAAATTGGGAAAAGTTCTAAAATGGCTTAATATTCTACCATAATTTTGGTGGATTTTTATTATTCTTTTCTATATTTTTTATGAATTATATTTGAAGCTATATGAAATAGAAATTTTAAGAAATAAGGAAAGGGGTTGAGTTTAGAGTTTTTTTTTTAGTTAAATAATAACATGGGCCTATCTGAGAGGGTGCAGAAAGAAATTCTTTAAGCCCATTCGCACTGAGTTTGGCTGGGGGTGAAAATAGAAATAATTTTAGTTAAAAAACGTAAATGGGCTGTATATGGGGGTGTGAATATCAGTTTATTAGGGCCCATTAGCATAGGAGCTTATCCATTAACCTATCTTTATAGAGATATAACAGCATTATTAATTCCCATTAACTGACTTTTATTATTCTTAATTTATTAAGGTAAATCCTAATTACTCTATATTCTTCATAATTCTCATTAATTTAATTTGTTAAATCAACTTAAACCATAACATAATATAAAACTAAAACCGAAACTGGGAAAAACAAAACTTAATCAAACACAAAACCTAAATCACTTCCTTCTTCCCTCCTGAAACCCTAATGTCCGCCGCCGGCCTCACCATCATCTTCTAGCCCTTAATACCGTCGCCGCCATAAATCCCCCCTAAACTATCTCTTCCTCCGTATCCCCAAACCCTAAACTCGCCAGGAAATCAACGGGAAAACCGTTTTCGTCCGAATCAGCTTAACTCTCCCCCCTTAACCAAACTCTTCTTATTTCTGTCTCCCCTTCGAACCAAATGGAATAGCCGTAACGGAAACTTAAACACCGACGAAAAACGCCGCTCGCTCAGCTCTATATATTTTGAATGATCAAAGCAAACAGTTTCGAACAAAACCTGAAGAAGGAGATGACGTTGCTGCTGACGAACTCGCGAGGGCACAATCCTTCAAATCTCTCTGTGTGAGGTTTCACTGCGTCACGATGGCCCCGGATCCGTGTCCTTCTTCCGCTTCTGATTGTCGAATAATCCCTTTGATTCAAGCCTTGACGAGCTTTCTTGACGACAATGGAGGATGCCGATTCATCGCAAGTTTGTCGAAGGTGAAGAAACGGTAATCTTATATGTTTATTGTTGATTGTTCTAAGCCTTTTTGTGCGTGAAACGCATACTCCCTTATGCCTGATTCATTGATTCCTTTTTTGTTGATGTATGTTCCAACCAACAGGATTCTTGATCCATTTCTCAATTTGCAGGTTCTTTGATTCTTCAGTGTTTTGTTGAAGGTGATGCCGCAACGATGGCGGTTGGAGGCGATGGGTATTCTTGTGTGAAGCTCGTTGAGGACCAATGCAAAGCTGATGGAAGTCTTGAACACTGATTGTTCTTATTCGGTTCCCTGAAGGATTGATGCAATGGTGATCAAAGAAGATGATAACAGGGCTTGCAATTGCGAATTTGGAAGGTTGAAGACGGAACAGATGCGGCTGTCCTATGGTTATTGATATGATGTGAGTTTTATCGTTGATTCGCGAGTCGCGCTGAAAACAATGGATTAGCACTCGCTACTCAGGTATATGCAATGTTCCCTTTCTGTTTATCAACTATGCTTCATCTTTCTTCTCATCCTTGGCTTCTGTTACTTCGGTTTTCCCTCTGTGGCAATTCTTGATAGAAGAATTGTTGTTTGGAAGTTTGTTGAACTTTCCTTGATGCAGGTGGTGAAGGTCATTGAAGAGTGGAATATGGTGCGGACGGTGAAGATTTTGTGATTGCAAAAAGGATATAAGATGGCGGAATGGTGATGAATCCAATAGGGATTGAAGAAGAAGGTTTTGCAGTGATGGTGAGAGATTGACTAAAGTTGAAGATTATGGTGATGGAGTCAAGAAGAGGATGAAGTGAATGATGAATTGGGGTGGAAGGATTCTGGGAAATTGGGAGGAAAATCGGGAAGAGGAAAGCTTATAGTTTGAGCCGAAAAAACCGGTAATGGATCCGTATCTATATACCAATCCCTATGAAGCTTCTGGAAGTTTCGGTTAAAAGCTTCTAGATTCGGCTGGAAGTTTCTGTTAGTTTTTTTTTCTGTTAAGAGTTAGTTATGAATTAGTTAAAGGTCTTCTTTTTGCTTAGAGTTTGTGTATGAATTTACAACTAAACTTTTGTATGGATTCCCTCTTGTATCAGTATTTTTGCAGCTGAATTTTTGATGAACTTTCCTTCTTAATTTTCTGCGGTATCCTGCTATATCAGTGCTATAACTAGTTTCTCTTCTTTATTATCTATCAGTAAAAAACTGAATTTTATTATCAATTTTGGCAATAATAATAATAATAAAAAATGAAAAATAAATGGGCTCAAATGAGATATGAGTTTAAGATGACATGAAGAGTAATTGGACTTAATTGGAATGGTTGGTCTTCATTAAGTATTTTCACTTTTCTGCCAACTTCTTGGTAGCACTTTTGAGAAGTAGGAAACTAAATGATTTTGACTTTAAAAAAAAGGATATTAAGAAAGAAAAATGATTTCTTTTTTTTTTTTATAATAATGAATGGATAAATGGATGTTGAGATTTAAATAACAAAAATTGATTGGATATTTAGAAATTGGTTATTGGACTGACATTTGGGCTTTTGAAATTGAATTGAGAAAAGTTGAGGATAAGGATGGTTTTTAACCTACAAATCTGAACTAATTTGTAAATGGAAGCAAACCGACCCAAATTGAACAACCAATGTCCAAATTAACTTTCATTAGAAATCACAACTTCACATTTTGAAATCCAACCTCTGAGATCTTGCCTTAACAACCTATGATATTTGGTATAAAAACCGGATCGTCCTTGTATACACCAGGATCCTCTGTAACTCGCGCCTCAAGTGATGACGGAATTCCTGATTAGTCCCTAACAGTTGAGATGTTCCATGATGATGTGAGTCCAACCATTATTCAAATAGCCGAATAAATCACCTCTTAGTATGAGAATTCAAATCACAAGGAGGAGCTTTGATCCCTTGTCTCGAAAGCTCCATGCAAATGACGAATGCGAAGTTATGACCTAGCAAGAAACATAGATGAATATGAAACATAAATCCACCTAGATGATTATAAATTAGAGGGCAAATTTTGGGGTGTTACACCAGTATGGAGGTGGATCGGGCAGACTCTCTGTTTCTGGAAGGGATGGACCGTCCTGCTCGGCGACTTTCTCTGGCTCAGGATGCGAGCGCAGTCATGCGGGTCCTGACAATGGCCTGGCAGATGACCGAAGGGGCTCCTCTTTTGGAGCGGGAGAACAACAAGCTTAAGGAGCAGCTGGCTGCTTCTGAAGCTAAGCTGACAGCGGCCACCGAGGAGCTTAAAACTGTTACCAAAGAGTCGACCGAACGAGCTGCGGTCATCGCCAAACTGGAGGTTGACAAGAAGAGGGTGCTTGAGCAGAACAAGAAACTGAAGGATGCCTTCTGCCCCAAGGAGGACGAGGATGAGGATACCAAGCATCTGGTGACGAGGGCTCAGTTTCTTGCTCGGATCGACCAAGATATGGAAGATCTGAACGCATCAACTGAGCTGAGTTTCCTGAATGCGGTGGACCAGGTGAAAGCTCTCCACCCTGACATGGCCTTGGATGTTGGTCGCATGAATTATCTTTACAAGGTGGTGGATGGCCGAATCGTGGTCCCCTCCGATTTGGTGGTGGCAGACTCTCAGCTGGGGTCGACTGCTCAGCCTGACCAACCAGAAGAGCAGCTGGGCCAGGAGGAAGCTCGTGCAGATGAAGGCCGCCCGGGAGGCGAGGACAATTAATTTATGGCCAGCGTGCCTTTGTAATTTAAAATGCATTCTGTTTTGGGGGGCGTGGCCCCCTTTATTTGTAACTCCGAACAAGTCTGCCCTTTGGTGTCGCATTTCTTTTAAATGTCATGTGTTTGACCTTGGCGGTCGGTTGTATATTTTGTTTGCTCGTAATAATGCGTCCGTCGGAGGACATAGTTTACTTGTTATTTTTGCTAAGTGTTTGACGTGCGTCTTTGCATTAATTAGAAGTAATTGAATAGATACGGGGAAGTGTGGATGATCTGTTGGTTAGGGGGACCAATCAGTATTTGAGACTTTTGCTCACTACGGGAGACTTTTGCTCACTACGGGAGACTTTTGCTCACCACGGGAGACTTTTGCTCACTACGGGAGACTTTTGCCCACTGCGGGGGACTTTAAAGATTTGCCACACTGCGGGTGGACTTTTGCTCACTACGGGAGACTTTTGCTCACTACGGGAGACTTTTGCTCACTACGGGAGACTTTTGCCCACTGCAGGGGACTTTAGAGATTTGCCACACTGCGGGTGGACTTTTGCAGCTAGCCACCCGAAGATGGACTTTGGAAATTGCCACGCTGTGGGTGGACTTTGAAATTCGCCACCCGAAGATGGACTTTGGCCAGTCTACGGCTGGACTTTGAAATCTGCCACCCGAAGATGGACTTTGGCCAGTCTGCGGCTGGACTTTACATATGCTGAATTTGCACGACATGTTGCCCCATGACACTGGGGATATTATGTCTTGAGTATTGTTAATGAACTGGTGTGAATGTAAAAGAAATTCCTGACACGGAAGTAATAAGTCCCTGCTAACTCTGTGGGGAAACACAATGATCGCGAATTCGATATCAAGAAGCCCTGTGGGGATAACATCTCTGTCAGAGAGGAGCGTGAATAATTCATCTGTCTCGAATTATTACCTTTGCCAAAAATAAATTGGACTTTTAGATTTGAGGGCCGTGCCTGGGGATACCCTGATTATTGAGGAATATCCACTCTTATGGACCTGCTAGGGAGGAGAATGATTTTTCTGAAATCTTCTAGGGGAATAAGAATTGCTTTGGATCTGATGAGGAATCAAGATCAAGGAAACCAACTGAAAGAAAAAGTGCTGACTTTAGTGAGGACAACTTCCATTTGCCTGTTGGAGATGACAACACCGAGACACGTCCTGCTGAGGAGAAAAGATTTCAAATTGTCCCGGGCTGGGGATCAGCTGCTTCCGTATGGATTTTACCTCAAGAGGATTTTACAAAAAGACTTGGCGTCTTTAAACTCTTAGGTATTGTAACGAATGCATGAATCAATGTAATAACCTTGCTGGGGAGGTAACCATTGCCAATGCGGATGAGTTTGTATCTGTCAGAAGTGTTGAACGAGATAGTTGGCTTGACAAGTGACCACGGTATTCTAAACTCCGGGTAAATGCTTCCGATCATCTGTCTTCGGGAAAGAATGAATCTTCGTACTATTAGGGTGGCCTGCCCTAGTACAAGTATTTGAATAGATTTGCACCCGAGTGACTGATCTTCGATCTTAGAGAGATTTGAATCTCGAGGTGATTGCCCCAGTTTGACTGAAATTTGAAGAGATTGCTCCACGTAACTGCCCCGGATTGGCTCAGTACTCTAATTTTGAAGAGATTGCTCGACGTGACTGCCCCGGATTGGCTCAGTACTCTAATTTTGAAGAGATTGCTCGACGTGACTGCCCCGGATTGGCCGGATCTTACCATGACTAATTGGGAAAGTCTCTGCTCAATGAAGCTTTATTCGGATAAGTGCACCTCGACGTGACAGTCTTTCAGAAGTTTTAGACTCCTCAACCTGGCAAGCTTGAGCTTCTGGATTGAATTTCCGCATGTGAACCATTTATGATGCTCAACAAATGTATGCAAGTGAGAAAATGTTTATTCTTAGAATGAAAATCCTAATTCAACAAACATGTTAATCTTGAAGTTTTGAAAATGGATCGTTAACCTTCGTGAGCGAATCACTAGTTAAGATACGACCTTTATTTGAAGGAAAGTATGTACACGCAATACCAACAAATGTCTTTTAGCATAACTCATAGGAGTCAGGAACGCGGTCTCGTGGCAGTATGATTTCAAATTAACCCTATTTCAGTTAGGACTTTCAAGGGTTGTATCGTGGCCTGGTTCACGGTTATAGAAATAAAGGATAAAGGCTCGAAGTTATTTGTGCACCCACTCTTCGTGATGTTCTCCATTCCTACATTCAGCTAGTTTTCACAAGCATTCACCTTTCATGAAGGTTTCGTGTTGATTGAGGAACCATTACTGCTATCAGTTCAAGCACCGATCAGGTTATTGTTGAGAGTCAGTCACTCCTCTATCTTTCGTGTTTGTGTCACACGACTTTGTTCTTATTTGAGGATCTTTCTTGTGTAATCCTTTCGGTCTTTCGCTTTTGCGTTATTTTGCTTATCCCTAACTTTTGCCTGGACTGATTCTTGTGAATCTTTGATTGTGTAGTCCAGCGGGATGCCCTAATTTTTGCCTAAGTCGCTTGTTTTCAAGTTTCGACTTAGTGGGCCTTTTCTTTTCTTTTTCTTTTTGCATTTTGAACAAGTCGCGTGACATTGTTTGTCTTGATTGCTTCACGAGGGTTGTGACTGCCTCATTTTGTGGTCGACGAAGGATAACCATTGTGGTTGTCAATCTTTGGACCTTTTGACTTGGATAACCATTGTGGTTTCGGGTCTTTGGACCTCTTGATTAGCATAGTAGAATGCAACGGATCTTCAAATACACTTCTTTATGAAAGTTTGAACGCTTGCTCTGACTAGCTGACGTCTACCCTGCCCCTGGGTTATATGTGAGGTTTTTTTTTTATTTGAAAATAAACTCCTACTACAAGGCTCAAAGGGGTTAGCAAGGGTTTATCTTCCTTATATCTCCAGTGTTTAGGATTTGAAACAATGCCTGCACATCGTTAACAAGGTCTTACTTGAGAGCACACAATTAGAGACTTTGCGTTTTTGTTTCGTCATTCTCCTTCATAGAATTCAAGCATGACAATTGGTATCACAATGTACACATGCAAAATTATAAGGGAATGCAAATGAATTTACTTCAAGAAAAACATGTGAGTTTTATTATTGCTAACATTCAAAAGCAAACAACTTTCATACATGTAGACAAACGTTTAGCATATAAAAGAAACTACAAATGGAAATGCAGTAAAGAAATTGAATATTGCCGTGGTTGAGGAGGCTTGGCTCCGTCTGGACCTGTCAGTCTTGGATACTTTCAACGATCAATAGCTCTTTTCACAGACTTGTAATCTTCAATTTGCAGTTGCATGCCCAACCATGGAAGTAATACTTCTTCTTCTAGCTATTCTGACTCTGACACGAGACGTCTGGAGGAAAGAGTGAAGCTGGGGAGTAAAGTTGCCCCAAAAGGTTGCTCGGAAAGACCTGACGATCTTCTGCCTACGTATCTCCATTGACTGATAACCAATGAAGAATCAGAGCGACGTAGTTCCCCTCAATAGGGATGAAAAACGAACAATGAAGAAAGGCAATCACATAAATGCCATCACTGAGAGTATTTGAATACTGCTGGCTTTATTTGCTTCATGAATACCCTAGCGTTCTGGGTGATCAACTCGAAGACTTCAGCTTAACGTGCACCATCTGGTAGAATGACCGCGACACCGGTTCCATTATGACTAGGCATCGGATTATGGAGTACATTTGGGAGAGGAGCGAAATTGATCGCCTTGGAGTCAACTAGGTCCTGTACCTTGTTCTGAAAGGCCCAACATTTCTCAATACTGTGCCCCTGGGCACCTGAATGGAATTCGCACCTGGCGTTAGCATCAAAATTCGGAGGTAGATTGTCAGGAGCGGGAGGTCTCATGGTACGAAGCTCGACCAGGTTCAACTTTAGCAGCTCCGGGAGTAATACAGCATATGGGCACGGGACGGGATCGAGTCTGCGGTTTCTCGCTCTTGTTCTTTCTTGAAACGGTCTCTGTACCTGTTGTTGCTGACCCTGTGGTCGTTGTTGTTGAAACTGTGGTTGTTGTTGTTGAACCTGTGGTCGTGGTTGTTGAACCTGTGGAGTAATAGTCACCGCAGCCGTTTGGTAGTAACCTTGAGAATAACTTCTGTCTCGGCCCCTATACACGGCATTCGTCTCGCCTTCTCTTCTTCTTTGGCCGTTGCCAAAAGGCTTTCTCACACCGGAAGAACTAGCACTGCTTGCATCCTGGATCTTTCCCATTTTCAAAAAATTCTCTATTCTTTCTCCAGCAATGACGATATCAGAAAAACCAATGGACGGGCAGGCGGCCAGACGATCCAAGTAAACACCTTGCAAGGTGCCCATAAACATGTCTGCCATTTCCCGATCCAGCAAGGGAGGTTGAACCTGTGCGGCCAGCTCACGCCACCTCTGGGCGTACTGCTTAAAACTCTCTTTAGGTCCTTGAGACAAGTTCTGCAACTGGGTACGATTCGGAGCCATATCAATATTGTATTGATACTGCTTGAGGAATGCCTCAGCTAGATCTTTCCAACTTCGAATAGAGACCCGACTCAGCTTCATGTACCAGCTCAACGAAGCTCCAGATAAACTGTCTTGGAAGAAATGCATCCAAAGTTTCTCGTCATCAGTATGAGCCGAGATTTTTCCGAAGTACGCATGAATGTGAGTCCTAGGACACGTGCTGCCGTTGTACTTGTCAAACGATGGTGCCTTGAACTTTGGAGGGATTCTGACTCCTGGTACTAACCCGAGACTGGTTACATCGATACCTAAGGAATTCTGACATTCCATGGCCTTGATCTTCTCTGATAGCTCTTCGTACCTGCGATTGTTGATCTCATTCATGTTACCCATATCAGCATCCAGTAGAGTGAACTGGTCTTCTTGATTGTCTTCTAAACCTGCGTTACGTGTTGTGGTCCTATTTGGATGAGGCTCTCCGTTACGGGCAGCGTTAGAATCCACATTCTCAGCCGGTGTTCCTGTATTAACATTCCCATGAGGCTGCTCAACCATCAACCGGAGACGCTCCTGGTTCTGGGCCATGCCAGTCATCATTTCCATGAACTGATCCATCCTCTGTCGGAGCTCATTGAGATCAGTCTGCATTCAATCAACCATCCTTACTCGGTTTCTTTTAGTCGGATATCGGTGAACGCGTTGACCAGCTATATTGCCTGTAATCAAATAAGTTAGAAACCCTGGGTAACCTGCAAAAATACAAGAATATGGTATGCAGAAAATGAATGCTATGGCATGTTGATTCATTTTTAGGGCATCTCATCCCCTGATTCCGGTTTTGTGAGTTTGATGAAGACAGAAGCTCTTTTTGCTTTAAATAACAAGCGGTGTTGATAATATAAGGTGCGTGTGTGTAACAGACATGCCAAACAATTCCAAGAATACGAAGGCCGACGTGTTTTTGCAAATGTGTCAGATGTGCCGGTGATCATAAAGCTAGAGCGCACATAATGATAGTAAAGAGACCTTTTATGATAAGAACTTTGTTGATATAGTCAAAACACCAAAAGTATGGGTTCAAACAGAAGTACAATGATAAAAAGATTCCATCAACAATCTTGATGGTAATCCTACAACATACAAGCAAACAGAAGGATGTCTTTATCAATGCGATCCTCCATCTAGATCTGGGTCAATGATCGGTCCTGCTTTTGGAACTTCTACCAACTCCTTTGTCTGCACCTGGTTGTCTTCAAACCTCTTCAGCTTCTTCTGATAGCAAATCATCATCCGCTTGTAGTAGGCAGCTTCTTCTCGGGCTTTAGCAAGTTCTTCATCTTTTCCTCTCAGCTTATCGGCCATCTCTTTGTCTTTCTCCTTTAGCTTACTCGCGATCTCTTCAGCTTGAACTTTGTCTTGTTCCTCTCTTTTGATCCTGTAAGCAGAATGTCTCTTTTTCATGTTCTCAAACATCAAGGTCTTCTAATCCAATTGCCTTCTAGTGTCAATGTGTTCCTTGGAAGAACTTCTAGTAGCAAATTCGAACCTCTCACACCGAGCCAACTCAATTTCACACTGTTTCCTTTCAATAGCATGCCTCTCAGCATCTTCTTGAGCTTTCCACTCAATCTCAAGTCAAGCATGATTAGCTTTAGCAAGCTCCTGACCCAACTGTGCATTCTCCATTAACAACCCGTCTCTTTCCGTCTTCATCTTGTTGAACTCTTCGATACTAACTGTGGAAGGTTGTTCCATGACCGTGGGATATAGAAGAGGCGCAGGCCCAAATGGTAACAGTAACACTTCAACCCGCTCTCTTAACCATTCTGCAAACGGTGGATACATTCGACAATTCCCTACTCCCAAAGTCTTCTTCCCTCTTGTCTTCCGACTATGCCAAGCATTAGAAGCTTTCTG
This sequence comes from Lathyrus aphaca, assembly GCA_963966055.1. NCBI lineage: Eukaryota > Viridiplantae > Streptophyta > Magnoliopsida > Fabales > Fabaceae > Lathyrus > Lathyrus aphaca. The sequence continues at coordinate 11,823,643 of OZ014523.1, forward strand.
AGCAATCTCGAATCCATCTGTTGATTGGAAGTACAAGGACTCTGTGATGTCCACAGCAGCTGGTGGTTCCTTTAAAGCATACCCAAACTGTCTAACCGTGAGAGAAGGGTTATAATTAATTCCCCCTTTCCTCCCGATCAATGGAACATTAGGGAATCCTCCGCAACTATGAAGAATGTCAATGCACCGCAAACCCTGATTAACCCAGACAATGTCCTTTGCTTGCAAACCCATCAATCGTTCCGACCATTCAAGAGTGTTCTTCGTCTTCTCAAAAGCTCCTGATTGTGGAAGAAAGCGTGTGAACCACTTGTAGAATACAGTCGCGCAACAATTCAACATTCCACCCCTTCGCTTCTCATTCTTATAATGCACAGAGTGGTAGAGATCACCTAGGAGAGTAGGAATAGGATTCTTTGCTATGAAAATGCGAATAGCATCAACATCCACGAAGTTCGGCATATTCGGGAACAAAGTGATTCCATAGATACACAAAGCTAGGATCGCATTGAAGGTACTCCAACTTTTTGCCTCAGCTGCTTTGGTAGCCTCATCTAACAAGAAACTCAAATGATATCCTCGGAAGCCTCCTTTGTTATCAATTCGGTCTTCCAATAATGACTTGCTCAAATAAAGAGCAGTTGCTACATCTTTGAAGTCAGGATCAATCTTGGTCCCAAAGAAAGGTGCACAGTCCTTCACGGAAACTCTCAGGATGCTCGAATACTCCTCTAATGTAGGTGCCAGCACGAAATCCGAAAGTACGAAACATCTAAGCTGTGGATCATAAAACTGTAGCAATGTGTGCATCCCTCTGAAAGGATAGTCACTGATGGGCTCTATGAAATACAAAATCCACCCGTAATCCTGTTTGAAGACATTCAGAACTTCTGGAGGAGCTAAGGCCTTCACTTTGAGAATTTCTTTCACAACAGGCTGATAAACCTTGTAGGAGATAATACACTTGGTCTTCTTCTTGGGTTCCATGCTCATAGATCAATACCCACAACCGGAATCAAGGATGTAATATGCAGCCCTGCAAATGAATAAACATGCGTTAGGAATGCAAGTATGCGGATGATGTGATGCAATGCAATGGCATGTGATCACTGCTGCATATACTGGGCACTGTTGTACTGCCTTCTGATTTTGCCTGAATACCGACTATCAAGAACACCAGATCATAAGTAGAAGAAAACCCAAGTATCAAGAACAAGGTAGGTTGAAGGTTTAGTTTTCCTGCAAACCTGTAAATCCCTCCCAATCTCACGGGTATTGCTACTACGGGTCAACATCACGGACTCTCAAAGCCGAATAGCAATAATACGTTCACCATTTCCGAGAAATGGTTCATGACCAAATCAGGGAATCGGTTTGGCATTATGTACTACTCAGGGAGGCCTCAGCTGAATTCCGGAAAAACAAGCATCCCTCATAAGTTCCCGGCTTCAAGCACTGAAGTCGAGAAACAATAGTACATTCATCCCGAAGGGTACAATACTACCGTCATACGACCAGTTGCTTTAACCAGGTTCCTATGAGAGAACAAGGTCATCCTATGCGATTTCCTAGTGGGCCCTCGGGTGCGAATGGGTTTGCCACGAAATGTGGTCTGCCACTGTCACCACTGGAGAGGGGTGTTTCCACTAAGGTCCTCGATGATCGGTTCCCAGTGTTAGCAGCTCAGGTGGGAACATTCTATGGTCTACCTAGGCAGTATAGAACATATCCCAAGAGAGCCTGATCTGGGTGTGGGACTCGCGAAAACTACACGTGCTCAAGACCACGCAAGCCACACGACTGCCCACTCTAAATCCTATGTGTATACTCAAGCCGGGTATTTAGCTTATCTCACAATAATCCCATCCCGCCAAGGAAAACCAGAACAACCAGTACAGTATATGCCAGTATATGCGACAGTAAAGTAAAGTGCGGAAAGCTGTAAATAAAGCAGTAAAGGAAAGCGATAAACTGTAAACAAAACAGTAAAGCTAAACTAAAGCATAACAGCGAATGAAAAAGCACCCAAAGAAAATAGAAACAGACAAGCGCTAGGATTGACTCTCAAAGGGGAAATCAGAATTTCTAAAGATCCCCAGCAGAGTCGCCAGCTGTCGCTCCCGGGATTTTCATCCTAGTACAAACGCGAAAGTGGCGCGAAAAAGGTAGAGTCGCCAGCCAGACATTTTTATCCCAGAGGAATGGAAAAGGTAATGTTGCACAAACCTAAGGAAGAAGGAAAAGGACGAGGCCTTGCGAACCAAAGATCTGGATCCGGGAGTCGGTTACGAATTGAGAAGGTATTAGCACCCCAATCCGTCCGCCGTACTCGACGGGATCCACGCTTACAAGTCTGTTTTCAAAGGGTGAGAAATAATATGCTGTTTAACTGAAAGAATAGCTATCTGGAATGAAATGGAAATGAGAAAAGAAATGGAATTGGAAAATGGGAATAAAATGGGAAAATGTAGGGAAAAAGAAAGATTGTGCTCGAATGGGCCCTACCCCACTGCCTACGTACCTCATCGGGATAAATGAGGATCAGAGACGCCGTAGTTCGTCTAACTAAGGCTTACACTCGTTTGTGGTTTTTAGGATGACGTTGCCATAGCTCTAGCTCAGGTGTTACCGGCTCTGACTCGAGGGTGTTTACCGTGTCGCTGTTTGAACTGTCGAGACAAGTCATGTTCGTCCGAAAAGAGTATGAGATGAGAAAAGAAGACGTGACTTCTTGGTTTGTTGTTTTTTAGAAGAAATGTTTTGAATTTGTGTTTATTGAATGTACAACACTAAAGACTATGACACAGGAGCGAATACTTTCCAAGATCGCCCCCAATGGAACGTTTGTAAAGCATCCTAGAAGAGTGAAGGAGACCTCCACTAATCATTTCCCGTATAGCTTAAGGCTCGTGGCGCATTGTACACCTTTCCTTTATTAAGTGTTTTTGATTTTATTTCAAGATGAGAAGAGAAACTCAAATTATAAAAGGTAAACATTCTAAGGGAAACTAGACTTACCCTAAATTAGTTGAATTCATGGATAACCTATGGTTAGTGAAGTTTGCAATTAAAATCTATCTAAGAGATATAAGACTAAACATGCAAGTAAAAGAAGTTAGTAATGAGCAATATGGTCCTCCTAAGTCATGGTAGGTAAGAACGTATATGAAATGTAAACGGGGTGGAACAATGGTTCGGGTGGGTCGGTTGCGTGGTGCTAAGACGCACGACTTATGGTATGAAACATGCAAGGTTTGCCTTTGGTTGAATGGGATGGAACGAAGGTAATCGTGGAACCCTAAAATAATATGAACTTTATTTATTTATTTGGAAATATGCTCGACGTTGGATCAAATACTTTATTTGTTTTTTTTTTTGAAAATTTGGTTTTCTATCGATTCGTTTTATCTTTCCTATCCTACTTATGGAAACTGTAAAAGCATACAAATTCTAAGCTATTACATCACAAAGTACACAAAGTATAAAACACAATTAAGGCATAAAAAGTATCCAAGTCTGTAACACGGTGGGAGAACTGACTTTAGTTATGTTACGGATAGCAAGAGTCGCCACCGACTTTTATTTTATCCAAAAGGAAAGGGTATAAAAGAACAGGAAAGACCTTAAGAGATATTTTTGGGTCCGGGGGGTAGGTTATGTAAAGGGAAGGTGTTAGCACCCTTTACATCCATGGTTATCCATGGGCTCTTAGTTACGTAGCTCAATTTTGAATTGTTTTTGAAAGTGTAGTGTGTGAATAGAAAATTTTCATATGAGTTAATAATGATCCATGTACGGATGCGTAAAAACTTGTGTTTGAAAATTTGTTTGAAATTTGTTAAGTGTTTGAAAAGTTTGAATGAAGTGAGCAATCAACTAGGAGGTACCTACCCTAAAGTTTAAGTCTTTTCTGTTCTTTATCCTTTAAATGGTAAGACTATCCCTATTATTAAGGAATAGGTAGTCATTACCTTGGATGTTAGGGACATGTGAGGGACATTTGGTTATGAAGGCAACTGTGGGGTGTATTAAGCATATAGGAGGGACTATCATCATTATTCGAAGGGACTTGATCTTTAAAGGCAACCATTAGGGACTTGATGATTTTTTCTTTTAAGGGACTTGCTTTATACACCCCACTTGACCTTATGATTAGGCAACAATGAGGGATAACCTTAGAAAGTGAGATGGAGATTAGAAATCGACTTACGTGTGTGAGTGTTCAATATTATTTATCTTTAATTAAAATGATCTAAATTTATTTTTAAATAGAATACATATTTGCACTCCCTAAATTACTAACCATAGCATAAAAATTAAATATTTAAATATTTACAAAATTACACCATGAAGCAATTACATAATAATTATAATAAGCAAATTAAAATAAATAGCAAAAATAAATAATTAGCAAAAATAATTAATAAACAATAAATAAATAAAATAGGGGTTAGTGATAAATATAATTAAAAAAATAAGGTTAGTAAAAATAAAATAACTAAATTTAGTGAAATAATAATAATTTGAAAAATAAACAAGGTTAGAGAAATAATAATAAAAAATATAAGATAATAATAAACAAAAATAATAAATAATAATATGGTTAGCAACAATGATTAATAGAAATAAATAGAAAAAAATATTATAATGACATGATTAGAATAATAAACACAAAGTTTAATTTTAATATATAACATTTATTTAGAAATAAGAATAATTAAATAAAATTTTTTAAACATTAGATAATTATGAATTTTAATCATTACAAACTTAATTATTTCTAAACATTTATTAACATTTATTATAAAAAAAAATTTACATATTATATGAGGAAAATAAATTTTAAGTATCACATTCACAAAAATTAATCATGTTTACAAAATCTAATTTCTACCAATTATTATATTTACAAAAATTATACTAAAATAATATATATTATAATTATGTAAAGAATTAGAAAGTAAAAAATAATTTAGGAAATAAAATTAGGTTTTCTCAATAAGTACTTAGAAAATAAATTAGAGTTTTTGAAAATTAGGGTTTGTTTTAGAAAATATTTTTTTAGGGTTTAGTTTATATACAAAATTATTTTAACTAATATATATATATATATATATATATATATATATATATATATATATATATATATATATATATATATATATATATATATATATATATATATATATATATATATATATATATATATATATATATATATATATATATTATATTTACATAAAATAATAAAGAACATAATTTTGAATTAGAGAAAAAAAAATAGAAAGTTTAGAACTTTTAGAAAATATGGTGTTATTTTAAATTTTTGAATATGTATGATTTATTTTTTATTAATAACAAGAATATAATTAAACCAATTACATAAGAAATTAAAATAGAAAAAAAAAGTAAAACATACCTTGGCTGGGTTTGAACCCAGGATGTCCCATTTGCCAGCAACAACAACTTCCACCAGGCTACCACGCACACAAGCAAGAAAAGGGAGAATGAAATTGATTTTGTTCTCTATCTGGAAAAAATCAGGAAAAATACAAGAAACAAAAAGGCCTGGGGTGGTGTTGAACCCAAGACCTTCTGACTACAAGCATGCACACGTATCCGCCTGGCTGGGAGAGCCCTTCTGATAATATAATGGCAAGAAACCATAATATATTAAGTTAGCTTTTAACCTGAAAAAAAATAGACAAAATAATGTATGAGACCCGGACTCGAACTCAGGTCCCATTGATTACACGCATAAGCCTTCTACCACTGGGCCAGCACAACTGTGGTGATAAACAAACAGAGTCATAAAATAATATTTTAAATCAAAAATTTGAATATGGGCTCCGCGCCAAAACCAGTCGTCTCCTTCCTCAGGACCTTCAAATTTTCCTGCGATTTCTTATACAGACTTACCTGCGATTTTTGAATTGCAGCAAAACCTACAAAATTAGAACAATGACTAAACAACATGATTTCATAAAATTGATTGTTCCATTAAGTTTCTAACAAGTTTTCCAATCATCCCACGTTCTTAGAATCCATTTATATTGACTGGATCATAAAACCCTAATCATGGCCGTAAACCCTAAAAATGGTGGATCATGTTTCAGGCTATGGAACTTCACCAAATTATCCAGATTCCATCTATAGTCATCAACAAACAAGGTTATGTAAACAAAATTCAATAATATGCAGTGAATCATTAGAATCGAAAAAATATTTTCAAGCATGAACAAAGCCACGGGTTAGACATTAGGGCATGATCTGGATGCATATGAATGATGGTTTATGATCAGTGATGTCTAATGAAGCTTGCCATGTCCTTCTTTTACCTTCTAGTGCTCTGAATTTCAAAATCCGAATGTGACTTTTGCTTGAATTTTTTTGAAGTGAAACCTACCTTTGAAGCTGCTGGAAATCGTGCTGGGCAATGGCAATGAGTTTAGTATATATAGGTGAATGAATCTAGGTCAAAATATTGATTGGTTATGTGAAAGAATTGATTTAAAAAGATTGAGATTGATCATGCTTTGAAAGTTCAATATTCTTGCATCAATGCTTTCTATTTCAAGCCATTCCATATAATTCTTGTATCAACTTGTTCCATGCTGATTTTATGACCTTCTAGAATCAATAAATAAATTAAATCTCCATATTTAATATTTTATTTAAATTTAAAATGATTTTAAGTATAGAAAATCATAATAAATTAATTAAATAAAATAAAAAATATGAAAATAACATGGAAATTTCGTGCATGATGTTATTGTATGGGTTGGGTCATAATTTGGCCAGCCCATTTGGAAAGAATTGCTTTTAGACCTCCATTTTCACCATAAACCATCACAAAATTTCCCAACTTTGCAAAGGCACATCTCCCTCATTTTTAAAGGTATGAGGGTGTTCTTGGACATTTTGGAAATCTTGAAGAGTCCTCTAAACAACCCAATTGGTTTCAGGTCCATATCATTTACCAATCTCAAGTTATGCCCTTTTGAAGTTGTTGACTTTTTGTTGACTTTTGAAATGACCTATAATGTCTTAGCTCATATCTTCCAAATGAAGCATTTTTGGGCTTAACTTGAAAGATCAAAGTTGTAGAGAATTCAATTTCCTTCAAAATGAGCTTTGGATGGAGACTTGGTGATGAAGTATGTGAAAGTTATGGCTGGTCAAAGTTCAGTTGACTTTTACTAAGGAAACCCTAATTTAGAAACTCCTGATTCTTGATGATCTGGAATCTCCTTGATGAATCATGATCAAAACTTGATCAAATGATGAATTTTACTTCATATACTTGATGTTGGCAAAAAATCATGAAGTTTGACTTTGGTTTGACCACAGTTGACCTCAGTTTGACTTTTTAACTGCATTGACTGGTTTTGACTTATCTGATCATCTGACTGAGCAAACTTTTGAGAAAAGTCTTGAAACTTGTCATGGGGATTCTTATATACATATAAGATGTTATGAAGCTCACTTGAGATATTGGAAGTCCATTTATCCTGATTAAAGTCAAAACCCTAGTTTTGGATGCACTGCTTAGGAGGTGCATTGTCTGAGGGGATTGTCAACTCTTTTGACCAATTGTGAACTTTGTGAACCTTGTGAACCATCATAAAATGTTTTGTAAACCTCATGGGAGGTATTGTGAAGCTTGTGAACCTTGTGAACCTCATAAAGTGACTTTGTAGACCTCATGAACCTTAGGAAAGCTTTGTAATCATTGTGAATCTTGTGAACCTTGTGAACTTTCAAGAAGTAACTTGTAGACTTCATGAACCTCATGAAAGGTCTTGTAAATGTTGAGAAGCTTGTGAACCTTGTGAACCTTCTTAGTACACAAAGTCTTGTATTGTGAGGGCAAATTTTGGGGTGCAACAGCTGCCCCTGTTCAATTTTCTGAAACGTGAGGGGTTAGATTGGTATATTTGCCAGTCGTGATCTGGAAGGTTGAAGGGGATTGAACACAAAAGCCCAAAAATTTGCACTCACCAGTGCATGGCTAGTTGAATATGATTGAGTGGGCTTAAAAATGCCACTTGGAAGAATTGGGGATGGGCTTAGAGATGCCATCTAAAGTATCAGAATATGATGATGTCTTTATGTTGATACTGGATATCAGTACTAGGTCTTTGTATAGGCCGTCTCTGCATCATTTATGCAACATGATTTGAGTTGTTGGATGGACCAGTAGAAATAAATCTTGTGATGATTTTCTCTTCTGGGAATATTTTGGATTAGGGAATGGATCTTTGTACAGACCGTTTGCCTATTCTCCCAGGGCCAAAAGAACGTCAGGATTTGTTCTTAAGGATCAAAAGAACGTCAGGATTTGTTCTTATGAGTAAAATGTCTTGAACCAGTAGCCAAAAGAGCGTCAGGATTTGCTCTTATGGATCAAAAGAACGTCAGGATTAGTTCCTCTGAAAAATGTCTTGAACAAGGGGCCAAAAGAGCGTCAGGATTTGCTCTTAAGGGTCAAAAGAACGTCAGGATTAGTTCCTCTGAAAAATGTCTTGGACAATGGGTTAAAAGAGCGTTAGGATTTGCTCTTAATGATCAAAAGAACGTCAGGATTTGTTCTTCTGAAACACGTCTTGGAGGATGAAGCAGTCCAGAAGTAATGATATGCTTTCAGGAGGATGAAGCAATCCTGATGTAATAAGAGCTGTCAGGAGACTGGAGTAATCCTGAGGTAATAATATGATATGCTTTCAGGAGACTGGAGTAATCCTGATGTAATAATATGATATGCTTTCAGGAGACTGGAGTAATCCTGATGTAACAGCATGCTTTCAGGAGGATTGAGCAGTCCTGATGAGATTATAAGCTTTCAGGAGGATAGAGCAATCCTGATGATCATAAGTTTGTTTGTTGGATAATTACCCTGAAAACAAGGTGACATTCTGTATAATAATATTAGTTTATGCATTATGTATGCATGTATAACATGATGCACTTAAGTAATGTATTATGCACTCATGTGTATGTATGTTATGGTATGATGTAAATGGTGTATGTATGATATGATACTGCCGGAAGCGTCTGGGTGTCTTCATATAACAACTGCTGGTCAGGGAAAATAAATCCCGATTCGTTACTGGAGAATATATTATACATAATCTTCCGTTTGCTGGGGATAATAAGGTATAGATAACCTCCCGTATGCTGGGGCTAGTAGGGTATATATCACCTCCCGTATGCTGGGGATAGTAAGGTATACATAACCTTCGTCTTCGTTTGATAGTAGGGTAGATATAACTTCCCGTCTTCGTTCGTCGTACCCTTATTGGAAAGTAAATTCCCGTATATCCGTATGAGGATAAAAGAGATGGATATACATTCCAGGGGAGATGAGACCTTATGAAGATGGATTCGTCCTACTGAGGGTTTGTAACTGTCTTGTAAAGGTGAACCGGCGAAGCTTCGTTGAAATCCTTTCCTCATTCGTCCTTAGTAAATATTATTACTGCATTTTCATGCATTTCTGGTAAACATCAATCATATTAAGCATTCATGCATTTTTGGTAAACATTAATCATATTCAAAAGCATATATACATTCAAACACAATCAATGGACGTTTCGCTTATGTAAATAGGGTAAAAGTAAATCTGGATTCAAAAGATGGAATTTATTTATAAAAAGTGACCCATACACGGGTAAGTTTGTACAAGGAGACATAAACCCTAGTAAGAGGATTTTGTCATAAAGTTTTTACAAAACAAAGAGAGTCAGCTATGTGGGAAACAATCCTATTGAGTTTCAATTCTACTACTGCCATTATCTTCAAGTATCTCATCTTCTGCTGTTGAGACGAAAACGATTGGATTGAGCTTTATCTGTTCGAGCTTGAATAAGTAGTACAACTGGTTGCAGTTTCATGGGTGATCTAAACGAGACATAGTCATACGCTTTAATCCCTAACTTTTGCCTGGATTGCCCTTTCAGGTTTTCAATCCACCGGGATACCCTTTTTTGCCCAAGCCGCCTTTTCAGGTTTTCGACTTGCCGGGTGTACATCTTTTTATATATATCCCTAATTTTTGCCCAAACCCTTTTGGTTTGCCGGGATGCCCTTATTTTTGCCTAGGCCTGTCAACCTAGCGGGTCTCTTTTTATGCGTAGTATTTTTTAACTATGTCTGCGTTTACAGGCTGTGGGAAGTCTTCACCATCCATTGTAGTCAGTATCATGGCACCTCCTGAGAACACCGTCTTGACTACAAATGGTCCTTCATATGTTGGAGTCCACTTGCCCCTAGGATCACCCTGTGGTAATATGATACGCTTGATTACCAGGTCACCGGCCTGATATACCTTTGGCTTAACCTTCTTGTTAAAAGCTTTGATCATTCGTTTTTGGTACATCTGGCCATGACAAACTGCTGCTAACCTCTTCTCATCAATCAAATTTAACTGGTCCAGTCGAGTCTGAATCCACTCATCTTCATCCAAGCCTGCATCCTTCATAATTCTTAAGGAGGGAATCTGAACTTCAATGGGTAGAACTGCTTCCATACCATAGACTAAGGAGAATGGGGTTGCCCCTGTTGAGGTACGTATTGTAGTACGATAACCATGAAGAGCAAATGGTAACATCTCATGCCAATCCTTGTAAGTAACAGTCATCTTCTGTACAATCTTCTTAATGTTCTTATTAGCAGCTTCAACTGCCCCATTCATCTTTGGACGATATGGAGAAGAATTATGATGCTTAATCTTGAACTGTGTGCAGAGATCAGTAATCATAGTGTTGTTCAAATTAGAGCCATTGTCAGTGATAATCCTTTCGGGGATGCCATATCTACATATGAGATTATTCTTAATAAATCGAGCCACAACATTCTTGGTAACAGATGCAAATGAAGCTGCCTCTACCCATTTCGTAAAGTAATCAATAGCAACCAGGATGAAACGATGCCCATTAGAAGCAGTAGGCTTGATCTCACCAATCATATCAATGCCCCACATGGCAAAGTGCCAAGGGGCAGTTAACACATTCAATGGTGATGGAGGTACATGGACTTTATCAGCATAGATTTGACATTTGTGACATGTTCTGGAGTGTTCATAGCAATCAGCTTCCATGGTAGACCAATAGTAACCCGCTCTCAATATTTTCTTTGCCATAGTATGACCACTAGAATGAGTTCCAAAGATCCCATCATGCATGTCTTCCATAATCTCAGTTGCTTCCTTCTTATCCACACAATGAAGCATAGTTGAATCATAATTGCGCTTGTACAGAATCCCATTACTCAAGAAGAACTTAGCAGCAAACCTTCTCAGAAACTTCCTATCTTTGACAGATGCCCCTTCAGGGAATTCCTGAGCTTCAAGATATCTTTTCACTTCATAGAACCAAGGCTTCTCCTCTGCCCCTTCAGTGTCAATCTCATTGCAGTATGCAAGCTTCTCAAATATATCAATGGTAATCTTGGGAGCTTCATCATCCCAACTGATCTCAAACATAGATGCCATGGTGGCCAATGCATCTGCCAACTGATTCTCTCTTCGTGGAATATGTCCAAAGGTAATCTCTTTGAAATGTGGGATCAAAGACAACACATGCTCTCTGTAAGGAATGAGGTTATCATGCTTGGTATCCCAATCTCCTTTAATCTGACTTACTACCAGGGCTGAATCTCCATACACATCAAGGAACTGAATCTTCATATCAATAGCAGCTTTAATACCCAGGATACATGCCTCATACTCAGCCATGTTATTGGTACAATGGAAACAAAGTCTGGCAGTAATCGGGGTATGACAACCTTCGGGGGAACTAATCACAACACCAACACCATTACCAAGTGCATTAGAGGCACCATCAAAAACCATAGTCCATCGGGATCCTTGTTCAGGTCCGTCATATTGTCCAGGTTCTTTGGTAATAATCATAATGTCTTCATCAGGAAACTCAAAACTCATTGACTGATAATCATCCACTGCTTGATGAGCCAAATGATCAGCAACAACACTTCCTTTAATGGCCTTCTGAGTAGTATATTGTATGTCATATTCCGTCAAGATCATTTGCCATCTTGCAATTCTTCCGGAGAGAGCAGGTTTCTCAAATATGTACTTGATTGGATCCATCTTTGAAATCAATAAGGTAGTATGGGTCAACATATACTGTCTTAGTCGGCGAGCAGCCCATGCCAAAGTGCAGCAAGTTTTCTCGAGCAGTGAGTATCTTGTTTCACAGTCGGTAAACTTTTTGCTAAGGTAGTATATTGCCTGCTCTTTTCGACCAGACTCGTCATGTTGCCCCAACACACACCCCATTGAGTTGTCTAACACTGTTAAGTACATAATCAAGGGTCTTCCATCAACTGGTGGCATCAAAATTGGTGGTTCTAGCAGGTATTTCTTGATTTCATCAAAGGCAGTCTGGCACTCATCATTCCATTCCATCACCTGATCTTTCTTCAACAACTTGAAAATTGGCTCACAGATGGTAGTTAATTGGGAAATAAACCTTGCGATGTAATTCAATCGTCCCAAGAAACCTCTAACCTCCTTCTCAGTACGGGGAGCTGGCATTTCTCGTATAGCTTTTACTTTTGCAGGATCCACTTCAATACCTTTTCCACTGACAATGAAACCCAGGAGCTTTCCAGATCTAACACCAAAAGTACACTTGTTCGGATTCAATCTCAACTTGTATTTCTTCAACCTCTCAAACAATTTATGTAAATGATCAAGATGTTGCTCTTCATTCTGAGATCTGGCTATCATATCATCCACATATACCTCTATCTCATGATGAATCATATCATGAAACAAAGCCACCATAACACGCTGATATGTTGCCCCTGCATTCTTCAAACCAAATGGCATTACCTTATAGCAAAAGGTGCCCCACTGTGTCACAAATGTTGTCTTCTCCATATCTTCAGGTGCCATCTTGATTTGATTGTAACCAGAGAAACCATCCATAAAAGAGAATACCTTGTGCTGAGCAGTGTTGTCTACCAGAATATCAATGTGAGGGAGTGGAAAGTCATCTTTGGGGCTAGCCTTGTTCAAATCTCTGTAGTCCACACACATACGCACCTTACCATCTTTCTTAGGAACTGGTACCACATTTGCAACCCACTGAGGATAAGAAGTCACTGCTAAGAACCCTGCATTGAACTGTTTCATTACCTCTGCCTTGATCTTTTCTGACATTTCAGGACGCATACGACGAACCTTCTGCTTCTTTGGACGACAATCTTCTTTCACTGGTAAACGGTGAACCACAATGTCTGTATCCAACCCTGGCATATCTTCATAAGACCAAGCAAAGATCTCCACATAGTCACGTAACATCTGAATCAACCTGCTCTTGACACTGTCCTCTAAATCAGCCCCTATCTTGACCTCTTTTCTGTTTTCTTCAGTTCCCAGATTCACAACTTCGACTGGCTCTTCATGTGGCTGTATAGCTTTCTCTTCTTGTTGTAACAACCTAGCAAGCTCTACAGGTATTTCACAATCGTCCTCATTTCCGTCTTCAGTTTGATAGATCGGATTCTCGAAATTATAATTGGCAATAGTAGAACTGTTATCAACAGGATCCAGAGTGGATGAGGATCTGCATTTTAGTGATGTGGGTGTGTGTAAGAACACATAGCTGATAAAGCAAAAATAAAAGAAAAGAAAGACAAGGAACACAATATTTACGAAAACGAAACGTCCACTGATTTTATTGAATGAAGTATGCAAATGAAATGACAGCCCGTAACAAGCACACCATTGTGCCCCGGGTAAGGCACATGGCTTGAAAGTTTTATTGTTCAAGAAATTACAAATTTAAAATATAACAACGCAGTAATAGTATTTACTCCTGACTAAAGGAGATAGGGATAACATCTTCAGCTTTCCAATTATTGAGTCCAGCACCCACAGTAGGAAAAATCCATGCATCCAAGTTGTAGTCTTCATCTTGATCTCCCACAGCATTAATCTGGTCTTTCACAACCCCTTGATTAGTGACACGGGCAGCACAAGCACGACGAACAACCTTCTGGGACTCTGCAGTGAAACCCAAACCAAACTTGTCAGACTTGTATGGAATATCAGGAAGCTGACCCCAAATAGTACAACCACCTTCATCCACCACAGCTCTAGCATCATTGAGGGAGGCCATTGCCATTGTTGGAGGCTTTCTGGTGACCACAGGAACCTTCTTCACAGCAGGAGGAGCTACATAATCATTAACAACCCAGGGAACCACTTCAAATGTCTGACACTGAGTCTCAATGTATTCACCTTCCATTTCCAGATACTTGAAGGTATTCACATGGCTGACAAAGTATTCTTCTTCTCCATAGACAGTAACAACCTTTCCATCCACCGGATATCTCAACTTTTGGTGCAATGTAGAGGTTACAGCACCTGCCCCATGGATCCAAGGACGACCAAGCAGACAAGAGTACGAAGGACGAATATCCATCACAAAAAAATGTAGCAGTAAACACCTGGGAACCAACTTGGATCGGAAGATCAATTTCTCCATGTACTACTCTTATAGAACCATCAAAAGCCTTCACCACAATACTACTGGGCTTCAGCACAGCGTCTTCAGGACTCAGCTTATTCAGGACTTCCTTAGGCAACACATTCAAAGAGGAGCCATTGTCTATCAGCACATGTGACAGGGTAGTGCCCCTGCATTCAATTGAAATATGCAAGGCCCTGTTATGATCCCTCTTGGCAGGGGTCAAATCAGCATCAGAGAATCCTAACCCATTGTCATAGGTCAGGTGGGCAACACAATTCTCAAACTGGTCAACAGAGATAGCATTAGGTACATGAGCAGTCTTCAGAAACTTGATCAAGGACTTTGCATGGGCCTCAGAACATAATAACAAAGACAACATAGAAATCTTCGAGGGAGTATACCCCAGCTGATCAACAATGTCATAATCACTCTTGCGAATGATTTTCAATACTTCCTCCATTTACTTAGAGAGATCATCAGCAGCTGGCACATCAGTAGATACAGGCTCAATAACAGGACCCTTGCCCCGAGCATCAGTGGTGGAGGTAGCAGCAGGAGTAACTGCATTCTTAGAGGCAACTGGAGAAGAGAAGACTCTTCCACTACGAGTGATCTTGCTAGATCCAGCAATATTATCAATGTCAACAGGCACATCAGCTACAGGCTCTTGCTTAACACCATGGATGTAAACATCAGACCCATAGTGCCAAGGTACAGCTTTGTCAGACGTATATGGGATAGGATCAGGAGTAGTAATGACCACAGGAGCAACTCTGGCTTCAGCAACAACTTTCACAGGACCTTCAGCAGTAATCTTGATTGGACCCTGATGAGTGATTTTAATAGGACCCTTTGAAGTGATTCTCACCGGTACTTTGTCAACCATGTCAACCTCCTCAATCTTCTTACCTTGCGTAATATGATCTACCATACTTTCCACAGAAGACGGTTTTCTTTCAAACACTATGGTGTAATTATCCATGAGACGCTGAATTCCATCTTTCAATCTGAAGCACTTCTCTGGATTATACTCACAATAAACACAATCTTCACGACAACCCGGAAAGAACCCAGCTTGTACCAACTTCTTTCTGATGACAGACAATGGTGTGGTCAATTCATCAACTGAATGGATATGCAGATCTTCCTCAATGGCATTGATAGTCTTCTCGTGATTTGGCATTGGAGCAGTAATCACATTTGGAGTACCCGGAGGGTCAAACTCAATTTCTCCAGCATCAATCATATCTTGAATTTTATTCTTCAAGATCCAGCAATTATTAGTATCATGTCCCTGACAATTTGAATGGTATGCACATCGTGCATTGGGATTGTACCTGGGAGAGGTAACATTAGGATTCTGAGGAGCCTCTTTCAAAGTAATAAGTTCAGCCTTCAACAAGTGTTGCAATGCCTGAGCCATTGACATGTTGATCTTCGTGAACTGCCTTCTAGCCCTCTGTTGGTTGCCTTGGGGCTGTTCTGTTGTTGCAGGAGTTGGATTTGAAATATGAACTGCACTAACAGACTGATGCCTTCTGTTACGATCAGGCTGACCATAAACAGCATTGGATTCCTTCTTCCCAGTGGGAGGCTTCTTTGCAGCACCTGATGAAGAAGTGCCCACATGGATCTTACCATTCTTTATACCATTCTCTACTCGCTCTCCTGTCATGATCAACTCAGTGAAGCCAGATGATGAGCTTCCAATGAGATGACTGTAGAACGGACCATTCAGCGTACACATGAACATATCAACCAGCTCCCTATCTGTCAAAGGAGGTTGAACTCTTCCAGCTAAATCTCTCCACTTCTGAGCATACTCTTTAAAACTCTCTTTGGCACCCATAGACATGCTCTGAAGCTGCATGCGAGTGGGGGCTAAGTCAGCATTGTATTGATACTGCTTATAGAAAGCTTCAGCAAGATCATTCCAGTCTCTGATGTTGACACTTTCCAACTGATAATACCACTCCAGCTGAGCTCCAGATAAGCTCTCTTGAAAGAAATGGATCCACAACTTTTTATCAGCAGTGTGGGGTTGAATTCTTCTGACATAGGACCTTAGATGCAACTTGGGACAAGAGACCCCATCATAAACAACAAATGTAGGAACCTTGAAACCAATGGGTATGACTACCCCAGATATCAAACTCAAATCCTCAAAATCCAGCCTAGATGACTTTTGCAACTCCATGGCATCCATCCTATCCACCAGCATCTTGAATTTGTCTTCATTAGGCTCATGGTAGTAATTAGCCTCAGAATCAGAGTCCCCCATTGTGTTGTGGAGACTACCTCCCTCTTGCTCAGATTCTTCAGATTCATAGTCTTCAGCTGGTTCTTTGGTCTTGGCAAGACCTTTGAACCTTCTTCCCATGTTGATCAAACCAGCAGACCTTCTAGCCTTCTTAGTCTTCTTGGCCAGCAGTGCCTTCAATTCATCTTGCCCCTTGGACAAGTTCAGGATCAGCTCTTGGAACTGTGCATTTTGTGCCTGGAGATCCTTAACTGATTGTTCAAGAGCCATTGCTGAAATAAACAGCGAGAAGATGAGAAACCTGTGCACAATTATAAACCTGTGATGCAATGAAATGATATGTGAATGCATATGCAATGTTTTCAAGGACCGCAGGATTTAAATTTGCTTAAACAAAGACGAAAGTAAACTTTTATTAGTAATAACTTTGTTTTGCCTTTTAGGCTTACAAAAAAATGAAATGAAATAAGTACAAAAGGTGGGGTTTTAAGTCTCCCATGGACGCTTCCTCTTTGTGTTGAGGTATGAGTTGAGGTTTCGTTCCTCGTGAAGTTGCTTTGTTAATTCCAGGATTCTTTCTTGGCTTGCTTTGTAATGAGCCTCGAAAGTATCCCTTTGCTCCTTCAGTTGGATCCATGATCTCTGCAAGTCTTCCATATCAGTAGGCATGTCTGGGTGAAGGATGGTATAAGTTGTGTCTCCTTCAGCAACAGGTTCCATGGTAACTGGTAGGATAGCAGGATATGGCATCATGAGAGTCTGAGCACGAGATCGCACCCATCTGAGATAAGCTTCCATAGGAATAGTGTACTTAGGCTCCAGTGTCTTGCTGTCAACTCTGTTTACTTTTCCCCAGGCTCGTATGAATCTCTGACGGTAACCTTGAAGATCGTTGTCATAATCAAACACAATGCCTTGAATCAACATGTCATGTGGACCATCGCTCCGGGCGTAACCAAACTGTCGTAAAGCTAGAGAGGGGTTGTAAGTGATGCCTCCTCTTATGCCTAGAAGTGGCACATTAGGAAACTCCCCACAACGGTCAATGATGGTGACATTCTCCATAGATCTGGAGCACCAATGGATATCTGAGTGAGAAAGTGACATGATCCTCTTGGACCATCTGAACCCTTGCTCATTCTTCATTACTGAGCGAGGAAGGTGAGAAATAAACCACCTAGAAAGTAAAGGTATGCAGCACATCAAAGTTCCTCTTGCCCTTGTAGTACGGGTGTGAAGAGAATGCAGGATGTCTCCAAGCAATGTAGGCACTGGATTGTGACTCAGGAAAATGTTGATGGCATGAACATCTATGAACTGATCTGGATTGGGGAACAATACTAAGCCATATATCAGCAAGGCTAAGATCTCCTCAAAAGCATCATAGCTCATGGCCTTCAAGAACATTTGAGCCTTATCCATTAGCACCTTGGCAAGAATACCCTTGACTCCACTTCTCGTTTCTAGAACAATGTCAGATTTCTTCAGATGTAGAGCTGCAGCAATAACCTCTGGTTTAAGCTCCTTCTCTAAGCCTGTGAATGGTCTTTGATCAAGAACAGGTATACCCAGAAGTTTGGAGAACTCCTCCATGGTAGGAACCAGCTGATAGTCAGGGAATGTAAAGCAGTGGTGTTTAGGGTCAAAGAACTGAAACAGGACACTCATCATGTCTTCATTGAACCCTGAAGTGACTAGATCCAATAGGTGACCATGTCTCTTGATGAACTGGGAGTGATCAGACACTTGAGAAACCAACTCTTTAAGCTTGGGAGGTATCCCCACAAAGTTGATCCTGATGGTGTTCCTACGAGTAGAAGCCATGACCTGCAACAAAGAACAAAGATAAATCCTTTGGTCCTTGAAATGGTTAGTGAAAATGCTATGCTTATGATGCATGATGATGTCATGATGTTATGTTCAATCACAAACATGTGGCACACACAAACAAGTCACACCATAGCCCTAGGTTTAAAGGCTTGCATGAGGTTTAAGGTAAGTACCCTCCCCTGAAGTTAGTTGGTTCATCCTGTCCTATAAAAGTAACCAGGTTCTAGGGGATCTCAAATATCATTGATCCTTCATAAGGGTGGTTGATCAGAAGGCAACTTACTTGCCAACCAAAACCCTCCAAGTTCAAGATCTCAATGAGCGTAGTATCGAGTGTCAACCAACTTCAGTCTGCACCAAAGCCGGTTACCTCACTACTTTCTAAAGGCCAAGATGGGATAACTAGGGTTCTAAAAGTTAGTTAGTGCATTGACAACATATGGCAGCCTCATATTATCCTCAACTTGACTTAAGGAACATAAGCACCAACCAAGAAGTCGCACTAACTATGGCCACCAGATCAACCGTATCGATATACGTCGTACAGTTTCCTTGGTCTATTGCCATTTACCTAAGGTACACTAGATCCGGGTTAGGACCTTTCACACATAAGAGCACCCCAACAAGATAATATAAAGCAAACAAGGCAAACAATTTAAAGTGATCTAATTCCTAAGGGTACCCCTCTTAAATTAATTCCCCAGCAGAGTCGCCAGTTCTGTAACACGGTGGGAGAACTGACTTTAGTTATGTTGCGGATAGCAAGAGTCGCCACCGACTTTTATTTTATCCAAAAGGAAAGGGTATAAAAGAACAGGAAAGACCTTAAGAGATATTTTTGGGTCCGGGGGGTAGGTTATGTAAAGGGAAGGTGTTAGCACCCTTTACATCCATGGTTATCCATGGGCTCTTAGTTACTTAGCTCACTTTTGAATTGTTTTTGAAAGTGTAGTGTGTGAATAGAAAATTTTCATATGAGTTAATAATGATCCATGTACGAATGCGTAAAAACTTGTGTTTGAAAATTTGTTTGAAATTTGTTAAGTGTTTGAAAAGTTTGAATGAAGTGAGCAAGCAACTAGGAGGTACCTACCCTAAAGTTTAAGTCTTTTCTGTTCTTTATCCTTTAAATGGTAAGACTATCCCTATTATTAAGGAATAGGTAGTCATTACCTTGGATGTTAGGGACATGTGAGGGACATTTGGTTATGAAGGCAACTGTGGGGTGTATTAAGCATATAGGAGGGACTATCATCATTATTCGAAGGGACTTGATCTTTAAAGGCAACCATTAGGGACTTGATGATTTTTTCTTTTAAGGGACTTGCTTTATACACCCCACTTGACCTTATGATTAGGCAACAATGAGGGATAACCTTAGAAAGTGAGATGGCGATTAGAAATCGACTTACGTGTGTGAGTGTTCAATATTATTTATCTTTAATTAAAATGATCTAAATTTATTTTTAAATAGAATACATATTTGCACTCCCTAAATTACTAACCATAGCATAAAAATTAAATATTTAAATATTTACAAAATTACACCATGAAGCAATTACATAATAATTATAATAAGCAAATTAAAATAAATAGCAAAAATAAATAATTAGCAAAAATAATAAATAAACAATAAATAAATAAAATAGGGGTTAGTGATAAATATAATTAAAAAAATAAGGTTAGTAAAAATAAAATAACTAAATTTAGTGAAATAATAATAATTAGAAAAATAAACAAGGTTAGAGAAATAATAATAAAAAATATAAGATAATAATAAACAAAAATAATAAATAATAATATGGTTAGCAACAATGATTAATAGAAATAAATAGAAAAAATATTATAATGACATGATTAGAATAATAAACACAAAGTTTAATTTTAATATATAACATTTATTTAGAAATAAGAATAATTAAATAAAATTTTTTAAACATTAGATAATTATGAATTTTAATCATTACAAACTTAATTATTTCTAAACATTTATTAACATTTATTATAAAAAAAATTTTACATATTATATGAGGAAAATAAATTTTAAGTATCACATTCACAAAAATTAATCATGTTTACAAAATCTAATTTCTACCAATTATTATATTTACAAAAATTATACTAAAATAATATATATTATAATTATGTAAAGAATTAGAAAGTAAAAAATAATTTAGGAAATAAAATTAGGTTTTCTCAATAAGTACTTAGAAAATAAATTAGAGTTTTTGAAAATTAGGGTTTGTTTTAGAAAATATTTTTTTAGGGTTTAGTTTATATACAAAATTATTTTAACTAATATATATATATATATATATATATATATATATATATATATATATATATATATATATATATATATATATATATATATATATATATATATATATATATATATATATTATATTTACATAAAATAATAAAGAACATAATTTTGAATTAGAGAAAAAAAAAATAGAAAGTTTAGAACTTTTAGAAAATATGGTGTTATTTTAAATTTTTGAATATGTATGATTTATTTTTTATTAATAACAAGAATATAATTAAACTAATTACATAAGAAATTAAAATAGAAAAAAAAAGTAAAACATACCTTGGCTGGGTTTGAACCCAGGATGTCCCATTTGCCAGCAACAACAACTTCCACCAGGCTACCACGCACACAAGCAAGAAAAGGGAGAATGAAATTGATTTTGTTCTCTATCTGGAAAAAATCAGGAAAAATACAAGAAACAAAAAGGCCTGGGGTGGTGTTGAACCCAGGACCTTCTGACTACAAGCATGCACACGTATCCGCCTGGCTGGGAGAGCCCTTCTGATAATATAATGGCAAGAAACCATAATATATTAAGTTAGCTTTTAACCTGAAAAAAAATAGACAAAATAATGTATGAGACCCGGACTCGAACTCAGGTCCCATTGATTACACGCATAAGCCTTCTACCACTGGGCCAGCACAACTGTGGTGATAAACAAACAGAGTCATAAAATAATATTTTAAATCAAAAATTTGAATATGGGCTCCGCGCCAAAACCAGTCGTCTCCTTCCTCAGGACCTTCGAATTTTCCTGCGATTTCTTATACAGACTTACCTGCGATTTTTGAATTGCAGCAAAACCTACAAAATTAGAACAATGACTAAACAGCATGATTTCATAAAATTGATTGTTCCATTAAGTTTCTAACTAGTTTTCCAATCATCCCACGTTCTTAGAATCCATTTATATTGACTGGATCATAAAACCCTAATCATGGCCGTAAACCCTAAAAATGGTGGATCATGTTTCAGGCTATGGAACTTCACCAAATTATCCAGATTCCATCTATAGTCATCAACAAACAAGGTTATGTAAACAAAATTCAATAATATGCAGTGAATCATTAGAATCGAAAAAATATTTTCAAGCATGAACAAAGCCACGGGTTAGACATTAGGGCATGATCTGGATGCATATGAATGATGGTTTATGATCAGTGATGTCTAATGAAGCTTGCCATGTCCTTCTTTTACCTCCTAGTGCTCTGAATTTCAAAATCCGAATGTGACTTTTGCTTGAATTTTTTTGAAGTGAAACCTACCTTTGAAGCTGCTGGAAATCGTGCTGGGCAATGGCAATGAGTTTAGTATATATAGGTGAATGAATCTAGGTCAAAATATTGATTGGTTATGTGAAAGAATTGATTTAAAAAGATTGAGATTGATCATGCTTTGAAAGTTCAATATTCTTGCATCAATGCTTTCTATTTCAAGCCATTCCATATAATTCTTGTATCAACTTGTTCCATGCTGATTTTATGACCTTCTAGAATCAATAAATAAATTAAATCTCCATATTTAATATTTTATTTAAATTTAAAATGATTTTAAGTATAGAAAATCATAATAAATTAATTAAATAAAATAAAAAATATGAAAATAACATGGAAATTTCGTGCATGATGTTATTGTATGGATTGGGTCATAATTTGGCCAGCCCATTTGGAAAGAATTGCTTTTAGACCTCCATTTTCACCATAAACCATCACAAAATTTCCCAACTTTGCAAAGGCACATCTCCCTCATTTTTAAAGGTATGAGGGTGTTCTTGGACATTTTGGAAAGCTTGAAGAGTCCTCTAAACAACCCCATTGGTTTCAGGTCCATATCATTTACAAATCTCAAGTTATGCCCTTTTGAAGTTGTTGACTTTTTGTTGACTTTTGAAATGACCTATAATGTCTTAGCTCATATCTTCCAAATGAAGCATTTTTGGGCTTAACTTTCAAGATCAAAGTTGTATAGAATTCAATTTCCTTCAAAATGAGCTTTGGATGGAGACTTGGTGATGAAGTATGTGAAAGTTATGGCTGGTCAAAGTTCAGTTGACTTTTACTAAGGAAACCCTAATTTAGAAACTCCTGATTCTTGATGATCTGGAATCTCCTTGATGAATCATGATCAACCATTGATCAAATGATGAATTTTACTTCATATACTTGATGTTGGCAAAAAATCATGAAGTTTGACTTTGGTTTGACCACAGTTGACCTCAGTTTGACTTTTTAACTGCATTGACTGGTTTTGACTTATCTGATCATCTGACTGAGCAAACTTTTTAGAAAAGTCTTGAAACTTGTCATGTGGATTCTTATATACATATAAGATTTTATGAAGCTCACTTGAGATATTGGAAGTCCATTTAGCCTGATTAAAGTCAAAACCCTAGTTTTGGATGCACTGCTTAGGAGGTGCATTGTCTGAGGGGATTGTCAACTCTTTTGACCAATTGTGAACTTTGTGAACCTTGTGAACCATCATAAAATGTTTTGTAAACCTCATGGGAGGTATTGTGAAGCTTGTGAACCTTGTGAACCTCATAAAGTGACTTTGTAGACCTCATGAACCTTAGGAAAGCTTTGTAATCATTGTGAATCTTGTGAACCTTGTGAACTTTCAAGAAGTAACTTGTAGACTTCATGAACCTCATGAAAGGTCTTGTAAATGTTGAGAAGCTTGTGAACCTTGTGAACCTTCTTAGTACACAAAGTCTTGTATTGTGAGGGCAAATTTTGGGGTGCAACAAAGTCCAATAAGCCAATCCTTGAAAACATACCTTGCACAAAGAAAAAACAAATAGTTAGTGAATGATATGAATTATGAATATGCATAATATGGAGGAATGAATTAAAATGAAAAAAACATTAAAAGTCATGAAAAAATGTGAAATTAAATTCCTAAGGTCTTAAACCTGATTATAGCACCATATTAAAAAATCTCTAAAAAATTCTCATTCTAACTAGGGTAAATGACCACTTAAACCTAACTAAAGTTTAATCACAAAATTACACAAATTATACTACCAAAACAATAGAAAAAATGTCCTAAAAATTCACCCAAAAAATGTTCTAAATACTTTAACTTGTCTTTTAATCATAGTAAAAAGAATGGGTCAAAAATGTTATGGGAAGTGGCCTAAATAAATCGTACAATTTTATGTGTCCATATGAGAATACAATAGAAAATCAATTAAATAAAAATCGAAATTTAATTAAAAAATACAAAAAATTCAGAAAGTAAAAATTGGGAAAAGTTCTAAAATGGCTTAATATTCTACCATAATTTTGGTGGATTTTTATTATTCTTTTCTATATTTTTTATGAATTATATTTGAAGCTATATGAAATAGAAATTTTAAGAAATAAGGAAAGGGGGTGAGTTTAGAGTTTTTTTTTTAGTTAAATAATAACATGGGCCTATCTGAGAGGGTGCAGAAAGAAATTCTTTAAGCCCATTCGCACTGAGTTTGGCTGGGGGTGAAAATAGAAATAATTTTAGTTAAAAAACGTAAATGGGCTGTATATGGGGGTGTGAATATCAGTTTATTAGGGCCCATTAGCATAGGAGCTTATCCATTAACCTATCTTTATAGAGATATAACAGCATTCTTAATTCCCATTAACTGACTTTTATTATTCTTAATTTATTAAGGTAAATCCTAATTACTCTATATTTTTCATAATTCTCATTAATTTAATTTGTTAAATCAACTTAAACCATAACATAATATAAAACTAAAACCGAAACTGGGAAAAACAAAACTTAATCAAACACAAAACCTAAATCACTTCCTTCTTCCCTCCTGAAACCCTAATGTCCACCGCCGGCCTCACCATCATCTTCTAGCCCTTAATACCGTCGCCGCCATAAATCCCCCCTAAACTATCTCTTCCTCCGTATCCCCAAACCCTAAACTCGCCAGGAAATCAACGGGAAAACCGTTTTCGTCCGAATCAGCTTAACTCTCCCCCCTTAACCAAACTCTTCTTATTTCTGTCTCCCCTTCGAACCAAATGGAATAGCCGTAACGGAAACTTAAACACCGACGAAAAACGCCGCTCGCTCAGCTCTATATATTTTGAATGATCAAAGCAAACCGTTTCGAACAAAACCTGAAGAAGGGGATGACATTGCCGCTGACGAACTCGCGAGGGCACAATCCTTCAAATCTCTCTGTGTGAGGTTTCACTGCGTCACGATGGCCCCGGATCCGTGTCCTTCTTCCGCTTCTGATTGTCGAATAATCCCTTTGATTCAAGCCTTGACGAGCTTTCTTGACGACAATGGAGGATGCCGATTCATCGCAAGTTTGTCGAAGGTGAAGAAACGGTAATCTTATATGTTTATTGTTGATTGTTCTAAGCCTTTTTGTGCGTGAAACGCATACTCCCTTATGCCTGATTCATTGATTCCTTTTTTGTTGATGTATGTTCCAACCAACAGGATTCTTGATCCATTTCTCAATTTGCAGGTTCTTTGATTCTTCAGTGTTTTGTTGAAGGTGATGCCGCAACGATGGCGGTTGGAGGCGATGGGTATTCTTGTGTGAAGCTCGTTGAGGGCCAATGCAAAGCTGATGGAAGTCTTGAACACTGATTGTTCTTATTCGGTTCCCTGAAGGATTGATGCAATGGTGATCAAAGAAGATGATAACAGGGCTTGCAATTGCGAATTTGGAAGGTTGAAGACGGAACAGATGCGGCTGTCCTATGGTTATTGATATGATGTGAGTTTTATCGTTGATTCGCGAGTCGCGCTGAAAACAATGGATTAGCACTCGCTACTCAGGTATATGCAATGTTCCCTTTCTGTTTATCAACTATGCTTCATCTTTCTTCTCATCCTTGGCTTCTGTTACTTCGGTTTTCCCTCTGTGGCAATTATTGATAGAAGAATTGTTGTTTGGAAGTTTGTTGAACTTTCCTTGATGCAGGTGGTGAAGGTCATTGAAGAGTGGAATATGGTGCGGACGGTGAAGATTTTGTGATTGCAAAAAGGATATAAGATGGCGGAATGGTGATGAATCCAATAGGGATTGAAGAAGAAGGTTTTGCAGTGATGGTGAGAGATTGACTAAAGTTGAAGATTATGGTGATGGAGTCAAGAAGAGGATGAAGTGAATGATGAATTGGGGTGGAAGGATTCTGGGAAATTGGGAGGAAAACCGGGAAGAGGAAAGCTTATAGTTTGAGCCGAAAAAACCGGTAATCAATGGATCCGTATCTATATACCAATCCCTATGAAGCTTCTGGAAGTTTCGGTTAAAAGCTTCTAGATTCGGCTGGAAGTTTCTGTTAGTTTTTTTTCTGTTAAGAGTTAGTTATGAATTAGTTAAAGGTCTTCTTTTTGCTTAGAGTTTGTGTATGAATTTACAACTAAACTTTTGTATGGATTCCCTCTTGTATCAGTATTTTTGCAGCTGAATTTTTGATGAACTTTCCTTCTTAATTTTCTGCGGTGTCCTGCTATATCAGTGCTATAACTAGTTTCTCTTCTTTATTATCTATCAGTAAAAAACTGAATTTTATTATCAATTTTGGCAATAATAATAATAATAAAAAATGAAAAATAAATGGGCTCAAATGAGATATGAGTTTAAGATGACATGAAGAGTAATTGGACTTAATTGGAATGGTTGGTCTTCATTAAGTATTTTCACTTTTCTGCCAACTTCTTGGTAGCACTTTTGAGAAGTAGGAAACTAAATGATTTTGACTTTAAAAAAAAGGATATTAAGAAAGAAAAATGATTTCTTTTTTTTTTTATAATAATGAATGGATAAATGGATGTTGAGATTTAAATAACAAAAATTGATTGGATATTTAGAAATTGGTTATTGGACTGACATTTGGGCTTTTGAAATTGAATTGAGAAAAGTTGAGGATAAGGATGGTTTTTAACCTACAAATCTGAACTAATTTGTAAATGGAAGCAAACCGACCCAAATTGAACAACCAATGTCCAAATTAACTTTCATTAGAAATCACAACTTCACATTTTGAAATCCAACCTCTGAGATCTTGCCTTAACAACCTATGATATTTGGTATAAAAACCGGATCGTCCTTGTATACACCAGGATCCTCTGTAACTCGCGCCTCAAGTGATGACGGAATTCCTGATTAGTCCCTAACAGTTGAGATGTTCCATGATGATGTGAGTCCAACCATTATTCAAATAGCCGAATAAATCACCTCTTAGTATGAGAATTCAAATCACAAGGAGGAGCTTTGATCCCTTGTCTCGAAAGCTCCATGCAAATGACGAATGCGAAGTTATGACCTAGCAAGAAACATAGATGAATATGAAACATAAATCCACCTAGATGATTATAAATTAGAGGGCAAATTTTGGGGTGTTACACCAGTATGGAGGTGGATCGGGCAGACTCTCTGTTTCTGGAAGGGATGGACCGTCCTGCTCGGCGACTTTCTCTGGCTCAGGATGCGAGCGCAGTCATGCGGGTCCTGACAATGGCCTGGCAGACGACCGAAGGGGCTCCTCTTTTGGAGCGGGAGAACAACAAGCTTAAGGAGCAGCTGGCTGCTTCTGAAGCTAAGCTGACAGCGGCCACCGAGGAGCTTAAAACTGTTACCAAAGAGTCGACCGAACGAGCTGCGGTCATCGCCAAACTGGAGGTTGACAAGAAGAGGGTGCTTGAGCAGAACAAGAAACTAAAGGATGCCTTCTGCCCCAAGGAGGAAGAGGATGAGGATACCAAGCATCTGGTGACGAGGGCTCAGTTTCTTGCTCGGATCGACCAAGATATGGAAGATCTGAATGCATCAACTGAGCTGAGTTTCCTGAATGCGGTGGACCAGGTGAAAGCTCTCCACCCTGACATGGCCTTGGATGTTGGTCGCATGAATTATCTTTACAAGGTGGTGGATGGCCGAATCGTGGTCCCCTCCGATTTGGTGGTGGCGGACTCTCAGCTGGGGTCGACTGCTCAGCTTGACCAACCAGAAGAGCAGCTGGGCCAGGAGGAAGCTCGTGCAGATGAAGGCCGCCCGGGAGGCGAGGACAATTAATTTATGGCCAGCGTGCCTTTGTAATTTAAAATGCATTCTATTTTGGGGGGCGTGGCCCCCTTTATTTGTAACTCCGAACAAGTCGGCCCTTTGGTGTCGCATTTCTTTTAAATGTCATGTGTTTGACCTTGGCGGTCGGTTGTATATTTTGTTTGCTCGTAATAATGCGTCCGTCGGAGGACATAGTTTACTTGTTATTTTTGCTAAGTGTT
Organism: Lathyrus aphaca; assembly: GCA_963966055.1. Lineage (NCBI taxonomy): Eukaryota > Viridiplantae > Streptophyta > Magnoliopsida > Fabales > Fabaceae > Lathyrus > Lathyrus aphaca. The sequence goes on from OZ014523.1 coordinate 11,851,794, forward strand.
TGACGTGCGTCTTTGCATTAATTAGAAGTAATTGAATAGATACGGGGAAGTGTGGATGATCTGTTGGTTAGGGGGACCAATCAGTATTTGAGAGTCTTACTCTTGATCGGTGCTCGAACCAAGATAATGGCCCGGGCTCCGTGGCGTGAACGTCCCATCGCGAGCTGGGGTTCTACCTGGTCGTGGTACTTAGGCGACGTCAGACTCGTTTGAGTATCCGTTCGTGCGACAAGCTTCTCTTTTGCTCGAAAGAGATCTTGCTTGATTTTGTTATATTTGGGCTGTCGTGCTCGTACCTAGGCACGCAGTTTTTTCGTTAGTCTCCCCTTCTCCTCACTTGGGAGTTGAGTAAGGTGACTGATTTAACTATAGTATTGTTTGATTTTCTCGGCGTGTCAAGGCCGAGCGAGTTCTTCCCCGTGTAGATTTTCTAAATAATAAGCACCGTTCTCGGTTTTTGCTCGAACGCGATACGGGCCTTCCCAGTTGGGCGTTAGTTTTCCCTCGCGGGGATCTTTGTGGTTTCTTCTAAGGACAAGGCTGCCTACCTCGAACGTTCGCCTTATGACCTTAGAATCATACCGAGCAGCTATCTTTTGTTTGAAAATAGTTTCTCGAAGAGCGGCCCCCGACCGAATTTCTTCGACCATGTCGAGCTCGTCTCTTATAGCTTCAGCATTGGTATCTTGTTCCATGGGGAATTCCGTGCGCCTCGATCGGACGTGCATTTCTATCGGGATTACCGCTTCGGTCCCATATGCTAATCGAAATGGGGATTCTCCGGTCGTTGAGTGGGGTGTGGTCCTATATGCCCACAGTACGCTATGTAACTCCTCGACCCAATATTTCTTATGCTCATCCAACCTTCGTTTCAAACCTCTTAGGATTACCCTGTTCGCTGCCTCTGCTTGCCCGTTAGTTTGAGGATGCTCTACTGAAGCGAAGTGTTGTTTCGTTCCCATTGATGCAACGAATTCTTTGAAGTGTTTATCCGTGAATTGAGTCCCGTTGTCGGTCACGATGGCGAGGGGTACCCCGAATCGGGCGAGGATGTTTCTTTTGAAGAATCGAAGTATATTGAGCGCAGTGATTTTGGCCAGGGATTCAGCTTCTATCCATTTGGTGAAATAGTCGACACCTACAATTAAGTATTTATTCTGACCAGACCCAACGACGAATGGTCCTAAAATATCCATTCCCCACCACGCGAACGGCCAGGGCGACGATAACGATTTTAGCTCGGATGGAGGCGCTGCGTGCACGTCTCCATGTCGTTGGCATTTGCCGCACCTCTTCACATGCTCCTTTGCATCGTGCTGGAGGGTGGGCCAGTAGTATCCTGCCTTTAGGATTTTTCGAGCCAATGAACGTCCGCCAGGATGCTGTGCATTTATTCCTTCGTGGACTTCCCTTAGTACGTGTGGAATGTTTTCCTCCTCTACACACCTGAGGAGGGGTGTAGAGAATCCTCGACGATACATGCGTCCACCTACTAAAGAGTATGAGCACGCCCTTTGTCGTATAGTACTGGCTTCTTTTGGGTCGGTTGGTAACTCTCCTTTGGTTAGATAGTTAAACACTGGGGTCATCCAGCAGCCCGTGTCGCCCACGACGTTAATATGTATGCGGGTCGATGAATGTTCGATACTTGGTCGGGAAAGCAATTTCTGTACGACGGATTTGTTGCTTCCTTTCCTTTTAGTGCTTGCTAATTTGGACAGGATATCTGCGCGAGTATTGTTTTCCCACGGAACGTGTTTGACTTCCACACTCTTGAACCGTTTTATTTCGCCTTTTACGAGGGCCAAATATTCGGCCATGTTATCATTTTTGGCCTGGAAATCCCCCCGGACTTAGCTTGCAACCAATTGGGAATCTGGTAGAAAGAAATCTTCCGGGCGATAAATGCTCAGGGCGACCTGCATGTTGGCATCTGCAGGGATGGGTACGGCTTCCTCGACTTTCTGGGTCTCTTGTGTATCCTGTCGAGGGTTGTCTCTGGACTTGGTGAACTGCTTCAGGTGCCCGTCTTTGATGAGGATTTCGATCGCGTCCTTGAGGTGGATGCAATCCTCTGTGTTGTGCCCATGACTCTTGTGGAATCTGCAGTATTTCGTTTTATCCGTGCCGGGCTTGCTAGGTTGTTGCCTCGGAAAGCGTACTCCTGCCTGTTTGAATTCCGAATTGGCGCACTCAGACAAAATTTTCTCCCTGGAGGCTAGGAGAGGCGTGTATTCGTGGAACCGACCAATAGGTCCTCGGTGCTCCCGCGGTTCACGGGAGCGATCATCCTTTCTTTTGTCTCCTCCCCGACGAGATGTCGAGGGTTCATCAACTCAGTGTGGTTTGGCGTCTTCACGGCGTCGAGCGTCTCTTACTGAACTGGCCACCTGCTTCTCTTCATATTGGATGTAAGCTTGGGCTTTTAGCAGGAACGCGTCGAGGGTGGCCGGGGTTTCAAAACCGACCGCCCGATGGAAATCGGTCGAGGGACGCAGCCCTCGTTCCAGCAAGTATTTTTTCATGTCGTCGGTCGTGGATACTTGGACCGCCTCTTTATTGAACCTTTCGATGTAAGTTCGTAAAGGCTCGTCTCTTCCCTGGATTATTGCTTCGAGCGAAGCCTCTGTCTTAGGGTGTCGTCTGGATGCGGTAAAGTGCCTGGAGAACGTGCGTCCAAGTTGTTTCCATGATGTGATGGATTCAGCCTCAAGGCTTTTGTACCATGTCATTGCCCCTTTCCTCAGCGTCGTGGGAAAGATTCGACATTTAATTGCCCCTCGTACGCCCCGATAGTCGAGCAAGGCATCAATGTTCTCGATGTGCTCGTCTGGGTCGGTGGTCCCATCGTACGAGCCTAACGGAGGGGGTTTCTCCAAACCTCTTGGGAGCTTGGCCGCCATAATTTCAGATGACAGGGGACCCCGAGCGTCCTCGTCGTCACTGGAAATAAGCGATGAGGATCTGTGATCATGCTTCTTTGTTCTTCGAGGGGAGGCGGATCTTGACCTGCTCCTTCTTGATTTTCTTTTAGGAGAGGGTCGTGGGGAAGACTGACGAAAACGTTTGTTGCCTGTTGATTCGTCGGTGTGCCCTCTCCTCTTCTTCTTTGTAGGAGACGGAGAATGCTCCCTTTGGAGTCTCTTGGGAGAATGAGGTCGACGAGAATTATCTTCAAGTCGGGCGATCTTTTCGCCATGAGTGAGGAGCAGCAAGTTCGTTTGATTTAGGATTTCGGCCAATGCGGCGAAATCTGACCCTGAAGGAGTTGAAGGAAAAAGAGTTTCCGGGCGACTTTCCAAAGGTTGGTCGCGTTCGGGTGAAGGTGATGTTGTCTTCCCTTATGGACGGTCTTGCACCATTTCGTCATGTAGAGGAGGTTGGACGTTGCTCTCACGTTGTGTGAGAATCATACCATCATTCGATCGATTTTCCTGGTTGTCCCGAGCAGCCATGGATCTTGTTAAAACTTTGGTTCTTTGAGGATCTTGAAAGAAGAACGGGGAAATCAGTTTCCCACAGACGGCGCCACCTGATCGTACCTGGAGATCAGGATCCGATGCGGCTGGTCTCGAGGGCGGATGGATATGGTCGTTGAGGAGAAAAGGGGTTGTACCTGCAAGGCACTCCGATGCTAAAGTAAGTAATCGAGCAAGAGTGAGCAAGTACAAGTATCAGGGTTAGAGAATTGAATACCTGACCCTCTCAAATGAGAGAGTTTATATAAGGGACCAGCTGGAAGATTATTGGTCCGTTCCGTGAGGCGCGGATCGAGGGATCCGTGAAGATAGGTAACGGTCAATACTAGCCGTTAGAGAACCTCATCGTGACCGGATTATTTGTGGTCGACTGAGGACCACTTTTCATGATTGCGCTCGGCGTCGAGCAGGACCATTGGATCAGTCTTTTGGCCCAATAGGAGGAATTGGGCCGGGTCAGAACAAACATGATTATCAAATTTCTATATCATAAACAATTATGATCATAATTTTTATCATTTTCAATATTTTATCATGCATTCAATCATGTAAATCATAAACACGTATCAAAATTAAATCTATAATAGTTAAATTAATTTAATTATCTTAAATAGACTTTTATCATTTACATGACATACAAAACATATATGCATACATTTGAAATTTACAAACATCAATCATTATAATTTAAGTAAGTTTGAATTTTAAGTCATAACACTCAAATGGATTTAATAAAATAAAGAAACCAATATTTTTATTTTAAGGATAAATCAAAAGACATTAGTCCAAAACATATTAAACTCATTATAAGTATATTTATTTATGTTACAACTCTTATTAAAAAAATAATTATGCAATACTTTATGATCAATATTTATGAAAATATTAACAACCAAATTTCATATTCAATTTCTTTGTAAATAAATACAAATCCATACTTATAAATGCACCACACAATAAATTATACAAATCAAATAAATTCACACTTTATTACATACAACACACTTAATTAAAAATTTCAAACATCGAACATACATTCTTAAAAGTGAGTAATTTCTAGAAGTTACTTCTATGCAACAAGACGATCATTTTGTGCACTTGAGTTCTTCTCTTGGTTCATCTTTTTCAAGAACCTACATTCACTTTTAAAATGTATCGGTTTGCCACAATGGAAGCAACTTCGTTTCTTTCATTTCCTTTGTCCTTTTCCATTGTTGTCATGAACATCTTCACCATCTATTTCCATATTATCTTTAGACCTTTTAGATTTTCCATCTTTCACAACATGTATTTTCTCATGAGTAAATTGGTCCTTAGTATCTTCTTATTTACGATACTCTTCTTCTAATCGAAGATGATTACCCAATTGCTCAAGAGATATATCCTCCTTTTTATGTTTCAGGGTCCTTTTTATATCCTTCCATGAAGGTGGGAGTTTGTCTATTATGGAAGACACAATAATGGTTTCGTCCATGCACATTTTGTGTTGTTTGTAATTATTAAGAATATGTTCAATTTCATGTAATTGTTCAATAACAAGTTTATTATCTACCATTTTATAATTATTGAAATGGGAAGCAAGAAATTTCTTACTTGTAGCATTTTCTTGCATATATCTCGACTCTAGTTTATCCCATAGATCTTTTGCGGATTCACTACTTTGATAAATATCAAATAATGAATCTGACATACCTTTGAGAATATGGCCCATTCAAATATAATCATCATTGTCCCATTTTTTGTCTTTCCCTTGTTTCAACGATTGTTTCTTCTTCCCTTTCTACTGGTCTTGTCATATTCAAAACATATCCCACTTTCAAAGTTGTAAGCAAAAATTTCATCTTTTTCTGCCAACGGATAAAGTTTCCTCCATCAAACTTAACCAATTTCACAAAATTAGATGTCATTTCTTTGAGTGATGCTTCCATTGATTAAGTAAAGGATTGAACCTAAAGATTGCTGGATATATTGGTTGTTAGAATTATGTAGCAGCACTTGAACAAAGGTGTTGATGAAGATTGCACTTGAAAATTCAAAGCGTGTGAATTTCACACTAACCTTTAGGTTCAATTCGCCATACCAATTATTATATATTGGATGCAATAAGGATTACCGGCGAATTTCCTTCAGGATACTTTGAATACCTTAATGTGAATTCCACAAACACAATAAGTGTATCTTTTGATAATAGTTTACAGAAAATTGTTTCCTATACTTCACTCATGCATTAATGAAATAAAAAGTGATTTTAGAATAATTTAAATGGTGAAAAATGGATGTGAATATTTATATTTTCGCGTGTTCTTATTTATTTTCCAAGTGTCTCTATTTATAGAGAAATTGACATCAGTTGGTGAAAAGAAGCACCTTTTAATTTAAATTCTGCATCTGAATACTAAAACATCCTATCCTTTTGCGTTCAGATTATATCACAAGAGTTGTAATGATTCAATGGAAGGGGTGTCTTATGCAACCTATAGGTCGCGAGTTTGATCCATGCATTGCTTCATTTTGAATTTATTTTTGTTACCGTTGGTACATAATAAACATTAAAAAAGTTGCCAAGGTTGGATTCAAACTCTAGACATCAAGGTTATAGACTCACCTGTTTACCATCAAGCCATGCAACTCAATGTATTATTTTTTGCTTCTCAATATTATATATTAACACATAAATATAAACTTACATATTTTGAAAATCTCTTACACATTTTTTCGTTTTTCGATTTTCCATTGTTAGCAACCTCACATACATTTTCGGTTTTGGGTTTTTGGTCTTCATTTTTTCCTTCCTGTATGTTTTCAGTGTGTTTGAGGTTAGGATGTTTTCAGTGTGTTTTCGGTCCCTCACATATAATATTAGCCGTAAATCATCTTCACTTCAAGCATGTACTTCAATTTGTTGAAAGGTTTCATTTTTAGCAACCTCGTATTTTCGTTCTTAAATTTTATAGGTTGTTAGCAACCTCTCATTTCCATTGAAAACTGTTGATTTGTTATAGTTTTAAAACATGTTCTTTCCTATTCTGTTTTACTCATATGAAGCATTGAAAGTTACTCTTGTGTCTCTATTTTGTGTTTCCTTTATGTTTAGTTTGTATGTTATATTCAGTGTGTTTGAGGTTTGGATGGTTTGTTTATTTTTTTTGCTACTCATATTCAGTGTGTCTATATTTTGTTTTGTATGTTTCTTAAGTTTAATGTATTTTGCTTTGCTTCTCATATTCAATGTGTCTCTATTTTGTTTTGTATGTGTTGCATCCCAAATTTTGCCCTCGTTTTTTTTTGGTTTTTTGTCTTCCACATGCATTGCATTTAGGTCGTATTCACATCATACATATCATTGTTTCCAGGGCATGGGATCAACGACGTTTTGAAGGATTGGGTTTTCACGCTTTATTTGTGATTATTTAGAAAAATTGAGGGGTCCTGACTATACGTTTTTTTCTTATATGCTGCCATTTCCACACGTTTAAGTTTAAGTCCCCGATTTGAGTGATACTCAAGGTTTTCATGTCTGAAGTTTATTTACTGTACGTATAACATATCATCATCAATGAAGCGTGAATTAAGAGATTTCACTTCTTTGTTAGTTTTTTTAATTGTCATTAAGGAAATTTATTTGACAAGGTCGAAGTCACCAAAAACAAGAATGGATCGACTTCCTTGGACTTTAAGAGATCGCTATCATTTGGCTAGTATCAAGATTGTGGTCTGAGAGTTTAGGCTCACAAGGTATTAGGAGTTCAAATTTTGCTTAGACGAATGAAGGAGTTATGGCCCTATTGAAAGGAAAGTCATTAGTCACTTCTAAAAGATTGCTCAAAACAAGATTTTGTTAAGTATTACAAGATATAAATGTGACATGTGGTGGACCCCAAGTCATTTCTTTGTTTTGGTTTTGTTTCTTCAAATTTAATGGCAACATGTTATTTTTGTTTTGTTCAAGGATTTGATCCATTTAAAAGAAATGATTAGTAACGCCGAGGCATGTGTGAGCCTATCACAAGTGCTTTGTTTACATTGAGCCTTGTTTGAATGAAATGTCAATTTGTGTTTTAAGTCAAACTCGGAGAGAGAACTTTTCAAAGAATATATCGACATACAAGTCATTTCCTGTTACTTTGTTAATTGCCTTATACGAACTCCTTGGATTTTGGCATATGAAATGTCTCAACACTCATTTGTTGCTTACATAAATTAACTTGGAGTTTAGGTTACAAGAAATATGAAGAGATACAACAATAACAACAAAAAAAGTAGGAGAAGACGTCAAGCTACGGTGCGGTGTCAATGTTGCACCGGCAAAAAAACATTTGATACGTCCCTTGCGACTGCTGCCATACTGATCTTATGGATTCAATCATCCGTACGACTCTTAGCCAAGCCTCCCACTGCACCAACAGGACCTGAAATCTTGCCTCACGATCAGCTACATCAAATCCCAAGCAAAAGATACAATATGGCTTGACAAGAGAACATTATGTTAAATTCAAGCATTGGCAATCAAATATAATTTGTAACAAAAAAAAGTTGCTGATGTCTATGCTAACACTCGGCGGGCCCGAAAGTGTTAATATTGCGAGAATCTCAAAATAATGGGCATTGGCTATGTATGGATGGCCCTGTTTTTGTTTCTGCTGTTAAAGCATGAACATCCCTTGATGTTTGGAAATCTTAGTAAAAACCTGCAAGGGAAAATTCACCATTGTTAAAAATAAAGAAACGCGTGTTCGAATTAAGAGTTTCAGATCCTTCTTATATGTTACGAGGAAAGGTTATGATGAAAGTCCATACAAAAATTCATCTGAAAATTTGATTCTACGGAACTTTTCGAAATTTAAGTTTCGGTCAAAAATCGTAATGTATTATACACTAGTTTATACTAGTTTCGGTTAAAAAATCAATTAAATCGAGGAGTGTTCGAAATGCTACAAAACTTTTTAGAAATTTTTTATATTTTACGAGGGAGGGTTATGATGGAAGTCCATGCAAAAAATTATCTGAAAATTTGATTCTACAAATTTTTTCCAAATGCAAGTTTCGGTTAAAAAATCATAATATATCATACACAAGTTTATACTAGTTTTGCTCAAAAAATAAAATTAAATCGAGGACTGTACGAAACGATACAAAACTTTTTGAGATCCTTCCTATATGTACGAAACGATACAAAACTTTTTCAGATCCTTCCTATATGTTACGAGGAAAGGTTATGATGAAAGTCCATACAAAACTTCATCTGAAAATTTGATTCTACGAAACTTTTCGAAATGTAAGTTTAGGTCAAAAATCGTAATGTATTATACACTAGTTTATACTAGTTTCGGTTAAAAAATAAATTAAATCGAGGAGTGTTTGAAATGCTACAAAACATTTCAGAAATATTTTATATTTTACAAGGGAGGGTTATGATGGAAGTCCATGCAAAAAATTATCTGAAAATTTGATTCTACAAATTTTTTCCAAATGCAAGTTTCAGTCAAAAAATCATAATATATCATACACAACTTTATACTAGTTTTGCTCAAAAAATAAAATTAAATCAAGGAGTGTACAAAATGATACAATTTTTTTTCTTCAGATCCTTCCTATATGTTACGAGGAAAGGTTATGATGAAAGTCCATGCAAAAATTCATCTGAAAATTTGATTTTACGAAACTTTTCAAAATGTAAGTTTCGGTCAAAAATCGTAATGTATTATACACTAGTTCATACTAGTTTCGGTTAAAAAATCAATTAAATCGAGGAGTGTTCGAAATGCTACAAAACTTTTTAGAAATTTTTTATATTTTACGAGGGAGGGTTATGATGGAAGTCCATGCAAAAAATTATCTGAAAATTTGATTCTACAAATTTTTTCCAAATGCAAGTTTCGGTCAAAAAATCATAATATATCATACACAAGTTTATACTAGTTTTGCTCAAAAAATAAAATTAAATCGAGGACTGTACGAAACGATACAAAACTTTTTCAGATCCTTCCTATATGTTACGAGGAAAGGTTATGATGAAAGTCCATAAAAAACTTCATCTGAAAATTTGATTCTACGAAACTTTTCGAAATGTAAGTTTCGGTCAAAAATCGTAATGTATTATACACTAGTTTATACTAGTTTCGGTTAAAAAATCAATTAAATCGAGGAGTGTTCGAAATGCTACAAAACATTTCAGAAATATTTTATATTTTACGAGGGAGGGTTATGATGGAAGTCCATGCAAAAAATTATCTGAAAATTTGATTCTACAAATTTTTTCCAAATGCAAGTTTCAGTCAAAAAATCATAATATATCATACACAAGTTTATACTAGTTTTGCTCAAAAAATAAAATTAAATCAAGGACTGTACGAAATGATATAATTTTTTTTTCCAGATCCTTCCTATATGTTACGAGGAAAGGTTATGATGAAAGTCCATACAAAAATTCATCTGAAAATTTGATTCTACGAAACTTTTCGAAATGTAAGTTTCGGTCAAAAATTGTAATGTATTATACACTAGTTTATACTAGTTTCGGTTAAAAAATCAATTAAATCGAGGAGTGTTCGAAATGCTACAAAACATTTCAGAAATATTTTATATTTTATGAGGGAGGGTTATGATGGAAGTCCATGCAAAAAATTATCTGAAAATTTGATTCTACAAATTTTTTCCAAATGCAAGTTTCGGTCAAAAAATCATAATATATCATACACACGTTTATACTAGTTTTGCTCAAAAAATAAAATTAAGTCGAGGACTTTACGAAAATATACAAAACTTATTCAAATCCTTCCTATATGTTACGAGGAAAGATTATGATGAAACTCCATGCAAAAATTCATCTGAAAATTTGATTTTACATAACTTTTCGAAATGTAAGTTTCGGTCAAAAATCGTAATGTATTATACACTAGTTTATACTAGTTTCGGTTAAAAAATCAATTAAATCGAGGAGTGTTCGAAATGCAACAAAACTTTTTAGAAATTTTTTATATTTTACGAGGAAGGGTTATGATGGAAGTCCATACAAAAAATTTATCTGAATATTTGATTCTACAAATTTTTTCCAAATGCAAGTTTCGGTCAAAAAATCATAATATATCATACACAAGTTTATACTAGTTTTGCTCAAAAAATAAAATTAAATCGAGGACTGTACGAAACGATACAAAACTTTTTCAGATCCTTCCTATATGTTACGAGGAAAGGTTATGATGAAAGTCCATAAAAAACATCATCTGAAAATTTGATTCTACGAAACTTTTCGAAATGTAAGTTTCGGTCAAAAATCGTAATGTATTATACACTAGTTTATACTAGTTTCGGTTAAAAAATCAATTAAATCGAGGAGTGTTCGAAATGCTACAAAACTTTTTAGAAATTTTTTATATTTTACGAGGGAAGGTTATGATGGAAGTCCATGCAAAAAATTATCTGAAAATTTGATTCTACAAATTTTTTCCAAATGCAAGTTTCGGTTAAAAAATCATAATATATCATACACAAGTTTATACTAGTTTTGCTCAAAAAATAAAATTAAATCGAGGACTGTACGAAACGATACAAAAATTTTTGAGATCCTTCATATATGTACGAAACGATACAAAACTTTTTCAGATCCTTCCTATATGTTACGAGGAAAGGTTATGATGAAAGTCCATACAAAACTTCATCTGAAAATTTGATTCTACGAAACTTTTCGAAATGTAAGTTTCGGTCAAAAATCGTAATGTATTATACACTAGTTTATACTAGTTTCGGTTAAAAAATCAATTAAATCGAGGAGTATTTGAAATGCTACAAAACATTTCAGAAATATTTTATATTTTACAAGGGAGGGTTATGATGGAAGTCCATGCAAAAAATTATCTGAAAATTTGATTCTACAAATTTTTTCCAAATGCAAGTTTCAGTCAAAAAATCATAATATATCATACACAACTTTATACTAGTTTTGCTCAAAAAATAAAATTAAATCAAGGACTGTACAAAATGATACAATTTTTTTTCTTCAGATCCTTCCTATATGTTACGAGGAAAGGTTATGATGAAAGTCCATGCAAAAATTCATCTGAAAATTTGATTTTACGAAACTTTTCAAAATGTAAGTTTCGGTCAAAAATCGTAATGTATTATACACTAGTTTATACTAGTTTCGGTTAAAAAATCAATTAAATCGAGGAGTGTTCGAAATGCTACAAAACTTTTTAGAAATTTTTTATATTTTACGAGGGAGGGTTATGATGGAAGTCCATGCAAAAAATTATCTGAAAATTTGATTCTACAAATTTTTTCCAAATGCAAGTTTCGGTCAAAAAATCATAATATATCATACACAAGTTTATACTAGTTTTGCTCAAAAAATAAAATTAAATCGAGTACTGTACGAAACGATACAAAACTTTTTCAGATCCTTCCTATATGTTACGAGGAAAGGTTATGATGAAAGTCCATAAAAAACTTCATCTGAAAATTTGATTCTACGAAACTTTTCGAAATGTAAGTTTCGGTCAAAAATCGTAATGTATTATACACTAGTTTATACTAGTTTCGGTTAAAAAATCAATTAAATCGAGGAGTGTTCGAAATGATACAAAACATTTCAGAAATATTTTATATTTTACGAGGGAGGGTTATGATGGAAGTCCATGCAAAAAATTATCTGAAAATTTGATTCTACAAATTTTTTCCAAATGCAAGTTTTAGTCAAAAAATCATAATATATCATACACAAGTTTATACTAGTTTTGCTCAAAAAATAAAATTAAATCAAGGACTGTACGAAATGATATAATTTTTTTTTCCAGATCCTTCCTATATGTTACGAGGAAAGGTTATGATGAAAGTCCATACAAAAATTCATCTGAAAATTTGATTCTACGAAACTTTTCGAAATGTAAGTTTCGGTCAAAAATCGTAATGTATTATACACTAGTTTATACTAGTTTCGGTTAAAAAATCAATTAAATCGAGGAGTGTTCGAAATGCTACAAAACATTTCAGAAATATTTTATATTTTACGAGGGAGGGTTATGATGGAAGTCCATGCAAAAAATTATCTGAAAATTTGATTCTACAAATTTTTTCCAAATGCAAGTTTCAGTCAAAAAATCATAATATATCATACAGAAGTTTATACTAGTTTTGCTCAAAAAATAAAATTAAATCAAGGACTGTACGAAATGATATAATTTTTTTTCCAGATCCTTCCTATATGTTACGAGGAAAGGTTATGATGAAAGTCCATACAAAAATTCATCTGAAAATTTGATTCTACGAAACTTTTCGAAATGTAAGTTTCGGTCAAAAATCGTAATGTATTATACACTAGTTTATACTAGTTTCGGTTAAAAAATCAATTAAATCGAGGAGTGTTCGAAATGCTACAAAACATTTCAGAAATATTTTATATTTTACGAGGGAGGGTTATGATGGAAGTCCATGCAAAAAATTATCTGAAAATTTGATTCTACAAATTTTTTCCAAATGCAAGTTTCGGTCAATAAATCATAATATATCATACACACGTTTATACTAGTTTTGCTCAAAAAATAAAATTAAGTCGAGGACTTTACGAAAATATACAAAACTTATTCAAATCCTTCCTATATGTTACGAGGAAAGATTATGATGAAACTCCATGCAAAAATTCATCTGAAAATTTGATTTTACATAACTTTTCGAAATGTAAGTTTCGGTCAAAAATCGTAATGTATTATACACTAGTTTATACTAGTTTCGGTTAAAAAGTCAATTAAATCGAGGAGTGTTCGAAATGCTACAAAACTTTTTAGAATTTTTTTATATTTTACGAGGGAGGGTTATGATGGAAGTCCATGCAAAAAATTATCTGAAAATTTGATTCTACAAATTTTTTCCAAATGCAAGTTTCGGTCAAAAAATCATAATATATCATACACAAGTTTATACTAGTTTTGCTCAAAAAATAAAATTAAATCGAGGACTGTACGAAACGATACAAAACTTTTTCAGATCCTTCCTATATGTTACGAGGAAAGGTTATGATGAAAGTCCATAAAAAACTTCATCTGAAAATTTGATTCTACGAAACTTTTCGAAATGTAAGTTTCGGTCAAAAATCGTAATGTATTACACACTAGTTTATACTAGTTTCGGTTAAAAAATAAATTAAATCGAGGACTGTTCGAAATGCTACAAAACATTTCAGAAATATTTTATATTTTACGAGGGAGGGTTATAATGGAAGTCCATGCAAAAAATTATCTGAAAATTTGATTCTACAAATTTTTTCCAAATGCAAGTTTCATTCAAAAAATCATAATATATCATACACAAGTTTATACTAGTTTTGCTCAAAAAATAAAATTAAATCGAGGACTGTACGAAACGATACAAAACTTTTTGAGATCCTTCCTATATGTTACGAGGAAAGGTTATGATGAAAGTCCATACAAAAATTCATCTGAAAATTTGATTCCACGAAACTTTTCGAAATGTAAGTTTCGGTCAAAAATCGTAATGTATTATACACTAGTTTATACTAGTTTCGGTTAAAAAATCAATTAAATCGAGGAGTGTTCGAAATGCTACAAAACATTTGAGAAATATTTTATATTTTACGAGGGAGGGTTATGATGGAAGTCCATGCAAAAAATTATCTGAAAATTTGATTCTACAAATTTTTTCCAAATGCAAGTTTCGGTCAAAAAATCATAATATATCATACACACGTTTATACTAGTTTTGCTCAAAAAATAAAATTAAGTCGAGGACTTTACGAAAATATACAAAACTTATTCAAATCCTTCCTATATGTTACGAGGAAAGGTTATGATGAAAGTCCATGCAAAAATTCATCTGAAAATTTGATTCTACGAAACTTTTCGAAATGTAAGTTTCGGTCAAAAATCGTAATGTATTATACACTAGTTTATACTAGTTTCGGTTAAAAAATCAATTAAATCGAGGAGTGTTCGAAATGCTACAAAACATTTCAGAAATATTTTATATTTTACGAGGGAGGGTTATGATGGAAGTCCATGCAAAAAATTATCTGAAAATTTGATTCTACAAATTTTTTCCAAATGCAAGTTTCGGTCAAAAAATCATAATATATCATACACACGTTTATACTAGTTTTGCTCAAAAAATAAAATTAAATCGAGGACTGTACGAAACGATACAAAACTTTTTGAGATCCTTCCTATATGTTACGAGGAAAGATTATGATGAAACTCCATGCAAAAATTCATCTGAAAATTTAATTCTACGAAACTTTTCGAAATGTAAGTTTCGGTCAAAAATCGTAATGTATTATAAACTAGTTTATACTAGTTTCGGTTAAAAAATCAATTAAATCGAGGAGTGTTCGAAATGCTACAAAACTTTTTAGAAATTTTTTATATTTTACGAGGGAGGGTTATGATGGAAGTCCATGCAAAAAATTATCTGAAAATTTGATTCTACAAATTTTTTCCAAATGCAAGTTTCGGTCAAAAAATCATAATATATCATACACAAGTTTATACTAGTTTTGCTCAAAAAATAAAATTAAATCTAGGACTGTACGAAACGATACAAAACTTTTTCAGATCCTTCCTATATGTTACGAGGAAAGGTTATGATGAAAGTCCATAAAAAACTTCATCTGAAAATTTGATTCTACGAAACTTTTCGAAATGTAAGTTTCGGTCAAAAATCGTAATGTATTATACACTAGTTTATACTAGTTTCGGTTAAAAAATAAATTAAATCGAGGACTGTTCGAAATGCTACAAAACATTTCAGAAATATTTTATATTTTACGAGGGAGGGTTATGATGGAAGTCCATGCAAAAAATTATCTGAAAATTTGATTCTACAAATTTTTTCCAAATGCAAGTTTCATTCAAAAAATCATAATATATCATACACAAGTTTATACTAGTTTTGCTCAAAAAATAAAATTAAATCGAGGACTGTACGAAACGATACAAAACTTTTTGAGATCCTTCCTATATGTTACGAGGAAAGGTTATGATGAAAGTCCATACAAAAATTCATCTGAAAATTTGATTCCACGAAACTTTTCGAAATGTAAGTTTCGGTCAAAAATCGTAATGTATTATACACTAGTTTATACTAGTTTCGGTTAAAAAATCAATTAAATCGAGGAGTGTTCGAAATGCTACAAAACATTTCAGAAATATTTTATATTTTACGAGGGAGGGTTATGATGGAAGTCCATGCAAAAAATTATCTGAAAATTTGATTCTACAAATTTTTTCCAAATGCAAGTTTCGGTCAAAAAATCATAATATATCATACACACGTTTATACTAGTTTTGCTCAAAAAATAAAATTAAGTCGAGGACTTTACGAAAATATACAAAACTTATTCAAAACCTTCCTATATGTTACGAGGAAAGATTATGATGAAACTCCATGCAAAAATTCATCTGAAAATTTGATTTTACATAACTTTTCGAAATGTAAGTTTCAGTCAAAAATCGTAATGTATTATACACTAGTTTATACTAGTTTCGGTTAAAAAATCAATTAAATCGAGGAGTGTTCGAAATGCTACAAAACATTTCAGAAATATTTTATATTTTACGAGGGAGGGTTATTATGGAAGTCTAAGCAAAAAATTATCTGAAAATTTGATTCTACAAATTTTTTCCAAATGCAAGTTTCGGTCAAAAATTCATAATATATCATACACAAGTTTATACTAGTTTTGCTCAAAAAATAAAATTAAATCGAGGACTGTACGAAAAGATACAAAACTTTTTGAGATCCTTCCTATATGTTACGAGGAAAGGTTATGATGAAAGTCCATGCAAAAATTCATCTGAAAATTTAATTCTACGAAAACTTTCGAAATGTAAGTTTCGGTCAAAAATCGTAATGTATTATACACTAGTTTATACTAGTTTCGGTTAAAAAATCAATTAAATCGAGGAGTGTTCGAAATGCTACAAAACATTTCAGAAATATTTTATATTTTACAAGGGAGGGTTATGATGGAAGTCCATGCAAAAAATTATCTGAAAATTTGATTCTACAAATTTTTTCCAAATGCAAGTTTCGGTCAAAAAATCATAATATATCATACACAAGTTTATACTAGTTTTGCTCAAAAAATAAAATTAAATCGAGGACTGTACGAAACGATACAAAACTTTTTCAGATCCTTCCTATATGTTACGAGGAAAGGTTATGATGAATGTCCATAAAAAACTTCATCTGAAAATTTGATTCTACGAAACTTTTCGAAATGTAAGTTTCGGTCAAAAATCGTAATGTATTATACACTAGTTTATACAAGTTTCGGTTAAAAAATAAATTAAATCGAGGACTGTTCGAAATGCTACAAAACATTTCAGAAATATTTTATATTTTACGAGGGAGGGTTATGATGGAAGTCCATGCAAAAAATTATCTGAAAATTTGATTCTACAAATTTTTTCCAAATGCAAGTTTCGGTCAAAAAATCATAATATATAATACACAAGTTTATACTAGTTTTGCTCAAAAAATAAAATTAAATCGAGGACTGTACGAAATGAAACAAAACTTTTTCAGATCCTTCCTATATGTTACGAGGAAAGGTTATGATGAAAGTCCATACAAAAATTCATCTTAAAATTTGATTCTACGAAACTTTTCGAAATGTAAGTTTCGGTCAAAAATCGTAATGTATTATACACTAGTTTATACTAGTTTCGGTTAAAAAATCAGTTTAATCGAGGAGTGTTCGAAATGCTACAAAACTTTTCAGAAATTTTTTATATTTTACGAGGGAGGGTTATGATGGAAGTCCATGCAAAAAATTATCTGAAAATTTGATTCTACAAATTTTTTCCAAATGCAAGTTTCGGTTAAAAAATCATAATATATCATACACAAGTTTATACTAGTTTTGCTCAAAAAATTAAATTAAATCGAGGACTGTACGAAACGATACAAAACATTTTGAGATCCTTCCTATATGTACGAAACGATACAAAACTTTTTCAGATCCTTCCTATATGTTACGAGGAAAGGTTATGATGAAAGTCCATACAAAACTTCATCTGAATATTTGATTCTACGAAACTTTTCGAAATGTAAGTTTCGTTTAAAAATCGTAATGTATTATACACTAGTTTATACTAGTTTCGGTTAAAAAATCAATTAAATCGAGGAGTGTTCGAAATGCTACAAAACATTTCAGAAATATTTTATATTTTAGGAGGGAGGGTTATGATGGAAGTCCATGCAAAAAATTATCTGAAAATTTGATTCTACAAATTTTTTCCAAATGCAAGTTTCGGTCAAAAAATCATAATATATCATACACACGTTTATACTAGTTTTGCTCAAAAAATAAAATTAAGTCGAGGACTTTACGAAAATATACAAAACTTATTCAAATCCTTCCTATATGTTACGAGGAAAGATTATGATGAAACTCCATGCAAAAATTCATCTGAAAATTTGATTTTACATAACTTTTCGAAATGTAAGTTTCGGTTAAAAATCGTAATGTATTATACACTAGTTTATACTAGTTTCGGTTAAAAAATCAATTAAATCGAGGAGTGTTCGAAATGCTACAAAACATTTCAGAAATATTTTATATTTTACGAGGGAGGGTTATGATGGAAGTCCATGCAAAAAATTATCTGAAAATTTGATTCTACAAATTTTTTCCAAATGCAAGTTTCGGTCAAAAAATCATAATATATCATACACAAGTTTATACTAGTTTTGCTCAAAAAATAAAATTAAATCGAGGACTGTACGAAACGATACAAAACTTTTTGAGATCCTTCCTATATGTTACGAGGAAAGGTTATGATGAAAGTCCATGCAAAAATTCATCTGAAAATTTAATTCTACGAAACTTTTCGAAATGTAAGTTTCGGTCAAAAATCGTAATGTATTATACACTAGTTTATACTAGTTTCGGTTAAAAAATCAATTAAATCGAGGAGTGTTCGATATGCTACAAAACATTTCAGAAATATTTTATATTTTACGAGGGAGGGTTATGATGGAAGTCCATGCAAAAAATTATCTGAAAATTTGATTCTACAAATTTTTTCCAAATGCAAGTTTCGGTCAAAAAATCATAATATATCATACACAAGTTTATACTAGTTTTGCTCAAAAAATAAAATTAAATCGAGGACTGTACGAAATGAAACAAAACTTTTTCAGATCCTTCCTATATGTTACGAGGAAAGGTTATGATGAAAGTCCATACAAAAATTCATCTGAAAATATGATTCTACGAAACTTTTCGAAATGTAAGTTTCGGTCAAAAATCGTAATGTATTATACACTAGTTTATACTAGTTTCGGTTAAAAAATCAGTTTAATCGAGGAGTGTTCTAAATGCTACAAAACTTTTTAGAAATTTTTTATATTTTACGAGGGAGGGTTATGATTGAAGTCCATGCAAAAAATTATCTGAAAATTTGATTCTACAAATTTTTTCCAAATGCAAGTTTCGGTTAAAAAATCATAATATATCATACACAAGTTTATACAAGTTTTGCTCAAAAAATTAAATTAAATCGAGGACTGTACGAAACGATACAAAACATTTTGAGATCCTTCCTATATGTACGAAACGATACAAAACTTTTTCAGATCCTTCCTATATGTTACGAGGAAAGGTTATGATGAAAGTCCATACAAAACTTCATCTGAAAATTTGATTCTACGAAACTTTTCGAAATGTAAGTTTCGGTCAAAAATATTAATGTATTATACACTAGTTTATACTAGTTTCGGTTAAAAAATCAATTAAATCGAGGAGTGTTCGAAATGCTACAAAACTTTTTAGAAATATTTTATATTTTACGAGGGAGGGTTATGATGGAAGTCCATGCAAAAAATTATCTGAAAATTTGATTCTACAAATTTTTTCCAAATGCAAGTTTCAGTCAAAAAATCATAATATATCATACACAAGTTTATACTAGTTTTGCTCAAAAAATAAAATTAATTCAAGGACTGTACGAAATGATATAATTTTTTTTCCAGATCCTTCCTATATGTTACGAGGAAAGGTTATGATGAAAGTCCATACAAAAATTCATCTGAAAATTTGATTCTACGAAACTTTTCGAAATGTAAGTTTCGGTCAAAAATCGTAATGTATTATACACTAGTTTATACTAGTTTCGGTTAAAAAATCAATTAAATCGAGGAGTGTTCGAAATGCTACAAAACATTTCAGAAATATTTTATATTTTACGAGGGAGGGTTATGATGGAAGTCCATGCAAAAAATTATCTGAAAATTTGATTCTACAAATTTTTTCCAAATGCAAGTTTCGGTCAAAAAATCATAATATATCATACAGACGTTTATACTAGTTTTGCTCAAAAAATAAAATTAAGTCGAGGACTTTACGAAAATATACAAAACTTATTCAAATCCTTCCTATATGTTACGAGGAAAGATTATGATGAAAGTCCATGCAAAAATTCATCTGAAAATTTGATTTTACATAACTTTTCGAAATGTAAGTTTCGGTCAAAAATCGTAATGTATTATACACTAGTTTATACTAGTTTCGGTTAAAAAATCAATTAAATCGAGGAGTGTTCGAAATGCTACAAAACTTTTTAGAAATTTTTTATATTTTACGAGGGAGGGTTATGATGGAAGTCCATGCAAAAAATTATCTGAAAATTTATTCTACAAATTTTTTCCAAATGCAAGTTTCGGTCAAAAAATCATAATATATCATACACAAGTTTATACTAGTTTTGCACAAAAAATAAAATTAAATCGAGGACTGTACGAAACGATACAAAACTTTTTCAGATCCTTCCTATATGTTACGAGGAAAGGTTATGATGAAAGTACAAAAAAAACTTCAACTGAAAATTTGATTCTACGAAACTTTTCGAAATGTAAGTTTCGGTAAAAAATCGTAATGTATTATACACTGGTTTATACTAGTTTCGGTTAAAAAATAAATTAAATCGAGGACTGTTCGAAATGCTACAAAACATTTCAGAAATATTTTATATTTTACGAGGGTGGGTTATGATGGAAGTCCATGCAAAAAATTATCTGAAAATTTGATTCTACAAATTTTTTCCAAATGCAAGTTTCATTCAAAAAATCATAATATATCATACACAAGTTTATACTAGTTATGCTCAAAAAATAAAATTAAATCGAGGACTGTACGAAACGATACAAAACTTTTTGAGATCCTTCCTATATGTTACGAGGAAAGGTTATGATGAAAGTCCATACAAAAATTCATCTGAAAATTTGATTCTACGAAACTTTTCAAAATGTAAGTTTCGGTCAAAAATCGTAATGTATTATACACTAGTTTATACTAGTTTCGGTTAAAAAATCAATTAAATCGAGGAGTGTTCGAAATGCTACAAAACATTTCAGAAATATTTTATATTTTACGAGGGAGGGTTATGATGGAAGTCCATGCAAAAAATTATCTGAAAATTTGATTCTACAAATTTTTTCCAAATGCAAGTTTCGGTCAAAAAATCATAATATATCATACACACGTTTATACTAGTTTTGCTCAAAAAATAAAATTAAGTCGAGGACTTTACGAAAATATACAAAACTTATTCAAATCCTTCCTATATGTTACGAGGAAAGATTATGATGAAAGTCCATGCAAAAATTCAACTGAAAATTTGATTCTACATAACTTTTCGAAATATAAGTTTCGGTCAAAAAACGTAATGTATTATACACTAGTTTATACTAGTTTCGGTTAAAAAATAAATTAAATCGAGGACTGTTCGAAATGCTACAAAACATTTCAGAAATATTTTATATTTTACGAGGGAGGGTTATGATGGAAGTCCATGCAAAAAATTATCTGAAAATTTGATTCTACAAATTTTTTCCAAATGCAAGTTTCATTCAAAAAATCATAATATATCATACACAAGTTTATACTAGTTTTGCTCAAAAAATAAAATTAAATCGAGGACTGTACGAAACGATACAAAACTTTTTGAGATCCTTCCTATATGTTACGAGGAAAGGTTATGATGAAAGTCCATACAAAAATTCATCTGAAAATTTGATTCTACGAAACTTTTCGAAATGTAAGTTTCGGTCAAAAATCGTAATGTATTATACACTAGTTTATACTAGTTTCGGTTAAAAAATCAATTAAATCGAGGAGTGTTCGAAATGCTACAAAACATTTCAGAAATATTTTATATTTTACGAGGGAGGGTTATGATGGAAGTCCATGCAAAAAATTATCTGAAAATTTGATTCTACAAATTTTTTCCAAATGCAAGTTTCGGTCAAAAAATCATAATATATCATACACACGTTTATACTAGTTTTGCTCAAAAAATAAAATTAAGTCGAGGACTTTACGAAAATATACAAAACTTATTCAAATCCTTCCTATATGTTACGAGGAAAGATTATGATGAAACTCCATGCAAAAATTCATCTGAAAATTTGATTTTACATAACTTTTCGAAATGTAAGTTTCGGTCAAAAATCGTAATGTATTATACACTAGTTTATACTAGTTTCGGTTAAAAAATCAATTAAATCGAGGAGTGTTCGAAATGCTACAAAACATTTCAGAAATATTTTATATTTTACGAGGGAGGGTTATGATGGAAGTCCATGCAAAAAAATATCTGAAAATTTGATTCTACAAATTTTTTCCAAATGCAAGTTTCGGTCAAAAAATCATAATATATCATACACAAGTTTATACTAGTTTTGCTCAAAAAATAAAATTAAATCGAGGACTGTACGAAACGATACAAAACTTTTTGAGATCCTTCCTATATGTTACGAGGAAAGGTTATGATGAAAGTCCATGCAAAAAATCATCTGAAAATTTAATTCTACGAAACTTTTCGAAATGTAAGTTTCGGTCAAAAATCGTAATGTATTATACACTAGTTTATACTAGTTTCGGTTAAAAAATCAATTAAATCAAGGAGTGTTCGAAATGCTACAAAACATTTCAGAAATATTTTATATTTTACGAGGGAGGGTTATGATGGAAGTCCATGCAAAAAATTATCTAAAAATTTGATTCTAGAAATTTTTTCCAAATGCAAGTTTCGGTAAAAAAATCATAATATATCATACACAAGTTTATACTAGTTTTGCTCAAAAAATAAAATTAAATCGAGGACTGTACGAAATGAAACAAAACTTTTTCAGATCCTTCCTATATGTTACGAGGAAAGGTTATGATGAAAGTCCATACAAAAATTCATCTGAAAATTTGATTCTACGAAACTTTTCGAAATGTAAGTTTCGGTCAAAAATCGTAATGTATTATACACTAGTTTATACTAGTTTCGGTTAAAAAATCAATTAAATTGAGGAGTGTTCGAAATGCTACAAAACATTTCAGAAATATTTTATATTTTACGAGGGAGGGTTATGATGGAAGTCCATGCAAAAAATTATCTGAAAATTTGATTCTACAAATTTTTTCCAAATGCAAGTTTCGGTCAAAAAATCATAATATATCATACACACGTTTATACTAGTTTTGCTCAAAAAATAAAATTAAGTCGAGGACTTTACGAAAATATACAAAACTTATTCAAATCCTTCCTATATGTGACGAGGAAAGATTATGATGAAACTCCATGCAAAAATTCATCTGAAAATTTGATTTTACATAACTTTTCGAAATGTAAGTTTCGGTCAAAAATCGTAATGTATTATACACTAGTTTATACTAGTTTCGGTTAAAAAATCAATTAAATCAAGGAGTGTTCGAAATGCTACAAAACATTTCAGAAATATT
The DNA here is from genome assembly GCA_963966055.1 of Lathyrus aphaca. Classification (NCBI taxonomy): domain Eukaryota; kingdom Viridiplantae; phylum Streptophyta; class Magnoliopsida; order Fabales; family Fabaceae; genus Lathyrus; species Lathyrus aphaca. The sequence continues at coordinate 11,875,014 of OZ014523.1, forward strand.
TTATATTTTACGAGGGAGGGTTATGATGGAAGTCCATGCAAAAAATTATCTAAAAATTTGATTCTAGAAATTTTTTCCAAATGCAAGTTTCGGTAAAAAAATCATAATATATCATACACAAGTTTATACTAGTTTTGCTCAAAAAATAAAATTAAATCGAGGACTGTACGAAATGAAACAAAACTTTTTGAGATCCTTCCTATATGTTACGAGGAAAGGTTATGATGAAAGTCCATGCAAAAATTCATCTGAAAATTTAATTCTACGAAACTTTTCGAAATGTAAGTTTCGGTCAAAAATCGTAATGTATTATACACTAGTTTATACTAGATTCGGTTAAAAAATCAATTAAATCGAGGAGTGTTCGAAATGCTACAAAACATTTCAGAAATATTTTATATTTTACGAGGGAGGGTTATGATGGAAGTCCATGCAAAAAATTATCTGAAAATTTGATTCTACCAATTTTTTCCAAATGCAAGTTTCGGTCAAAAAATCATAATATATCATACACAAGTTTATACTAGTTTTGCTCAAAAAATAAAATTAAATCGAGGACTGTACGAAATGAAACAAAACTTTTTCAGATCCTTCCTATATGTTACGAGGAAAGGTTATGATGAAAGTCCATACAAAAATTCATCTGAAAATTTGATTCTACGAAACTTTTCGAAATGTATGTTTCGGTCAAAAATCGTAATGTATTATACACTAGTTTATACTAGTTTCGGTTAAAAAATCAGTTTAATCGAGGAGTGTTCGAAATGCTACAAAACTTTTCAGAAATTTTTTATATTTTACGAGGGAGGGTTATGATGGAAGTCCATGCAAAAAATTATCTGAAAATTTGATTCTACAAATTTTTTCCAAATGCAAGTTTCGGTTAAAAAATCATAATATATCATACACAAGTTTATACTAGTTTTGCTCAAAAAATTAAATTAAATCGAGGACTGTGCGAAACGATACAAAACATTTTGAGATCCTTCCTATATGTACGAAACGATACAAAACTTTTTCAGATCCTTCCTATATGTTACGAGGAAAGGTTATGATGAAAGTCCATACAAAACTTAATCTGAAAATTTGATTCTACGAAACTTTTCGAAATGTAAGTTTCGGTCAAAAATCGTAATGTATTATACACTAGTTTATACTAGTTTCGGTTAAAAAATCAATTAAATCGAGGAGTGTTCGAAATGCTACAAAACATTTCAGAAATATTTTATATTTTACAAGGGAGGGTTATGATGGAAGTCCATGCAAAAAATTATCTGAAAATTTGATTTTACAAATTTTTTCCAAATGCAAGTTTCAGTCAAAAAATCATAATATATCATACACAACTTTATACTAGTTTTGCTCAAAAAATAAAATTAAATCAAGGACTGTACGAAATGATACAATTTTTTTTCTTCAGATCCTTCCTATATGTTACGAGGAAAGGTTATGATGAAAGTCCATGCAAAAATTCATCTGAAAATTTGATTTTACGAAACTTTTCAAAATGTAAGTTTTGGTCAAAAATCGTAATGTATTATACACTAGTTTATACTAGTTTCGGTTAAAAAATCAATTAAATCGAGGATTGTTCGAAATGCTACAAAACTTTTTAGAAATTTTTTATATTTTACGAGGGAGGGTTATGATGGAAGTCCATGCAAAAAATTATCTGAAAATTTGATTCTACAAATTTTTTCCAAATGCAAGTTTCGGTCAAAAAATCATAATATATCATACACAAGTTTATACTAGTTTTGCTCAAAAAATAAAATTAAATCGAGGACTGTACGAAACGATACAAAACTTTTTCAGATCCTTCCTATATGTTACGAGGAAAGGTTATGATGAAAGTCCATAAAAAACTTCATCTGAAAATTTGATTCTACGAAACTTTTCGAAATGTAAGTTTCGGTCAAAAATCGTAATGTATTATACACTAGTTTATACTAGTTTCTGTTAAAAAATCAATTAAATCGAGGAGTGTTCGAAATGCTACAAAACATTTCAGAAATATTTTATATTTTACGAGGGAGGGTTATGATGGAAGTCCATGCAAAAAATTATCTGAAAATTTGATTCTACAAATTTTTTCCAAATGCAAGTTTCAGTCAAAAAATCATAATATATCATACACAAGTTTATACTAGTTTTGCTCAAAAAATAAAATTAAATCAAGGACTGTACGAAATGATATAATTTTTTTTCCAGATCCTTCCTATATGTTACGAGGAAAGGTTATGATGAAAGTCCATACAAAACTTCATCTGAAAATTTGATTCTACGAAACTTTTCGAAATGTAAGTTTCGGTCAAAAATCGTAATGTATTATACACTAGTTTATACTAGTTTCGGTTAAAAAATCAATTAAATCAAGGAGTGTTCGAAATGCTACAAAACATTTCAGAAATATTTTATATTTTACAAGGGAGGGTTATGATGGAAGTCCATGCAAAAAATTATCTGAAAATTTGATTCTACAAATTTTTTCCAAATGCAAGTTTCAGTCAAAAAATCATAATATATCATACACAACTTTATACTAGTTTTGCTCAAAAAATAAAATAAAATCAAGGACTGTACGAAATGATACAATTTTTTTCCTTCAGATCCTTCCTATATGTTACGAGGAAAGGTTATGATGAAAGTCCATGCAAAAATTCATCTGAAAATTTGATTCTACGAAACTTTTCGAAATGTAAGTTTCGGTCAAAAATCGTAATGTATTATACACTAGTTTATACTAGATTCGGTTAAAAAATCAATTAAATCGAGGAGTGTTCGAAATGCTACAAAACATTTCAGAAATATTTTATATTTTACGAGGGAGGGTTATGATGGAAGTCCATGCAAAAAATTATCTGAAAATTTGATTCTACCAATTTTTTCCAAATGCAAGTTTCGGTCAAAAAATCATAATATATCATACACAAGTTTATACTAGTTTTGCTCAAAAAATAAAATTAAATCGAGGACTGTACGAAATGAAACAAAACTTTTTTAGATCCTTCCTATATGTTACGAGGAAAGGTTATGATGAAAGTCCATACAAAAATTCATCTGAAAATTTGATTCTACGAAACTTTTCGAAATGTATGTTTCGGTCAAAAATCGTAATGTATTATACACTAGTTTATACTAGTTTCGGTTAAAAAATCAGTTTAATCGAGGAGTGTTCGAAATGCTACAAAACTTTTCAGAAATTTTTTATATTTTACGAGGGAGGGTTATGATGGAAGTCCATGCAAAAAATTATCTGAAAATTTGATTCTACAAATTTTTTCCAAATGCAAGTTTCGGTTAAAAAATCATAATATATCATACACAAGTTTATACTAGTTTTGCTCAAAAAATTAAATTAAATCGAGGACTGTGCGAAACGATACAAAACATTTTGAGATCCTTCCTATATGTACGAAACGATACAAAACTTTTTCAGATCCTTCCTATATGTTACGAGGAAAGGTTATGATGAAAGTCCATACAAAACTTCATCTGAAAATTTGATTCTACGAAACTTTTCGAAATGTAAGTTTCGGTCAAAAATCGTAATGTATTATACACTAGTTTATACTAGTTTCGGTTAAAAAATCAATTAAATCGAGGAGTGTTCGAAATGCTACAAAACATTTCAGAAATATTTTATATTTTACAAGGGAGGGTTATGATGGAAGTCCATGCAAAAAATTATCTGAAAATTTGATTTTACAAATTTTTTCCAAATGCAAGTTTCAGTCAAAAAATCATAATATATCATACACAACTTTATACTAGTTTTGCTCAAAAAATAAAATTAAATCAAGGACTGTACGAAATGATACAATTTTTTTTCTTCAGATCCTTCCTATATGTTACGAGGAAAGGTTATGATGAAAGTCCATGCAAAAATTCATCTGAAAATTTGATTTTACGAAACTTTTCAAAATGTAAGTTTTGGTCAAAAATCGTAATGTATTATACACTAGTTTATACTAGTTTCGGTTAAAAAATCAATTAAATCGAGGATTGTTCGAAATGCTACAAAACTTTTTAGAAATTTTTTATATTTTACGAGGGAGGGTTATGATGGAAGTCCATGCAAAAAATTATCTGAAAATTTGATTCTACAAATTTTTTCCAAATGCAAGTTTCGGTCAAAAAATCATAATATATCATACACAAGTTTATACTAGTTTTGCTCAAAAAATAAAATTAAATCGAGGACTGTACGAAACGATACAAAACTTTTTCAGATCCTTCCTATATGTTACGAGGAAAGGTTATGATGAAAGTCCATAAAAAACTTCATCTGAAAATTTGATTCTACGAAACTTTTCGAAATGTAAGTTTCGGTCAAAAATCGTAATGTATTATACACTAGTTTATACTAGTTTCTGTTAAAAAATCAATTAAATCGAGGAGTGTTCGAAATGCTACAAAACATTTCAGAAATATTTTATATTTTACGAGGGAGGGTTATGATGGAAGTCCATGCAAAAAATTATCTGAAAATTTGATTCTACAAATTTTTTCCAAATGCAAGTTTCAGTCAAAAAATCATAATATATCATACACAAGTTTATACTAGTTTTGCTCAAAAAATAAAATTAAATCAAGGACTGTACGAAATGATATAATTTTTTTTCCAGATCCTTCCTATATGTTACGAGGAAAGGTTATGATGAAAGTCCATACAAAACTTCATCTGAAAATTTGATTCTACGAAACTTTTCGAAATGTAAGTTTCGGTCAAAAATCGTAATGTATTATACACTAGTTTATACTAGTTTCGGTTAAAAAATCAATTAAATCGAGGAGTGTTCGAAATGCTACAAAACATTTCAGAAATATTTTATATTTTACAAGGGAGGGTTATGATGGAAGTCCATGCAAAAAATTATCTGAAAATTTGATTCTACAAATTTTTTCCAAATGCAAGTTTCGGTCAAAAAATCATAATATATCATACAAACGTTTATACTAGTTTTGCTAAAAAAATAAAATAAAGTCGAGGACTTTACGAAAATATACAAAACTTATTCAAATCCTTCCTATATGATACGAGGAAAGATTATGATGAAAGTCCATGCAAAAATTCATCTGAAAATTTGATTTTACGAAACTTTTCGAAATGTAAGTTTCGGTCAAAAATCGTAATGTATTATACACTAGTTTATACTAGTTTCGGTTAAAAAATCAATTAAATCGAGGAGTGTTCGAAATTCTACAAAACTTTTTAGAAATTTTTTATATTTTACGAGGGAGGGTTATGATGGAAGTCCATGCAACAAATTATCTGAAAATTTGATTCTTCAAATTTTTTCCAAATGCAAGTTTCGGTCAAAAAATCATAATATATCATACACAAGTTTATACTAGTTTTGCTCAAAAAATAAAATTAAATCAAGGACTGTACGAAATGATATAATTTTTTTTCCAGATCCTTCCTATATGTTACGAGGAAAGGTTATGATGAAAGTCCATACAAAACTTCATCTGAAAATTTGATTCTACGAAACTTTTCGAAATGTAAGTTTCGGTCAAAAATCGTAATGTATTATACACTAGTTTATACTAGTTTCGGTTAAAAAATCAATTAAATCGAGGAGTGTTCGAAATGCTACAAAACATTTCAGAAATATTTTATATTTTACAAGGGAGGGTTATGATGGAAGTCCATGCAAAAAATTATCTGAAAATTTGATTCTACAAATTTTTTCCAAATGCAAGTTTCAGTCAAAAAATCATAATATATCATACACAACTTTATACTAGTTTTGCTCAAAAAATAAAATTAAATCAAGGAATGTACGAAATGATACAATTTTTTTTCTTCAGATCCTTCCTATATGTTACGAGGAAAGGTTATGATGAAAGTCCATGCAAAAATTCATCTGAAAATTTGATTTTACGAAACTTTTCAAAATGTAAGTTTCGGTCAAAAATCGTAATGTCTTATACACTAGTTTATACTAGTTTCGGATAAAAAATCAATTAAATCGAGGATTGTTCGAAATGCTACAAAACTTTATAGAATTTTTTTATATTTTACGAGGGAGGGTTATGATGGAAGTCCATGCAAAAAATTATCTGAAAATTTGATTCTACAAATTTTTTCCAAATGCAAGTTTCGGTCAAAAAATCATAATATATCATACACAAGTTTATACTAGTTTTGCTCAAAAAATAAAATTAAATCGAGGACTGTACGAAACGATACAAAACTTTTTCAGATCCTTCCTATATGTTACGAGGAAAGGTTATGATGAAAGTCCATAAAAAACTTCATCTGAAAATTTGATTCTACGAAACTTTTCGAAATGTAAGTTTCGGTCAAAAATCGTAATGTATTATACACTAGTTTATACTAGTTTCTGTTAAAAAATCAATTAAATCGAGGAGTGTTCGAAATGCTACAAAACATTTCAGAAATATTTTATATTTTACGAGGGAGGGTTATGATGGAAGTCCATGCAAAAAATTATCTGAAAATTTGATTCTACAAATTTTTTCCAAATGCAAGTTTCAGTCAAAAAATCATAATATATCATACACAAGTTTATACTAGTTTTGCTCAAAAAATAAAATTAAATCAAGGACTGTACGAAATGATATAATTTTTTTTCCAGATCCTTCCTATATGTTACGAGGAAAGGTTATGATGAAAGTACATACAAAAATTCATCTGAAAATTTGATTCTACGAAACTTTTCGAAATGTAAGTTTCGGTCAAAAATAGTAATGTATTATACACTAGTTTATACTAGTTTCGGTTAAAAAATCAATTAAAACGAGGAGTGTTCGAAATGCTACAAAACATTTCAAAAATATTTTATATTTTACGAGGGAGGGTTATGATGGAAGTCCATGCAAAAAATTATCTGAAAATTTGATTCTACAAATTTTTTCCAAATGCAAGTTTCGGTCAAAAAATCATAACATATCATACAAACGTTTATACTAGTTTTGCTAAAAAAATAAAATAAAGTCGAGGACTTTACGAAAATATACAAAACTTATTCAAATCCTTCCTATATGTTACGAGGAAAGATTATGATGAAAGTCCATGCAAAAATTCATCTGAAAATTTGATTTTACGAAGCTTTTTGAAATGTAAGTTTCGGTCAAAAATCGTAATGTATTATACACTAGTTTATACTAGTTTCGGTTAAAAAATCAATTAAATCGAGGAGTGTTCGAAATTCTACAAAACTTTTTAGAAATTTTTTATATTTTACGAGGGAGGGTTATGATGGAAGTCCATGCAACAAATTATCTGAAAATTTGATTCTACAAATTTTTTCCAAATGCAAGTTTCGGTCAAAAAATCATAATATATCATACACAAGTTTATACTAGTTTTGCTCAAAAAATAAAATTAAATCGAGGACTGTACGAAACGATACAAAACTTTTTCAGATCCTTCCTATATGTTACGAGGAAAGGTTAGGATGAAAGTCCATAAAAAACTTCAACTGAAAATTTGATTCTACGAAACTTTTCGAAATGTAAGTTTCGGTCAAAAATCGTAATGTATTATACACTAGTTTATACTAGTTTCGGTTAAAAAATAAATTAAATCGAGGACTGTTCGAAATGCTACAAAACATTTCAGAAATATTTTATATTTTACGAGGGAGGGTTATGATGGAAGTCCATGCAAAAAATTATCTGAAAATTTGATTCTACAAATTTTTTCCAAATGCAAGTTTCATTCAAAAAATCATAATATATCATACACAAGTTTATACTAGTTTTGCTCAAAAAATAAAATTAAATCGAGGACTGTACGAAACGATACAAAACTTTTTGAGATCCTTCCTATATGTTACGAGGAAAGGTTATGATGAAAGTCCATACAAAAATTCATCTGAAAATTTGATTCTACGAAACTTTTCGAAATGTAAGTTTCGGTCAAAAATCGTAATGTATTATACACTAGTTTATACTAGTTTCGGTTAAAAAATCAATTAAATCGAGGAGTGTTCGAAATGCTACAAAACATTTCAGAAATATTTTATATTTCGAGGGAGGGTTATGATGGAAGTCCATGCAAAAAATTATCTGAAAATTTGATTCTACAAATTTTTTCCAAATGCAAGTTTCGGTCAAAAAATCATAATATATCATACACAAGTTTATACTAGTTTTGCTCAAAAAATAAAATTAAGTCGAGGACTTTACGAAACGATACAAAACTTTTTCAGATCCTTCCTATATGTTACGAGGAAAGGTTATGATGAAAGTCCATAAAAAACTTCAACTGAAAATTTGATTCTACGAAACTTTTCGAAATGTAAGTTTCGGTCAAAAATCGTAATGTATTATACACTAGTTTATACTAGTTTCGGTTAAAAAATAAATTAAATCGAGGACTGTTTGAAATGCTACAAAACATTTCAGAAATATTTTATATTTTACGAGGGAGGGTTATGATGGAAGTCCATGCAAAAAATTATCTGAAAATTTGATTCTACAAATTTTTTCCAAATGCAAGTTTCATTCAAAAAATCATAATATATCATACACAAGTTTATACTAGTTTTGCTCAAAAAATAAAATTAAATCGAGGACTGTACGAAACGATACAAAACTTTTTGAGATCCTTCCTATATGTTACGAGGAAAGGTTATGATGAAAGTCCATACAAAAATTCATCTGAAAATTTGATTCTACGAAACTTTTCGAAATGTAAGTTTCGGTCAAAAATCGTAATGTATTATACACTAGTTTATACTAGTTTCGGTTAAAAAATCAATTAAATCGAGGAGTGTTCGAAATGCTACAAAACATTTCAGAAATATTTTATATTTTACGAGGGAGGGTTATGATGGAAGTCCATGCAAAAAATTATCTGAAAATTCGATTCTACAAATTTTTTCCAAATGCAAGTTTCGGTCAAAAAATCATAATATATCATACACACGTTTATACTAGTTTTGCTCAAAAAATAAAATTAAGTCGAGGACTTTACGAAAATATACAAAACTTATTCAAATCCTTCCTATATGTTACGAGGAAAGATTATGATGAAACTCCATGCAAAAATTCATCTGAAAATTTGATTTTACATAACTTTTCGAAATGTAAGTTTCGGTCAAAAATCGTAATGTATTATACACTAGTTTATACTAGTTTCGGTTAAAAAATAAATTAAATCGAGGAGTGTTCAAAATGCTACAAAACATTTCAGAAATATTTTATATTTTACGAGGGAGGGTTATGATGGAAGTCCATGCAAAAAATTATCTGAAAATTTGATTCTACAAATTTTTTCCAAATGCAAGTTTCGGTCAAAAAATCATAATATATCATACACAAGTTTATACTAGTTTTGCTCAAAAAATAAAATTAAATCGAGGACTGTACGAAACGATACAAAACTTTTTGAGATCCTTCCTATATGTTACGAGGAAAGGTTATGATGAAAGTCCATGCAAAAATTCATCTGAAAATTTAATTCTACGAAACTTTTCGAAATGTAAGTTTCGGTCAAAAATCGTAATGTATTATACACTAGTTTATACTAGTTTCGGTTAAAAAATCAATTAAATCGAGGAGTGTTCGAAATGCTACAAAACATTTCAGAAATATTTTATATTTTACGAGGGAGGGTTATGATGGAAGTCCATGCTCCTTTGCATCGTGCTGGAGGGTGGGCCAGTAGTATCCTGCCTTTAGGATTTTTCGAGCCAATGAACGTCCGCCAGGATGCTGTGCATTTATTCCTTCGTGGACTTCCCTTAGTACGTGTGGAATGTTTTCCTCCTCTACACACCTGAGGAGGGGTGTAGAGAATCCTCGACGATACATGCGTCCACCTACTAAAGAGTATGAGCACGCCCTTTGTCGTATAGTACTGGCTTCTTTTGGGTCGGTTGGTAACTCTCCTTTGGTTAGATAGTTAAACACTGGGGTCATCCAGCAGCCCGTGTCGCCCACGACGTTAATATGTATGCGGGTCGATGAATGTTCGATACTTGGTCGGGAAAGCAATTTCTGTACGACGGATTTGTTGCTTCCTTTCCTTTTAGTGCTTGCTAATTTGGACAGGATATCTGCGCGAGTATTGTTTTCCCACGGAACGTGTTTGACTTCCACACTCTTGAACCGTTTTATTTCGCCTTTTACGAGGGCCAAATATTCGGCCATGTTATCATTTTTGGCCTGGAAATCCCCCCGGACTTAGCTTGCAACCAATTGGGAATCTGGTAGAAAGAAATCTTCCGGGCGATAAATGCTCAGGGCGACCTGCATGTTGGCATCTGCAGGGATGGGTACGGCTTCCTCGACTTTCTGGGTCTCTTGTGTATCCTGTCGAGGGTTGTCTCTGGACTTGGTGAACTGCTTCAGGTGCCCGTCTTTGATGAGGATTTCGATCGCGTCCTTGAGGTGGATGCAATCCTCTGTGTTGTGCCCATGACTCTTGTGGAATCTGCAGTATTTCGTTTTATCCGTGCCGGGCTTGCTAGGTTGTTGCCTCGGAAAGCGTACTCCTGCCTGTTTGAATTCCGAATTGGCGCACTCAGACAAAATTTTCTCCCTGGAGGCTAGGAGAGGCGTGTATTCGTGGAACCGACCAATAGGTCCTCGGTGCTCCCGCGGTTCACGGGAGCGATCATCCTTTCTTTTGTCTCCTCCCCGACGAGATGTCGAGGGTTCATCAACTCAGTGTGGTTTGGCGTCTTCACGGCGTCGAGCGTCTCTTACTGAACTGGCCACCTGCTTCTCTTCATATTGGATGTAAGCTTGGGCTTTTAGCAGGAACGCGTCGAGGGTGGCCGGGGTTTCAAAACCGACCGCCCGATGGAAATCGGTCGAGGGACGCAGCCCTCGTTCCAGCAAGTATTTTTTCATGTCGTCGGTCGTGGATACTTGGACCGCCTCTTTATTGAACCTTTCGATGTAAGTTCGTAAAGGCTCGTCTCTTCCCTGGATTATTGCTTCGAGCGAAGCCTCTGTCTTAGGGTGTCGTCTGGATGCGGTAAAGTGCCTGGAGAACGTGCGTCCAAGTTGTTTCCATGATGTGATGGATTCAGCCTCAAGGCTTTTGTACCATGTCATTGCCCCTTTCCTCAGCGTCGTGGGAAAGATTCGACATTTAATTGCCCCTCGTACGCCCCGATAGTCGAGCAAGGCATCAATGTTCTCGATGTGCTCGTCTGGGTCGGTGGTCCCATCGTACGAGCCTAACGGAGGGGGTTTCTCCAAACCTCTTGGGAGCTTGGCCGCCATAATTTCAGATGACAGGGGACCCCGAGCGTCCTCGTCGTCACTGGAAATAAGCGATGAGGATCTGTGATCATGCTTCTTTGTTCTTCGAGGGGAGGCGGATCTTGACCTGCTCCTTCTTGATTTTCTTTTAGGAGAGGGTCGTGGGGAAGACTGACGAAAACGTTTGTTGCCTGTTGATTCGTCGGTGTGCCCTCTCCTCTTCTTCTTTGTAGGAGACGGAGAATGCTCCCTTTGGAGTCTCTTGGGAGAATGAGGTCGACGAGAATTATCTTCAAGTCGGGCGATCTTTTCGCCATGAGTGAGGAGCAGCAAGTTCGTTTGATTTAGGATTTCGGCCAATGCGGCGAAATCTGACCCTGAAGGAGTTGAAGGAAAAAGAGTTTCCGGGCGACTTTCCAAAGGTTGGTCGCGTTCGGGTGAAGGTGATGTTGTCTTCCCTTATGGACGGTCTTGCACCATTTCGTCATGTAGAGGAGGTTGGACGTTGCTCTCACGTTGTGTGAGAATCATACCATCATTCGATCGATTTTCCTGGTTGTCCCGAGCAGCCATGGATCTTGTTAAAACTTTGGTTCTTTGAGGATCTTGAAAGAAGAACGGGGAAATCAGTTTCCCACAGACGGCGCCACCTGATCGTACCTGGAGATCAGGATCCGATGCGGCTGGTCTCGAGGGCGGATGGATATGGTCGTTGAGGAGAAAAGGGGTTGTACCTGCAAGGCACTCCGATGCTAAAGTAAGTAATCGAGCAAGAGTGAGCAAGTACAAGTATCAGGGTTAGAGAATTGAATACCTGACCCTCTCAAATGAGAGAGTTTATATAAGGGACCAGCTGGAAGATTATTGGTCCGTTCCGTGAGGCGCGGATCGAGGGATCCGTGAAGATAGGTAACGGTCAATACTAGCCGTTAGAGAACCTCATCGTGACCGGATTATTTGTGGTCGACTGAGGACCACTTTTCATGATTGCGCTCGGCGTCGAGCAGGACCATTGGATCAGTCTTTTGGCCCAATAGGAGGAATTGGGCCGGGTCAGAACAAACATGATTATCAAATTTCTATATCATAAACAATTATGATCATAATTTTTATCATTTTCAATATTTTATCATGCATTCAATCATGTAAATCATAAACACGTATCAAAATTAAATCTATAATAGTTAAATTAATTTAATTATCTTAAATAGACTTTTATCATTTACATGACATACAAAACATATATGCATACATTTGAAATTTACAAACATCAATCATTATAATTTAAGTAAGTTTGAATTTTAAGTCATAACACTCAAATGGATTTAATAAAATAAAGAAACCAATATTTTTATTTTAAGGATAAATCAAAAGACATTAGTCCAAAACATATTAAACTCATTATAAGTATATTTATTTATGTTACAACTCTTATTAAAAAAATAATTATGCAATACTTTATGATCAATATTTATGAAAATATTAACAACCAAATTTCATATTCAATTTCTTTGTAAATAAATACAAATCCATACTTATAAATGCACCACACAATAAATTATACAAATCAAATAAATTCACACTTTATTACATACAACACACTTAATTAAAAATTTCAAACATCGAACATACATTCTTAAAAGTGAGTAATTTCTAGAAGTTACTTCTATGCAACAAGACGATCATTTTGTGCACTTGAGTTCTTCTCTTGGTTCATCTTTTTCAAGAACCTACATTCACTTTTAAAATGTATCGGTTTGCCACAATGGAAGCAACTTCGTTTCTTTCATTTCCTTTGTCCTTTTCCATTGTTGTCATGAACATCTTCACCATCTATTTCCATATTATCTTTAGACCTTTTAGATTTTCCATCTTTCACAACATGTATTTTCTCATGAGTAAATTGGTCCTTAGTATCTTCTTATTTACGATACTCTTCTTCTAATCGAAGATGATTACCCAATTGCTCAAGAGATATATCCTCCTTTTTATGTTTCAGGGTCCTTTTTATATCCTTCCATGAAGGTGGGAGTTTGTCTATTATGGAAGACACAATAATGGTTTCGTCCATGCACATTTTGTGTTGTTTGTAATTATTAAGAATATGTTCAATTTCATGTAATTGTTCAATAACAAGTTTATTATCTACCATTTTATAATTATTGAAATGGGAAGCAAGAAATTTCTTACTTGTAGCATTTTCTTGCATATATCTCGACTCTAGTTTATCCCACAGATCTTTTGCGGATTCACTACTTTGATAAATATCAAATAATGAATCTGACATACCTTTGAGAATATGGCCCATTCAAATATAATCATCATTGTCCCATTTTTTGTCTTTCCCTTGTTTCAACGATTGTTTCTTCTTCCCTTTCTACTGGTCTTGTCATATTCAAAACATATCCCACTTTCAAAGTTGTAAGCAAAAATTTCATCTTTTTCTGCCAACGGATAAAGTTTCCTCCATCAAACTTAACCAATTTCACAAAATTAGATGTCATTTCTTTGAGTGATGCTTCCATTGATTAAGTAAAGGATTGAACCTAAAGATTGCTGGATATATTGGTTGTTAGAATTATGTAGCAGCACTTGAACAAAGGTGTTGATGAAGATTGCACTTGAAAATTCAAAGCGTGTGAATTTCACACTAACCTTTAGGTTCAATTCGCCATACCAATTATTATATATTGGATGCAATAAGGATTACCGGCGAATTTCCTTCAGGATACTTTGAATACCTTAATGTGAATTCCACAAACACAATAAGTGTATCTTTTGATAATAGTTTACAGAAAATTGTTTCCTATACTTCACTCATGCATTAATGAAATAAAAAGTGATTTTAGAATAATTTAAATGGTGAAAAATGGATGTGAATATTTATATTTTCGCGTGTTCTTATTTATTTTCCAAGTGTCTCTATTTATAGAGAAATTGACATCAGTTGGTGAAAAGAAGCACCTTTTAATTTAAATTCTGCATCTGAATACTAAAACATCCTATCCTTTTGCGTTCAGATTATATCACAAGAGTTGTAATGATTCAATGGAAGGGGTGTCTTATGCAACCTATAGGTCGCGAGTTTGATCCATGCATTGCTTCATTTTGAATTTATTTTTGTTACCGTTGGTACATAATAAACATTAAAAAAGTTGCCAAGGTTGGATTCAAACTCTAGACATCAAGGTTATAGACTCACCTGTTTACCATCAAGCCATGCAACTCAATGTATTATTTTTTGCTTCTCAATATTATATATTAACACATAAATATAAACTTACATATTTTGAAAATCTCTTACACATTTTTTCGTTTTTCGATTTTCCATTGTTAGCAACCTCACATACATTTTCGGTTTTGGGTTTTTGGTCTTCATTTTTTCCTTCCTGTATGTTTTCAGTGTGTTTGAGGTTAGGATGTTTTCAGTGTGTTTTCGGTCCCTCACATATAATATTAGCCGTAAATCATCTTCACTTCAAGCATGTACTTCAATTTGTTGAAAGGTTTCATTTTTAGCAACCTCGTATTTTCGTTCTTAAATTTTATAGGTTGTTAGCAACCTCTCATTTCCATTGAAAACTGTTGATTTGTTATAGTTTTAAAACATGTTCTTTCCTATTCTGTTTTACTCATATGAAGCATTGAAAGTTACTCTTGTGTCTCTATTTTGTGTTTCCTTTATGTTTAGTTTGTATGTTATATTCAGTGTGTTTGAGGTTTGGATGGTTTGTTTATTTTTTTTGCTACTCATATTCAGTGTGTCTATATTTTGTTTTGTATGTTTCTTAAGTTTAATGTATTTTGCTTTGCTTCTCATATTCAATGTGTCTCTATTTTGTTTTGTATGTGTTGCATCCCAAATTTTGCCCTCGTTTTTTTTTGGTTTTTTGTCTTCCACATGCATTGCATTTAGGTCGTATTCACATCATACATATCATTGTTTCCAGGGCATGGGATCAACGACGTTTTGAAGGATTGGGTTTTCACGCTTTATTTGTGATTATTTAGAAAAATTGAGGGGTCCTGACTATACGTTTTTTTCTTATATGCTGCCATTTCCACACGTTTAAGTTTAAGTCCCCGATTTGAGTGATACTCAAGGTTTTCATGTCTGAAGTTTATTTACTGTACGTATAACATATCATCATCAATGAAGCGTGAATTAAGAGATTTCACTTCTTTGTTAGTTTTTTTAATTGTCATTAAGGAAATTTATTTGACAAGGTCGAAGTCACCAAAAACAAGAATGGATCGACTTCCTTGGACTTTAAGAGATCGCTATCATTTGGCTAGTATCAAGATTGTGGTCTGAGAGTTTAGGCTCACAAGGTATTAGGAGTTCAAATTTTGCTTAGACGAATGAAGGAGTTATGGCCCTATTGAAAGGAAAGTCATTAGTCACTTCTAAAAGATTGCTCAAAACAAGATTTTGTTAAGTATTACAAGATATAAATGTGACATGTGGTGGACCCCAAGTCATTTCTTTGTTTTGGTTTTGTTTCTTCAAATTTAATGGCAACATGTTATTTTTGTTTTGTTCAAGGATTTGATCCATTTAAAAGAAATGATTAGTAACGCCGAGGCATGTGTGAGCCTATCACAAGTGCTTTGTTTACATTGAGCCTTGTTTGAATGAAATGTCAATTTGTGTTTTAAGTCAAACTCGGAGAGAGAACTTTTCAAAGAATATATCGACATACAAGTCATTTCCTGTTACTTTGTTAATTGCCTTATACGAACTCCTTGGATTTTGGCATATGAAATGTCTCAACACTCATTTGTTGCTTACATAAATTAACTTGGAGTTTAGGTTACAAGAAATATGAAGAGATACAACAATAACAACAAAAAAAGTAGGAGAAGACGTCAAGCTACGGTGCGGTGTCAATGTTGCACCGGCAAAAAAACATTTGATACGTCCCTTGCGACTGCTGCCATACTGATCTTATGGATTCAATCATCCGTACGACTCTTAGCCAAGCCTCCCACTGCACCAACAGGACCTGAAATCTTGCCTCACGATCAGCTACATCAAATCCCAAGCAAAAGATACAATATGGCTTGACAAGAGAACATTATGTTAAATTCAAGCATTGGCAATCAAATATAATTTGTAACAAAAAAAAGTTGCTGATGTCTATGCTAACACTCGGCGGGCCCGAAAGTGTTAATATTGCGAGAATCTCAAAATAATGGGCATTGGCTATGTATGGATGGCCCTGTTTTTGTTTCTGCTGTTAAAGCATGAACATCCCTTGATGTTTGGAAATCTTAGTAAAAACCTGCAAGGGAAAATTCACCATTGTTAAAAATAAAGAAACGCGTGTTCGAATTAAGAGTTTCAGATCCTTCTTATATGTTACGAGGAAAGGTTATGATGAAAGTCCATACAAAAATTCATCTGAAAATTTGATTCTACGGAACTTTTCGAAATTTAAGTTTCGGTCAAAAATCGTAATGTATTATACACTAGTTTATACTAGTTTCGGTTAAAAAATCAATTAAATCGAGGAGTGTTCGAAATGCTACAAAACTTTTTAGAAATTTTTTATATTTTACGAGGGAGGGTTATGATGGAAGTCCATGCAAAAAATTATCTGAAAATTTGATTCTACAAATTTTTTCCAAATGCAAGTTTCGGTTAAAAAATCATAATATATCATACACAAGTTTATACTAGTTTTGCTCAAAAAATAAAATTAAATCGAGGACTGTACGAAACGATACAAAACTTTTTGAGATCCTTCCTATATGTACGAAACGATACAAAACTTTTTCAGATCCTTCCTATATGTTACGAGGAAAGGTTATGATGAAAGTCCATACAAAACTTCATCTGAAAATTTGATTCTACGAAACTTTTCGAAATGTAAGTTTAGGTCAAAAATCGTAATGTATTATACACTAGTTTATACTAGTTTCGGTTAAAAAATAAATTAAATCGAGGAGTGTTTGAAATGCTACAAAACATTTCAGAAATATTTTATATTTTACAAGGGAGGGTTATGATGGAAGTCCATGCAAAAAATTATCTGAAAATTTGATTCTACAAATTTTTTCCAAATGCAAGTTTCAGTCAAAAAATCATAATATATCATACACAACTTTATACTAGTTTTGCTCAAAAAATAAAATTAAATCAAGGACTGTACAAAATGATACAATTTTTTTTCTTCAGATCCTTCCTATATGTTACGAGGAAAGGTTATGATGAAAGTCCATGCAAAAATTCATCTGAAAATTTGATTTTACGAAACTTTTCAAAATGTAAGTTTCGGTCAAAAATCGTAATGTATTATACACTAGTTCATACTAGTTTCGGTTAAAAAATCAATTAAATCGAGGAGTGTTCGAAATGCTACAAAACTTTTTAGAAATTTTTTATATTTTACGAGGGAGGGTTATGATGGAAGTCCATGCAAAAAATTATCTGAAAATTTGATTCTACAAATTTTTTCCAAATGCAAGTTTCGGTCAAAAAATCATAATATATCATACACAAGTTTATACTAGTTTTGCTCAAAAAATAAAATTAAATCGAGGACTGTACGAAACGATACAAAACTTTTTCAGATCCTTCCTATATGTTACGAGGAAAGGTTATGATGAAAGTCCATAAAAAACTTCATCTGAAAATTTGATTCTACGAAACTTTTCGAAATGTAAGTTTCGGTCAAAAATCGTAATGTATTATACACTAGTTTATACTAGTTTCGGTTAAAAAATCAATTAAATCGAGGAGTGTTCGAAATGCTACAAAACATTTCAGAAATATTTTATATTTTACGAGGGAGGGTTATGATGGAAGTCCATGCAAAAAATTATCTGAAAATTTGATTCTACAAATATTTTCCAAATGCAAGTTTCAGTCAAAAAATCATAATATATCATACACAAGTTTATACTAGTTTTGCTCAAAAAATAAAATTAAATCAAGGACTGTACGAAATGATATAATTTTTTTTCCAGATCCTTCCTATATGTTACGAGGAAAGGTTATGATGAAAGTCCATACAAAAATTCATCTGAAAATTTGATTCTACGAAACTTTTCGAAATGTAAGTTTCGGTCAAAAATTGTAATGTATTATACACTAGTTTATACTAGTTTCGGTTAAAAAATCAATTAAATCGAGGAGTGTTCGAAATGCTACAAAACATTTCAGAAATATTTTATATTTTATGAGGGAGGGTTATGATGGAAGTCCATGCAAAAAATTATCTGAAAATTTGATTCTACAAATTTTTTCCAAATGCAAGTTTCGGTCAAAAAATCATAATATATCATACACACGTTTATACTAGTTTTGCTCAAAAAATAAAATTAAGTCGAGGACTTTACGAAAATATACAAAACTTATTCAAATCCTTCCTATATGTTACGAGGAAAGATTATGATGAAACTCCATGCAAAAATTCATCTGAAAATTTGATTTTACATAACTTTTCGAAATGTAAGTTTCGGTCAAAAATCGTAATGTATTATACACTAGTTTATACTAGTTTCGGTTAAAAAATCAATTAAATCGAGGAGTGTTCGAAATGCAACAAAACTTTTTAGAAATTTTTTATATTTTACGAGGAAGGGTTATGATGGAAGTCCATACAAAAAATTTATCTGAATATTTGATTCTACAAATTTTTTCCAAATGCAAGTTTCGGTCAAAAAATCATAATATATCATACACAAGTTTATACTAGTTTTGCTCAAAAAATAAAATTAAATCGAGGACTGTACGAAACGATACAAAACTTTTTCAGATCCTTCCTATATGTTACGAGGAAAGGTTATGATGAAAGTCCATAAAAAACATCATCTGAAAATTTGATTCTAAGAAACTTTTCGAAATGTAAGTTTCGGTCAAAAATCGTAATGTATTATACACTAGTTTATACTAGTTTCGGTTAAAAAATCAATTAAATCGAGGAGTGTTCGAAATGCTACAAAACTTTTTAGAAATTTTTTATATTTTACGAGGGAAGGTTATGATGGAAGTCCATGCAAAAAATTATCTGAAAATTTGATTCTACAAATTTTTTCCAAATGCAAGTTTCGGTTAAAAAATCATAATATATCATACACAAGTTTATACTAGTTTTGCTCAAAAAATAAAATTAAATCGAGGACTGTACGAAACGATACAAAAATTTTTGAGATCCTTCATATATGTACGAAACGATACAAAACTTTTTCAGATCCTTCCTATATGTTACGAGGAAAGGTTATGATGAAAGTCCATACAAAACTTCATCTGAAAATTTGATTCTACGAAACTTTTCGAAATGTAAGTTTCGGTCAAAAATCGTAATGTATTATACACTAGTTTATACTAGTTTCGGTTAAAAAATCAATTAAATCGAGGAGTATTTGAAATGCTACAAAACATTTCAGAAATATTTTATATTTTACAAGGGAGGGTTATGATGGAAGTCCATGCAAAAAATTATCTGAAAATTTGATTCTACAAATTTTTTCCAAATGCAAGTTTCAGTCAAAAAATCATAATATATCATACACAACTTTATACTAGTTTTGCTCAAAAAATAAAATTAAATCAAGGACTGTACAAAATGATACAATTTTTTTTCTTCAGATCCTTCCTATATGTTACGAGGAAAGGTTATGATGAAAGTCCATGCAAAAATTCATCTGAAAATTTGATTTTACGAAACTTTTCAAAATGTAAGTTTCGGTCAAAAATCGTAATGTATTATACACTAGTTTATACTAGTTTCGGTTAAAAAATCAATTAAATCGAGGAGTGTTCGAAATGCTACAAAACTTTTTAGAAATTTTTTATATTTTACGAGGGAGGGTTATGATGGAAGTCCATGCAAAAAATTATCTGAAAATTTGATTCTACAAATTTTTTCCAAATGCAAGTTTCGGTCAAAAAATCATAATATATCATACACAAGTTTATACTAGTTTTGCTCAAAAAATAAAATTAAATCGAGTACTGTACGAAACGATACAAAACTTTTTCAGATCCTTCCTATATGTTACGAGGAAAGGTTATGATGAAAGTCCATAAAAAACTTCATCTGAAAATTTGATTCTACGAAACTTTTCGAAATGTAAGTTTCGGTCAAAAATCGTAATGTATTATACACTAGTTTATACTAGTTTCGGTTAAAAAATCAATTAAATCGAGGAGTGTTCGAAATGCTACAAAACATTTCAGAAATATTTTATATTTTACGAGGGAGGGTTATGATGGAAGTCCATGCAAAAAATTATCTGAAAATTTGATTCTACAAATTTTTTCCAAATGCAAGTTTTAGTCAAAAAATCATAATATATCATACACAAGTTTATACTAGTTTTGCTCAAAAAATAAAATTAAATCAAGGACTGTACGAAATGATATAATTTTTTTTTCCAGATCCTTCCTATATGTTACGAGGAAAGGTTATGATGAAAGTCCATACAAAAATTCATCTGAAAATTTGATTCTACGAAACTTTTCGAAATGTAAGTTTCGGTCAAAAATCGTAATGTATTATACACTAGTTTATACTAGTTTCGGTTAAAAAATCAATTAAATCGAGGAGTGTTCGAAATGCTACAAAACATTTCAGAAATATTTTATATTTTACGAGGGAGGGTTATGATGGAAGTCCATGCAAAAAATTATCTGAAAATTTGATTCTACAAATTTTTTCCAAATGCAAGTTTCAGTCAAAAAATCATAATATATCATACAGAAGTTTATACTAGTTTTGCTCAAAAAATAAAATCAAATCAAGGACTGTACGAAATGATATAATTTTTTTTCCAGATCCTTCCTATATGTTACGAGGAAAGGTTATGATGAAAGTCCATGCAAAAATTCATCTGAAAATTTGATTCTACGAAACTTTTCGAAATGTAAGTTTCGGTCAAAAATCGTAATGTATTATACACTAGTTTATACTAGTTTCGGTTAAAAAATCAATTAAATCGAGGAGTGTTCGAAATGCTACAAAACATTTCAGAAATATTTTATATTTTACGAGGGAGGGTTATGATGGAAGTCCATGCAAAAAATTATCTGAAAATTTGATTCTACAAATTTTTTCCAAATGCAAGTTTCGGTCAAAAAATCATAATATATCATACACACGTTTATACTAGTTTTGCTCAAAAAATAAAATTAAATCGAGGACTGTACGAAACGATACAAAACTTTTTGAGATCCTTCCTATATGTTACGAGGAAAGATTATGATGAAACTCCATGCAAAAATTCATCTGAAAATTTAATTCTACGAAACTTTTCGAAATGTAAGTTTCGGTCAAAAATCGTAATGTATTATACACTAGTTTATACTAGTTTCGGTTAAAAAATCAATTAAATCGAGGAGTGTTCGAAATGCTACAAAACTTTTTAGAAATTTTTTATATTTTACGAGGGAGGGTTATGATGGAAGTCCATGCAAAAAATTATCTGAAAATTTGATTCTACAAATTTTTTCCAAATGCAAGTTTCGGTCAAAAAATCATAATATATCATACACAAGTTTATACTAGTTTTGCTCAAAAAATAAAATTAAATCTAGGACTGTACGAAACGATACAAAACTTTTTCAGATCCTTCCTATATGTTACGAGGAAAGGTTATGATGAAAGTCCATAAAAAACTTCATCTGAAAATTTGATTCTACGAAACTTTTCGAAATGTAAGTTTCGGTCAAAAATCGTAATGTATTATACACTAGTTTATACTAGTTTCGGTTAAAAAATAAATTAAATCGAGGACTGTTCGAAATGCTACAAAACATTTCAGAAATATTTTATATTTTACGAGGGAGGGTTATGATGGAAGTCCATGCAAAAAATTATCTGAAAATTTGATTCTACAAATTTTTTCCAAATGCAAGTTTCATTCAAAAAATCATAATATATCATACACAAGTTTATACTAGTTTTGCTCAAAAAATAAAATTAAATCGAGGACTGTACGAAACGATACAAAACTTTTTGAGATCCTTCCTATATGTTACGAGGAAAGGTTATGATGAAAGTCCATACAAAAATTCATCTGAAAATTTGATTCCACGAAACTTTTCGAAATGTAAGTTTCGGTCAAAAATCGTAATGTATTATACACTAGTTTATACTAGTTTCGGTTAAAAAATCAATTAAATCGAGGAGTGTTCGAAATGCTACAAAACATTTCAGAAATATTTTATATTTTACGAGGGAGGGTTATGATGGAAGTCCATGCAAAAAATTATCTGAAAATTTGATTCTACAAATTTTTTCCAAATGCAAGTTTCGGTCAAAAAATCATAATATATCATACACACGTTTATACTAGTTTTGCTCAAAAAATAAAATTAAGTCGAGGACTTTACGAAAATATACAAAACTTATTCAAAACCTTCCTATATGTTACGAGGAAAGATTATGATGAAACTCCATGCAAAAATTCATCTGAAAATTTGATTTTACATAACTTTTCGAAATGTAAGTTTCAGTCAAAAATCGTAATGTATTATACACTAGTTTATACTAGTTTCGGTTAAAAAATCAATTAAATCGAGGAGTGTTCGAAATGCTACAAAACATTTCAGAAATATTTTATATTTTACGAGGGAGGGTTATTATGGAAGTCTAAGCAAAAAATTATCTGAAAATTTGATTCTACAAATTTTTTCCAAATGCAAGTTTCGGTCAAAAATTCATAATATATCATACACAAGTTTATACTAGTTTTGCTCAAAAAATAAAATTAAATCGAGGACTGTACGAAAAGATACAAAACTTTTTGAGATCCTTCCTATATGTTACGAGGAAAGGTTATGATGAAAGTCCATGCAAAAATTCATCTGAAAATTTAATTCTACGAAAATTTTCGAAATGTAAGTTTCGGTCAAAAATCGTAATGTATTATACACTAGTTTATACTAGTTTCGGTTAAAAAATCAATTAAATCGAGGAGTGTTCGAAATGCTACAAAACATTTCAGAAATATTTTATATTTTACAAGGGAGGGTTATGATGGAAGTCCATGCAAAAAATTATCTGAAAATTTGATTCTACAAATTTTTTCCAAATGCAAGTTTCGGTCAAAAAATCATAATATATCATACACAAGTTTATACTAGTTTTGCTCAAAAAATAAAATTAAATCGAGGACTGTACGAAACGATACAAAACTTTTTCAGATCCTTCCTATATGTTACGAGGAAAGGTTATGATGAATGTCCATAAAAAACTTCATCTGAAAATTTGATTCTACGAAACTTTTCGAAATGTAAGTTTCGGTCAAAAATCGTAATGTATTATACACTAGTTTATACAAGTTTCGGTTAAAAAATAAATTAAATCGAGGACTGTTCGAAATGCTACAAAACATTTCAGAAATATTTTATATTTTACGAGGGAGGGTTATGATGGAAGTCCATGCAAAAAATTATCTGAAAATTTGATTCTACAAATTTTTTCCAAATGCAAGTTTCGGTCAAAAAATCATAATATATAATACACAAGTTTATACTAGTTTTGCTCAAAAAATAAAATTAAATCGAGGACTGTACGAAATGAAACAAAACTTTTTCAGATCCTTCCTATATGTTACGAGGAAAGGTTATGATGAAAGTCCATACAAAAATTCATCTGAAAATTTGATTCTACGAAACTTTTCGAAATGTAAGTTTCGGTCAAAAATCGTAATGTATTATACACTAGTTTATACTAGTTTCGGTTAAAAAATCAGTTTAATCGAGGAGTGTTCGAAATGCTACAAAACTTTTCAGAAATTTTTTATATTTTACGAGGGAGGGTTATGATGGAAGTCCATGCAAAAAATTATCTGAAAATTTGATTCTACAAATTTTTTCCAAATGCAAGTTTCGGTTAAAAAATCATAATATATCATACACAAGTTTATACTAGTTTTGCTCAAAAAATTAAATTAAATCGAGGACTGTACGAAACGATACAAAACATTTTGAGATCCTTCCTATATGTACGAAACGATACAAAACTTTTTCAGATCCTTCCTATATGTTACGAGGAAAGGTTATGATGAAAGTCCATACAAAACTTCATCTGAATATTTGATTCTACGAAACTTTTCGAAATGTAAGTTTCGTTTAAAAATCGTAATGTATTATACACTAGTTTATACTAGTTTCGGTTAAAAAATCAATTAAATCGAGGAGTGTTCGAAATGCTACAAAACATTTCAGAAATATTTTATATTTTAGGAGGGAGGGTTATGATGGAAGTCCATGCAAAAAATTATCTGAAAATTTGATTCTACAAATTTTTTCCAAATGCAAGTTTCGGTCAAAAAATCATAATATATCATACACACGTTTATACTAGTTTTGCTCAAAAAATAAAATTAAGTCGAGGACTTTACGAAAATATACAAAACTTATTCAAATCCTTCCTATATGTTACGAGGAAAGATTATGATGAAACTCCATGCAAAAATTCATCTGAAAATTTGATTTTACATAACTTTTCGAAATGTAAGTTTCGGTTAAAAATCGTAATGTATTATACACTAGTTTATACTAGTTTCGGTTAAAAAATCAATTAAATCGAGGAGTGTTCGAAATGCTACAAAACATTTCAGAAATATTTTATATTTTACGAGGGAGGGTTATGATGGAAGTCCATGCAAAAAATTATCTGAAAATTTGATTCTACAAATTTTTTCCAAATGCAAGTTTCGGTCAAAAAATCATAATATATCATACACAAGTTTATACTAGTTTTGCTCAAAAAATAAAATTAAATCGAGGACTGTACGAAACGATACAAAACTTTTTGAGATCCTTCCTATATGTTACGAGGAAAGGTTATGATGAAAGTCCATGCAAAAATTCATCTGAAAATTTAATTCTACGAAACTTTTCGAAATGTAAGTTTCGGTCAAAAATCGTAATGTATTATACACTAGTTTATACTAGTTTCGGTTAAAAAATCAATTAAATCGAGGAGTGTTCGATATGCTACAAAACATTTCAGAAATATTTTATATTTTACGAGGGAGGGTTATGATGGAAGTCCATGCAAAAAATTATCTGAAAATTTGATTCTACAAATTTTTTCCAAATGCAAGTTTCGGTCAAAAAATCATAATATATCATACACAAGTTTATACTAGTTTTGCTCAAAAAATAAAATTAAATCGAGGACTGTACGAAATGAAACAAAACTTTTTCAGATCCTTCCTATATGTTACGAGGAAAGGTTATGATGAAAGTCCATACAAAAATTCATCTGAAAATATGATTCTACGAAACTTTTCGAAATGTAAGTTTCGGTCAAAAATCGTAATGTATTATACACTAGTTTATACTAGTTTCGGTTAAAAAATCAGTTTAATCGAGGAGTGTTCTAAATGCTACAAAACTTTTTAGAAATTTTTTATATTTTACGAGGGAGGGTTATGATTGAAGTCCATGCAAAAAATTATCTGAAAATTTGATTCTACAAATTTTTTCCAAATGCAAGTTTCGGTTAAAAAATCATAATATATCATACACAAGTTTATACAAGTTTTGCTCAAAAAATTAAATTAAATCGAGGACTGTACGAAACGATACAAAACATTTTGAGATCCTTCCTATATGTACGAAACGATACAAAACTTTTTCAGATCCTTCCTATATGTTACGAGGAAAGGTTATGATGAAAGTCCATACAAAACTTCATCTGAAAATTTGATTCTACGAAACTTTTCGAAATGTAAGTTTCGGTCAAAAATATTAATGTATTATACACTAGTTTATACTAGTTTCGGTTAAAAAATCAATTAAATCGAGGAGTGTTCGAAATGCTACAAAACTTTTTAGAAATATTTTATATTTTACGAGGGAGGGTTATGATGGAAGTCCATGCAAAAAATTATCTGAAAATTTGATTCTACAAATTTTTTCCAAATGCAAGTTTCAGTCAAAAAATCATAATATATCATACACAAGTTTATACTAGTTTTGCTCAAAAAATAAAATTAATTCAAGGACTGTACGAAATGATATAATTTTTTTTCCAGATCCTTCCTATATGTTACGAGGAAAGGTTATGATGAAAGTCCATACAAAAATTCATCTGAAAATTTGATTCTACGAAACTTTTCGAAATGTAAGTTTCGGTCAAAAATCGTAATGTATTATACACTAGTTTATACTAGTTTCGGTTAAAAAATCAATTAAATCGAGGAGTGTTCGAAATGCTACAAAACATTTCAGAAATATTTTATATTTTACGAGGGAGGGTTATGATGGAAGTCCATGCAAAAAATTATCTGAAAATTTGATTCTACAAATTTTTTCCAAATGCAAGTTTCGGTCAAAAAATCATAATATATCATACAGACGTTTATACTAGTTTTGCTCAAAAAATAAAATTAAGTCGAGGACTTTACGAAAATATACAAAACTTATTCAAATCCTTCCTATATGTTACGAGGAAAGATTATGATGAAAGTCCATGCAAAAATTCATCTGAAAATTTGATTTTACATAACTTTTCGAAATGTAAGTTTCGGTCAAAAATCGTAATGTATTATACACTAGTTTATACTAGTTTCGGTTAAAAAATCAATTAAATCGAGGAGTGTTCGAAATGCTACAAAACTTTTTAGAAATTTTTTATATTTTACGAGGGAGGGTTATGATGGAAGTCCATGCAAAAAATTATCTGAAAATTTATTCTACAAATTTTTTCCAAATGCAAGTTTCGGTCAAAAAATCATAATATATCATACACAAGTTTATACTAGTTTTGCACAAAAAATAAAATTAAATCGAGGACTGTACGAAACGATACAAAACTTTTTCAGATCCTTCCTATATGTTACGAGGAAAGGTTATGATGAAAGTCCAAAAAAAACTTCAACTGAAAATTTGATTCTACGAAACTTTTCGAAATGTAAGTTTCGGTAAAAAATCGTAATGTATTATACACTGGTTTATACTAGTTTCGGTTAAAAAATAAATTAAATCGAGGACTGTTCGAAATGCTACAAAACATTTCAGAAATATTTTATATTTTACGAGGGTGGGTTATGATGGAAGTCCATGCAAAAAATTATCTGAAAATTTGATTCTACAAATTTTTTCCAAATGCAAGTTTCATTCAAAAAATCATAATATATCATACACAAGTTTATACTAGTTATGCTCAAAAAATAAAATTAAATCGAGGACTGTACGAAACGATACAAAACTTTTTGAGATCCTTCCTATATGTTACGAGGAAAGGTTATGATGAAAGTCCATACAAAAATTCATCTGAAAATTTGATTCTACGAAACTTTTCAAAATGTAAGTTTCGGTCAAAAATCGTAATGTATTATACACTAGTTTATACTAGTTTCGGTTAAAAAATCAATTAAATCGAGGAGTGTTCGAAATGCTACAAAACATTTCAGAAATATTTTATATTTTACGAGGGAGGGTTATGATGGAAGTCCATGCAAAAAATTATCTGAAAATTTGATTCTACAAATTTTTTCCAAATGCAAGTTTCGGTCAAAAAATCATAATATATCATACACACGTTTATACTAGTTTTGCTCAAAAAATAAAATTAAGTCGAGGACTTTACGAAAATATACAAAACTTATTCAAATCCTTCCTATATGTTACAAGGAAAGATTATGATGAAAGTCCATGCAAAAATTCAACTGAAAATTTGATTCTACATAACTTTTCGAAATATAAGTTTCGGTCAAAAAACGTAATGTATTATACACTAGTTTATACTAGTTTCGGTTAAAAAATAAATTAAATCGAGGACTGTTCGAAATGCTACAAAACATTTCAGAAATATTTTATATTTTACGAGGGAGGGTTATGATGGAAGTCCATGCAAAAAATTATCTGAAAATTTGATTCTACAAATTTTTTCCAAATGCAAGTTTCATTCAAAAAATCATAATATATCATACACAAGTTTATACTAGTTTTGCTCAAAAAATAAAATTAAATCGAGGACTGTACGAAACGATACAAAACTTTTTGAGATCCTTCCTATATGTTACGAGGAAAGGTTATGATGAAAGTCCATACAAAAATTCATCTGAAAATTTGATTCTACGAAACTTTTCGAAATGTAAGTTTCGGTCAAAAATCGTAATGTATTATACACTAGTTTATACTAGTTTCGGTTAAAAAATCAATTAAATCGAGGAGTGTTCGAAATGCTACAAAACATTTCAGAAATATTTTATATTTTACGAGGGAGGGTTATGATGGAAGTCCATGCAAAAAATTATCTGAAAATTTGATTCTACAAATTTTTTCCAAATGCAAGTTTCGGTCAAAAAATCATAATATATCATACACACGTTTATACTAGTTTTGCTCAAAAAATAAAATTAAGTCGAGGACTTTACGAAAATATACAAAACTAATTCAAATCCTTCCTATATGTTACGAGGAAAGATTATGATGAAACTCCATGCAAAAATTCATCTGAAAATTTGATTTTACATAACTTTTCGAAATGTAAGTTTCGGTCAAAAATCGTAATGTATTATACACTAGTTTATACTAGTTTCGGTTAAAAAATCAATTAAATCGAGGAGTGTTCGAAATGCTACAAAACATTTCAGAAATATTTTATATTTTACGAGGGAGGGTTATGATGGAAGTCCATGCAAAAAAATATCTGAAAATTTGATTCTACAAATTTTTTCCAAATGCAAGTTTCGGTCAAAAAATCATAATATATCATACACAAGTTTATACTAGTTTTGCTCAAAAAATAAAATTAAATCGAGGACTGTACGAAACGATACAAAACTTTTTGAGATCCTTCCTATATGTTACGAGGAAAGGTTATGATGAAAGTCCATGCAAAAAATCATCTGAAAATTTAATTCTACGAAACTTTTCGAAATGTAAGTTTCGGTCAAAAATCGTAATGTATTATACACTAGTTTATACTAGTTTCGGTTAAAAAATCAATTAAATCAAGGAGTGTTCGAAATGCTACAAAACATTTCAGAAATATTTTATATTTTACGAGGGAGGGTTATGATGGAAGTCCATGCAAAAAATTATCTAAAAATTTGATTCTAGAAATTTTTTCCAAATGCAAGTTTCGGTAAAAAAATCATAATATATCATACACAAGTTTATACTAGTTTTGCTCAAAAAATAAAATTAAATCGAGGACTGTACGAAATGAAACAAAACTTTTTCAGATCCTTCCTATATGTTACGAGGAAAGGTTATGATGAAAGTCCATACAAAAATTCATCTGAAAATTTGATTCTACGAAACTTTTCGAAATGTAAGTTTCGGTCAAAAATCGTAATGTATTATACACTAGTTTATACTAGTTTCGGTTAAAAAATCAATTAAATTGAGGAGTGTTCGAAATGCTACAAAACATTTCAGAAATATTTTATATTTTACGAGGGAGGGTTATGATGGAAGTCCATGCAAAAAATTATCTGAAAATTTGATTCTACAAATTTTTTCCAAATGCAAGTTTCGGTCAAAAAATCATAATATATCATACACACGTTTATACTAGTTTTGCTCAAAAAATAAAATTAAGTCGAGGACTTTACGAAAATATACAAAACTTATTCAAATCCTTCCTATATGTGACGAGGAAAGATTATGATGAAACTCCATGCAAAAATTCATCTGAAAATTTGATTTTACATAACTTTTTGAAATGTAAGTTTCGGTCAAAAATCGTAATGTATTATACACTAGTTTATACTAGTTTCGGTTAAAAAATCAATTAAATCGAGGAGTGTTCGAAATGCTACAAAACATTTCAGAAATATTTTATATTTTACGAGGGAGGGTTATGATGGAAGTCCATGCAAAAAATTATCTGAAAATTTGATTCTACAAATTTTTTCCAAATGCAAGTTTCGGTCAAAAAATCATAATATATCATACACAAGTTTATACTAGTTTTCCTCAAAAAATAAAATTAAATCGAGGACTGTACGAAACGATACAAAACTTTTTGAGATCCTTCCTATATGTTACGAGGAAAGGTTATGATGAAAGTCCATGCAAAAATTCATCTGAAAATTTAATTCTACGAAACTTTTCGAAATGTAAGTTTCGGTCAAAAATCGTAATGTATTATACACTAGTTTATACTAGATTCGGTTAAAAAATCAATTAAATCGAGGAGTGTTCGAAATGCTACAAAACATTTCAGAAATATTTTATATTTTACGAGGGAGGGTTATGATGGAAGTCCATGCAAAAAATTATCTGAAAATTTGATTCTACCAATTTTTTCCAAATGCAAGTTTCGGTCAAAAAATCATAATATATCATACACAAGTTTATACTAGTTTTGCTCAAAAAATAAAATTAAATCGAGGACTGTACGAAATGAAACAAAACTTTTTCAGATCCTTCCTATATGTTACGAGGAAAGGTTATGATGAAAGTCCATACAAAAATTCATCTGAAAATTTGATTCTACGAAACTTTTCGAAATGTATGTTTCGGTCAAAAATCGTAATGTATTATACACTAGTTTATACTAGTTTCGGTTAAAAAATCAGTTTAATCGAGGAGTGTTCGAAATGCTACAAAACTTTTCAGAAATTTTTTATATTTTACGAGGGAGGGTTATGATGGAAGTCCATGCAAAAAATTATCTGAAAATTTGATTCTACAAATTTTTTCCAAATGCAAGTTTCGGTTAAAAAATCATAATATATCATACACAAGTTTATACTAGTTTTGCTCAAAAAATTAAATTAAATCGAGGACTGTGCGAAACGATACAAAACATTTTGAGATCCTTCCTATATGTACGAAACGATACAAAACTTTTTCAGATCCTTCCTATATGTTACGAGGAAAGGTTATGATGAAAGTCCATACAAAACTTAATCTGAAAATTTGATTCTACGAAACTTTTCGAAATGTAAGTTTCGGTCAAAAATCGTAATGTATTATACACTAGTTTATACTAGTTTCGGTTAAAAAATCAATTAAATCGAGGAGTGTTCGAAATGCTACAAAACATTTCAGAAATATTTTATATTTTACAAGGGAGGGTTATGATGGAAGTCCATGCAAAAAATTATCTGAAAATTTGATTTTACAAATTTTTTCCAAATGCAAGTTTCAGTCAAAAAATCATAATATATCATACACAACTTTATACTAGTTTTGCTCAAAAAATAAAATTAAATCAAGGACTGTACGAAATGATACAATTTTTTTTCTTCAGATCCTTCCTATATGTTACGAGGAAAGGTTATGATGAAAGTCCATGCAAAAATTCATCTGAAAATTTGATTTTACGAAACTTTTCAAAATGTAAGTTTTGGTCAAAAATCGTAATGTATTATACACTAGTTTATACTAGTTTCGGTTAAAAAATCAATTAAATCGAGGATTGTTCGAAATGCTACAAAACTTTTTAGAAATTTTTTATATTTTACGAGGGAGGGTTATGATGGAAGTCCATGCAAAAAATTATCTGAAAATTTGATTCTACAAATTTTTTCCAAATGCAAGTTTCGGTCAAAAAATCATAATATATCATACACAAGTTTATACTAGTTTTGCTCAAAAAATAAAATTAAATCGAGGACTGTACGAAACGATACAAAACTTTTTCAGATCCTTCCTATATGTTACGAGGAAAGGTTATGATGAAAGTCCATAAAAAACTTCATCTGAAAATTTGATTCTACGAAACTTTTCGAAATGTAAGTTTCGGTCAAAAATCGTAATGTATTATACACTAGTTTATACTAGTTTCTGTTAAAAAATCAATTAAATCGAGGAGTGTTCGAAATGCTACAAAACATTTCAGAAATATTTTATATTTTACGAGGGAGGGTTATGATGGAAGTCCATGCAAAAAATTATCTGAAAATTTGATTCTACAAATTTTTTCCAAATGCAAGTTTCAGTCAAAAAATCATAATATATCATACACAAGTTTATACTAGTTTTGCTCAAAAAATAAAATTAAATCAAGGACTGTACGAAATGATATAATTTTTTTTCCAGATCCTTCCTATATGTTACGAGGAAAGGTTATGATGAAAGTCCATACAAAACTTCATCTGAAAATTTGATTCTACGAAACTTTTCGAAATGTAAGTTTCGGTCAAAAATCGTAATGTATTATACACTAGTTTATACTAGTTTCGGTTAAAAAATCAATTAAATCAAGGAGTGTTCGAAATGCTACAAAACATTTCAGAAATATTTTATATTTTACAAGGGAGGGTTATGATGGAAGTCCATGCAAAAAATTATCTGAAAATTTGATTCTACAAATTTTTTCCAAATGCAAGTTTCAGTCAAAAAATCATAATATATCATACACAACTTTATACTAGTTTTGCTCAAAAAATAAAATAAAATCAAGGACTGTACGAAATGATACAATTTTTTTTCTTCAGATCCTTCCTATATGTTACGAGGAAAGGTTATGATGAAAGTCCATGCAAAAATTCATCTGAAAATTTGATTCTACGAAACTTTTCGAAATGTAAGTTTCGGTCAAAAATCGTAATGTATTATACACTAGTTTATACTAGATTCGGTTAAAAAATCAATTAAATCGAGGAGTGTTCGAAATGCTACAAAACATTTCAGAAATATTTTATATTTTACGAGGGAGGGTTATGATGGAAGTCCATGCAAAAAATTATCTGAAAATTTGATTCTACCAATTTTTTCCAAATGCAAGTTTCGGTCAAAAAATCATAATATATCATACACAAGTTTATACTAGTTTTGCTCAAAAAATAAAATTAAATCGAGGACTGTACGAAATGAAACAAAACTTTTTTAGATCCTTCCTATATGTTACGAGGAAAGGTTATGATGAAAGTCCATACAAAAATTCATCTGAAAATTTGATTCAACGAAACTTTTCGAAATGTATGTTTCGGTCAAAAATCGTAATGTATTATACACTAGTTTATACTAGTTTCGGTTAAAAAATCAGTTTAATCGAGGAGTGTTCGAAATGCTACAAAACTTTTCAGAAATTTTTTATATTTTACGAGGGAGGGTTATGATGGAAGTCCATGCAAAAAATTATCTGAAAATTTGATTCTACAAATTTTTTCCAAATGCAAGTTTCGGTTAAAAAATCATAATATATCATACACAAGTTTATACTAGTTTTGCTCAAAAAATTAAATTAAATCGAGGACTGTGCGAAACGATACAAAACATTTTGAGATCCTTCCTATATGTACGAAACGATACAAAACTTTTTCAGATCCTTCCTATATGTTACGAGGAAAGGTTATGATGAAAGTCCATACAAAACTTCATCTGAAAATTTGATTCTACGAAACTTTTCGAAATGTAAGTTTCGGTCAAAAATCGTAATGTATTATACACTAGTTTATACTAGTTTCGGTTAAAAAATCAATTAAATCGAGGAGTGTTCGAAATGCTACAAAACATTTCAGAAATATTTTATATTTTACAAGGGAGGGTTATGATGGAAGTCCATGCAAAAAATTATCTGAAAATTTGATTTTACAAATTTTTTCCAAATGCAAGTTTCAGTCAAAAAATCATAATATATCATACACAACTTTATACTAGTTTTGCTCAAAAAATAAAATTAAATCAAGGACTGTACGAAATGATACAATTTTTTTTCTTCAGATCCTTCCTATATGTTACGAGGAAAGGTTATGATGAAAGTCCATGCAAAAATTCATCTGAAAATTTGATTTTACGAAACTTTTCAAAATGTAAGTTTTGGTCAAAAATCGTAATGTATTATACACTAGTTTATACTAGTTTCGGTTAAAAAATCAATTAAATCGAGGATTGTTCGAAATGCTACAAAACTTTTTAGAAATTTTTTATATTTTACGAGGGAGGGTTATGATGGAAGTCCATGCAAAAAATTATCTGAAAATTTGATTCTACAAATTTTTTCCAAATGCAAGTTTCGGTCAAAAAATCATAATATATCATACACAAGTTTATACTAGTTTTGCTCAAAAAATAAAATTAAATCGAGGACTGTACGAAACGATACAAAACTTTTTCAGATCCTTCCTATATGTTACGAGGAAAGGTTATGATGAAAGTCCATAAAAAACTTCATCTGAAAATTTGATTCTACGAAACTTTTCGAAATGTAAGTTTCGGTCAAAAATCGTAATGTATTATACACTAGTTTATACTAGTTTCTGTTAAAAAATCAATTAAATCGAGGAGTGTTCGAAATGCTACAAAACATTTCAGAAATATTTTATATTTTACGAGGGAGGGTTATGATGGAAGTCCATGCAAAAAATTATCTGAAAATTTGATTCTACAAATTTTTTCCAAATGCAAGTTTCAGTCAAAAAATCATAATATATCATACACAAGTTTATACTAGTTTTGCTCAAAAAATAAAATTAAATCAAGGACTGTACGAAATGATATAATTTTTTTTCCAGATCCTTCCTATATGTTACGAGGAAAGGTTATGATGAAAGTCCATACAAAACTTCATCTGAAAATTTGATTCTACGAAACTTTTCGAAATGTAAGTTTCGGTCAAAAATCGTAATGTATTATACACTAGTTTATACTAGTTTCGGTTAAAAAATCAATTAAATCGAGGAGTGTTCGAAATGCTACAAAACATTTCAGAAATATTTTATATTTTACAAGGGAGGGTTATGATGGAAGTCCATGCAAAAAATTATCTGAAAATTTGATTCTACAAATTTTTTCCAAATGCAAGTTTCGGTCAAAAAATCATAATATATCATACAAACGTTTATACTAGTTTTGCTAAAAAAATAAAATAAAGTCGAGGACTTTACGAAAATATACAAAACTTATTCAAATCCTTCCTATATGATACGAGGAAAGATTATGATGAAAGTCCATGCAAAAATTCATCTGAAAATTTGATTTTACGAAACTTTTCGAAATGTAAGTTTCGGTCAAAAATCGTAATGTATTATACACTAGTTTATACTAGTTTCGGTTAAAAAATCAATTAAATCGAGGAGTGTTCGAAATGCTACAAAACATTTCAGAAATATTTTATATTTTACAAGGGAGGGTTATGATGGAAGTCCATGCAAAAAATTATCTGAAAATTTGATTCTACAAATTTTTTCCAAATGCAAGTTTCAGTCAAAAAATCATAATATATCATACACAACTTTATACTAGTTTTGCTCAAAAAATAAAATTAAATCAAGGAATGTACGAAATGATACAATTTTTTTTCTTCAGATCCTTCCTATATGTTACGAGGAAAGGTTATGATGAAAGTCCATGCAAAAATTCATCTGAAAATTTGATTTTACGAAACTTTTCAAAATGTAAGTTTCGGTCAAAAATCGTAATGTCTTATACACTAGTTTATACTAGTTTCGGATAAAAAATCAATTAAATCGAGGATTGTTCGAAATGCTACAAAACTTTATACAATTTTTTTATATTTTACGAGGGAGGGTTATGATGGAAGTCCATGCAAAAAATTATCTGAAAATTTGATTCTACAAATTTTTTCCAAATGCAAGTTTCGGTCAAAAAATCATAATATATCATACACAAGTTTATACTAGTTTTGCTCAAAAAATAAAATTAAATCGAGGACTGTACGAAACGATACAAAACTTTTTCAGATCCTTCCTATATGTTACGAGGAAAGGTTATGATGAAAGTCCATAAAAAACTTCATCTGAAAATTTGATTCTACGAAACTTTTCGAAATGTAAGTTTCGGTCAAAAATCGTAATGTATTATACACTAGTTTATACTAGTTTCTGTTAAAAAATCAATTAAATCGAGGAGTGTTCGAAATGCTACAAAACATTTCAGAAATATTTTATATTTTACGAGGGAGGGTTATGATGGAAGTCCATGCAAAAAATTATCTGAAAATTTGATTCTACAAATTTTTTCCAAATGCAAGTTTCAGTCAAAAAATCATAATATATCATACACAAGTTTATACTAGTTTTGCTCAAAAAATAAAATTAAATCAAGGACTGTACGAAATGATATAATTTTTTTTCCAGATCCTTCCTATATGTTACGAGGAAAGGTTATGATGAAAGTACATACAAAAATTCATCTGAAAATTTGATTCTACGAAACTTTTCGAAATGTAAGTTTCGGTCAAAAATAGTAATGTATTATACACTAGTTTATACTAGTTTCGGTTAAAAAATCAATTAAATCGAGGAGTGTTCGAAATGCTACAAAACATTTCAAAAATATTTTATATTTTACGAGGGAGGGTTATGATGGAAGTCCATGCAAAAAATTATCTGAAAATTTGATTCTACAAATTTTTTCCAAATGCAAGTTTCGGTCAAAAAATCATAACATATCATACAAACGTTTATACTAGTTTTGCTAAAAAAATAAAATAAAGTCGAGGACTTTACGAAAATATACAAAACTTATTCAAATCCTTCCTATATGTTACGAGGAAAGATTATGATGAAAGTCCATGCAAAAATTCATCTGAAAATTTGATTTTACGAAGCTTTTTGAAATGTAAGTTTCGGTCAAAAATCGTAATGTATTATACACTAGTTTATACTAGTTTCGGTTAAAAAATCAATTAAATCGAGGAGTGTTCGAAATTCTACAAAACTTTTTAGAAATTTTTTATATTTTACGAGGGAGGGTTATGATGGAAGTCCATGCAACAAATTATCTGAAAATTTGATTCTACAAATTTTTTCCAAATGCAAGTTTCGGTCAAAAAATCATAATATATCATACACAAGTTTATACTAGTTTTGCTCAAAAAATAAAATTAAATCGAGGACTGTACGAAACGATACAAAACTTTTTCAGATCCTTCCTATATGTTACGAGGAAAGGTTAGGATGAAAGTCCATAAAAAACTTCAACTGAAAATTTGATTCTACGAAACTTTTCGAAATGTAAGTTTCGGTCAAAAATCGTAATGTATTATACACTAGTTTATACTAGTTTCGGTTAAAAAATAAATTAAATCGAGGACTGTTCGAAATGCTACAAAACATTTCAGAAATATTTTATATTTTACGAGGGAGGGTTATGATGGAAGTCCATGCAAAAAATTATCTGAAAATTTGATTCTACAAATTTTTTCCAAATGCAAGTTTCATTCAAAAAATCATAATATATCATACACAAGTTTATACTAGTTTTGCTCAAAAAATAAAATTAAATCGAGGACTGTACGAAACGATACAAAACTTTTTGAGATCCTTCCTATATGTTACGAGGAAAGGTTATGATGAAAGTCCATACAAAAATTCATCTGAAAATTTGATTCTACGAAACTTTTCGAAATGTAAGTTTCGGTCAAAAATCGTAATGTATTATACACTAGTTTATACTAGTTTCGGTTAAAAAATCAATTAAATCGAGGAGTGTTCGAAATGCTACAAAACATTTCAGAAATATTTTATATTTCGAGGGAGGGTTATGATGGAAGTCCATGCAAAAAATTATCTGAAAATTTGATTCTACAAATTTTTTCCAAATGCAAGTTTCGGTCAAAAAATCATAATATATCATACACAAGTTTATACTAGTTTTGCTCAAAAAATAAAATTAAGTCGAGGACTTTACGAAACGATACAAAACTTTTTCAGATCCTTCCTATATGTTACGAGGAAAGGTTATGATGAAAGTCCATAAAAAACTTCAACTGAAAATTTGATTCTACGAAACTTTTCGAAATGTAAGTTTCGGTCAAAAATCGTAATGTATTATACACTAGTTTATACTAGTTTCGGTTAAAAAATAAATTAAATCGAGGAGTGTTCAAAATGCTACAAAACATTTCAGAAATATTTTATATTTTACGAGGGAGGGTTATGATGGAAGTCC
Source organism: Lathyrus aphaca (assembly GCA_963966055.1). NCBI lineage: Eukaryota > Viridiplantae > Streptophyta > Magnoliopsida > Fabales > Fabaceae > Lathyrus > Lathyrus aphaca. The sequence continues at coordinate 11,912,992 of OZ014523.1, forward strand.
ATGCAAAAAATTATCTGAAAATTTGATTCTACAAATTTTTTCCAAATGCAAGTTTCGGTCAAAAAATCATAATATATCATACACAAGTTTATACTAGTTTTGCTCAAAAAATAAAATTAAATCGAGGACTGTACGAAACGATACAAAACTTTTTGAGATCCTTCCTATATGTTACGAGGAAAGGTTATGATGAAAGTCCATGCAAAAATTCATCTGAAAATTTAATTCTACGAAACTTTTCGAAATGTAAGTTTCGGTCAAAAATCGTAATGTATTATACACTAGTTTATACTAGTTTCGGTTAAAAAATCAATTAAATCGAGGAGTGTTCGAAATGCTACAAAACATTTCAGAAATATTTTATATTTCGAGGGAGGGTTATGATGGAAGTCCATGCAAAAAATTATCTGAAAATTTGATTCTACAAATTTTTTCCAAATGCAAGTTTCGGTCAAAAAATCATAATATATCATACACAAGTTTATACTAGTTTTGCTCAAAAAATAAAATTAAGTCGAGGACTTTACGAAACGATACAAAACTTTTTCAGATCCTTCCTATATGTTACGAGGAAAGGTTATGATGAAAGTCCATAAAAAACTTCAACTGAAAATTTGATTCTACGAAACTTTTCGAAATGTAAGTTTCGGTCAAAAATCGTAATGTATTATACACTAGTTTATACTAGTTTCGGTTAAAAAATAAATTAAATCGAGGACTGTTCGAAATGCTACAAAACATTTTAGAAATATTTTATATTTTACGAGGGAGGGTTATGATGGAAGTCCATGCAAAAAATTATCTGAAAATTTGATTCTACAAATTTTTTCCAAATGCAAGTTTCATTCAAAAAATCATAATATATCATACACAAGTTTATACTAGTTTTGCTCAAAAAATAAAATTAAATCGAGGACTGTACGAAACGATACAAAACTTTTTGAGATCCTTCCTATATGTTACGAGGAAAGGTTATGATGAAAGTCCATACAAAAATTCATCTGAAAATTTGATTCTACGAAACTTTTCGAAATGTAAGTTTCGGTCAAAAATCGTAATGTATTATACACTAGTTTATACTAGTTTCGGTTAAAAAATCAATTAAATCGAGGAGTGTTCGAAATGCTACAAAACATTTCAGAAATATTTTATATTTTACGAGGGAGGGTTATGATGGAAGTCCATGCAAAAAATTATCTGAAAATTTGATTCTACAAATTTTTTCCAAATGCAAGTTTCGGTCAAAAAATCATAATATATCATACACACGTTTATACTAGTTTTGCTCAAAAAATAAAATTAAGTCGAGGACTTTACGAAAATATACAAAACTTATTCAAATCCTTCCTATATGTTACGAGGAAAGATTATGATGAAACTCCATGCAAAAATTCATCTGAAAATTTGATTTTACATAACTTTTCGAAATGTAAGTTTCGGTCAAAAATCGTAATGTATTATACACTAGTTTATACTAGTTTCGGTTAAAAAATAAATTAAATCGAGGAGTGTTCAAAATGCTACAAAACATTTCAGAAATATTTTATATTTTACGAGGGAGGGTTATGATGGAAGTCCATGCAAAAAATTATCTGAAAATTTGATTCTACAAATTTTTTCCAAATGCAAGTTTCGGTCAAAAAATCATAATATATCATACACAAGTTTATACTAGTTTTGCTCAAAAAATAAAATTAAATCGAGGACTGTACGAAACGATACAAAACTTTTTGAGATCCTTCCTATATGTTACGAGGAAAGGTTATGATGAAAGTCCATGCAAAAATTCATCTGAAAATTTAATTCTACGAAACTTTTCGAAATGTAAGTTTCGGTCAAAAATCGTAATGTATTATACACTAGTTTATACTAGTTTCGGTTAAAAAATCAATTAAATCGAGGAGTGTTCGAAATGCTACAAAACATTTCAGAAATATTTTATATTTTACGAGGGAGGGTTATGATGGAAGTCCATGCAAAAAATTATCTGAAAATTTGATTCTACAAATTTTTTCCAAATGCAAGTTTCGGTCAAAAAATCATAATATATCATACACACGTTTATACTAGTTTTGCTCAAAAAATAAAATTAAGTCGAGGACTTTACGAAAATATACAAAACTTATTCAAATCCTTCCTATATGTTACGAGGAAAGATTATGATGAAACTCCATGCAAAAATTCATCTGAAAATTTGATTTTACATAACTTTTCGAAATGTATGTTTCGGTCAAAAATCGTAATGTATTATACACTAGTTTATACTAGTTTCGGTTAAAAAATCAATTAAATCGAGGACTGTTCGAAATGCTACAAAACATTTCAGAAATATTTTATATTTTACGAGGGAGGGTTATGATGGAAGTCCATGCAAAAAATTATCTGAAAATTTGATTCTACAAATTTTTTCCAAATGCAAGTTTCATTCAAAAAATCATAATATATCATACACAAGTTTATACTAGTTTTGCTCAAAAAATAAAATTAAATCGAGGACTGTACGAAACGATACAAAACTTTTTGAGATCCTTCCTATATGTTACGAGGAAAGGTTATGATGAAAGTCGATACAAAAATTCATCTGAAAATTTGATTCTACGAAACTTTTTGAAATGTAAGTTTCGGTCAAAAATCGTAATGTATTATACACTAGTTTATACTAGTTTCGGTTAAAAAATCAATTAAATCGAGGAGTGTTCGAAATGCTACAAAACATTTCAGAAATATTTTATATTTTACGAGGGAGGGTTATGATGGAAGTCCATGCAAAAAATTATCTGAAAATTTGATTCTACAAATTTTTTCCAAATGCAAGTTTCGGTCAAAAAATCATAATATATCATACACACGTTTATACTAGTTTTGCTCAAAAAATAAAATTAAGTCGAGGACTTTACGAAAATATACAAAACTTATTCAAATCCTTCCTATATGTTACGAGGAAAGATTATAATGAAACTCCATGCAAAAATTCATCTGAAAATTTGATTTTACATAACTTTTCGAAATGTATGTTTCGGTCAAAAATCGTAATGTATTATACACTAGTTTATACTAGTTTCGGTTAAAAAATAAATTAAATCGAGGACTGTTCGAATTGCTACAAAACATTTCAGAAATATTTTATATTTTACGAGGGAGGGTTATGATGGAAGTCCATGCAAAAAATTATCTGAAAATTTGATTCTACAAATTGTTTCCAAATGCAAGTCTCATTCAAAAAATCATAATATATCATACACAAGTTTATACTAGTTTTGCTCAAAAAATAAAATTAAATCGAGGACTGTACGAAACGATACAAAACTTTTTGAGATCCTTCCTATATGTTACGAGGAAAGGTTATGATGAAAGTCCATACAAAAATTCATCTGAAAATTTGATTCTACGAAACTTTTCGAAATGTAAGTTTCGGTCAAAAATCGTAATGTATTATACACTAGTTTATACTAGTTTCGGTTAAAAAATCAATTAAATCGAGGAGTGTTCGAAATGCTACAAAACATTTCAGAAATATTTTATATTTTACGAGGGAGGGTTATGATGGAAGTCCATGCAAAAAATTATCTGAAAATTTGATTCTACAAATTTTTTCCAAATGCAAGTTTCGGTCAAAAAATCATAATATATCATACACACGTTTATACTAGTTTTGCTCAAAAAATAAAATTAAGTCGAGGACTTTACGAAAATATACAAAACTTATTCAAATCCTTCCTATATGTTACGAGGAAAGATTATGATGAAACTCCATGCAAAAATTCATCTGAAAATTTGATTTTACATAACTTTTCGAAATGTAAGTTTCGGTCAAAAATCGTAATGTATTATACACTAGTTTATACTAGTTTCGGTTAAAAAATAAATTAAATCGAGGAGTGTTCAAAATGCTACAAAACATTTCAGAAATATTTTATATTTTACGAGGGAGGGTTATGATGGAAGTCCATGCAAAAAATTATCTGAAAATTTGATTCTACAAATTTTTTCCAAATGCAAGTTTCGGTCAAAAAATCATAATATATCATACACAAGTTTATACTAGTTTTGCTCAAAAAATAAAATTAAATCGAGGACTGTACGAAACGATACAAAACTTTTTGAGATCCTTCCTATATGTTACGAGGAAAGGTTATGATGAAAGTCCATGCAAAAATTCATCTGAAAATTTAATTCTACGAAACTTTTCGAAATGTAAGTTTCGGTCAAAAATCGTAATGTATTATACACTAGTTTATACTAGTTTCGGTTAAAAAATCAATTAAATCGAGGAGTGTTCGAAATGCTACAAAACATTTCAGAAATATTTTATATTTTACGAGGGAGGGTTATGATGGAAGTCCATGCAAAAAATTATCTGAAAATTTGATTCTACAAATTTTTTCCAAATGCAAGTTTCGGTCAAAAAATCATAATATATCATACACACGTTTATACTAGTTTTGCTCAAAAAATAAAATTAAGTCGAGGACTTTACGAAAATATACAAAACTTATTCAAATCCTTCCTATATGTTACGAGGAAAGATTATGATGAAACTCCATGCAAAAATTCATCTGAAAATTTGATTTTACATAACTTTTCGAAATGTATGTTTCGGTCAAAAATCGTAATGTATTATACACTAGTTTATACTAGTTTCGGTTAAAAAATCAATTAAATCGAGGACTGTTCGAAATGCTACAAAACATTTCAGAAATATTTTATATTTTACGAGGGAGGGTTATGATGGAAGTCCATGCAAAAAATTATCTGAAAATTTGATTCTACAAATTTTTTCCAAATGCAAGTTTCATTCAAAAAATCATAATATATCATACACAAGTTTATACTAGTTTTGCTCAAAAAATAAAATTAAATCGAGGACTGTACGAAACGATACAAAACTTTTTGAGATCCTTCCTATATGTTACGAGGAAAGGTTATGATGAAAGTCCATACAAAAATTCATCTGAAAATTTGATTCTACGAAACTTTTCGAAATGTAAGTTTCGGTCAAAAATCGTAATGTATTATACACTAGTTTATACTAGTTTCGGTTAAAAAATCAATTAAATCGAGGAGTGTTCGAAATGCTACAAAACATTTCAGAAATATTTTATATTTTACGAGGGAGGGTTATGATGGAAGTCCATGCAAAAAATTATCTGAAAATTTGATTCTACAAATTTTTTCCAAATGCAAGTTTCGGTCAAAAAATCATAATATATCATACACACGTTTATACTAGTTTTGCTCAAAAAATAAAATTAAGTCGAGGACTTTACGAAAATATACAAAACTTATTCAAATCCTTCCTATATGTTACGAGGAAAGATTATGATGAAACTCCATGCAAAAATTCATCTGAAAATTTGATTTTACATAACTTTTCGAAATGTAAGTTTCGGTCAAAAATCGTAATGTATTATACACTAGTTTATACTAGTTTCGGTTAAAAAATAAATTAAATCGAGGAGTGTTCAAAATGCTACAAAACATTTCAGAAATATTTTATATTTTACGAGGGAGGGTTATGATGGAAGTCCATGCAAAAAATTATCTGAAAATTTGATTCTACAAATTTTTTCCAAATGCAAGTTTCGGTCAAAAAATCATAATATATCATACACAAGTTTATACTAGTTTTGCTCAAAAAATAAAATTAAATCGAGGACTGTACGAAACGATACAAAACTTTTTGAGATCCTTCCTATATGTTACGAGGAAAGGTTATGATGAAAGTCCATGCAAAAATTCATCTGAAAATTTAATTCTACGAAACTTTTCGAAATGTAAGTTTCGGTCAAAAATCGTAATGTATTATACACTAGTTTATACTAGTTTCGGTTAAAAAATCAATTAAATCGAGGAGTGTTCGAAATGCTACAAAACATTTCAGAAATATTTTATATTTTACGAGGGAGGGTTATGATGGAAGTCCATGCAAAAAATTATCTGAAAATTTGATTCTACAAATTTTTTCCAAATGCAAGTTTCGGTCAAAAAATCATAATATATCATACACACGTTTATACTAGTTTTGCTCAAAAAATAAAATTAAGTCGAGGACTTTACGAAAATATACAAAACTTATTCAAATCCTTCCTATATGTTACGAGGAAAGATTATGATGAAACTCCATGCAAAAATTCATCTGAAAATTTGATTTTACATAACTTTTCGAAATGTATGTTTCGGTCAAAAATCGTAATGTATTATACACTAGTTTATACTAGTTTCGGTTAAAAAATCAATTAAATCGAGGACTGTTCGAAATGCTACAAAACATTTCAGAAATATTTTATATTTTACGAGGGAGGGTTATGATGGAAGTCCATGCAAAAAATTATCTGAAAATTTGATTCTACAAATTTTTTCCAAATGCAAGTTTCATTCAAAAAATCATAATATATCATACACAAGTTTATACTAGTTTTGCTCAAAAAATAAAATTAAATCGAGGACTGTACGAAACGATACAAAACTTTTTGAGATCCTTCCTATATGTTACGAGGAAAGGTTATGATGAAAGTCGATACAAAAATTCATCTGAAAATTTGATTCTACGAAACTTTTTGAAATGTAAGTTTCGGTCAAAAATCGTAATGTATTATACACTAGTTTATACTAGTTTCGGTTAAAAAATCAATTAAATCGAGGAGTGTTCGAAATGCTACAAAACATTTCAGAAATATTTTATATTTTACGAGGGAGGGTTATGATGGAAGTCCATGCAAAAAATTATCTGAAAATTTGATTCTACAAATTTTTTCCAAATGCAAGTTTCGGTCAAAAAATCATAATATATCATACACACGTTTATACTAGTTTTGCTCAAAAAATAAAATTAAGTCGAGGACTTTACGAAAATATACAAAACTTATTCAAATCCTTCCTATATGTTACGAGGAAAGATTATAATGAAACTCCATGCAAAAATTCATCTGAAAATTTGATTTTACATAACTTTTCGAAATGTATGTTTCAGTCAAAAATCGTAATGTATTATACACTAGTTTATACTAGTTTCGGTTAAAAAATAAATTAAATCGAGGACTGTTCGAATTGCTACAAAACATTTCAGAAATATTTTATATTTTACGAGGGAGGGTTATGATGGAAGTCCATGCAAAAAATTATCTGAAAATTTGATTCTACAAATTGTTTCCAAATGCAAGTCTCATTCAAAAAATCATAATATATCATACACAAGTTTATACTAGTTTTGCTCAAAAAATAAAATTAAATCGAGGACTGTACGAAACGATACAAAACTTTTTGAGATCCTTCCTATATGTTACGAGGAAAGGTTATGATGAAAGTCCATACAAAAATTCATCTGAAAATTTGATTCTACGAAACTTTTCGAAATGTAAGTTTCGGTCAAAAATCGTAATGTATTATACACTAGTTTATACTAGTTTCGGTTAAAAAATCAATTAAATCGAGGAGTGTTCGAAATGCTACAAAACATTTCAGAAATATTTTATATTTTACGAGGGAGGGTTATGATGGAAGTCCATGCAAAAAATTATCTGAAAATTTGATTCTACAAATTTTTTCCAAATGCAAGTTTCGGTCAAAAAATCATAATATATCATACACACGTTTATACTAGTTTTGCTCAAAAAATAAAATTAAGTCGAGGACTTTACGAAAATATACAAAACTTATTCAAATCCTTCCTATATGTTACGAGGAAAGATTATGATGAAACTCCATGCAAAAATTCATCTGAAAATTTGATTTTACATAACTTTTCGAAATGTAAGTTTCGGTCAAAAATCGTAATGTATTATACACTAGTTTATACTAGTTTCGGTTAAAAAATAAATTAAATCGAGGAGTGTTCAAAATGCTACAAAACATTTCAGAAATATTTTATATTTTACGAGGGAGGGTTATGATGGAAGTCCATGCAAAAAATTATCTGAAAATTTGATTCTACAAATTTTTTCCAAATGCAAGTTTCGGTCAAAAAATCATAATATATCATACACAAGTTTATACTAGTTTTGCTCAAAAAATAAAATTAAATCGAGGACTGTACGAAACGATACAAAACTTTTTGAGATCCTTCCTATATGTTACGAGGAAAGGTTATGATGAAAGTCCATGCAAAAATTCATCTGAAAATTTAATTCTACGAAACTTTTCGAAATGTAAGTTTCGGTCAAAAATCGTAATGTATTATACACTAGTTTATACTAGTTTCGGTTAAAAAATCAATTAAATCGAGGAGTGTTCGAAATGCTACAAAACATTTCAGAAATATTTTATATTTTACGAGGGAGGGTTATGATGGAAGTCCATGCAAAAAATTATCTGAAAATTTGATTCTACAAATTTTTTCCAAATGCAAGTTTCGGTCAAAAAATCATAATATATCATACACACGTTTATACTAGTTTTGCTCAAAAAATAAAATTAAGTCGAGGACTTTACGAAAATATACAAAACTTATTCAAATCCTTCCTATATGTTACGAGGAAAGATTATGATGAAACTCCATGCAAAAATTCATCTGAAAATTTGATTTTACATAACTTTTCGAAATGTATGTTTCGGTCAAAAATCGTAATGTATTATACACTAGTTTATACTAGTTTCGGTTAAAAAATCAATTAAATCGAGGACTGTTCGAAATGCTACAAAACATTTCAGAAATATTTTATATTTTACGAGGGAGGGTTATGATGGAAGTCCATGCAAAAAATTATCTGAAAATTTGATTCTACAAATTTTTTCCAAATGCAAGTTTCATTCAAAAAATCATAATATATCATACACAAGTTTATACTAGTTTTGCTCAAAAAATAAAATTAAATCGAGGACTGTACGAAACGATACAAAACTTTTTGAGATCCTTCCTATATGTTACGAGGAAAGGTTATGATGAAAGTCCATACAAAAATTCATCTGAAAATTTGATTCTACGAAACTTTTCGAAATGTAAGTTTCGGTCAAAAATCGTAATGTATTATACACTAGTTTATACTAGTTTCGGTTAAAAAATCAATTAAATCGAGGAGTGTTCGAAATGCTACAAAACATTTCAGAAATATTTTATATTTTACGAGGGAGGGTTATGATGGAAGTCCATGCAAAAAATTATCTGAAAATTTGATTCTACAAATTTTTTCCAAATGCAAGTTTCGGTCAAAAAATCATAATATATCATACACACGTTTATACTAGTTTTGCTCAAAAAATAAAATTAAGTCGAGGACTTTACGAAAATATACAAAACTTATTCAAATCCTTCCTATATGTTACGAGGAAAGATTATGATGAAACTCCATGCAAAAATTCATCTGAAAATTTGATTTTACATAACTTTTCGAAATGTAAGTTTCGGTCAAAAATCGTAATGTATTATACACTAGTTTATACTAGTTTCGGTTAAAAAATAAATTAAATCGAGGAGTGTTCAAAATGCTACAAAACATTTCAGAAATATTTTATATTTTACGAGGGAGGGTTATGATGGAAGTCCATGCAAAAAATTATCTGAAAATTTGATTCTACAAATTTTTTCCAAATGCAAGTTTCGGTCAAAAAATCATAATATATCATACACAAGTTTATACTAGTTTTGCTCAAAAAATAAAATTAAATCGAGGACTGTACGAAACGATACAAAACTTTTTGAGATCCTTCCTATATGTTACGAGGAAAGGTTATGATGAAAGTCCATGCAAAAATTCATCTGAAAATTTAATTCTACGAAACTTTTCGAAATGTAAGTTTCGGTCAAAAATCGTAATGTATTATACACTAGTTTATACTAGTTTCGGTTAAAAAATCAATTAAATCGAGGAGTGTTCGAAATGCTACAAAACATTTCAGAAATATTTTATATTTTACGAGGGAGGGTTATGATGGAAGTCCATGCAAAAAATTATCTGAAAATTTGATTCTACAAATTTTTTCCAAATGCAAGTTTCGGTCAAAAAATCATAATATATCATACACACGTTTATACTAGTTTTGCTCAAAAAATAAAATTAAGTCGAGGACTTTACGAAAATATACAAAACTTATTCAAATCCTTCCTATATGTTACGAGGAAAGATTATGATGAAACTCCATGCAAAAATTCATCTGAAAATTTGATTTTACATAACTTTTCGAAATGTATGTTTCGGTCAAAAATCGTAATGTATTATACACTAGTTTATACTAGTTTCTGTTAAAAAATCAATTAAATCGAGGACTGTTCGAAATGCTACAAAACATTTCAGAAATATTTTATATTTTACGAGGGAGGGTTATGATGGAAGTCCATGCAAAAAATTATCTGAAAATTTGATTCTACAAATTTTTTCCAAATGCAAGTTTCATTCAAAAAATCATAATATATCATACACAAGTTTATACTAGTTTTGCTCAAAAAATAAAATTAAATCGAGGACTGTACGAAACGATACAAAACTTTTTGAGATCCTTCCTATATGTTACGAGGAAAGGTTATGATGAAAGTCGATACAAAAATTCATCTGAAAATTTGATTCTACGAAACTTTTTGAAATGTAAGTTTCGGTCAAAAATCGTAATGTATTATACACTAGTTTATACTAGTTTCGGTTAAAAAATCAATTAAATCGAGGAGTGTTCGAAATGCTACAAAACATTTCAGAAATATTTTATATTTTACGAGGGAGGGTTATGATGGAAGTCCATGCAAAAAATTATCTGAAAATTTGATTCTACAAATTTTTTCCAAATGCAAGTTTCGGTCAAAAAATCATAATATATCATACACACGTTTATACTAGTTTTGCTCAAAAAATAAAATTAAGTCGAGGACTTTACGAAAATATACAAAACTTATTCAAATCCTTCCTATATGTTACGAGGAAAGATTATAATGAAACTCCATGCAAAAATTCATCTGAAAATTTGATTTTACATAACTTTTCGAAATGTATGTTTCGGTCAAAAATCGTAATGTATTATACACTAGTTTATACTAGTTTCGGTTAAAAAATAAATTAAATCGAGGACTGTTCGAATTGCTACAAAACATTTCAGAAATATTTTATATTTTACGAGGGAGGGTTATGATGGAAGTCCATGCAAAAAATTATCTGAAAATTTGATTCTACAAATTGTTTCCAAATGCAAGTCTCATTCAAAAAATCATAATATATCATACACAAGTTTATACTAGTTTTGCTCAAAAAATAAAATTAAATCGAGGACTGTACGAAACGATACAAAACTTTTTGAGATCCTTCCTATATGTTACGAGGAAAGGTTATGATGAAAGTCCATACAAAAATTCATCTGAAAATTTGATTCTACGAAACTTTTCGAAATGTAAGTTTCGGTCAAAAATCGTAATGTATTATACACTAGTTTATACTAGTTTCGGTTAAAAAATCAATTAAATCGAGGAGTGTTCGAAATGCTACAAAACATTTCAGAAATATTTTATATTTTACGAGGGAGGGTTATGATGGAAGTCCATGCAAAAAATTATCTGAAAATTTGATTCTACAAATTTTTTCCAAATGCAAGTTTCGGTCAAAAAATCATAATATATCATACACACGTTTATACTAGTTTTGCTCAAAAAATAAAATTAAGTCGAGGACTTTACGAAAATATACAAAACTTATTCAAATCCTTCCTATATGTTACGAGGAAAGATTATGATGAAACTCCATGCAAAAATTCATCTGAAAATTTGATTTTACATAACTTTTCGAAATGTAAGTTTCGGTCAAAAATCGTAATGTATTATACACTAGTTTATACTAGTTTCGGTTAAAAAATAAATTAAATCGAGGAGTGTTCAAAATGCTACAAAACATTTCAGAAATATTTTATATTTTACGAGGGAGGGTTATGATGGAAGTCCATGCAAAAAATTATCTGAAAATTTGATTCTACAAATTTTTTCCAAATGCAAGTTTCGGTCAAAAAATCATAATATATCATACACAAGTTTATACTAGTTTTGCTCAAAAAATAAAATTAAATCGAGGACTGTACGAAACGATACAAAACTTTTTGAGATCCTTCCTATATGTTACGAGGAAAGGTTATGATGAAAGTCCATGCAAAAATTCATCTGAAAATTTAATTCTACGAAACTTTTCGAAATGTAAGTTTCGGTCAAAAATCGTAATGTATTATACACTAGTTTATACTAGTTTCGGTTAAAAAATCAATTAAATCGAGGAGTGTTCGAAATGCTACAAAACATTTCAGAAATATTTTATATTTTACGAGGGAGGGTTATGATGGAAGTCCATGCAAAAAATTATCTGAAAATTTGATTCTACAAATTTTTTCCAAATGCAAGTTTCGGTCAAAAAATCATAATATATCATACACACGTTTATACTAGTTTTGCTCAAAAAATAAAATTAAGTCGAGGACTTTACGAAAATATACAAAACTTATTCAAATCCTTCCTATATGTTACGAGGAAAGATTATGATGAAACTCCATGCAAAAATTCATCTGAAAATTTGATTTTACATAACTTTTCGAAATGTATGTTTCGGTCAAAAATCGTAATGTATTATACACTAGTTTATACTAGTTTCGGTTAAAAAATCAATTAAATCGAGGACTGTTCGAAATGCTACAAAACATTTCAGAAATATTTTATATTTTACGAGGGAGGGTTATGATGGAAGTCCATGCAAAAAATTATCTGAAAATTTGATTCTACAAATTTTTTCCAAATGCAAGTTTCATTCAAAAAATCATAATATATCATACACAAGTTTATACTAGTTTTGCTCAAAAAATAAAATTAAATCGAGGACTGTACGAAACGATACAAAACTTTTTGAGATCCTTCCTATATGTTACGAGGAAAGGTTATGATGAAAGTCGATACAAAAATTCATCTGAAAATTTGATTCTACGAAACTTTTTGAAATGTAAGTTTCGGTCAAAAATCGTAATGTATTATACACTAGTTTATACTAGTTTCGGTTAAAAAATCAATTAAATCGAGGAGTGTTCGAAATGCTACAAAACATTTCAGAAATATTTTATATTTTACGAGGGAGGGTTATGATGGAAGTCCATGCAAAAAATTATCTGAAAATTTGATTCTACAAATTTTTTCCAAATGCAAGTTTCGGTCAAAAAATCATAATATATCATACACACGTTTATACTAGTTTTGCTCAAAAAATAAAATTAAGTCGAGGACTTTACGAAAATATACAAAACTTATTCAAATCCTTCCTATATGTTACGAGGAAAGATTATAATGAAACTCCATGCAAAAATTCATCTGAAAATTTGATTTTACATAACTTTTCGAAATGTATGTTTCGGTCAAAAATCGTAATGTATTATACACTAGTTTATACTAGTTTCGGTTAAAAAATAAATTAAATCGAGGACTGTTCGAATTGCTACAAAACATTTCAGAAATATTTTATATTTTACGAGGGAGGGTTATGATGGAAGTCCATGCAAAAAATTATCTGAAAATTTGATTCTACAAATTGTTTCCAAATGCAAGTCTCATTCAAAAAATCATAATATATCATACACAAGTTTATACTAGTTTTGCTCAAAAAATAAAATTAAATCGAGGACTGTACGAAACGATACAAAACTTTTTGAGATCCTTCCTATATGTTACGAGGAAAGGTTATGATGAAAGTCCATACAAAAATTCATCTGAAAATTTGATTCTACGAAACTTTTCGAAATGTAAGTTTCGGTCAAAAATCGTAATGTATTATACACTAGTTTATACTAGTTTCGGTTAAAAAATCAATTAAATCGAGGAGTGTTCGAAATGCTACAAAACATTTCAGAAATATTTTATATTTTACGAGGGAGGGTTATGATGGAAGTCCATGCAAAAAATTATCTGAAAATTTGATTCTACAAATTTTTTCCAAATGCAAGTTTCGGTCAAAAAATCATAATATATCATACACACGTTTATACTAGTTTTGCTCAAAAAATAAAATTAAGTCGAGGACTTTACGAAAATATACAAAACTTATTCAAATCCTTCCTATATGTTACGAGGAAAGATTATGATGAAACTCCATGCAAAAATTCATCTGAAAATTTGATTTTACATAACTTTTCGAAATGTAAGTTTCGGTCAAAAATCGTAATGTATTATACACTAGTTTATACTAGTTTCGGTTAAAAAATAAATTAAATCGAGGAGTGTTCAAAATGCTACAAAACATTTCAGAAATATTTTATATTTTACGAGGGAGGGTTATGATGGAAGTCCATGCAAAAAATTATCTGAAAATTTGATTCTACAAATTTTTTCCAAATGCAAGTTTCGGTCAAAAAATCATAATATATCATACACAAGTTTATACTAGTTTTGCTCAAAAAATAAAATTAAATCGAGGACTGTACGAAACGATACAAAACTTTTTGAGATCCTTCCTATATGTTACGAGGAAAGGTTATGATGAAAGTCCATGCAAAAATTCATCTGAAAATTTAATTCTACGAAACTTTTCGAAATGTAAGTTTCGGTCAAAAATCGTAATGTATTATACACTAGTTTATACTAGTTTCGGTTAAAAAATCAATTAAATCGAGGAGTGTTCGAAATGCTACAAAACATTTCAGAAATATTTTATATTTTACGAGGGAGGGTTATGATGGAAGTCCATGCAAAAAATTATCTGAAAATTTGATTCTACAAATTTTTTCCAAATGCAAGTTTCGGTCAAAAAATCATAATATATCATACACACGTTTATACTAGTTTTGCTCAAAAAATAAAATTAAGTCGAGGACTTTACGAAAATATACGAAACTTATTCAAATCCTTCCTATATGTTACGAGGAAAGATTATGATGACACTCCATGCAAAAATTCATCTGAAAATTTGATTTTACATAACTTTTCGAAATGTAAGTTTCGGTCAAAAATCGTAATGTATTATACACTAGTTTATACTAGTTTCGGTTAAAAAATCAATTAAATCGAGGACTGTTCGAAATGCTACAAAACATTTCAGAAATATTTTATATTTTACGAGGGAGGGTTATGATGGAAGTCCATGCAAAAAATTATCTGAAAATTTGATTCTACAAATTTTTTCCAAATGCAAGTTTCGGTCAAAAAATCATAATATATCATACACAAGTTTATACTAGTTTTGCTCAAAAAATAAAATTAAATCGAGGACTGTACGAAACGATACAAAACTTTTTGAGATCCTTCCTATATGTTACGAGGAAAGGTTATGATGAAAGTCCATGCAAAAATTCATCTGAAAATTTAATTCTACGAAACTTTTCGAAATGTAAGTTTCGGTCAAAAATCGTAATGTATTATACACTAGTTTATACTAGTTTCGGTTAAAAAATCAATTAAATCGAGGAGTGTTCGAAATGCTACAAAACATTTCAGAAATATTTTATATTTTACGAGGGAGGGTTATGATGGAAGTCCATGCAAAAAATTATCTGAAAATTTGATTCTACAAATTTTTTCCAAATGCAAGTTTCGGTCAAAAAATCATAATATATCATACACACGTTTATACTAGTTTTGCTCAAAAAATAAAATTAAGTCGAGGACTTTACGAAAATATACGAAACTTATTCAAATCCTTCCTATATGTTACGAGGAAAGATTATGATGACACTCCATGCAAAAATTCATCTGAAAATTTGATTTTACATAACTTTTCGAAATGTAAGTTTCGGTCAAAAATCGTAATGTATTATACACTAGTTTATACTAGTTTCGGTTAAAAAATCAATTAAATCGAGGACTGTTCGAAATGCTACAAAACATTTCAGAAATATTTTATATTTTACGAGGGAGGGTTATGATGGAAGTCCATGCAAAAAATTATCTGAAAATTTGATTCTACAAATTTTTTCCAAATGCAAGTTTCGGTCAAAAAATCATAATATATCATACACAAGTTTATACTAGTTTTGCTCAAAAAATAAAATTAAATCGAGGACTGTACGAAACGATACAAAACTTTTTGAGATCCTTCCTATATGTTACGAGGAAAGGTTATGATGAAAGTCCATGCAAAAATTCATCTGAAAATTTAATTCTACGAAACTTTTCGAAATGTAAGTTTCGGTCAAAAATCGTAATGTATTATACACTAGTTTATACTAGTTTCGGTTAAAAAATCAATTAAATCGAGGAGTGTTCGAAATGCTACAAAACATTTCAGAAATATTTTATATTTCGAGGGAGGGTTATGATGGAAGTCCATGCAAAAAATTATCTGAAAATTTGATTCTACAAATTTTTTCCAATTGCAAGTTTCGGTCAAAAAATCATAATATATCATACACAAGTTTATACTAGTTTTGCTCAAAAAATAAAATTAAGTCGAGGACTTTACGAAACGATACAAAACTTTTTCAGATCCTTCCTATATGTTACGAGGAAAGGTTATGATGAAAGTCCATAAAAAACTTCAACTGAAAATTTGATTCTACGAAACTTTTCGAAATGTAAGTTTCGGTCAAAAATCGTAATGTATTATACACTAGTTTATACTAGTTTCGGTTAAAAAATAAATTAAATCGAGGACTGTTCGAAATGCTACAAAACATTTCAGAAATATTTTATATTTTACGAGGGAGGGTTATGATGGAAGTCCATGCAAAAAATTATCTGAAAATTTGATTCTACAAATTTTTTCCAAATGCAAGTTTCATTCAAAAAATCATAATATATCATACACAAGTTTATACTAGTTTTGCTCAAAAAATAAAATTAAATCGAGGACTGTACGAAACGATACAAAACTTTTTGAGATCCTTCCTATATGTTACGAGGAAAGGTTATGATGAAAGTCCATACAAAAATTCATCTGAAAATTTGATTCTACGAAACTTTTCGAAATGTAAGTTTCGGTCAAAAATCGTAATGTATTATACACTAGTTTATACTAGTTTCGGTTAAAAAATCAATTAAATCGAGGAGTGTTCGAAATGCTACAAAACATTTCAGAAATATTTTATATTTTACGAGGGAGGGTTATGATGGAAGTCCATGCAAAAAATTATCTGAAAATTTGATTCTACAAATTTTTTCCAAATGCAAGTTTCGGTCAAAAAATCATAATATATCATACACACGTTTATACTAGTTTTGCTCAAAAAATAAAATTAAGTCGAGGACTTTACGAAAATATACAAAACTTATTCAAATCCTTCCTATATGTTACGAGGAAAGATTATGATGAAACTCCATGCAAAAATTCATCTGAAAATTTGATTTTACATAACTTTTCGAAATGTAAGTTTCGGTCAAAAATCGTAATGTATTATACACTAGTTTATACTAGTTTCGGTTAAAAAATAAATTAAATCGAGGAGTGTTCAAAATGCTACAAAACATTTCAGAAATATTTTATATTTTACGAGGGAGGGTTATGATGGAAGTCCATGCAAAAAATTATCTGAAAATTTGATTCTACAAATTTTTTCCAAATGCAAGTTTCGGTCAAAAAATCATAATATATCATACACAAGTTTATACTAGTTTTGCTCAAAAAATAAAATTAAATCGAGGACTGTACGAAACGATACAAAACTTTTTGAGATCCTTCCTATATGTTACGAGGAAAGGTTATGATGAAAGTCCATGCAAAAATTCATCTGAAAATTTAATTCTACGAAACTTTTCGAAATGTAAGTTTCGGTCAAAAATCGTAATGTATTATACACTAGTTTATACTAGTTTCGGTTAAAAAATAAATTAAATCGAGGAGTGTTCGAAATGCTACAAAACATTTCAGAAATATTTTATATTTTACGAGGGAGGGTTATGATGGAAGTCCATGCAAAAAATTATCTGAAAATTTGATTCTACAAATTTTTTCCAAATGCAAGTTTCGGTCAAAAAATCATAATATATCATACACACGTTTATACTAGTTTTGCTCAAAAAATAAAATTAAGTCGAGGACTTTACGAAAATATACAAAACTTATTCAAATCCTTCCTATATGTTACGAGGAAAGATTATGATGAAACTCCATGCAAAAATTCATCTGAAAATTTGATTTTACATAACTTTTCGAAATGTATGTTTCGGTCAAAAATCGTAATGTATTATACACTAGTTTATACTAGTTTCGGTTAAAAAATCAATTAAATCGAGGACTGTTCGAAATGCTACAAAACATTTCAGAAATATTTTATATTTTACGAGGGAGGGTTATGATGGAAGTCCATGCAAAAAATTATCTGAAAATTTGATTCTACAAATTTTTTCCAAATGCAAGTTTCATTCAAAAAATCATAATATATCATACACAAGTTTATACTAGTTTTGCTCAAAAAATAAAATTAAATCGAGGACTGTACGAAACGATACAAAACTTTTTGAGATCCTTCCTATATGTTACGAGGAAAGGTTATGATGAAAGTCGATACAAAAATTCATCTGAAAATTTGATTCTACGAAACTTTTCGAAATGTAAGTTTCGGTCAAAAATCGTAATGTATTATACACTAGTTTATACTAGTTTCGGTTAAAAAATCAATTAAATCGAGGAGTGTTCGAAATGCTACAAAACATTTCAGAAATATTTTATATTTTACGAGGGAGGGTTATGATGGAAGTCCATGCAAAAAATTATCTGAAAATTTGATTCTACAAATTTTTTCCAAATGCAAGTTTCGGTCAAAAAATCATAATATATCATACACAAGTTTATACTAGTTTTGCTCAAAAAATAAAATTAAGTCGAGGACTTTACGAAACGATACAAAACTTTTTCAGATCCTTCCTATATGTTACGAGGAAAGGTTATGATGAAAGTCCATAAAAAACTTCAACTGAAAATTTGATTCTACGAAACTTTTCGAAATGTAAGTTTCGGTCAAAAATCGTAATGTATTATACACTAGTTTATACTAGTTTCGGTTAAAAAATAAATTAAATCGAGGACTGTTCGAAATGCTACAAAACATTTCAGAAATATTTTATATTTTACGAGGGAGGGTTATGATGGAAGTCCATGCAAAAAATTATCTGAAAATTTGATTCTACAAATTTTTTCCAAATGCAAGTTTCATTCAAAAAAGCATAATATATCATACACAAGTTTATACTAGTTTTGCTCAAAAAATAAAATTAAATCGAGGACTGTACGAAACGATACAAAACTTTTTGAGATCCTTCCTATATGTTACGAGGAAAGGTTATGATGAAAGTCCATACAAAAATTCATCTGAAAATTTGATTCTACGAAACTTTTCGAAATGTAAGTTTCGGTCAAAAATCGTAATGTATTATACACTAGTTTATACTAGTTTCGGTTAAAAAATCAATTAAATCGAGGAGTGTTCGAAATGCTACAAAACATTTCAGAAATATTTTATATTTTACGAGGGAGGGTTATGATGGAAGTCCATGCAAAAAATTATCTGAAAATTTGATTCTACAAATTTTTTCCAAATGCAAGTTTCGGTCAAAAAATCATAATATATCATACACACGTTTATACTAGTTTTGCTCAAAAAATAAAATTAAGTCGAGGACTTTACGAAAATATACAAAACTTATTCAAATCCTTCCTATATGTTACGAGGAAAGATTATGATGAAACTCCATGCAAAAATTCATCTGAAAATTTGATTTTACATAACTTTTCGAAATGTAAGTTTCGGTCAAAAATCGTAATGTATTATACACTAGTTTATACTAGTTTCGGTTAAAAAATAAATTAAATCGAGGAGTGTTCAAAATGCTACAAAACATTTCAGAAATATTTTATATTTTACGAGGGAGGGTTATGATGGAAGTCCATGCAAAAAATTATCTGAAAATTTGATTCTACAAATTTTTTCCAAATGCAAGTTTCGGTCAAAAAATCATAATATATCATACACAAGTTTATACTAGTTTTGCTCAAAAAATAAAATTAAATCGAGGACTGTACGAAACGATACAAAACTTTTTGAGATCCTTCCTATATGTTACGAGGAAAGGTTATGATGAAAGTCCATGCAAAAATTCATCTGAAAATTTAATTCTACGAAACTTTTCGAAATGTAAGTTTCGGTCAAAAATCGTAATGTATTATACACTAGTTTATACTAGTTTCGGTTAAAAAATAAATTAAATCGAGGAGTGTTCGAAATGCTACAAAACATTTCAGAAATATTTTATATTTTACGAGGGAGGGTTATGATGGAAGTCCATGCAAAAAATTATCTGAAAATTTGATTCTACAAATTTTTTCCAAATGCAAGTTTCGGTCAAAAAATCATAATATATCATACACACGTTTATACTAGTTTTGCTCAAAAAATAAAATTAAGTCGAGGACTTTACGAAAATATACAAAACTTATTCAAATCCTTCCTATATGTTACGAGGAAAGATTATGATGAAACTCCATGCAAAAATTCATCTGAAAATTTGATTTTACATAACTTTTCGAAATGTATGTTTCGGTCAAAAATCGTAATGTATTATACACTAGTTTATACTAGTTTCGGTTAAAAAATCAATTAAATCGAGGACTGTTCGAAATGCTACAAAACATTTCAGAAATATTTTATATTTTACGAGGGAGGGTTATGATGGAAGTCCATGCAAAAAATTATCTGAAAATTTGATTCTACAAATTTTTTCCAAATGCAAGTTTCATTCAAAAAATCATAATATATCATACACAAGTTTATACTAGTTTTGCTCAAAAAATAAAATTAAATCGAGGACTGTACGAAACGATACAAAACTTTTTGAGATCCTTCCTATATGTTACGAGGAAAGGTTATGATGAAAGTCGATACAAAAATTCATCTGAAAATTTGATTCTACGAAACTTTTCGAAATGTAAGTTTCGGTCAAAAATCGTAATGTATTATACACTAGTTTATACTAGTTTCGGTTAAAAAATCAATTAAATCGAGGAGTGTTCGAAATGCTACAAAACATTTCAGAAATATTTTATATTTTACGAGGGAGGGTTATGATGGAAGTCCATGCAAAAAATTATCTGAAAATTTGATTCTACAAATTTTTTCCAAATGCAAGTTTCGGTCAAAAAATCATAATATATCATACACACGTTTATACTAGTTTTGCTCAAAAAATAAAATTAAGTTGAGGACTTTACGAAAATATACAAAACTTATTCAAATCCTTCCTATATGTTACGAGGAAAGATTATGATGAAACTCCATGCAAAAATTCATCTGAAAATTTGATTTTACATAAATTTTCGAAATGTAAGTTTCGGTCAAAAATCGTAATGTATTATACACTAGTTTATACTAGTTTCGGTTAAAAAATAAATTAAATCGAGGAGTGTTCAAAATGCTACAAAACATTTCAGAAATATTTTATATTTTACGAGGGAGGGTTATGATGGAAGTCCATGCAAAAAATTATCTGAAAATTTGATTCTACAAATTTTTTCCAAATGCAAGTTTCGGTCAAAAAATCATAATATATCATACACACGTTTATACTAGTTTTGCTCAAAAAATAAAATTAAGTCGAGGACTGTACGAAACGATACAAAACTTTTTGAGATCCTTCCTATATGTTACGAGGAAAGGTTATGATGAAAGTCCATACAAAAATTCATCTGAAAATTTGATTCTACGAAACTTTTCGAAATGTATGTTTCGGTCAAAAATCGTAATGTATTATACACTAGTTTATACTAGTTTCGGTTAAAAAATCAATTAAATCGAGGAGTGTTCGAAATGCTACAAAACATTTCAGAAATATTTTATATTTTACGAGGGAGGGTTATGATGGAAGTCCATGCAAAAAATTATCTGAAAATTTGATTCTACAAATTTTTTCCAAATGCAAGTTTCGGTCAAAAAATCATAATATATCATACACACGTTTATACTAGTTTTGCTCAAAAAATAAAATTAAGTCGAGGACTTTACGAAAATATACAAAACTTATTCAAATCCTTCCTATATGTTACGAGGAAAGATTATGATGAAACTCCATGCAAAAATTCATCTGAAAATTTGATTTTACATAACTTTTCGAAATGTAAGTTTCGGTCAAAAATCGTAATGTATTATACACTAGTTTATACTAGTTTCGGTTAAAAAATAAATTAAATCGAGGAGTGTTCAAAATGCTACAAAACATTTCAGAAATATTTTATATTTTACGAGGGAGGGTTATGATGGAAGTCCATGCAAAAAATTATCTGAAAATTTGATTCTACAAATTTTTTCCAAATGCAAGTTTCGGTCAAAAAATCATAATATATCATACACACGTTTATACTAGTTTTGCTCAAAAAATAAAATTAAGTCGAGGACTGTACGAAACGATACAAAACTTTTTGAGATCCTTCCTATATGTTACGAGGAAAGGTTATGATGAAAGTCCATACAAAAATTCATCTGAAAATTTGATTCTACGAAACTTTTCGAAATGTATGTTTCGGTCAAAAATCGTAATGTATTATACACTAGTTTATACTAGTTTCGGTTAAAAAATCAATTAAATCGAGGAGTGTTCGAAATGCTACAAAACATTTCAGAAATATTTTATATTTTACGAGGGAGGGTTATGATGGAAGTCCATGCAAAAAATTATCTGAAAATTTGATTCTACAAATTTTTTCCAAATGCAAGTTTCGGTCAAAAAATCATAATATATCATACACACGTTTATACTAGTTTTGCTCAAAAAATAAAATTAAGTCGAGGACTTTACGAAAATATACAAAACTTATTCAAATCCTTCCTATATGTTACGAGGAAAGATTATGATGAAACTCCATGCAAAAATTCATCTGAAAATTTGATTTTACATAACTTTTCGAAATGTAAGTTTCGGTCAAAAATCGTAATGTATTATACACTAGTTTATACTAGTTTCGGTTAAAAAATAAATTAAATCGAGGAGTGTTCAAAATGCTACAAAACATTTCAGAAATATTTTATATTTTACGAGGGAGGGTTATGATGGAAGTCCATGCAAAAAATTATCTGAAAATTTGATTCTACAAATTTTTTCCAAATGCAAGTTTCGGTCAAAAAATCATAATATATCATACACAAGTTTATACTAGTTTTGCTCAAAAAATAAAATTAAATCGAGGACTGTACGAAACGATACAAAACTTTTTGAGATCCTTCCTATATGTTACGAGGAAAGGTTATGATGAAAGTCCATGCAAAAATTCATCTGAAAATTTAATTCTACGAAACTTTTCGAAATGTAAGTTTCGGTCAAAAATCGTAATGTATTATACACTAGTTTATACTAGTTTCGGTTAAAAAATCAATTAAATCGAGGAGTGTTCGAAATGCTACAAAACATTTCAGAAATATTTTATATTTTACGAGGGAGGGTTATGATGGAAGTCCATGCAAAAAATTATCTGAAAATTTGATTCTACAAATTTTTTCCAAATGCAAGTTTCGGTCAAAAAATCATAATATATCATACACACGTTTATACTAGTTTTGCTCAAAAAATAAAATTAAGTCGAGGACTTTACGAAAATATACAAAACTTATTCAAATCCTTCCTATATGTTACGAGGAAAGATTATGATGAAACTCCATGCAAAAATTCATCTGAAAATTTGATTTGACATAACTTTTCGAAATGTATGTTTCGGTCAAAAATCGTAATGTATTATACACTAGTTTATACTAGTTTCGGTTAAAAAATCAATTAAATCGAGGACTGTTCGAAATGCTACAAAACATTTCAGAAATATTTTATATTTTACGAGGGAGGGTTATGATGGAAGTCCATGCAAAAAATTATCTGAAAATTTGATTCTACAAATTTTTTCCAAATGCAAGTTTCATTCAAAAAATCATAATATATCATACACAAGTTTATACTAGTTTTGCTCAAAAAATAAAATTAAATCGAGGACTGTACGAAACGATACAAAACTTTTTGAGATCCTTCCTATATGTTACGAGGAAAGGTTATGATGAAAGTCGATACAAAAATTCATCTGAAAATTTGATTCTACGAAACTTTTCGAAATGTAAGTTTCGGTCAAAAATCGTAATGTATTATACACTAGTTTATACTAGTTTCGGTTAAAAAATCAATTAAATCGAGGAGTGTTCGAAATGCTACAAAACATTTCAGAAATATTTTATATTTTACGAGGGAGGGTTATGATGGAAGTCCATGCAAAAAATTATCTGAAAATTTGATTCTACAAATTTTTTCCAAATGCAAGTTTCGGTCAAAAAATCATAATATATCATACACACGTTTATACTAGTTTTGCTCAAAAAATAAAATTAAGTCGAGGACTTTACGAAAATATACAAAACTTATTCAAATCCTTCCTATATGTTACGAGGAAAGATTATAATGAAACTCCATGCAAAAATTCATCTGAAAATTTGATTTTACATAACTTTTCGAAATGTAAGTTTCGGTCAAAAATCGTAATGTATTATACACTAGTTTATACTAGTTTCGGTTAAAAAATCAATTAAATCGAGGACTGTTCGAAATGCTACAAAACATTTCAGAAATATTTTATATTTTACGAGGGAGGGTTATGATGGAAGTCCATGCAAAAAATTATCTGAAAATTTGATTCTACAAATTTTTTCCAAATGCAAGTTTCATTCAAAAAATCATAATATATCATACACAAGTTTATACTAGTTTTGCTCAAAAAATAAAATTAAATCGAGGACTGTACGAAACGATACAAAACTTTTTGAGATCCTTCCTATATGTTACGAGGAAAGGTTATGATGAAAGTCGATACAAAAATTCATCTGAAAATTTGATTCTACGAAACTTTTCGAAATGTAAGTTTCGGTCAAAAATCGTAATGTATTATACACTAGTTTATACTAGTTTCGGTTAAAAAATCAATTAAATCGAGGAGTGTTCGAAATGCTACAAAACATTTCAGAAATATTTTATATTTTACGAGGGAGGGTTATGATGGAAGTCCATGCAAAAAATTATCTGAAAATTTGATTCTACAAATTTTTTCCAAATGCAAGTTTCGGTCAAAAAATCATAATATATCATACACACGTTTATACTAGTTTTGCTCAAAAAATAAAATTAAGTCGAGGACTTTACGAAAATATACAAAACTTATTCAAATCCTTCCTATATGTTACGAGGAAAGATTATAATGAAACTCCATGCAAAAATTCATCTGAAAATTTGATTTTACATAACTTTTCGAAATGTAAGTTTCGGTCAAAAATCGTAATGTATTATACACTAGTTTATACTAGTTTCGGTTAAAAAATAAATTAAATCGAGGACTGTTCGAATTGCTACAAAACATTTCAGAAATATTTTATATTTTACGAGGGAGGGTTATGATGGAAGTCCATGCAAAAAATTATCTGAAAATTTGATTCTACAAATTGTTTCCAAATGCAAGTCTCATTCAAAAAATCATAATATATCATACACAAGTTTATACTAGTTTTGCTCAAAAAATAAAATTAAATCGAGGACTGTACGAAACGATACAAAACTTTTTGAGATCCTTCCTATATGTTACGAGGAAAGGTTATGATGAAAGTCCATACAAAAATTCATCTGAAAATTTGATTCTACGAAACTTTT
The DNA here is from genome assembly GCA_963966055.1 of Lathyrus aphaca. Classification (NCBI taxonomy): domain Eukaryota; kingdom Viridiplantae; phylum Streptophyta; class Magnoliopsida; order Fabales; family Fabaceae; genus Lathyrus; species Lathyrus aphaca. Next base: position 11,938,508 of record OZ014523.1, read on the forward strand.
CGAAATGTAAGTTTCGGTCAAAAATCGTAATGTATTATACACTAGTTTATACTAGTTTCGGTTAAAAAATCAATTAAATCGAGGAGTGTTCGAAATGCTACAAAACATTTCAGAAATATTTTATATTTTACGAGGGAGGGTTATGATGGAAGTCCATGCAAAAAATTATCTGAAAATTTGATTCTACAAATTTTTTCCAAATGCAAGTTTCGGTCAAAAAATCATAATATATCATACACACGTTTATACTAGTTTTGCTCAAAAAATAAAATTAAGTCGAGGACTTTACGAAAATATACAAAACTTATTCAAATCCTTCCTATATGTTACGAGGAAAGATTATGATGAAACTCCATGCAAAAATTCATCTGAAAATTTGATTTTACATAACTTTTCGAAATGTAAGTTTCGGTCAAAAATCGTAATGTATTATACACTAGTTTATACTAGTTTCGGTTAAAAAATAAATTAAATCGAGGAGTGTTCAAAATGCTACAAAACATTTCAGAAATATTTTATATTTTACGAGGGAGGGTTATGATGGAAGTCCATGCAAAAAATTATCTGAAAATTTGATTCTACAAATTTTTTCCAAATGCAAGTTTCGGTCAAAAAATCATAATATATCATACACAAGTTTATACTAGTTTTGCTCAAAAAATAAAATTAAATCGAGGACTGTACGAAACGATACAAAACTTTTTGAGATCCTTCCTATATGTTACGAGGAAAGGTTATGAAGAAAGTCCATGCAAAAATTCATCTGAAAATTTAATTCTACGAAACTTTTCGAAATGTAAGTTTCGGTCAAAAATCGTAATGTATTATACACTAGTTTATACTAGTTTCGGTTAAAAAATCAATTAAATCGAGGAGTGTTCGAAATGCTACAAAACATTTCAGAAATATTTTATATTTTACGAGGGAGGGTTATGATGGAAGTCCATGCAAAAAATTATCTGAAAATTTGATTCTACAAATTTTTTCCAAATGCAAGTTTCGGTCAAAAAATCATAATATATCATACACACGTTTATACTAGTTTTGCTCAAAAAATAAAATTAAGTCGAGGACTTTACGAAAATATACGAAACTTATTCAAATCCTTCCTATATGTTACGAGGAAAGATTATGATGACACTCCATGCAAAAATTCATCTGAAAATTTGATTTTACATAACTTTTCGAAATGTAAGTTTCGGTCAAAAATCGTAATGTATTATACACTAGTTTATACTAGTTTCGGTTAAAAAATCAATTAAATCGAGGACTGTTCGAAATGCTACAAAACATTTCAGAAATATTTTATATTTTACGAGGGAGGGTTATGATGGAAGTCCATGCAAAAAATTATCTGAAAATTTGATTCTACAAATTTTTTCCAAATGCAAGTTTCATTCAAAAAATCATAATATATCATACACAAGTTTATACTAGTTTTGCTCAAAAAATAAAATTAAATCGAGGACTGTACGAAACGATACAAAACTTTTTGAGATCCTTCCTATATGTTACGAGGAAAGGTTATGATGAAAGTCGATACAAAAATTCATCTGAAAATTTGATTCTACGAAACTTTTCGAAATGTAAGTTTCGGTCAAAAATCGTAATGTATTATACACTAGTTTATACTAGTTTCGGTTAAAAAATCAATTAAATCGAGGAGTGTTCGAAATGCTACAAAACATTTCAGAAATATTTTATATTTTACGAGGGAGGGTTATGATGGAAGTCCATGCAAAAAATTATCTGAAAATTTGATTCTACAAATTTTTTCCAAATGCAAGTTTCGGTCAAAAAATCATAATATATCATACACACGTTTATACTAGTTTTGCTCAAAAAATAAAATTAAGTCGAGGACTTTACGAAAATATACAAAACTTATTCAAATCCTTCCTATATGTTACGAGGAAAGATTATGATGAAACTCCATGCAAAAATTCATCTGAAAATTTGATTTTACATAACTTTTCGAAATGTAAGTTTCGGTCAAAAATCGTAATGTATTATACACTAGTTTATACTAGTTTCGGTTAAAAAATAAATTAAATCGAGGACTGTTCGAATTGCTACAAAACATTTCAGAAATATTTTATATTTTACGAGGGAGGGTTATGATGGAAGTCCATGCAAAAAATTATCTGAAAATTTGATTCTACAAATTGTTTCCAAATGCAAGTCTCATTCAAAAAATCATAATATATCATACACAAGTTTATACTAGTTTTGCTCAAAAAATAAAATTAAATCGAGGACTATACGAAACGATACAAAACTTTTTGAGATCCTTCCTATATGTTACGAGGAAAGGTTATGATGAAAGTCCATACAAAAATTCATCTGAAAATTTGATTCTACGAAACTTTTCGAAATGTAAGTTTCGGTCAAAAATCGTAATGTATTATACACTAGTTTATACTAGTTTCGGTTAAAAAATCAATTAAATCGAGGAGTGTTCGAAATGCTACAAAACATTTCAGAAATATTTTATATTTTACGAGGGAGGGTTATGATGGAAGTCCATGCAAAAAATTATCTGAAAATTTGATTCTACAAATTTTTTCCAAATGCAAGTTTCGGTCAAAAAATCATAATATATCATACACACGTTTATACTAGTTTTGCTCAAAAAATAAAATTAAGTCGAGGACTTTACGAAAATATACAAAACTTATTCAAATCCTTCCTATATGTTACGAGGAAAGATTATGATGAAACTCCATGCAAAAATTCATCTGAAAATTTGATTTTACATAACTTTTCGAAATGTAAGTTTCGGTCAAAAATCGTAATGTATTATACACTAGTTTATACTAGTTTCGGTTAAAAAATAAATTAAATCGAGGAGTGTTCAAAATGCTACAAAACATTTCAGAAATATTTTATATTTTACGAGGGAGGGTTATGATGGAAGTCCATGCAAAAAATTATCTGAAAATTTGATTCTACAAATTTTTTCCAAATGCAAGTTTCGGTCAAAAAATCATAATATATCATACACACGTTTATACTAGTTTTGCTCAAAAAATAAAATTAAGTCGAGGACTTTACGAAAATATACAAAACTTATTCAAATCCTTCCTATATGTTACGAGGAAAGATTATGATGAAACTCCATGCAAAAATTCATCTGAAAATTTGATTTTACATAACTTTTCGAAATGTAAGTTTCGGTCAAAAATCGTAATGTATTATACACTAGTTTATACTAGTTTCGGTTAAAAAATAAATTAAATCGAGGACTGTTCGAATTGCTACAAAACATTTCAGAAATATTTTATATTTTACGAGGGAGGGTTATGATGGAAGTCCATGCAAAAAATTATCTGAAAATTTGATTCTACAAATTGTTTCCAAATGCAAGTCTCATTCAAAAAATCATAATATATCATACACAAGTTTATACTAGTTTTGCTCAAAAAATAAAATTAAATCGAGGACTATACGAAACGATACAAAACTTTTTGAGATCCTTCCTATATGTTACGAGGAAAGGTTATGATGAAAGTCCATACAAAAATTCATCTGAAAATTTGATTCTACGAAACTTTTCGAAATGTAAGTTTCGGTCAAAAATCGTAATGTATTATACACTAGTTTATACTAGTTTCGGTTAAAAAATCAATTAAATCGAGGAGTGTTCGAAATGCTACAAAACATTTCAGAAATATTTTATATTTTACGAGGGAGGGTTATGATGGAAGTCCATGCAAAAAATTATCTGAAAATTTGATTCTACAAATTTTTTCCAAATGCAAGTTTCGGTCAAAAAATCATAATATATCATACACACGTTTATACTAGTTTTGCTCAAAAAATAAAATTAAGTCGAGGACTTTACGAAAATATACAAAACTTATTCAAATCCTTCCTATATGTTACGAGGAAAGATTATGATGAAACTCCATGCAAAAATTCATCTGAAAATTTGATTTTACATAACTTTTCGAAATGTAAGTTTCGGTCAAAAATCGTAATGTATTATACACTAGTTTATACTAGTTTCGGTTAAAAAATAAATTAAATCGAGGAGTGTTCAAAATGCTACAAAACATTTCAGAAATATTTTATATTTTACGAGGGAGGGTTATGATGGAAGTCCATGCAAAAAATTATCTGAAAATTTGATTCTACAAATTTTTTCCAAATGCAAGTTTCGGTCAAAAAATCATAATATATCATACACAAGTTTATACTAGTTTTGCTCAAAAAATAAAATTAAATCGAGGACTGTACGAAACGATACAAAACTTTTTGAGATCCTTCCTATATGTTACGAGGAAAGGTTATGATGAAAGTCCATGCAAAAATTCATCTGAAAATTTAATTCTACGAAACTTTTCGAAATGTAAGTTTCGGTCAAAAATCGTAATGTATTATACACTAGTTTATACTAGTTTCGGTTAAAAAATCAATTAAATCGAGGAGTGTTCGAAATGCTACAAAACATTTCAGAAATATTTTATATTTTACGAGGGAGGGTTATGATGGAAGTCCATGCAAAAAATTATCTGAAAATTTGATTCTACAAATTTTTTCCAAATGCAAGTTTCGGTCAAAAAATCATAATATATCATACACACGTTTATACTAGTTTTGCTCAAAAAATAAAATTAAGTCGAGGACTTTACGAAAATATACGAAACTTATTCAAATCCTTCCTATATGTTACGAGGAAAGATTATGATGACACTCCATGCAAAAATTCATCTGAAAATTTGATTTTACATAACTTTTCGAAATGTAAGTTTCGGTCAAAAATCGTAATGTATTATACACTAGTTTATACTAGTTTCGGTTAAAAAATCAATTAAATCGAGGACTGTTCGAAATGCTACAAAACATTTCAGAAATATTTTATATTTTACGAGGGAGGGTTATGATGGAAGTCCATGCAAAAAATTATCTGAAAATTTGATTCTACAAATTTTTTCCAAATGCAAGTTTCATTCAAAAAATCATAATATATCATACACAAGTTTATACTAGTTTTGCTCAAAAAATAAAATTAAATCGAGGACTGTACGAAACGATACAAAACTTTTTGAGATCCTTCCTATATGTTACGAGGAAAGGTTATGATGAAAGTCGATACAAAAATTCATCTGAAAATTTGATTCTACGAAACTTTTCGAAATGTAAGTTTCGGTCAAAAATCGTAATGTATTATACACTAGTTTATACTAGTTTCGGTTAAAAAATCAATTAAATCGAGGAGTGTTCGAAATGCTACAAAACATTTCAGAAATATTTTATATTTTACGAGGGAGGGTTATGATGGAAGTCCATGCAAAAAATTATCTGAAAATTTGATTCTACAAATTTTTTCCAAATGCAAGTTTCGGTCAAAAAATCATAATATATCATACACACGTTTATACTAGTTTTGCTCAAAAAATAAAATTAAGTCGAGGACTTTACGAAAATATACAAAACTTATTCAAATCCTTCCTATATGTTACGAGGAAAGATTATGATGAAACTCCATGCAAAAATTCATCTGAAAATTTGATTTTACATAACTTTTCGAAATGTAAGTTTCGGTCAAAAATCGTAATGTATTATACACTAGTTTATACTAGTTTCGGTTAAAAAATAAATTAAATCGAGGACTGTTCGAATTGCTACAAAACATTTCAGAAATATTTTATATTTTACGAGGGAGGGTTATGATGGAAGTCCATGCAAAAAATTATCTGAAAATTTGATTCTACAAATTTTTTCCAAATGCAAGTCTCATTCAAAAAATCATAATATATCATACACAAGTTTATACTAGTTTTGCTCAAAAAATAAAATTAAATCGAGGACTGTACGAAACGATACAAAACTTTTTGAGATCCTTCCTATATGTTACGAGGAAAGGTTATGATGAAAGTCCATACAAAAATTCATCTGAAAATTTGATTCTACGAAACTTTTCGAAATGTAAGTTTCGGTCAAAAATCGTAATGTATTATACACTAGTTTATACTAGTTTCGGTTAAAAAATCAATTAAATCGAGGAGTGTTCGAAATGCTACAAAACATTTCAGAAATATTTTATATTTTACGAGGGAGGGTTATGATGGAAGTCCATGCAAAAAATTATCTGAAAATTTGATTCTACAAATTTTTTCCAAATGCAAGTTTCGGTCAAAAAATCATAATATATCATACACACGTTTATACTAGTTTTGCTCAAAAAATAAAATTAAGTCGAGGACTTTACGAAAATATACAAAACTTATTCAAATCCTTCCTATATGTTACGAGGAAATATTATGATGAAACTCCATGCAAAAATTCATCTGAAAATTTGATTTTACATAACTTTTCGAAATGTAAGTTTCGGTCAAAAATCGTAATGTATTATACACTAGTTTATACTAGTTTCGGTTAAAAAATCGATTAAATCGAGGAGTGTTCGAAATGCTACAAAACATTTCAGAAATATTTTATATTTTACGAGGGAGGGTTATGATGGAAGTCTATGCAAAAAATTATCTGAAAATTTGATTCTACAAATTTTTTCCAAATGCAAGTTTCGGTCAAAAATTCATAATATATCATACACAAGTTTATACTAGTTTTGCTCAAAAAATAAAATTAAATCGAGGACTGTACGAAACGATACAAAACTTTTTGAGATCCTTCCTATATGTTACGAGGAAAGGTTATGATGAAAGTCCATGCAAAAATTCATCTGAAAATTTAATTCTACGAAACTTTTCGAAATGTAAGTTTCGGTCAAAAATCGTAATGTATTATACACTAGTTTATACTAGTTTCGGTTAAAAAATCAATTAAATCGAGGAGTGTTCGAAATGCTACAAAACATTTCAGAAATATTTTATATTTTACGGGGGAGGGTTATGATGGAAGTCCATGCAAAAAATTATCTGAAAATTTGATTCTACAAATATTTTCCAAATGCAAGTTTCGGTCAAAAAATCATAATATATCATACACAAGTTTATACTAGTTTTGCTCAAAAAATAAAATTAAATCGAGGACTGTACGAAACGATACTAAACTTTTTCAGATCCTTCCTATATGTTACGAGGAAAGGTTATGATGAAAGTCGATACAAAAATTCATCTGAAAATTTGATTCTACGAAACTTTTCGAAATGTAAGTTTCGGTCAAAAATCGTAATGTATTATACACTAGTTTATACTAGTTTCGGTTAAAAAATCAATTAAATCGAGGACTGTTCGAAATGCTACAAAACATTTCAGAAATATTTTATATTTTACGAGGGAGGGTTATGATGGAAGTCCATGCAAAAAATTATCTGAAAATTTGATTCTACAAATTTTTTCCAAATGCAAGTTTCATTCAAAAAATCATAATATATCATACACAAGTTTATACTAGTTTTGCTCAAAAAATAAAATTAAATCGAGGACTGTACGAAACGATACAAAACTTTTTGAGATCCTTCCTATATGTTACGAGGAAAGGTTATGATGAAAGTCGATACAAAAATTCATCTGAAAATTTGATTCTACGAAACTTTTCGAAATGTAAGTTTCGGTCAAAAATCGTAATGTATTATACACTAGTTTATACTAGTTTCGGTTAAAAAATCAATTAAATCGAGGAGTGTTCGAAATGCTACAAAACATTTCAGAAATATTTTATATTTTACGAGGGAGGGTTATGATGGAAGTCCATGCAAAAAATTATCTGAAAATTTGATTCTACAAATTTTTTCCAAATGCAAGTTTCGGTCAAAAAATCATAATATATCATACACACGTTTATACTAGTTTTGCTCAAAAAATAAAATTAAGTCGAGGACTTTACGAAAATATACGAAACTTATTCAAATCCTTCCTATATGTTACGAGGAAAGATTATGATGACACTCCATGCAAAAATTCATCTGAAAATTTGATTTTACATAACTTTTCGAAATGTAAGTTTCGGTCAAAAATCGTAATGTATTATACACTAGTTTATACTAGTTTCGGTTAAAAAATCAATTAAATCGAGGACTGTTCGAAATGCTACAAAACATTTCAGAAATATTTTATATTTTACGAGGGAGGGTTATGATGGAAGTCCATGCAAAAAATTATCTGAAAATTTGATTCTACAAATTTTTTCCAAATGCAAGTTTCATTCAAAAAATCATAATATATCATACACAAGTTTATACTAGTTTTGCTCAAAAAATAAAATTAAATCGAGGACTGTACGAAACGATACAAAACTTTTTGAGATCCTTCCTATATGTTACGAGGAAAGGTTATGATGAAAGTCGATACAAAAATTCATCTGAAAATTTGATTCTACGAAACTTTTCGAAATGTAAGTTTCGGTCAAAAATCGTAATGTATTATACACTAGTTTATACTAGTTTCGGTTAAAAAATCAATTAAATCGAGGAGTGTTCGAAATGCTACAAAACATTTCAGAAATATTTTATATTTTACGAGGGAGGGTTATGATGGAAGTCCATGCAAAAAATTATCTGAAAATTTGATTCTACAAATTTTTTCCAAATGCAAGTTTCGGTCAAAAAATCATAATATATCATACACAAGTTTATACTAGTTTTGCTCAAAAAATAAAATTAAATCGAGGACTGTACGAAACGATACAAAACTTTTTGAGATCCTTCCTATATGTTACGAGGAAAGGTTATGATGAAAGTCCATGCAAAAATTCATCTGAAAATTTAATTCTACGAAACTTTTCGAAATGTAAGTTTCGGTCAAAAATCGTAATGTATTATACACTAGTTTATACTAGTTTCGGTTAAAAAATCAATTAAATCGAGGAGTGTTCGAAATGCTACAAAACATTTCAGAAATATTTTATATTTTACGGGGGAGGGTTATGATGGAAGTCCATGCAAAAAATTATCTGAAAATTTGATTCTACAAATTTTTTCCAAATGCAAGTCTCATTCAAAAAATCATAATATATCATACACAAGTTTATACTAGTTTTGCTCAAAAAATAAAATTAAATCGAGGACTGTACGAAACGATACAAAACTTTTTGAGATCCTTCCTATATGTTACGAGGAAAGGTTATGATGAAAGTCCATACAAAAATTCATCTGAAAATTTGATTCTACGAAACTTTTCGAAATGTAAGTTTCGGTCAAAAATCGTAATGTATTATACACTAGTTTATACTAGTTTCGGTTAAAAAATCAATTAAATCGAGGAGTGTTCGAAATGCTACAAAACATTTCAGAAATATTTTATATTTTACGAGGGAGGGTTATGATGGAAGTCCATGCAAAAAATTATCTGAAAATTTGATTCTACAAATTTTTTCCAAATGCAAGTTTCGGTCAAAAAATCATAATATATCATACACACGTTTATACTAGTTTTGCTCAAAAAATAAAATTAAGTCGAGGACTTTACGAAAATATACAAAACTTATTCAAATCCTTCCTATATGTTACGAGGAAATATTATGATGAAACTCCATGCAAAAATTCATCTGAAAATTTGATTTTACATAACTTTTCGAAATGTAAGTTTCGGTCAAAAATCGTAATGTATTATACACTAGTTTATACTAGTTTCGGTTAAAAAATCGATTAAATCGAGGAGTGTTCGAAATGCTACAAAACATTTCAGAAATATTTTATATTTTACGAGGGAGGGTTATGATGGAAGTCTATGCAAAAAATTATCTGAAAATTTGATTCTACAAATTTTTTCCAAATGCAAGTTTCGGTCAAAAATTCATAATATATCATACACAAGTTTATACTAGTTTTGCTCAAAAAATAAAATTAAATCGAGGACTGTACGAAACGATACAAAACTTTTTGAGATCCTTCCTATATGTTACGAGGAAAGGTTATGATGAAAGTCCATGCAAAAATTCATCTGAAAATTTAATTCTACGAAACTTTTCGAAATGTAAGTTTCGGTCAAAAATCGTAATGTATTATACACTAGTTTATACTAGTTTCGGTTAAAAAATCAATTAAATCGAGGAGTGTTCGAAATGCTACAAAACATTTCAGAAATATTTTATATTTTACGGGGGAGGGTTATGATGGAAGTCCATGCAAAAAATTATCTGAAAATTTGATTCTACAAATATTTTCCAAATGCAAGTTTCGGTCAAAAAATCATAATATATCATACACAAGTTTATACTAGTTTTGCTCAAAAAATAAAATTAAATCGAGGACTGTACGAAACGATACTAAACTTTTTCAGATCCTTCCTATATGTTACGAGGAAAGGTTATGATGAAAGTCGATACAAAAATTCATCTGAAAATTTGATTCTACGAAACTTTTCGAAATGTAAGTTTCGGTCAAAAATCGTAATGTATTATACACTAGTTTATACTAGTTTCGGTTAAAAAATCAATTAAATCGAGGAGTGTTTGAAATGCTACAAAACATTTCAGAAATATTTTATATTTTACGAGGGAGGGTTATGATGGAAGTCCATGCAAAAAATTATCTGAAAATTTGATTCTACAAATTTTTTCCAAATGCAAGTTTCATTCAAAAAATCATAATATATCATACACAAGTTTATACTAGTTTTGCTCAAAAAATAAAATTAAATCGAGGACTGTACGAAACGATACAAAACTTTTTGAGATCCTTCCTATATGTTACGAGGAAAGGTTATGATGAAAGTCGATACAAAAATTCATCTGAAAATTTGATTCTACGAAACTTTTCGAAATGTAAGTTTCGGTCAAAAATCGTAATGTATTATACACTAGTTTATACTAGTTTCGGTTAAAAAATCAATTAAATCGAGGAGTGTTCGAAATGCTACAAAACATTTCAGAAATATTTTATATTTTACGAGGGAGGGTTATGATGGAAGTCCATGCAAAAAATTATCTGAAAATTTGATTCTACAAATTTTTTCCAAATGCAAGTTTCGGTCAAAAAATCATAATATATCATACACACGTTTATACTAGTTTTGCTCAAAAAATAAAATTAAGTCGAGGACTTTACGAAAATATACAAAACTTATTCAAATCCTTCCTATATGTTACGAGGAAAGATTATGATGAAACTCCATGCAAAAATTCATCTGAAAATTTGATTTTACATAACTTTTCGAAATGTAAGTTTCGGTCAAAAATCGTAATGTATTATACACTAGTTTATACTAGTTTCGGTTAAAAAATAAATTAAATCGAGGACTGTTCGAATTGCTACAAAACATTTCAGAAATATTTTATATTTTACGAGGGAGGGTTATGATGGAAGTCCATGCAAAAAATTATCTGAAAATTTGATTCTACAAATTTTTTCCAAATGCAAGTCTCATTCAAAAAATCATAATATATCATACACAAGTTTATACTAGTTTTGCTCAAAAAATAAAATTAAATCGAGGACTGTACGAAACGATACAAAACTTTTTGAGATCCTTCCTATATGTTACGAGGAAAGGTTATGATGAAAGTCCATACAAAAATTCATCTGAAAATTTGATTCTACGAAACTTTTCGAAATGTAAGTTTCGGTCAAAAATCGTAATGTATTATACACTAGTTTATACTAGTTTCGGTTAAAAAATCAATTAAATCGAGGAGTGTTCGAAATGCTACAAAACATTTCAGAAATATTTTATATTTTACGAGGGAGGGTTATGATGGAAGTCCATGCAAAAAATTATCTGAAAATTTGATTCTACAAATTTTTTCCAAATGCAAGTTTCGGTCAAAAAATCATAATATATCATACACACGTTTATACTAGTTTTGCTCAAAAAATAAAATTAAGTCGAGGACTTTACGAAAATATACAAAACTTATTCAAATCCTTCCTATATGTTACGAGGAAATATTATGATGAAACTCCATGCAAAAATTCATCTGAAAATTTGATTTTACATAACTTTTCGAAATGTAAGTTTCGGTCAAAAATCGTAATGTATTATACACTAGTTTATACTAGTTTCGGTTAAAAAATCGATTAAATCGAGGAGTGTTCGAAATGCTACAAAACATTTCAGAAATATTTTATATTTTACGAGGGAGGGTTATGATGGAAGTCTATGCAAAAAATTATCTGAAAATTTGATTCTACAAATTTTTTCCAAATGCAAGTTTCGGTCAAAAATTCATAATATATCATACACAAGTTTATACTAGTTTTGCTCAAAAAATAAAATTAAATCGAGGACTGTACGAAACGATACAAAACTTTTTGAGATCCTTCCTATATGTTACGAGGAAAGGTTATGATGAAAGTCCATGCAAAAATTCATCTGAAAATTTAATTCTACGAAACTTTTCGAAATGTAAGTTTCGGTCAAAAATCGTAATGTATTATACACTAGTTTATACTAGTTTCGGTTAAAAAATCAATTAAATCGAGGAGTGTTCGAAATGCTACAAAACATTTCAGAAATATTTTATATTTTACGGGGGAGGGTTATGATGGAAGTCCATGCAAAAAATTATCTGAAAATTTGATTCTACAAATATTTTCCAAATGCAAGTTTCGGTCAAAAAATCATAATATATCATACACAAGTTTATACTAGTTTTGCTCAAAAAATAAAATTAAATCGAGGACTGTACGAAACGATACTAAACTTTTTCAGATCCTTCCTATATGTTACGAGGAAAGGTTATGATGAAAGTCCATAAAAAACTTCATCTGAAAATTTGATTCTACGAAACTTTTCGAAATGTAAGTTTCGGTCAAAAATCGTAATGTATTATACACTAGTTTATACTAGTTTCTGTTAAAAAATCAATTAAATCGAGGAGTGTTCGAAATGCTACAAAACATTTCAAAAATATTTTATATTTTACGAGGGAGGGTTATGATGGAAGTCCATGCAAAAAATTATCTGAAAATTTGATTCTACAAATTTTTTCCAAATGCAAGTTTCGGTCAAAAAATCATAATATATCATACACACGTTTATACTAGTTTTGCTCAAAAAATAAAATTAAGTCGAGGACTTTACGAAAATATACAAAACTTATTCAAATCCTTCCTATATGTTACGAGGAAATATTATGATGAAACTCCATGCAAAAATTCATCTAAAAATTTGATTTTACATAACTTTTCGAAATGTAAGTTTCGGTCAAAAATCGTAATGTATTATACACTAGTTTATACTAGTTTCGGTTAAAAAATCAATTAAATCGAGGAGTGTTCGAAATGCTACAAAACATTTCAGAAATATTTTATATTTTACGAGGGAGGGTTATGATGGAAGTCCATGCAAAAAATTATCTGAAAATTTGATTCTACAAATTTTTTCCAAATGCAAGTTTCGGTCAAAAAATCATAATATATCATACACACGTTTATACTAGTTTTGCTCAAAAAATAAAATTAAGTCGAGGACTTTACGAAAATATACGAAACTTATTCAAATCCTTCCTATATGTTACGAGGAAAGATTATGATGACACTCCATGCAAAAATTCATATGAAAATTTGATTTTACATAACTTTTCGAAATGTAAGTTTCGGTCAAAAATCGTAATGTATTATACACTAGTTTATACTAGTTTCGGTTAAAAAATCAATTAAATCGAGGACTGTTCGAAATGCTACAAAACATTTCAGAAATATTTTATATTTTACGAGGGAGGGTTATGATGGAAGTCCATGCAAAAAATTATCTGAAAATTTGATTCTACAAATTTTTTCCAAATGCAAGTTTCATTCAAAAAATCATAATATATCATACACAAGTTTATACTAGTTTTGCTCAAAAAATAAAATTAAATCGAGGACTGTACGAAACGATACAAAACTTTTTGAGATCCTTCCTATATGTTACGAGGAAAGGTTATGATGAAAGTCGATACAAAAATTCATCTGAAAATTTGATTCTACGAAACTTTTCGAAATGTAAGTTTCGGTCAAAAATCGTAATGTATTATACACTAGTTTATACTAGTTTCTGTTAAAAAATCAATTAAATCGAGGAGTGTTCGAAATGCTACAAAACATTTCAAAAATATTTTATATTTTACGAGGGAGGGTTATGATGGAAGTCCATGCAAAAAATTATCTGAAAATTTGATTCTACAAATTTTTTCCAAATGCAAGTTTCGGTCAAAAAATCATAATATATCATACACACGTTTATACTAGTTTTGCTCAAAAAATAAAATTAAGTCGAGGACTTTACGAAAATATACAAAACTTATTCAAATCCTTCCTATATGTTACGAGGAAATATTATGATGAAACTCCATGCAAAAATTCATCTAAAAATTTGATTTTACATAACTTTTCGAAATGTAAGTTTCGGTCAAAAATCGTAATGTATTATACACTAGTTTATACTAGTTTCGGTTAAAAAATCAATTAAATCGAGGAGTGTTCGAAATGCTACAAAACATTTCAGAAATATTTTATATTTTACGAGGGAGGGTTATGATGGAAGTCCATGCAAAAAATTATCTGAAAATTTGATTCTACAAATTTTTTCCAAATGCAAGTTTCGGTCAAAAAATCATAATATATCATACACACGTTTATACTAGTTTTGCTCAAAAAATAAAATTAAGTCGAGGACTTTACGAAAATATACGAAACTTATTCAAATCCTTCCTATATGTTACGAGGAAAGATTATGATGACACTCCATGCAAAAATTCATATGAAAATTTGATTTTACATAACTTTTCGAAATGTAAGTTTCGGTCAAAAATCGTAATGTATTATACACTAGTTTATACTAGTTTCGGTTAAAAAATCAATTAAATCGAGGACTGTTCGAAATGCTACAAAACATTTCAGAAATATTTTATATTTTACGAGGGAGGGTTATGATGGAAGTCCATGCAAAAAATTATCTGAAAATTTGATTCTACAAATTTTTTCCAAATGCAAGTTTCATTCAAAAAATCATAATATATCATACACAAGTTTATACTAGTTTTGCTCAAAAAATAAAATTAAATCGAGGACTGTACGAAACGATACAAAACTTTTTGAGATCCTTCCTATATGTTACGAGGAAAGGTTATGATGAAAGTCGATACAAAAATTCATCTGAAAATTTGATTCTACGAAACTTTTCGAAATGTAAGTTTCGGTCAAAAATCGTAATGTATTATACACTAGTTTATACTAGTTTCGGTTAAAAAATCAATTAAATCGAGGAGTGTTCGAAATGCTACAAAACATTTCAGAAATATTTTATATTTTACGAGGGAGGGTTATGATGGAAGTCCATGCAAAAAATTATCTGAAAATTTGATTCTACAAATTTTTTCCAAATGCAAGTTTCATTCAAAAAATCATAATATATCATACACAAGTTTATACTAGTTTTGCTCAAAAAATAAAATTAAATCGAGGACTGTACGAAACGATACAAAACTTTTTGAGATCCTTCCTATATGTTACGAGGAAAGGTTATGATGAAAGTCGATACAAAAATTCATCTGAAAATTTGATTCTACGAAACTTTTCGAAATGTAAGTTTCGGTCAAAAATCGTAATGTATTATACACTAGTTTATACTAGTTTCGGTTAAAAAATCAATTAAATCGAGGAGTGTTCGAAATGCTACAAAACATTTCAGAAATATTTTATATTTTACGAGGGAGGGTTATGATGGAAGTCCATGCAAAAAATTATCTGAAAATTTGATTCTACAAATTTTTTCCAAATGCAAGTTTCGGTCAAAAAATCATAATATATCATACACACGTTTATACTAGTTTTGCTCAAAAAATAAAATTAAGTCGAGGACTTTACGAAAATATACAAAACTTATTCAAATCCTTCCTATATGTTACGAGGAAAGATTATGATGAAACTCCATGCAAAAATTCATCTGAAAATTTGATTTTACATAACTTTTCGAAATGTAAGTTTCGGTCAAAAATCGTAATGTATTATACACTAGTTTATACTAGTTTCGGTTAAAAAATAAATTAAATCGAGGACTGTTCGAATTGCTACAAAACATTTCAGAAATATTTTATATTTTACGAGGGAGGGTTATGATGGAAGTCCATGCAAAAAATTATCTGAAAATTTGATTCTACAAATTTTTTCCAAATGCAAGTCTCATTCAAAAAATCATAATATATCATACACAAGTTTATACTAGTTTTGCTCAAAAAATAAAATTAAATCGAGGACTGTACGAAACGATACAAAACTTTTTGAGATCCTTCCTATATGTTACGAGGAAAGGTTATGATGAAAGTCCATACAAAAATTCATCTGAAAATTTGATTCTACGAAACTTTTCGAAATGTAAGTTTCGGTCAAAAATCGTAATGTATTATACACTAGTTTATACTAGTTTCGGTTAAAAAATCAATTAAATCGAGGAGTGTTCGAAATGCTACAAAACATTTCAGAAATATTTTATATTTTACGAGGGAGGGTTATGATGGAAGTCCATGCAAAAAATTATCTGAAAATTTGATTCTACAAATTTTTTCCAAATGCAAGTTTCGGTCAAAAAATCATAATATATCATACACACGTTTATACTAGTTTTGCTCAAAAAATAAAATTAAGTCGAGGACTTTACGAAAATATACAAAACTTATTCAAATCCTTCCTATATGTTACGAGGAAATATTATGATGAAACTCCATGCAAAAATTCATCTGAAAATTTGATTTTACATAACTTTTCGAAATGTAAGTTTCGGTCAAAAATCGTAATGTATTATACACTAGTTTATACTAGTTTCGGTTAAAAAATCGATTAAATCGAGGAGTGTTCGAAATGCTACAAAACATTTCAGAAATATTTTATATTTTACGAGGGAGGGTTATGATGGAAGTCTATGCAAAAAATTATCTGAAAATTTGATTCTACAAATTTTTTCCAAATGCAAGTTTCGGTCAAAAATTCATAATATATCATACACAAGTTTATACTAGTTTTGCTCAAAAAATAAAATTAAATCGAGGACTGTACGAAACGATACAAAACTTTTTGAGATCCTTCCTATATGTTACGAGGAAAGGTTATGATGAAAGTCCATGCAAAAATTCATCTGAAAATTTAATTCTACGAAACTTTTCGAAATGTAAGTTTCGGTCAAAAATCGTAATGTATTATACACTAGTTTATACTAGTTTCGGTTAAAAAATCAATTAAATCGAGGAGTGTTCGAAATGCTACAAAACATTTCAGAAATATTTTATATTTTACGGGGGAGGGTTATGATGGAAGTCCATGCAAAAAATTATCTGAAAATTTGATTCTACAAATATTTTCCAAATGCAAGTTTCGGTCAAAAAATCATAATATATCATACACAAGTTTATACTAGTTTTGCTCAAAAAATAAAATTAAATCGAGGACTGTACGAAACGATACTAAACTTTTTTAGATCCTTCCTATATGTTACGAGGAAAGGTTATGATGAAAGTCCATAAAAAACTTCATCTGAAAATTTGATTCTACGAAACTTTTCGAAATGTAAGTTTCGGTCAAAAATCGTAATGTATTATACACTAGTTTATACTAGTTTCTGTTAAAAAATCAATTAAATCGAGGAGTGTTCGAAATGCTACAAAACATTTCAAAAATATTTTATATTTTACGAGGGAGGGTTATGATGGAAGTCCATGCAAAAAATTATCTGAAAATTTGATTCTACAAATTTTTTCCAAATGCAAGTTTCGGTCAAAAAATCATAATATATCATACACACGTTTATACTAGTTTTGCTCAAAAAATAAAATTAAGTCGAGGACTTTACGAAAATATACAAAACTTATTCAAATCCTTCCTATATGTTACGAGGAAATATTATGATGAAACTCCATGCAAAAATTCATCTAAAAATTTGATTTTACATAACTTTTCGAAATGTAAGTTTCGGTCAAAAATCGTAATGTATTATACACTAGTTTATACTAGTTTCGGTTAAAAAATCAATTAAATCGAGGAGTGTTCGAAATGCTACAAAACATTTCAGAAATATTTTATATTTTACGAGGGAGGGTTATGATGGAAGTCCATGCAAAAAATTATCTGAAAATTTGATTCTACAAATTTTTTCCAAATGCAAGTTTCGGTCAAAAAATCATAATATATCTTACACACGTTTATACTAGTTTTGCTCAAAAAATAAAATTAAGTCGAGGACTTTACGAAAATATACGAAACTTATTCAAATCCTTCCTATATGTTACGAGGAAAGATTATGATGACACTCCATGCAAAAATTCATCTGAAAATTTGATTTTACATAACTTTTCGAAATGTAAGTTTCGGTCAAAAATCGTAATGTATTATACACTAGTTTATACTAGTTTCGGTTAAAAAATCAATTAAATCGAGGACTGTTCGAAATGCTACAAAACATTTCAGAAATATTTTATATTTTACGAGGGAGGGTTATGATGGAAGTCCATGCAAAAAATTATCTGAAAATTTGATTCTACAAATTTTTTCCAAATGCAAGTTTCATTCAAAAAATCATAATATATCATACACAAGTTTATACTAGTTTTGCTCAAAAAATAAAATTAAATCGAGGACTGTACGAAACGATACAAAACTTTTTGAGATCCTTCCTATATGTTACGAGGAAAGGTTATGATGAAAGTCCATACAAAAATTCATCTGAAAATTTGATTCTACGAAACTTTTCGAAATGTAAGTTTCGGTCAAAAATCGTAATGTATTATACACTAGTTTATACTAGTTTCGGTTAAAAAATCAATTAAATCGAGGAGTGTTCGAAATGCTACAAAACATTTCAGAAATATTTTATATTTTACGAGGGAGGGTTATGATGGAAGTCCATGCAAAAAATTATCTGAAAATTTGATTCTACAAATATTTTCCAAATGCAAGTTTCGGTCAAAAAATCATAATATATCATACACAAGTTTATACTAGTTTTGCTCAAAAAATAAAATTAAATCGAGGACTGTACGAAACGATACTAAACTTTTTCAGATCCTTCCTATATGTTACGAGGAAAGGTTATGATGAAAGTCCATAAAAAACTTCATCTTAAAATTTGATTCTACGAAACTTTTCGAAATGTAAGTTTCGGTCAAAAATCGTAATGTATTATACACTAGTTTATACTAGTTTCGGTTAAAAAATAAATTAAATCGAGGACTGTTCGAAATGCTACAAAACATTTCAGAAATATTTTATATTTTACGAGGGAGGGTTATGATGGAAGTCCATGCAAAAAATTATCTGAAAATTTGATTCTACAAATTTTTTCCAAATGCAAGTTTCAGTCAAAAAATCATAATATATCATACACAAGTTTATACTAGTTTTGCTCAAAAAATAAAATTAAATCGAGGACTGTACGAAACGATACAAAACTTTTTGAGATCCTTCCTATATGTTACGAGGAAAGGTTATGATGAAAGTCCATACAAAAATTCATCTGAAAATTTGATTCTACGAAACTTTTCGAAATGTATGTTTCGGTCAAAAATCGTAATGTATTATACACTAGTTTATACTAGTTTCGGTTAAAAAATCAATTAAATCGAGGAGTGTTCGAAATGCTACAAAACATTTCAGAAATATTTTATATTTTACGAGGGAGGGTTATGATGGAAGTCCATGCAAAAGATTATCTGAAAATTTGATTCTACAAATTTTTTCCAAATGCAAGTTTCGGTCAAAAAATCATAATATATCATACACACGTTTATACTAGTTTTGCTCAAAAAATAAAATTAAGTCGAGGACTTTACGAAAATATACAAAACTTATTCAAATCCTTCCTATATGTTACGAGGAAAGATTATGATGAAACTCCATGCAAAAATTCATCTGAAAATTTGATTTTACATAACTTTTCGAAATGTATGTTTCGGTTAAAAATCGTAATGTATTATACACTAGTTTATACTAGTTTCGGTTAAAAAATCAATTAAATCGAGGAGTGTTCGAAATGCTACAAAACATTTCAGAAATATTTTATATTTTACGAGGGAGGGTTATGATGGAAGTCCATGCAAAAGATTATCTGAAAATTTGATTCTACAAATTTTTTCCAAATGCAAGTTTCGGTCAAAAAATCATAATATATCATACACACGTTTATACTAGTTTTGCTCAAAAAATAAAATTAAGTCGAGGACTTTACGAAAATATACAAAACTTATTCAAATCCTTCCTATATGTTACGAGGAAAGATTATGATGAAACTCCATGCAAAAATTCATCTGAAAATTTGATTTTACATAACTTTTCGAAATGTATGTTTCGGTTAAAAATCGTAATGTATTATACACTAGTTTATACTAGTTTCGGTTAAAAAATCAATTAAATCGAGGAGTGTTCGAAATGCTACAAAACATTTCAGAAATATTTTATATTTTACGAGGGAGGGTTATGATGGAAGTCCATGCAAAAAATTATCTGAAAATTTGATTCTACAAATTTTTTCCAAATGCAAGTTTCGGTCAAAAAATCATAATATATCATACACAAGTTTATACTAGTTTTGCTCAAAAAATAAAATTAAATCGAGGACTGTACGAAACGATACAAAACTTTTTGAGATCCTTCCTATATGTTACGAGGAAAGGTTATGATGAAAGTCCATACAAAAATTCATCTGAAAATTTGATTCTACGAAACTTTTCGAAATGTAAGTTTCGGTCAAAAATCGTAATGTATTATACACTAGTTTATACTAGTTTCGGTTAAAAAATCAATTAAATCGAGGAGTGTTCGAAATGCTACAAAACATTTCAGAAATATTTTATATTTTACGAGGGAGGGTTATGATGGAAGTCCATGCAAAAAATTATCTGAAAATTTGATTCTACAAATTTTTTCCAAATGCAAGTTTCGGTCAAAAAATCATAATATATCATACACACGTTTATACTAGTTTTGCTCAAAAAATAAAATTAAGTCGAGGACTTTACGAAAATATACAAAACTTATTCAAATCCTTCCTATATGTTACGAGGAAATATTATGATGAAACTCCATGCAAAAATTCATCTGAAAATTTGATTTTACATAACTTTTCGAAATGTAAGTTTCGGTCAAAAATCGTAATGTATTATACACTAGTTTATACTAGTTTCGGTTAAAAAATCAATTAAATCGAGGAGTGTTCGAAATGCTACAAAACATTTCAGAAATATTTTATATTTTACGAGGGAGGGTTATGATGGAAGTCTATGCAAAAAATTATCTGAAAATTTGATTCTACAAATTTTTTCCAAATGCAAGTTTCGGTCAAAAAATCATAATATATCATACACAAGTTTATACTAGTTTTGCTCAAAAAATAAAATTAAATCGAGGACTGTACGAAACGATACAAAACTTTTTGAGATCCTTCCTATATGTTACGAGGAAAGGTTATGATGAAAGTCCATGCAAAAATTCATCTGAAAATTTAATTCTACGAAACTTTTCGAAATGTAAGTTTCGGTCAAAAATCGTAATGTATTATACACTAGTTTATACTAGTTTCGGTTAAAAAATCAATTAAATCGAGGAGTGTTCGAAATGCTACAAAACATTTCAGAAATATTTTATATTTTACGGGGGAGGGTTATGATGGAAGTCCATGCAAAAAATTATCTGAAAATTTGATTCTACAAATATTTTCCAAATGCAAGTTTCGGTCAAAAAATCATAATATATCATACACAAGTTTATACTAGTTTTGCTCAAAAAATAAAATTAAATCGAGGACTGTACGAAACGATACTAAACTTTTTCAGATCCTTCCTATATGTTACGAGGAAAGGTTATGATGAAAGTCCATAAAAAACTTCATCTTAAAATTTGATTCTACGAAACTTTTCGAAATGTAAGTTTCGGTCAAAAATCGTAATGTATTATACACTAGTTTATACTAGTTTCGGTTAAAAAATAAATTAAATCGAGGACTGTTCGAAATGCTACAAAACATTTCAGAAATATTTTATATTTTACGAGGGAGGGTTATGATGGAAGTCCATGCAAAAAATTATCTGAAAATTTGATTCTACAAATTTTTTCCAAATGCAAGTTTCAGTCAAAAAATCATAATATATCATACACAAGTTTATACTAGTTTTGCTCAAAAAATAAAATTAAATCGAGGACTGTACGAAACGATACAAAACTTTTTGAGATCCTTCCTATATGTTACGAGGAAAGGTTATGATGAAAGTCCATACAAAAATTCATCTGAAAATTTGATTCTACGAAACTTTTCGAAATGTATGTTTCGGTCAAAAATCGTAATGTATTATACACTAGTTTATACTAGTTTCGGTTAAAAAATCAATTAAATCGAGGAGTGTTCGAAATGCTACAAAACATTTCAGAAATATTTTATATTTTACGAGGGAGGGTTATGATGGAAGTCCATGCAAAAGATTATCTGAAAATTTGATTCTACAAATTTTTTCCAAATGCAAGTTTCGGTCAAAAAATCATAATATATCATACACACGTTTATACTAGTTTTGCTCAAAAAATAAAATTAAGTCGAGGACTTTACGAAAATATACAAAACTTATTCAAATCCTTCCTATATGTTACGAGGAAAGATTATGATGAAACTCCATGCAAAAATTCATCTGAAAATTTGATTTTACATAACTTTTCGAAATGTATGTTTCGGTTAAAAATCGTAATGTATTATACACTAGTTTATACTAGTTTCGGTTAAAAAATCAATTAAATCGAGGAGTGTTCGAAATGCTACAAAACATTTCAGAAATATTTTATATTTTACGAGGGAGGGTTATGATGGAAGTCCATGCAAAAGATTATCTGAAAATTTGATTCTACAAATTTTTTCCAAATGCAAGTTTCGGTCAAAAAATCATAATATATCATACACACGTTTATACTAGTTTTGCTCAAAAAATAAAATTAAGTCGAGGACTTTACGAAAATATACAAAACTTATTCAAATCCTTCCTATATGTTACGAGGAAAGATTATGATGAAACTCCATGCAAAAATTCATCTGAAAATTTGATTTTACATAACTTTTCGAAATGTATGTTTCGGTTAAAAATCGTAATGTATTATACACTAGTTTATACTAGTTTCGGTTAAAAAATCAATTAAATCGAGGAGTGTTCGAAATGCTACAAAACATTTCAGAAATATTTTATATTTTACGAGGGAGGGTTATGATGGAAGTCCATGCAAAAAATTATCTGAAAATTTGATTCTACAAATTTTTTCCAAATGCAAGTTTCGGTCAAAAAATCATAATATATCATACACAAGTTTATACTAGTTTTGCTCAAAAAATAAAATTAAATCGAGGACTTTACGAAACGATACAAAACTTTTTGAGATCCTTCCTATTTTGTTACGAGTAAAGGTTATGATGAAAGTCCATACAAAAATTCATCTGAAAATTTGATTCTACGAAACTTTTCGAAATGTAAGTTTCGGTCAAAAATCGTAATGTATTATACACTAGTTTATACTAGTTTCGGTTAAAAAATCAATTAAATCGAGGAGTGTTCGAAATGCTACAAAACATTTCAGAAATATTTTATATTTTACGAGGGAGGGTTATGATGGAAGTCCATGCAAAAGATTATCTGAAAATTTGATTCTACAAATTTTTTCCAAATGCAAGTTTCGGTCAAAAAATCATAATATATCATACACACGTTTATAATAGTTTTGCTCAAAAAATAAAATTAAGTCGAGGACTTTACGAAAATATACAAAACTTATTCAAATCCTTCCTATATGTTACGAGGAAAGATTATGATGAAACTCCATGCAAAAATTCATCTGAAAATTTGATTTTACATAACTTTTCAAAATGTAAGTTTTATGTTAAAAATCGTAATGTATTATACACTAGTTTATACTAGTTTCGGTTAAAAAATCAATTAAATCGAGGAGTGTTCGAAATGCTACAAAACATTTCAGAAATATTTTATATTTTACGAGGGAGGGTTATGATGGAAGTCCATGCAAAAAATTATCTGAAAATTTGATTCTACAAATTTTTTCCAAATGCAAGTTTCGGTCAAAAAATCATAATATATCATACACAAGTTTATACTAGTTTTGCTCAAAAAATAAAATTAAATCGAGGACTGTACGAAACGATACAAAACTTTTTGAGATCCTTCCTATATGTTACGAGGAAAGGTTATGATGAAAGTCCATGCAAAAATTCAAGTGAAAATTTAATCCTACGAAACTTTTCGAAATGTAAGTTTCGGTCAAAAATCGTAATGTATTATACACTAGTTTATACTAGTTTCGGTTAAAAAATCAATTAAATCGAGGAGTGTTCGAAATGCTACAAAACATTTCAGAAATATTTTATATTTTACGAGGGAGGGTTATGATGGAAGTCCATGCAAAAGATTATCTGAAAATTTGATTCTACAAATTTTTTCCAAATGCAAGTTTCGGTCAAAAAATCATAATATATCATACACACGTTTATAATAGTTTTGCTCAAAAAATAAAATTAAGTCGAGGACTTTACGAAAATATACAAAACTTATTCAAATCCTTCCTATATGTTACGAGGAAAGATTATGATGAAACTCCATGCAAAAATTCATCTGAAAATTTGATTTTACATAACTTTTCAAAATGTAAGTTTTATGTTAAAAATCGTAATGTATTATACACTAGTTTATACTAGTTTCGGTTAAAAAATCAATTAAATCGAGGAGTCTTCGAAATGCTACAAAACATTTCAGAAATATTTTATATTTTACGAGGGAGGGTTATGATGGAAGTCCATGCAAAAAATTATCTGAAAATTTGATTCTACAAATTTTTTCCAAATGCAAGTTTCGGTCAAAAAATCATAATATATCATACACAAGTTTATACTAGTTTTGCTCAAAAAATAAAATTAAATCGAGGACTGTACGAAACGATACAAAACTTTTTGAGATCCTTCCTATATGTTACGAGGAAAGGTTATGATGAAAGTCCATGCAAAAATTCAAGTGAAAATTTAATCCTACGAAACTTTTCGAAATGTAAGTTTCGGTCAAAAATCGTAATGAATTATACACTAGTTTATACTAGTTTCGGTTAAAAAATCAATTAAATCGAGGAGTGTTCGAAATGCTACAAAACATTTCAGAAATATTTTATATTTTACGAGGGAGGGTTATGATGGAAGTCCATGCAAAAAATTATCTGAAAATTTGATTCTACAAATTTTTTCCAAATGCAAGTTTCGGTCAAAAAATCATAATATATCATACACAAGTTTATACTAGTTTTGCTCAAAAACTAAAATAAAATCGAGGACTTTACGAAACGATACAAAACTTTTTGAGATCCTTCCTATTTTTTTACGAGTAAAGGTTATGATGAAAGTCCATACAAAAATTCATCTGAAAATTTGATTCTACGAAACTTTTCGAAATGTAAGTTTCGGTCAAAAATCGTAATGTATTATACACTAGTTTATACTAGTTTCGGTTAAAAAATCAATTAAATCGAGGAGTGTTCGAAATGCTACAAAACATTTCAGAAATATTTTATATTTTACGAGGGAGGGTTATGATGGAAGTCCATGCAAAAGATTATCTGAAAATTTGATTCTACAAATTTTTTCCAAATGCAAGTTTCGGTCAAAAAATCATAATATATCATACACACGTTTATAATAGTTTTGCTCAAAAAATAAAATTAAGTCGAGGACTTTACGAAAATATACAAAACTTATTCAAATCCTTCCTATATGTTACGAGGAAAGATTATGATGAAACTCCATGCAAAAATTCATCTGAAAATTTGATTTTACATAACTTTTCAAAATGTAAGTTTTATGTTAAAAATCGTAATGTATTATACACTAGTTTATACTAGTTTCGGTTAAAAAATCAATTAAATCGAGGAGTGTTCGAAATGCTACAAAACATTTCAGAAATATTTTATATTTTACGAGGGAGGGTTATGATGGAAGTCCATGCAAAAAATTATCTGAAAATTTGATTCTACAAATTTTTTCCAAATGCAAGTTTCGGTCAAAAAATCATAATATATCATACACAAGTTTATACTAGTTTTGCTCAAAAAATAAAATTAAATCGAGGACTGTACGAAACGATACAAAACTTTTTGAGATCCTTCCTATATGTTACGAGGAAAGGTTATGATGAAAGTCCATGCAAAAATTCAAGTGAAAATTTAATCCTACGAAACTTTTCGAAATGTAAGTTTCGGTCAAAAATCGTAATGTATTATACACTAGTTTATACTAGTTTCGGTTAAAAAATCAATTAAATCGAGGAGTGTTCGAAATGCTACAAAACATTTCAGAAATATTTTATATTTTACGAGGGAGGGTTATGATGGAAGTCCATGCAAAAGATTATCTGAAAATTTGATTCTACAAATTTTTTCCAAATGCAAGTTTCGGTCAAAAAATCATAATATATCATACACACGTTTATAATAGTTTTGCTCAAAAAATAAAATTAAGTCGAGGACTTTACGAAAATATACAAAACTTATTCAAATCCTTCCTATATGTTACGAGGAAAGATTATGATGAAACTCCATGCAAAAATTCATCTGAAAATTTGATTTTACATAACTTTTCAAAATGTAAGTTTTATGTTAAAAATCGTAATGTATTATACACTAGTTTATACTAGTTTCGGTTAAAAAATCAATTAAATCGAGGAGTCTTCGAAATGCTACAAAACATTTCAGAAATATTTTATATTTTACGAGGGAGGGTTATGATGGAAGTCCATGCAAAAAATTATCTGAAAATTTGATTCTACAAATTTTTTCCAAATGCAAGTTTCGGTCAAAAAATCATAATATATCATACACAAGTTTATACTAGTTTTGCTCAAAAAATAAAATTAAATCGAGGACTGTACGAAACGATACAAAACTTTTTGAGATCCTTCCTATATGTTACGAGGAAAGGTTATGATGAAAGTCCATGCAAAAATTCAAGTGAAAATTTAATCCTACGAAACTTTTCGAAATGTAAGTTTCGGTCAAAAATCGTAATGAATTATACACTAGTTTATACTAGTTTCGGTTAAAAAATCAATTAAATCGAGGAGTGTTCGAAATGCTACAAAACATTTCAGAAATATTTTATATTTTACGAGGGAGGGTTATGATGGAAGTCCATGCAAAAAATTATCTGAAAATTTGATTCTACAAATTTTTTCCAAATGCAAGTTTCGGTCAAAAAATCATAATATATCATACACAAGTTTATACTAGTTTTGCTCAAAAACTAAAATAAAATCGAGGACTTTACGAAACGATACAAAACTTTTTGAGATCCTTCCTATTTTTTTACGAGTAAAGGTTATGATGAAAGTCCATACAAAAATTCATCTGAAAATTTGATTCTACGAAACTTTTCGAAATGTAAGTTTCGGTCAAAAATCGTAATGTATTATACACTAGTTTATACTAGTTTCGGTTAAAAAATCAATTAAATCGAGGAGTGTTCGAAATGCTACAAAACATTTCAGAAATATTTTCTATTTTACGAGGGAGGGTTATGATGGATGTCCATGCAAAAGATTATCTGAAAATTTGATTCTACAAATTTTTTCCAAATGCAAGTTTCGGTCAAAAAATCATAATATATCATACACACGTTTATAATAGTTTTTCTCAAAAAATAAAATTAAGTTGAGGACTTTACGAAAATATAAAAAACTTATTCAAATCCTTCCTATATGTTACGAGGAAAGATTATGATGAAACTCCATGCAAAAATTCATCTGAAAATTTGATTTTACATAACTTTTCAAAATGTAAGTTTTATGTTAAAAATCGTAATGTATTATACACTAGTTTATACTAGTTTCGGTTAAAAAATCAATTAAATCGAGGAGTGTTCGAAATGCTACAAAACATTTCAGAAATATTTTATATTTTACGAGGGAGGGTTATGATGGAAGTCCATGCAAAAAATTATTTGAAAATTTGATTCTACAAATTTTTTCCAAATGCAAGTTTCGGTCAAAAAATCATAATATATCATACACAAGTTTATACTAGTTTTGCTCAAAAAATAAAATTAAATCGAGGACTGTACGAAACGATACAAAACTTTTTGAGATCCTTCCTATATGTTACGAGGAAAGGTTATGATGAAAGTCCATGCAAAAATTCAAGTGAAAATTTAATTCTACGAAACTTTTCGAAATGTAAGTTTCGGTCAAAAATCGTAATGTATTATACACTAGTTTATACTAGTTTCGGTTAAAAAATCAATTAAATCGAGGAGTGTTCGAAATGCTACAAAACATTTCAGAAATATTTTATATTTTACGAGGGAGGGTTATGATGGAAGTCCATGCAAAAAATTATCTGAAAATTTGATTCTACAAATTTTTACCAAATGCAAGTTTCGGTCAAAAAATCATAATATATCATACACAAGTTTATACTAGTTTTGCTCAAAAAATAAAATTAAATCGAGGACTTTACGAAACGATACAAAACTTTTTGAGATCCTTCCTATTTTTTTACGAGTAAAGGTTATGATGAAAGTCCATACAAAAATTCATCTGAAAATTTGATTCTACGAAACTTTTCGAAATGTAAGTTTCGGTCAAAAATCGTAATGTATTATACACTAGTTTATACTAGTTTCGGTTAAAAAATCAATTAAATCGAGGAGTGTTCGAAATGCTACAAAACATTTCAGAAATATTTTCTATTTTACGAGGGAGGGTTATGATGGATGTCCATGCAAAAGATTATCTGAAAATTTGATTCTACAAATTTTTTCCAAATGCAAGTTTCGGTCAAAAAATCATAATATATCATACACACGTTTATAATAGTTTTTCTCAAAAAATAAAATTAAGTTGAGGACTTTACGAAAATATAAAAAACTTATTCAAATCCTTCCTATATGTTACGAGGAAAGATTATGATGAAACTCCATGCAAAAATTCATCTGAAAATTTGATTTTACATAACTTTTCAAAATGTAAGTTTTATGTTAAAAATCGTAATGTATTATACACTAGTTTATACTAGTTTCGGTTAAAAAATCAATTAAATCGAGGAGTGTTCGAAATGCTACAAAACATTTCAGAAATATTTTATATTTTACGAGGGAGGGTTATGATGGAAGTCCATGCAAAAAATTATCTGAAAATTTGATTCTACAAATTTTTTCCAAATGCAAGTTTCGGTCAAAAAATCATAATATATCATACACAAGTTTATACTAGTTT
This sequence comes from Lathyrus aphaca, assembly GCA_963966055.1. NCBI lineage: Eukaryota > Viridiplantae > Streptophyta > Magnoliopsida > Fabales > Fabaceae > Lathyrus > Lathyrus aphaca. Next base: position 11,967,608 of record OZ014523.1, read on the forward strand.
TGCTCAAAAAATAAAATTAAATCGAGGACTGTACGAAACGATACAAAACTTTTTGAGATCCTTCCTATATGTTACGAGGAAAGGTTATGATGAAAGTCCATGCAAAAATTCAAGTGAAAATTTAATTCTACGAAACTTTTCGAAATGTAAGTTTCGGTCAAAAATCGTAATGTATTATACACTAGTTTATACTAGTTTCGGTTAAAAAATCAATTAAATCGAGGAGTGTTCGAAATGCTACAAAACATTTCAGAAATATTTTATATTTTACGAGGGAGGGTTATGATGGAAGTCCATGCAAAAAATTATCTGAAAATTTGATTCTACAAATTTTTTCCAAATGCAAGTTTCGGTCAAAAAATCATAATATATCATACACAAGTTTATACTTGTTTTGCTCAAAAAATAAAATTAAATCGAGGACTGTACGAAACGATACAAAACTTTTTCAGATCCTTCCTATATGTTACGAGGAAAGATTATGATGAAACTCCATGCAAAAATTCATCTGAAAATTTGATTCTACGAAACTTTTCGAAATGTAAGTTTCGGTCAAAAATCGTAATGTATTATACACTAGTTTATACTAGTTTCGGTTAAAAAATCAATTAAATCGAGGACTGTTCGAAATGCTAAAAAACTTTTCAGAAATATTTTATATTTTACGAGGGAGGGTTATGATGGAAGTCCATGCAAAAAATTATCTGAAAATTTGATTCTACAAATTTTTTCCAAATGCAAGTTTCATTCAAAAAATCATAATATATCATACACAAGTTTATACTAGTTTTGCTCAAAAAATAAAATTAAATCGAGGACTGTACGAAACGATCCAAAACTTTTTGAGATCCTTCCTATATGTTACGAGGAAAGGTTATGATGAAAGTCCATACAAAAATTCATCTGAAAATTTGATTCTACGAAACTTTTCGAAATGTAAGTTTCGGTCAAAAATCGTAATGTATTATACACTAGTTTATACTAGTTTCGGTTAAAAAATCAATTAAATCGAGGAGTGTTCGAAATGCTACAAAACATTTCAGAAATATTTTATATTTTACGAGGGAGGGTTATGATGGAAGTCCATGCAAAAAATTATCTGAAAATTTGATTCTACAAATTTTTTCCAAATGCAAGTTTCGGTCAAAAAATCATAATATATCATACACACGTTTATACTAGTTTTGCTCAAAAAATAAAATTAAGTCGAGGACTTTACGAAAATATACAAAACTTATTCAAATCCTTCCTATATGTTACGAGGAAAGATTATGATGAAACTCCATGCAAAAATTCATCTGAAAATTTGATTTTACATAACTTTTCGAAATGTAAGTTTCGGTCAAAAATCGTAATGTATTATACACTAGTTTATACTAGTTTCGGTTAAAAAATAAATTAAATCGAGGACTGTTCGAATTGCTACAAAACATTTCAGAAATATTTTATATTTTACGAGGGAGGGTTATGATGGAAGTCCATGCAAAAAATTATCTGAAAATTTGATTCTACAAATTTTTTCCAAATGCAAGTCTCATTCAAAAAATCATAATATATCATACACAAGTTTATACTAGTTTTGCTCAAAAAATAAAATTAAATCGAGGACTGTACGAAATGATACAAAACTTTTTGAGATCCTTCCTATATGTTACGAGGAAAGGTTATGATGAAAGTCCATACAAAAATTCATCTGAAAATTTGATTCTACGAAACTTTTCGAAATGTAAGTTTCGGTCAAAAATCGTAATGTATTATACACTAGTTTATACTAGTTTCGGTTAAAAAATCAATTAAATCGAGGAGTGTTCGAAATGCTACAAAACATTTCAGAAATATTTTATATTTTACGAGGGAGGGTTATGATGGAAGTCCATGCAAAAAATTATCTGAAAATTTGATTCTACAAATTTTTTCCAAATGCAAGTTTCGGTCAAAAAATCATAATATATCATACACACGTTTATACTAGTTTTGCTCAAAAAATAAAATTAAGTCGAGGACTTTACGAAAATATACAAAACTTATTCAAATCCTTCCTATATGTTACGAGGAAATATTATGATGAAACTCCATGCAAAAATTCATCTGAAAATTTGATTTTACATAACTTTTCGAAATGTAAGTTTCGGTCAAAAATCGTAATGTATTATACACTAGTTTATACTAGTTTCGGTTAAAAAATCAATTAAATCGAGGAGTGTTCGAAATGCTACAAAACATTTCAGAAATATTTTATATTTTACGAGGGAGGGTTATGATGGAAGTCTATGCAAAAAATTATCTGAAAATTTGATTCTACAAATTTTTTCCAAATGCAAGTTTCGGTCAAAAATTCATAATATATCATACACAAGTTTATACTAGTTTTGCTCAAAAAATAAAATTAAATCGAGGACTGTACGAAACGATACAAAACTTTTTGAGATCCTTCCTATATGTTACGAGGAAAGGTTATGATGAAAGTCCATGCAAAAATTCATCTGAAAATTTAATTCTACGAAACTTTTCGAAATGTAAGTTTCGGTCAAAAATCGTAATGTATTATACACTAGTTTATACTAGTTTCGGTTAAAAAATCAATTAAATCGAGGAGTGTTCGAAATGCTACAAAACATTTCAGAAATATTTTATATTTTACGGGGGAGGGTTATGATGGAAGTCCATGCAAAAAATTATCTGAAAATTTGATTCTACAAATTTTTTCCAAATGCAAGTTTCGGTCAAAAAATCATAATATATCATACACAAGTTTATACTAGTTTTGCTCAAAAAATAAAATTAAATCGAGGACTGTACGAAACGATACTAAACTTTTTCAGATCCTTCCTATATGTTACGAGGAAAGGTTATGATGAAAGTCCATAAAAAACTTCATCTTAAAATTTGATTCTACGAAACTTTTCGAAATGTAAGTTTCGGTCAAAAATCGTAATGTATTATACACTAGTTTATACTAGTTTCGGTTAAAAAATAAATTAAATCGAGGACTGTTCGAAATGCTACAAAACATTTCAGAAATATTTTATATTTTACGAGGGAGGGTTATGATGGAAGTCCATGCAAAAAATTATCTGAAAATTTGATTCTACAAATTTTTTCCAAATGCAAGTTTCAGTCAAAAAATCATAATATATCATACACAAGTTTATACTAGTTTTGCTCAAAAAATAAAATTAAATCGAGGACTGTACGAAACGATACAAAACTTTTTGAGATCCTTCCTATATGTTACGAGGAAAGGTTATGATGAAAGTCCATACAAAAATTCATCTGAAAATTTGATTCTACGAAACTTTTCGAAATGTATGTTTCGGTCAAAAATCGTAATGTATTATACACTAGTTTATACTAGTTTCGGTTAAAAAATCAATTAAATCGAGGAGTGTTCGAAATGCTACAAAACATTTCAGAAATATTTTATATTTTACGAGGGAGGGTTATGATGGAAGTCCATGCAAAAGATTATCTGAAAATTTGATTCTACAAATTTTTTCCAAATGCAAGTTTCGGTCAAAAAATCATAATATATCATACACACGTTTATACTAGTTTTGCTCAAAAAATAAAATTAAGTCGAGGACTTTACGAAAATATACAAAACTTATTCAAATCCTTCCTATATGTTACGAGGAAAGATTATGATGAAACTCCATGCAAAAATTCATCTGAAAATTTGATTTTACATAACTTTTCGAAATGTATGTTTCGGTTAAAAATCGTAATGTATTATACACTAGTTTATACTAGTTTCGGTTAAAAAATCAATTAAATCGAGGAGTGTTCGAAATGCTACAAAACATTTCAGAAATATTTTATATTTTACGAGGGAGGGTTATGATGGAAGTCCATGCAAAAGATTATCTCAAAATTTGATTCTACAAATTTTTTCCAAATGCAAGTTTCGGTCAAAAAATCATAATATATCATACACACGTTTATACTAGTTTTGCTCAAAAAATAAAATTAAGTCGAGGACTTTACGAAAATATACAAAACTTATTCAAATCCTTCCTATATGTTACGAGGAAAGATTATGATGAAACTCCATGCAAAAATTCATCTGAAAATTTGATTTTACATAACTTTTCGAAATGTATGTTTCGGTTAAAAATCGTAATGTATTATACACTAGTTTATACTAGTTTCGGTTAAAAAATCAATTAAATCGAGGAGTGTTCGAAATGCTACAAAACATTTCAGAAATATTTTATATTTTACGAGGGAGGGTTATGATGGAAGTCCATGCAAAAAATTATCTGAAAATTTGATTCTACAAATTTTTTCCAAATGCAAGTTTCGGTCAAAAAATCATAATATATCATACACAAGTTTATACTAGTTTTGCTCAAAAAATAAAATTAAATCGAGGACTTTACGAAACGATACAAAACTTTTTGAGATCCTTCCTATTTTGTTACGAGTAAAGGTTATGATGAAAGTCCATACAAAAATTCATCTGAAAATTTGATTCTACGAAACTTTTCGAAATGTAAGTTTCGGTCAAAAATCGTAATGTATTATACACTAGTTTATACTAGTTTCGGTTAAAAAATCAATTAAATCGAGGAGTGTTCGAAATGCTACAAAACATTTCAGAAATATTTTATATTTTACGAGGGAGGGTTATGATGGAAGTCCATGCAAAAGATTATCTGAAAATTTGATTCTACAAATTTTTTCCAAATGCAAGTTTCGGTCAAAAAATCATAATATATCATACACACGTTTATAATAGTTTTGCTCAAAAAATAAAATTAAGTCGAGGACTTTACGAAAATATACAAAACTTATTCAAATCCTTCCTATATGTTACGAGGAAAGATTATGATGAAACTCCATGCAAAAATTCATCTGAAAATTTGATTTTACATAACTTTTCAAAATGTAAGTTTTATGTTAAAAATCGTAATGTATTATACACTAGTTTATACTAGTTTCGGTTAAAAAATCAATTAAATCGAGGAGTGTTCGAAATGCTACAAAACATTTCAGAAATATTTTATATTTTACGAGGGAGGGTTATGATGGAAGTCCATGCAAAAAATTATCTGAAAATTTGATTCTACAAATTTTTTCCAAATGCAAGTTTCGGTCAAAAAATCATAATATATCATACACAAGTTTATACTAGTTTTGCTCAAAAAATAAAATTAAATCGAGGACTGTACGAAACGATACAAAACTTTTTGAGATCCTTCCTATATGTTACGAGGAAAGGTTATGATGAAAGTCCATGCAAAAATTCAAGTGAAAATTTAATCCTACGAAACTTTTCGAAATGTAAGTTTCGGTCAAAAATCGTAATGAATTATACACTAGTTTATACTAGTTTCGGTTAAAAAATCAATTAAATCGAGGAGTGTTCGAAATGCTACAAAACATTTCAGAAATATTTTATATTTTACGAGGGAGGGTTATGATGGAAGTCCATGCAAAAAATTATCTGAAAATTTGATTCTACAAATTTTTTCCAAATGCAAGTTTCGGTCAAAAAATCATAATATATCATACACAAGTTTATACTAGTTTTGCTCAAAAAATAAAATTAAATCGAGGACTGTACGAAACGATACAAAACTTTTTGAGATCCTTCCTATATGTTACGAGGAAAGGTTATGATGAAAGTCCATGCAAAAATTCAAGTGAAAATTTAATTCTACGAAACTTTTCGAAATGTAAGTTTCGGTCAAAAATCGTAATGTATTATACACTAGTTTATACTAGTTTCGGTTAAAAAATCAATTAAATCGAGGAGTGTTCGAAATGCTACAAAACATTTCAGAAATATTTTATATTTTACGAGGGAGGGTTATGATGGAAGTCCATGCAAAAAATTATCTGAAAATTTGATTCTACAAATTTTTTCCAAATGCAAGTTTCGGTCAAAAAATCATAATATATCATACACAAGTTTATACTAGTTTTGCTCAAAAAATAAAATTAAATCGAGGACTGTACGAAACGATACAAAACTTTTTCAGATCCTTCCTATATGTTACGAGGAAAGATTATGATGAAACTCCATGCAAAAATTCATCTGAAAATTTGATTCTACGAAACTTTTCGAAATGTAAGTTTCGGTCAAAAATCGTAATGTATTATACACTAGTTTATACTAGTTTCGGTTAAAAAATCAATTAAATCGAGGACTGTTCGAAATGCTAAAAAACTTTTCAGAAATATTTTATATTTTACGAGGGAGGGTTATGATGGAAGTCCATGCAAAAAATTATCTGAAAATTTGATTCTACAAATTTTTTCCAAATGCAAGTTTCATTCAAAAAATCATAATATATCATACACAAGTTTATACTAGTTTTGCTCAAAAAATAAAATTAAATCGAGGACTGTACGAAACGATCCAAAACTTTTTGAGATCCTTCCTATATGTTACGAGGAAAGGTTATGATGAAAGTCCATACAAAAATTCATCTGAAAATTTGATTCTACGAAACTTTTCGAAATGTAAGTTTCGGTCAAAAATCGTAATGTATTATACACTAGTTTATACTAGTTTCGGTTAAAAAATCAATTAAATCGAGGAGTGTTCGAAATGCTACAAAACATTTCAGAAATATTTTATATTTTACGAGGGAGGGTTATGATGGAAGTCCATGCAAAAAATTATCTGAAAATTTGATTCTACAAATTTTTTCCAAATGCAAGTTTCGGTCAAAAAATCATAATATATCATACACACGTTTATACTAGTTTTGCTCAAAAAATAAAATTAAGTCGAGGACTTTACGAAAATATACAAAACTTATTCAAATCCTTCCTATATGTTACGAGGAAAGATTATGATGAAACTCCATGCAAAAATTCATCTGAAAATTTGATTTTACATAACTTTTCGAAATGTAAGTTTCGGTCAAAAATCGTAATGTATTATACACTAGTTTATACTAGTTTCGGTTAAAAAATAAATTAAATCGAGGACTGTTCGAATTGCTACAAAACATTTCAGAAATATTTTATATTTTACGAGGGAGGGTTATGATGGAAGTCCATGCAAAAAATTATCTGAAAATTTGATTCTACAAATTTTTTCCAAATGCAAGTTTCGGTCAAAAAATCATAATATATCATACACAAGTTTATACTAGTTTTGCTCAAAAAATAAAATTAAATCGAGGACTTTACGAAACGATACAAAACTTTTTGAGATCCTTCCTATATGTTACGAGGAAAGGTTATGATGAAAGTCCATACAAAAATTCATCTGAAAATTTGATTCTACGAAACTTTTCGAAATGTAAGTTTCGGTCAAAAATCGTAATGTATTATACACTAGTTTTTACTAGTTTCGGTTAAAAAATCAATTAAATCGAGGAGTGTTCGAAATGCTACAAAACATTTCAGAAATATTTTATATTTTACGAGGGAGGGTTATGATGGAAGTCCATGCAAAAGATTATCTGAAAATTTGATTCTACAAATTTTTTCCAAATGCAAGTTTCGGTCAAAAATTCATAATATATCATACACAAGTTTATACTAGTTTTGCTCAAAAAATAAAATTAAATCGAGGACTGTACGAAACGATACAAAACTTTTTCAGATCCTTCCTATATGTTACGAGGAAAGATTATGATGAAACTCCATGAAAAAATTCATCTGAAAATTTGATTCTACGAAACTTTTCGAAATGTAAGTTTCGGTCAAAAATCGTAATGTATTATACACTAGTTTATACTAGTTTCGGTTAAAAAATCAATTAAATCGAGGAGTGTTCGAAATGCTAAAAAACTTTTCAGAAATATTTTATATTTTACGAGGGAGGGTTATGATGGAAGTTCATGCAAAAAATTATCTGAAAATTTGATTCTACAAATTTTTTCCAAATGCAAGTTTCAGTCAAAAAATCATAATATATCATACACAAGTTTATACTAGTTTTGCTCAAAAAATAAAATTAAATCGAGGACTGTACGAAACGATCCAAAACTTTTTGAGATCCTTCCTATATGTTACGAGGAAAGGTTATGATGAAAGTCCATACAAAAATTCATCTGAAAATTTGATTCTACGAAACTTTTCGAAATGTAAGTTTCGGTCAAAAATCGTAATGTATTATACACTAGTTTATACTAGTTTCGGTTAAAAAATCAATTAAATCGAGGAGTGTTCGAAATGCTACAAAACATTTCAGAAATATTTTATATTTTACGAGGGAGGGTTATGATGGAAGTCCATGCAAAAGATTATCTGAAAATTTGATTCTACAAATTTTTTCCAAATGCAAGTTTCGGTCAAAAAATCATAATATATCATACACACGTTTATACTAGTTTTGCTCAAAAAATAAAATTAAGTCGAGGACTTTACGAAAATATACAAAACTTATTCAAATCCTTCCTATATGTTACGAGGAAAGATTATGATGAAACTCCATGCAAAAATTCATCTGAAAATTTGATTTTACATAACTTTTCGAAATGTATGTTTCGGTTAAAAATCGTAATGTATTATACACTAGTTTATACTAGTTTCGGTTAAAAAATCAATTAAATCGAGGAGTGTTCGAAATGCTACAAAACATTTCAGAAATATTTTATATTTTACGAGGGAGGGTTATGATGGAAGTCCATGCAAAAGATTATCTCAAAATTTGATTCTACAAATTTTTTCCAAATGCAAGTTTCGGTCAAAAAATCATAATATATCATACACACGTTTATACTAGTTTTGCTCAAAAAATAAAATTAAGTCGAGGACTTTACGAAAATATACAAAACTTATTCAAATCCTTCCTATATGTTACGAGGAAAGATTATGATGAAACTCCATGCAAAAATTCATCTGAAAATTTGATTTTACATAACTTTTCGAAATGTATGTTTCGGTTAAAAATCGTAATGTATTATACACTAGTTTATACTAGTTTCGGTTAAAAAATCAATTAAATCGAGGAGTGTTCGAAATGCTACAAAACATTTCAGAAATATTTTATATTTTACGAGGGAGGGTTATGATGGAAGTCCATGCAAAAAATTATCTGAAAATTTGATTCTACAAATTTTTTCCAAATGCAAGTTTCGGTCAAAAAATCATAATATATCATACACAAGTTTATACTAGTTTTGCTCAAAAAATAAAATTAAATCGAGGACTTTACGAAACGATACAAAACTTTTTGAGATCCTTCCTATTTTGTTACGAGTAAAGGTTATGATGAAAGTCCATACAAAAATTCATCTGAAAATTTGATTCTACGAAACTTTTCGAAATGTAAGTTTCGGTCAAAAATCGTAATGTATTATACACTAGTTTATACTAGTTTCGGTTAAAAAATCAATTAAATCGAGGAGTGTTCGAAATGCTACAAAACATTTCAGAAATATTTTATATTTTACGAGGGAGGGTTATGATGGAAGTCCATGCAAAAGATTATCTGAAAATTTGATTCTACAAATTTTTTCCAAATGCAAGTTTCGGTCAAAAAATCATAATATATCATACACACGTTTATAATAGTTTTGCTCAAAAAATAAAATTAAGTCGAGGACTTTACGAAAATATACAAAACTTATTCAAATCCTTCCTATATGTTACGAGGAAAGATTATGATGAAACTCCATGCAAAAATTCATCTGAAAATTTGATTTTACATAACTTTTCAAAATGTAAGTTTTATGTTAAAAATCGTAATGTATTATACACTAGTTTATACTAGTTTCGGTTAAAAAATCAATTAAATCGAGGAGTGTTCGAAATGCTACAAAACATTTCAGAAATATTTTATATTTTACGAGGGAGGGTTATGATGGAAGTCCATGCAAAAAATTATCTGAAAATTTGATTCTACAAATTTTTTCCAAATGCAAGTTTCGGTCAAAAAATCATAATATATCATACACAAGTTTATACTAGTTTTGCTCAAAAAATAAAATTAAATCGAGGACTGTACGAAACGATACAAAACTTTTTGAGATCCTTCCTATATGTTACGAGGAAAGGTTATGATGAAAGTCCATGCAAAAATTCAAGTGAAAATTTAATCCTACGAAACTTTTCGAAATGTAAGTTTCGGTCAAAAATCGTAATGAATTATACACTAGTTTATACTAGTTTCGGTTAAAAAATCAATTAAATCGAGGAGTGTTCGAAATGCTACAAAACATTTCAGAAATATTTTATATTTTACGAGGGAGGGTTATGATGGAAGTCCATGCAAAAAATTATCTGAAAATTTGATTCTACAAATTTTTTCCAAATGCAAGTTTCGGTCAAAAAATCATAATATATCATACACAAGTTTATACTAGTTTTGCTCAAAAAATAAAATTAAATCGAGGACTGTACGAAACGATACAAAACTTTTTGAGATCCTTCCTATATGTTACGAGGAAAGGTTATGATGAAAGTCCATGCAAAAATTCAAGTGAAAATTTAATTCTACGAAACTTTTCGAAATGTAAGTTTCGGTCAAAAATCGTAATGTATTATACACTAGTTTATACTAGTTTCGGTTAAAAAATCAATTAAATCGAGGAGTGTTCGAAATGCTACAAAACATTTCAGAAATATTTTATATTTTACGAGGGAGGGTTATGATGGAAGTCCATGCAAAAAATTATCTGAAAATTTGATTCTACAAATTTTTTCCAAATGCAAGTTTCGGTCAAAAAATCATAATATATCATACACAAGTTTATACTAGTTTTGCTCAAAAAATAAAATTAAATCGAGGACTGTACGAAACGATACAAAACTTTTTCAGATCCTTCCTATATGTTACGAGGAAAGATTATGATGAAACTCCATGCAAAAATTCATCTGAAAATTTGATTCTACGAAACTTTTCGAAATGTAAGTTTCGGTCAAAAATCGTAATGTATTATACACTAGTTTATACTAGTTTCGGTTAAAAAATCAATTAAATCGAGGACTGTTCGAAATGCTAAAAAACTTTTCAGAAATATTTTATATTTTACGAGGGAGGGTTATGATGGAAGTCCATGCAAAAAATTATCTGAAAATTTGATTCTACAAATTTTTTCCAAATGCAAGTTTCATTCAAAAAATCATAATATATCATACACAAGTTTATACTAGTTTTGCTCAAAAAATAAAATTAAATCGAGGACTGTACGAAACGATCCAAAACTTTTTGAGATCCTTCCTATATGTTACGAGGAAAGGTTATGATGAAAGTCCATACAAAAATTCATCTGAAAATTTGATTCTACGAAACTTTTCGAAATGTAAGTTTCGGTCAAAAATCGTAATGTATTATACACTAGTTTATACTAGTTTCGGTTAAAAAATCAATTAAATCGAGGAGTGTTCGAAATGCTACAAAACATTTCAGAAATATTTTATATTTTACGAGGGAGGGTTATGATGGAAGTCCATGCAAAAAATTATCTGAAAATTTGATTCTACAAATTTTTTCCAAATGCAAGTTTCGGTCAAAAAATCATAATATATCATACACACGTTTATACTAGTTTTGCTCAAAAAATAAAATTAAGTCGAGGACTTTACGAAAATATACAAAACTTATTCAAATCCTTCCTATATGTTACGAGGAAAGATTATGATGAAACTCCATGCAAAAATTCATCTGAAAATTTGATTTTACATAACTTTTCGAAATGTAAGTTTCGGTCAAAAATCGTAATGTATTATACACTAGTTTATACTAGTTTCGGTTAAAAAATAAATTAAATCGAGGACTGTTCGAATTGCTACAAAACATTTCAGAAATATTTTATATTTTACGAGGGAGGGTTATGATGGAAGTCCATGCAAAAAATTATCTGAAAATTTGATTCTACAAATTTTTTCCAAATGCAAGTTTCGGTCAAAAAATCATAATATATCATACACAAGTTTATACTAGTTTTGCTCAAAAAATAAAATTAAATCGAGGACTTTACGAAACGATACAAAACTTTTTGAGATCCTTCCTATATGTTACGAGGAAAGGTTATGATGAAAGTCCATACAAAAATTCATCTGAAAATTTGATTCTACGAAACTTTTCGAAATGTAAGTTTCGGTCAAAAATCGTAATGTATTATACACTAGTTTTTACTAGTTTCGGTTAAAAAATCAATTAAATCGAGGAGTGTTCGAAATGCTACAAAACATTTCAGAAATATTTTATATTTTACGAGGGAGGGTTATGATGGAAGTCCATGCAAAAGATTATCTGAAAATTTGATTCTACAAATTTTTTCCAAATGCAAGTTTCGGTCAAAAATTCATAATATATCATACACAAGTTTATACTAGTTTTGCTCAAAAAATAAAATTAAATCGAGGACTGTACGAAACGATACAAAACTTTTTCAGATCCTTCCTATATGTTACGAGGAAAGATTATGATGAAACTCCATGAAAAAATTCATCTGAAAATTTGATTCTACGAAACTTTTCGAAATGTAAGTTTCGGTCAAAAATCGTAATGTATTATACACTAGTTTATACTAGTTTCGGTTAAAAAATCAATTAAATCGAGGAGTGTTCGAAATGCTAAAAAACTTTTCAGAAATATTTTATATTTTACGAGGGAGGGTTATGATGGAAGTTCATGCAAAAAATTATCTGAAAATTTGATTCTACAAATTTTTTCCAAATGCAAGTTTCAGTCAAAAAATCATAATATATCATACACAAGTTTATACTAGTTTTGCTCAAAAAATAAAATTAAATCGAGGACTGTACGAAACGATCCAAAACTTTTTGAGATCCTTCCTATATGTTACGAGGAAAGGTTATGATGAAAGTCCATACAAAAATTCATCTGAAAATTTGATTCTACGAAACTTTTCGAAATGTAAGTTTCGGTCAAAAATCGTAATGTATTATACACTAGTTTATACTAGTTTCGGTTAAAAAATCAATTAAATCGAGGAGTGTTCGAAATGCTACAAAACATTTCAGAAATATTTTATATTTTACGAGGGAGGGTTATGATGGAAGTCCATGCAAAAGATTATCTGAAAATTTGATTCTACAAATTTTTTCCAAATGCAAGTTTCGGTCAAAAAATCATAAAATATCATACACACGTTTATACTAGTTTTGCTCAAAAAATAAAATTAAGTCGTGGACTTTACGAAAATATACAAAACTTATTCAAATCCTTCCTATATGTTACGAGGAAAGATTATGATGAAACTCCATGCAAAAATTCATCTGAAAATTTGATTTTACATAACTTTTCGAAATGTATGTTTCGGTTAAAAATCGTAATGTATTATACACTAGTTTATACTAGTTTCGGTTAAAAAATCAATTAAATCGAGGAGTGTTCGAAATGCTACAAAACATTTCAGAAATATTTTATATTTTACGAGGGAGGGTTATGATGGAAGTCCATGCAAAAAATTATCTGAAAATTTGATTCTACAAATTTTTTCCAAATGCAAGTTTCGGTCAAAAAATCATAATATATCATACACAAGTTTATACTAGTTTTGCTCAAAAAATAAAATTAAATCGAGGACTTTACGAAACGATACAAAACTTTTTGAGATCCTTCCTATATGTTACGAGGAAAGGTTATGATGAAAGTCCATACAAAAATTCATCTGAAAATTTGATTCTACGAAACTTTTCGAAATGTAAGTTTCGGTCAAAAATCGTAATGTATTATACACTAGTTTATACTAGTTTCGGTTAAAAAATCAATTAAATCGAGGAGTGTTCGAAATGCTACAAAACATTTCAGAAATATTTTATATTTTACGAGGGAGGGTTATGATGGAAGTCCATGCAAAAGATTATCTGAAAATTTGATTCTACAAATTTTTTCCAAATGCAAGTTTCGGTCAAAAAATCATAATATATCATACACACGTTTATACTAGTTTTGCTCAAAAAATAAAATTAAGTCGAGGACTTTACGAAAATATACAAAACTTATTCAAATCCTTCCTATATGTTACGAGGAAAGGTTATGATGAAAGTCCATGCAATAATTCAAGTGAAAATTTGATTCTACGAAACTTTTCGAAATGTAAGTTTCGGTCAAAAATCGTAATGTATTATACACTAGTTTATACTAGTTTCGGTTAAAAAATCAATTAAATCGAGGAGTGTTCGAAATGCTACAAAACATTTCAGAAATATTTTATATTTTACGAGGGAGGGTTATGATGGAAGTCCATGCAAAAGATTATCTGCAAATTTGATTCTACAAATTTTTTCCAAATGCAAGTTTCGGTCAAAAAATCATAATATATCATACACAAGTTTATACTAGTTTTGCTCAAAAAATAAAATTAAATCGAGGACTGTACGAAACGATACAAAACTTTTTGAGATCCTTCCTATTTTGTTACGAGTAAAGGTTATGATGAAAGTCCATAAAAAACTTCATCTGAAAATTTGATTCTACGAAACTTTTCGAAATGTAAGTTTCGGTCAAAAATCGTAATGTATTATACACTAGTTTATACTAGTTTCAGTTAAAAAATCAATTAAATCGAGGAGTGTTCGAAATGCTAAAAAACTTTTCAGAAATATTTTATATTTTACGAGGGAGGGTTATGATGGAAGTCCATGCAAAAAATTATCTGAAAATTTGATTCTACAAATTTTTTCCAAATGCAAGTTTCAGTCAAAAAATCATAATATATCATACACAAGTTTATACTAGTTTTGCTCAAAAAATAAAATTAAATCGAGGACTGTACGAAACGATCCAAAACTTTTTGAGATCCTTCCTATATGTTACGAGGAAAGGTTATGATGAAAGTCCATACAAAAATTCATCTGAAAATTTGATTCTAAGAAACTTTTCGAAATGTAAGCTTCGGTCAAAAATCGTAATGTATTATACACTAGTTTATACTACTTTCGGTTAAAAAATCAATTAAATCGAGGAGTGTTCGAAATGCTACAAAACATTTCAGAAATATTTTATATTTTACGAGGGAGGGTTATTATGGAAGTCCATGCAAAAGATTATCTGAAAATTTGATTCTACAAATTTTTTCCAAATGCAAGTTTCGGTCAAAAAATCATAATATATCATACACACGTTTATACTAGTTTTGCTCAAAAAATAAAATTAAGTCGAGGACTTTACGAAAATATACAAAACTTATTCAAATCCTTCCTATATGTTACGAGGAAAGATTATGATGAAACTCCATGCAAAAATTCATCTGAAAATTTGATTTTACATAACTTTTCGAAATGTAAGTTTCGGTCAAAAATCGTAATGTATTATACACTAGTTTATACTAGTTTCGGTTAAAAAATCAGTTCAATCGAGGAGTGTTCGAAATGCTACAAAACATTTCAGAAATTTTTTATATTTTACGAGGGAGGGTTATGATGGAAGTCCATGCAAAAAATTATCTGAAAATTTGATTCTACAAATTTTTTCCAAATGCAAGTTTCAGTCAAAAAATCATAATATATCATACACAAGTTTATACTAGTTTTGCTCAAAAAATAAAATTAAATCGAGGACTGTACGAAACGATACAAAACATTTTGAGATCCTTCCTATATGTTACGAGGAAAGGTTATGATGAAAGTCCATACAAAAATTCATCTGAAAATTTGATTCTACGAAACTTTTCGAAATGTAAGTTTCGGTCAAAAATCGTAATGTATTATACACTAGTTTATACTAGTTTCGGTTAAAAAATCAATTAAATCGAGGAGTGTTCGAAATGCTACAAAACATTTCAGAAATATTTTATATTTTACGAGGGAGGGTTATGATGGATGTCCATGCAAAAGATTATCTGAAAATTTGATTCTACAAATTTTTTCCAAATGCAAGTTTCGGTCAAAAAATCATAATATATCATACACACGTTTATACTAGTTTTGCTCAAAAAATAAAATTAAGTCGAGGACTTTACGAAAATATACAAAACTTATTCAAATCCTTCCTATATGTTACGAGGAAAGGTTATGATGAAAGTCCATGCAATAATTCAAGTGAAAATTTGATTCTACGAAACTTTTCGAAATGTAAGTTTCGGTCAAAAATCGTAATGTATTATACACTAGTTTATACTAGTTTCGGTTAAAAAATCAATTAAATCGAGGAGTGTTCGAAATGCTACAAAACATTTCAGAAATATTTTATATTTTACGAGGGAGGGTTATGATGGAAGTCCATGCAAAAGATTATCTGCAAATTTGATTCTACAAATTTTTTCCAAATGCAAGTTTCGGTCAAAAAATCATAATATATCATACACAAGTTTATACTAGTTTTGCTCAAAAAATAAAATTAAATCGAGGACTGTACGAAACGATACAAAACTTTTTGAGATCCTTCCTATTTTGTTACGAGTAAAGGTTATGATGAAAGTCCATAAAAAACTTCATCTGAAAATTTGATTCTACGAAACTTTTCGAAATGTAAGTTTCGGTCAAAAATCGTAATGTATTATACACTAGTTTATACTAGTTTCAGTTAAAAAATCAATTAAATCGAGGAGTGTTCGAAATGCTAAAAAACTTTTCAGAAATATTTTATATTTTACGAGGGAGGGTTATGATGGAAGTCCATGCAAAAAATTATCTGAAAATTTGATTCTACAAATTTTTTCCAAATGCAAGTTTCAGTCAAAAAATCATAATATATCATACACAAGTTTATACTAGTTTTGCTCAAAAAATAAAATTAAATCGAGGACTGTACGAAACGATCCAAAACTTTTTGAGATCCTTCCTATATGTTACGAGGAAAGGTTATGATGAAAGTCCATACAAAAATTCATCTGAAAATTTGATTCTAAGAAACTTTTCGAAATGTAAGCTTCGGTCAAAAATCGTAATGTATTATACACTAGTTTATACTACTTTCGGTTAAAAAATCAATTAAATCGAGGAGTGTTCGAAATGCTACAAAACATTTCAGAAATATTTTATATTTTACGAGGGAGGGTTATTATGGAAGTCCATGCAAAAGATTATCTGAAAATTTGATTCTACAAATTTTTTCCAAATGCAAGTTTCGGTCAAAAAATCATAATATATCATACACACGTTTATACTAGTTTTGCTCAAAAAATAAAATTAAGTCGAGGACTTTACGAAAATATACAAAACTTATTCAAATCCTTTCTATATGTTACGAGGAAAGATTATGATGAAACTCCATGCAAAAATTCATCTGAAAATTTGATTTTACATAACTTTTCGAAATGTAAGTTTCGGTCAAAAATCGTAATGTATTATACACTAGTTTATACTAGTTTCGGTTAAAAAATCAGTTCAATCGAGGAGTGTTCGAAATGCTACAAAACATTTCAGAAATTTTTTATATTTTACGAGGGAGGGTTATGATGGAAGTCCATGCAAAAAATTATCTGAAAATTTGATTCTACAAATTTTTTCCAAATGCAAGTTTCAGTCAAAAAATCATAATATATCATACACAAGTTTATACTAGTTTTGCTCAAAAAATAAAATTAAATCGAGGACTGTACGAAACGATACAAAACTTTTTTAAATCCTTCCTATATGTTACGAGGAAAGGTTATGATGAAAGTCCATACAAAAATTCATCTGAAAATTTGATTCTACGAAACTTTTCGAAATGTAAGTTTCGGTCAAAAATCGTAATGTATTATACACTAGTTTATACTAGTTTCGGTTAAAAAATCAATTAAATCGAGGAGTGTTCGAAATGCTACAAAACATTTCAGAAATATTTTATATTTTACGAGGGAGGGTTATGATGGAAGTCCATGCAAAAGATTATCTGAAAATTTGATTCTACAAATTTTTTCCAAATGCAAGTTTCGGTCAAAAAATCATAATATATCATACACAAGTTTATACTAGTTTTGCTCAAAAAATAAAATTAAATCGAGGACTGTACGAAACGATACAAAACTTTTTCAGATCCTTCCTATATGTTACGAGGAAAGGTTATGATGAAAGTCCATACAAAAATTCATCTGAAAATTTGATTCTACGAAACTTTTCGAAATGTAAGTTTCGGTCAAAAATCGTAATGTATTATACACTAGTTTATACTAGTTTCGGTTAAAAAATCAATTAAATCGAGGAGTGTTCGAAATGCTACAAAACATTTCAGAAATATTTTATATTTTACGAGGGAGGGTTATGATGGAAGTCCATGCAAAAGATTATCTGAAAATTTGATTCTACAAATTTTTTCCAAATGCAAGTTTCGGTCAAAAAATCATAATATATCATACACAAGTTTATACTAGTTTTGCTCAAAAAATAAAATTAAATCGAGGACTGTACGAAACGATACAAAACTTTTTCAGATCCTTCCTATATGTTACGAGGAAAGGTTATGATGAAAGTCCATAAAAAACTTCATCTGAAAATTTGATTCTACGAAACTTTTCGAAATGTAAGTTTCGGTCAAAAATCGTAATGTATTATACACTAGTTTATACTAGTTTCGGTTAAAAAATCAATTAAATCGAGGAGTGTTCGAAATGCTACAAAACATTTCAGAAATATTTTATATTTTACGAGGGAGGGTTATGATGGAAGTCCATGCAAAAAATTATCTGAAAATTTGATTCTACAAATTTTTTCCAAATGCAAGTTTTAGTCAAAAAATCATAATATATCATACACAAGTTTATACTAGTTTTGCTCAAAAAATAAAATTAAATCGAGGACTGTACGAAACGATACAAAACTTTTTCAGATCCTTCCTATATGTTACGAGGAAAGGTTATGATGAAAGTCCATACAAAAATTCATCTGAAAATTTGATTCTACGAAACTTTTCGAAATGTAAGTTTCGGTCAAAAATCGTAATGTATTATACACTAGTTTATACTAGTTTCGGTTAAAAAATCAATTAAATCGAGGAGTGTTCGAAATGCTACAAAACATTTAAGAAATATTTTATATTTTACGAGGGAGGGTTATGATGGAAGTCCATGCAAAAGATTATCTGAAAATTTGATTCTACAAATTTTTTCCAAATGCAAGTTTCGGTCAAAAAATCATAATATATCATACACAAGTTTATACTAGTTTTGCTCAAAAAATAAAATTAAATCGAGGACTGTACGAAACGATACAAAACTTTTTCAGATCCTTCCTATATGTTACGAGGAAAGGTTATGATGAAAGTCCATACAAAAATTCATCTGAAAATTTGATTCTACGAAACTTTTCGAAATGTAAGTTTCGGTCAAAAATCGTAATGTATTATACACTAGTTTATACTAGTTTCGGTTAAAAAATCAATTAAATCGAGGAGTGTTCGAAATGCTACAAAACATTTCAGAAATATTTTATATTTTACGAGGGAGGGTTATGATGGAAGTCCATGCAAAAGATTATCTGAAAATTTGATTCTACAAATTTTTTCCAAATGCAAGTTTCGGTCAAAAAATCATAATATATCATACACAAGTTTATACTAGTTTTGCTCAAAAAATAAAATTAAATCGAGGACTGTACGAAACGATACAAAACTTTTTCAGATCCTTCCTATATGTTACGAGGAAAGGTTATGATGAAAGTCCATAAAAAACTTCATCTGAAAATTTGATTCTACGAAACTTTTCGAAATGTAAGTTTCGGTCAAAAATCGTAATGTATTATACACTAGTTTATACTAGTTTCGGTTAAAAAATCAATTAAATCGAGGAGTGTTCGAAATGCTACAAAACATTTCAGAAATATTTTATATTTTACGAGGGAGAGTTATGATGGAAGTCCATGCAAAAAATTATCTGAAAATTTGATTCTACAAATTTTTTCCAAATGCAAGTTTTAGTCAAAAAATCATAATATATCATACACAAGTTTATACTAGTTTTGCTCAAAAAATAAAATTATATCGAGGACTGTACGAAACGATACAAAACTTTTTGAGATCCTTCCTATATGTTACGAGGAAAGGTTATGATGAAAGTCCATACAATAATTCATCTGAAAATTTGATTCTACGAAACTTTTCGAAATGTAAGCTTCGGTCAAAAATCGTAATGTATTATACACTAGTTTATACTAGTTTCGGTTAAAAAATCAATTAAATCGAGGAGTGTTCGAAATGCTACAAAACATTTCAGAAATATTTTATATTTTACGAGGGAGGGTTATGATGGAAGTCCATGCAAAAGATTATCTGAAAATTTGATTCTACAAATTTTTTCCAAATGCAAGTTTCGGTCAAAAAATCATAATATATCATACACACGTTTATACTAGTTTTGCTCAAAAAATAAAATTAAGTCGAGGACTTTACGAAAATATACAAAACTTATTCAAATCCTTCCTATATGTTACGAGGAAAGATTATGATGAAACTCCATGCAAAAATTCATCTGAAAATTTGATTTTACATAACTTTTCGAAATGTAAGTTTCGGTCAAAAATCGTAATGTATTATACACTAGTTTATACTAGTTTCGGTTAAAAAATCAGTTCAATCGAGGAGTGTTCGAAATGCTACAAAACTTTTCAGAAATTTTTTATATTTTACGAGGGAGGGTTATGATGGAAGTCCATGCAAAAAATTATCTGAAAATTTGATTCTACAAATTTTTTCCAAATGCAAGTTTCAGTCAAAAAATCATAATATATCATACACAAGTTTATACTAGTTTTGCTCAAAAAATAAAATTAAATCGAGGACTGTACGAAACGATACAAAACTTTTTGAGATCCTTCCTATATGTTACGAGGAAAGGTTATGATGAAAGTCCATACAATAATTCATCTGAAAATTTGATTCTACGAAACTTTTCGAAATGTAAGCTTCGGTCAAAAATCGTAATGTATTATACACTAGTTTATACTAGTTTCGGTTAAAAAATCAATTAAATCGAGGAGTGTTCGAAATGCTACAAAACATTTCAGAAATATTTTATATTTTACGAGGGAGGGTTATGATGGAAGTCCATGCAAAAGATTATCTGAAAATTTGATTCTACAAATTTTTTCCAAATGCAAGTTTCGGTCAAAAAATCATAATATATCATACACACGTTTATACTAGTTTTGCTCAAAAAATAAAATTAAGTCGAGGACTTTACGAAAATATACAAAACTTATTCAAATCCTTCCTATATGTTACGAGGAAAGATTATGATGAAACTCCATGCAAAAATTCATCTGAAAATTTGATTTTACATAACTTTTCGAAATGTATGTTTCGGTCAAAAATCGTAATGTATTATACACTAGTTTATACTAGTTTCGGTTAAAAAATCAGTTCAATCGAGGAGTGTTCGAAATGCTACAAAACTTTTCAGAAATTTTTTATATTTTACGAGGGAGGGTTATGATGGAAGTCCATGCAAAAAATTATCTGAAAATTTGATTCTACAAATTTTTTCCAAATGCAAGTTTCAGTCAAAAAATCATAATATATCATACACAAGTTTATACTAGTTTTGCTCAAAAAATAAAATTAAATCGAGGACTGTACGAAACGATACAAAACTTTTTGAGATCCTTCCTATATGTTACGAGGAAAGGTTATGATGAAAGTCCATACAATAATTCATCTGAAAATTTGATTCTACGAAACTTTTCGAAATGTAAGCTTCGGTCAAAAATCGTAATGTATTATACACTAGTTTATACTAGTTTCGGTTAAAAAATCAATTAAATCGAGGAGTGTTCGAAATGCTACAAAACATTTCAGAAATATTTTATATTTTACGAGGGAGGGTTATGATGGAAGTCCATGCAAAAGATTATCTGAAAATTTGATTCTACAAATTTTTTCCAAATGCAAGTTTCGGTCAAAAAATCATAATATATCATACACACGTTTATACTAGTTTTGCTCAAAAAATAAAATTAAGTCGAGGACTTTACGAAAATATACAAAACTTATTCAAATCCTTCCTATATGTTACGAGGAAAGATTATGATGAAACTCCATGCAAAAATTCATCTGAAAATTTGATTTTACATAACTTTTCGAAATGTATGTTTCGGTCAAAAATCGTAATGTATTATACACTAGTTTATACTAGTTTCGGTTAAAAAATCAGTTCAATCGAGGAGTGTTCGAAATGCTACAAAACTTTTCAGAAATTTTTTATATTTTACGAGGGAGGGTTATGATGGAAGTCCATGCAAAAAATTATCTGAAAATTTGATTCTACAAATTTTTTCCAAATGCAAGTTTCAGTCAAAAAATCATAATATATCATACACAAGTTTATACTAGTTTTGCTCAAAAAATAAAATTAAATCGAGGACTGTACGAAACGATACAAAACTTTTTGAGATCCTTCCTATATGTTACGATGAAAGGTTATGATGAAAGTCCATACAAAAATTCATCTGAAAATTTGATTCTACGAAACTTTTCGAAATGTAAGTTTCAGTCAAAAATCGTAATGTATTATACACTAGTTTATACTAGTTTCGGTTAAAAAATCAATTAAATCGAGGAGTGTTCGAAATGCTACAAAACATTTCAGAAATATTTTATATTTTACGAGGGAGGGTTATGATGGAAGTCCATGCAAAAGATTATCTGAAAATTTGATTCTACAAATTTTTTCCAAATGCAAGTTTCGGTCAAAAAATCATAATATATCATACACACGTTTATACTAGTTTTGCTCAAAAAATAAAATTAAGTCGAGGACTTTACGAAAATATACAAAACTTATTCAAATCCTTCCTATATGTTACGAGGAAAGATTATGATGAAACTCCATGCAAAAATTCATCTGAAAATTTGATTTTACATATCTTTTCGAAATGTAAGTTTCGGTCAAAAATCGTAATGTATTATACACTAGTTTATACTAGTTTTGGTTAAAAAATCAATTAAATCGAGGAGTGTTCGAAATGCTACAAAACATTTCAGAAATATTTTATATTTTACGAGGGAGGGTTATGATGGAAGTCCATGCAAAAAATTATCTGAAAATTTGATTCTACAAATTTTTTCAAAATGCAAGTTTCGGTCAAAAAATCATAATATATCATACACAAGTTTATACTAGTTTTGCTCAAAAAATAAAATTAAATCGAGGACTGTACGAAACGATACAAAACTTTTTGAGATCCTTCCTATATGTTACGTGGAAAGGTTATGATGAAAGTCCATGCAAAAATTCAAGTGAAAATTTAATTCTACGAAACTTTTCGAAATGTAAGTTTCGGTCAAAAATCGTAATGTATTATACACTAGTTTATACTAGTTTCGGTTAAAAAATCAATTAAATCGAGGAGTGTTCGAAATGCTACAAAACATTTCAGAAATATTTTATATTTTACGAGGGAGGGTTATGATGGAAGTCCATGCAAAAAATTATCTGAAAATTTGATTCTACAAATTTTTTCCAAATGCAAGTTTCGGTCAAAAAATCATAATATATCATACACAAGTTTATACTAGTTTTGCTCAAAAACTAAAATTAAATCGAGGACTTTACGAAACGATACAAAACTTTTTGAGATCCTTCCTATTTTGTTACGAGTAAAGGTTATGATGAAAGTCCATATAAAAATTCATCTGAAAATTTGATTCTACGAAACTTTTCGAAATGTAAGTTTCGGTCAAAAATCGTAATGTATTATACACTAGTTTATACTAGTTTCGGTTAAAAAATCAATTAAATCGAGGAGTGTTCGAAATGCTACAAAACATTTCAGAAATATTTTATATTTTACGAGGGAGGGTTATGATGGATGTCCATGCAAAAGATTATCTGAAAATTTGATTCTACAAATTTTTTCCAAATGCAAGTTTCGGTCAAAAAATCATAATATATCATACACACGTTTATAATAGTTTTGCTCAAAAAATAAAATTAAGTCGAGGACTTTACGAAAATATACAAAACTTATTCAAATCCTTCCTATATGTTACGAGGAAAGATTATGATGAAACTCCATGCAAAAATTCATCTGAAAATTTGATTTTACATAACTTTTCAAAATGTAAGTTTTATGTTAAAAATCGTAATGTATTATACACTAGTTTATACTAGTTTCGGTTAAAAAATCAATTAAATCGAGGAGTGTTCGAAATGCTACAAAACATTTCAGAAATATTTTATATTTTACGAGGGAGGGTTATGATGGAAGTCCATGCAAAAAATTATCTGAAAATTTGATTCTACAAATTTTTTCCAAATGCAAGTTTCGGTCAAAAAATCATAATATATCATACACAAGTTTATACTAGTTTTGCTCAAAAAATAAAATTAAATCGAGGACTGTACGAAACGATACAAAACTTTTTGAGATCCTTCCTATATGTTACGAGGAAAGGTTATGATGAAAGTCCATGCAAAAATTCAAGTGAAAATTTAATTCTACGAAACTTTTCGAAATGTAAGTTTCGGTCAAAAATCGTAATGTATTATACACTAGTTTATACTAGTTTCGGTTAAAAAATCAATTAAATCGAGGAGTGTTCGAAATGCTACAAAACATTTCAGAAATATTTTATATTTTACGAGGGAGGGTTATGATGGAAGTCCATGCAAAAAATTATCTGAAAATTTGATTCTACAAATTTTTTCCAAATGCAAGTTTCGGTCAAAAAATCATAATATATCATACACAAGTTTATACTAGTTTTGCTCAAAAAATAAAATTAAATCGAGGACTGTACGAAACGATACAAAACTTTTTCAGATCCTTCCTATATGTTACGAGGAAAGGTTATGATGAAAGTCCATAAAAAAATTCATCTGAAAATTTGATTCTACGAAACTTTTCGAAATGTAAGTTTCGGTCAAAAATCGTAATGTATTATACACTAGTTTATACTAGTTTCAGTTAAAAAATCAATTAAATCGAGGAGTGTTCGAAATGCTAAAAAACTTTTCAGAAATATTTTATATTTTACGAGGGAGGGTTATGATGGAAGTCCATGCAAAAAATTATCTGAAAATTTGAATCTACAAATTTTTTCCAAATGCAAGTTTCAGTCAAAAAATCATAATATATCATACACAAGTTTATACTAGTTTTGCTCAAAAAATAAAATTAAATCGAGGACTGTACGAAACGATCCAAAACTTTTTGAGATCCTTCCTATATGTTACGAGGAAAGGTTATGATGAAAGTCCATACAAAAATTCATCTGAAAATTTGATTCTACGAAACTTTTCGAAATGTAAGTTTCGGTCAAAAATCGTAATGTATTATACACTAGTTTATACTAGTTTCGGTTAAAAAATCAATTAAATCGAGGAGTGTTCGAAATGCTACAAAACATTTCAGAAATATTTTATATTTTACGAGGGAGGGTTATGATGGAAGTCCATGCAAAAGATTATCTGAAAATTTGATTCTACAAATTTTTTCCAAATGCAAGTTTCGGTCAAAAAATCATAATATATCATACACACGTTTATACTAGTTTTGCTCAAAAAATAAAATTAAGTCGAGGACTATACGAAAATATACAAAACTTATTCAAATCCTTCCTATATGTTACGAGGAAAGATTATGATGAAACTCCATGCAAAAATTCATCTGAAAATTTGATTTTACATAACTTTTCGAAATGTATGTTTCGGTTAAAAATCGTAATGTATTATACACTAGTTTATACTAGTTTCGGTTAAAAAATCAATTAAATCGAGGAGTGTTCGAAATGCTACAAAACATTTCAGAAATATTTTATATTTTACGAGGGAGGGTTATGATGGAAGTCCATGCAACAAATTATCTGAAAATTTGATTCTACAAATTTTTTCCAAATGCAAGTTTCGGTCAAAAAATCATAATATATCATACACAAGTTTATACTAGTTTTGCTCAAAAAATAAAATTAAATCGAGGACTTTACGAAACGATACAAAAAATTTTGAGATCCTTCCTATATGTTACGAGGAAAGGTTATGATGAAAGTCCATACAAAAATTCATCTGAAAATTTGATTCTACGAAACTTTTCGAAATGTAAGTTTCGGTCAAAAATCGTAATGTATTATACACTAGTTTATACTAGTTTCGGTTAAAAAATCAATTAAATCGAGGAGTGTTCGAAATGCTACAAAACATTTCAGAAATATTTTATATTTTACGAGGGAGGGTTATGATGGAAGTCCATGCAAAAGATTATCTGAAAATTTGATTCTACAAATTTTTTCCAAATGCAAGTTTCGGTCAAAAAATCATAATATATCATACACACGTTTATACTAGTTTTGCTCAAAAAATAAAATTAAGTCGAGGAATTTACGAAAATATACAAAACTTATTCAAATCCTTCCTATATGTTATGAGGAAAGGTTATGATGAAAGTCCATGCAATAATTCAAGTGAAAATTTGATTCTACGAAACTTTTCGAAATGTAAGTTTCGGTCAAAAATCGTAATGTATTATACACTAGTTTATACTAGTTTCGGTTAAAAAATCAATTAAATCGAGGAGTGTTCGAAATGCTACAAAACATTTCAGAAATATTTTATATTTTACGAGGGAGGGTTATGATGGAAGTCCATGCAAAAGATTATCTGCAAATTTGATTCTACAAATTTTTTCCAAATGCAAGTTTCGGTCAAAAAATCATAATATATCATACACAAGTTTATACTAGTTTTGCTCAAAAAATAAAATTAAGTCGAGGACTTTACGAAAATATACAAAACTTATTCAAATCCTTCCTATATGTTACGAGGAAAGATTATGATGAAACTCCATGCAAAAATTCATCTGAAAATTTGATTTTACATAACTTTTCGAAATGTATGTTTCGGTTAAAAATCGTAATGTATTATACACTAGTTTATACTAGTTTCGGTTAAAAAATCAATTAAATCGAGGAGTGTTCGAAATGCTACAAAACATTTCAGAAATATTTTATATTTTACGAGGGAGGGTTATGATGGAAGTCCATGCAAAAAATTATCTGAAAATTTGATTCTACAAATTTTTTCCAAATGCAAGTTTCGGTCAAAAAATCATAATATATCATACACAAGTTTATACTAGTTTTGCTCAAAAAATAAAATTAAATCGAGGACTTTACGAAACGATACAAAACTTTTTGAGATCCTTCCTATATGTTACGAGGAAAGGTTATGATGAAAGTCCATACAAAAATTCATCTGAAAATTTGATTCTACGAAACTTTTCAAAATGTAAGTTTCGGTCAAAAATCGTAATGTATTATACACTAGTTTATACTAGTTTCGGTTAAAAAATCAATTAAATCGAGGAGTGTTCGAAATGCTACAAAACATTTCAGAAATATTTTATATTTTAAGAGGGAGGGTTATGATGGAAGTCCATGCAAAAGATTATCTGAAAATTTGATTCTACAAATTTTTTCCAAATGCAAGTTTCGGTCAAAAAATCATAATATATCATACACACGTTTATACTAGTTTTGCTCAAAAAATAAAATTAAGTCGAGGACTTTACGAAAATATACAAAACTTATTCAAATCCTTCCTATATGTTATGAGGAAAGGTTATGATGAAAGTCCATGCAATAATTCAAGTGAAAATTTGATTCTACGAAACTTTTCGAAATGTTAGTTTCGGTCAAAAATCGTAATGTATTATACACTAGTTTATACTAGTTTCGGTTAAAAAATCAATTAAATCGAGAGGTGTTCGAAATGCTAGAAAACATTTCAGAAATATTTTATATTTTACGAGGGAGGGTTATGATGGAAGTCCATGCAAAAGATTATCTGCAAATTTGATTCTACAAATTTTTTCCAAATGCAAGTTTCGGTCAAAAAATCATAATATATCATACACAAGTTTATACTAGTTTTGCTCAAAAAATAAAATTAAGTCGAGGACTTTACGAAAATATACAAAACTTATTCAAATCCTTCCTATATGTTACGAGGAAAGATTATGATGAAACTCCATGCAAAAATTCATCTGAAAATTTGATTTTACATAACTTTTCGAAATGTATGTTTCGGTTAAAAATCGTAATGTATTATACACTAGTTTATACTAGTTTCGGTTAAAAAATCAATTAAATCGAGGAGTGTTCGAAATGCTACAAAACATTTCAGAAATATTTTATATTTTACGAGGGAGGGTTATGATGGAAGTCCATGCAAAAAATTATCTGAAAATTTGATTCTACAAATTTTTTCCAAATGCAAGTTTCGGTCAAAAAATCATAATATATCATACACAAGTTTATACTAGTTTTGCTCAAAAAATAAAATTAAATCGAGGACTTTACGAAACGATACAAAACTTTTTGAGATCCTTCCTATATGTTACGAGGAAAGGTTATGATGAAAGTCCATACAAAAATTCATCTGAAAATTTGATTCTACGAAACTTTTCGAAATGTAAGTTTCGGTCAAAAATCGTAATGTATTATACACTAGTTTATACTAGTTTCGGTTAAAAAATCAATTAAATCGAGGAGTGTTCGAAATGCTACAAAACATTTCAGAAATATTTTATATTTTACGAGGGAGGGTTATGATGGAAGTCCATGCAAAAGATTATCTGAAAATTTGATTCTACAAATTTTTTCCAAATGCAAGTTTCGGTCAAAAAATCATAATATATCATACACACGTTTATACTAGTTTTGCTCAAAAAATAAAATTAAGTCGAGGACTTTACGAAAATATACAAAACTTATTCAAATCCTTCCTATATGTTATGAGGAAAGGTTATGATGAAAGTCCATGCAATAATTCAAGTGAAAATTTGATTCTACGAAACTTTTCGAAATGTAAGTTTCGGTCAAAAATCGTAATGTATTATACACTAGTTTATACTAGTTTCGGTTAAAAAATCAATTAAATCGAGAGGTGTTCGAAATGCTACAAAACATTTCAGAAATATTTTATATTTTACGAGGGAGGGTTATGATGGAAGTCCATGCAAAAGATTATCTGCAAATTTGATTCTACAAATTTTTTCCAAATGCAAGTTTCGGTCAAAAAATCATAATATATCATACACAAGTTTATACTAGTTTTGCTCAAAAAATAAAATTAAGTCGAGGACTTTACGAAAATATACAAAACTTATTCAAATCCTTCCTATATGTTACGAGGAAAGATTATGATGAAACTCCATGCAAAAATTCATCTGAAAATTTGATTTTACATAACTTTTCGAAATGTATGTTTCGGTTAAAAATCGTAATGTATTATACACTAGTTTATACTAGTTTCGGTTAAAAAATCAATTAAATCGAGGAGTGTTCGAAATGCTACAAAACATTTCAGAAATATTTTATATTTTACGAGGGAGGGTTATGATGGAAGTCCATGCAAAAAATTATCTGAAAATTTGATTCTACAAATTTTTTCCAAATGCAAGTTTCGGTCAAAAAATCATAATATATCATACACAAGTTTATACTAGTTTTGCTCAAAAAATAAAATTAAATCGAGGACTTTACGAAACGATACAAAACTTTTTGAGATCCTTCCTATATGTTACGAGGAAAGGTTATGATGAAAGTCCATACAAAAATTCATCTGAAAATTTGATTCTACGAAACTTTTCGAAATGTAAGTTTCGGTCAAAAATCGTAATGTATTATACACTAGTTTATACTAGTTTCGGTTAAAAAATCAATTAAATCGAGGAGTGTTCGAAATGCTACAAAACATTTCAGAAATATTTTATATTTTACGAGGGAGGGTTATGATGGAAGTCCATGCAAAAGATTATCTGAAAATTTGATTCTACAAATTTTTTCCAAATGCAAGTTTCGGTCAAAAAATCATAATATATCATACACACGTTTATACTAGTTTTGCTCAAAAAATAAAATTAAGTCGAGGACTTTACGAAAATATACAAAACTTATTCAAATCCTTCCTATATGTTATGAGGAAAGGTTATGATGAAAGTCCATGCAATAATTCAAGTGAAAATTTGATTCTACGAAACTTTTCGAAATGTAAGTTTCGGTCAAAAATCGTAATGTATTATACACTAGTTTATACTAGTTTCGGTTAAAAAATCAATTAAATCGAGGAGTGTTCGAAATGCTACAAAACATTTCAGAAATATTTTATATTTTACGAGGGAGGGTTATGATGGAAGTCCATGCAAAAGATTATCTGCAAATTTGATTCTACAAATTTTTTCCAAATGCAAGTTTCGGTCAAAAAATCATAATATATCATACACAAGTTTATACTAGTTTTGCTCAAAAAATAAAATTAAATCGAGGACTGTACGAAACGATACAAAACTTTTTCAGATCCTTCCTATATGTTACGAGGAAAGGTTATGATGAAAGTCCATAAAAAACTTCATCTGAAAATTTGATTCTACGAAACTTTTCGAAATGTAAGTTTCGGTCAAAAATCGTAATGTATTATACACTAGTTTATACTAGTTTCGGTTAAAAAATCAATTAAATCGAGGAGTGTTCGAAATGCTACAAAACATTTCAGAAATATTTTATATTTTACGAGGGAGGGTTATGATGGAAGTCCATGCAAAAAATTATCTGAAAATTTGATTCTACAAATTTTTTCCAAATGCAAGTTTCGGTCAAAAAATCATAATATATCATACACAAGTTTATACTAGTTTTGCTCAAAAAATAAAATTAAATCGAGGACTTTACGAAACGATACAAAACTTTTTGAGATCCTTCCTATATGTTACGAGGAAAGGTTATGATGAAAGTCCATACAAAAATTCATCTGAAAATTTGATTCTACGAAACTTTTCGAAATGTAAGTTTCGGTCAAAAATCGTAATGTATTATACACTAGTTTATACTAGTTTCGGTTAAAAAATCAATTAAATCGAGGAGTGTTCGAAATGCTACAAAACATTTCAGAAATATTTTATATTTTACGAGGGAGGGTTATGATGGAAGTCCATGCAAAAGATTATCTGAAAATTTGATTCTACTAATTTTTTCCAAATGCAAGTTTCGGTCAAAAAATCATAATATATCATACACACGTTTATACTAGTTTTGCTCAAAAAATAAAATTAAGTCGAGGACTTTACGAAAATATACAAAACTTATTCAAATCCTTCCTATATGTTATGAGGAAAGGTTATGATGAAAGTCCATGCAATAATTCAAGTGAAAATTTGATTCTACGAAACTTTTCGAAATGTAAGTTTCGGTCAAAAATCGTAATGTATTATACACTAGTTTATACTAGTTTCGGTTAAAAAATCAATTAAATCGAGAGGTGTTCGAAATGCTACAAAACATTTCAGAAATATTTTATATTTTACGAGGGAGGGTTATGATGGAAGTCCATGCAAAAGATTATCTGCAAATTTGATTCTACAAATTTTTTCCAAATGCAAGTTTCGGTCAAAAAATCATAATATATCATACACAAGTTTATACTAGTTTTGCTCAAAAAATAAAATTAAGTCGAGGACTTTACGAAAATATACAAAACTTATTCAAATCCTTCCTATATGTTACGAGGAAAGATTATGATGAAACTCCATGCAAAAATTCATCTGAAAATTTGATTTTACATAACTTTTCGAAATGTATGTTTCGGTTAAAAATCGTAATGTATTATACACTAGTTTATACTAGTTTCGGTTAAAAAATCAATTAAATCGAGGAGTGTTCGAAATGCTACAAAACATTTCAGAAATATTTTATATTTTACGAGGGAGGGTTATGATGGAAGTCCATGCAAAAAATTATCTGAAAATTTGATTCTACAAATTTTTTCCAAATGCAAGTTTCGGTCAAAAAATCATAATATATGTTACGAGGACTTTACGAAACGAGGACTTTACGAAACGATACAAAACTTTTTGAGATCCTTCCTATATGTTACGAGGAAAGGTTATGATGAAAGTCCATACAAAAATTCATCTGAAAATTTGATTCTACGAAACTTTTCGAAATGTAAGTTTCGGTCAAAAATCGTAATGTATTATACACTAGTTTATACTAGTTTCGGTTAAAAAATCAATTAAATCGAGGAGTGTTCGAAATGCTACAAAACATTTCAGAAATATTTTATATTTTACGAGGGAGGGTTATGATGGAAGTCCATGCAAAAGATTATCTGAAAATTTGATTCTACAAATTTTTTCCAAATGCAAGTTTCGGTCAAAAAATCATAATATATCATACACACGTTTATACTAGTTTTGCTCAAAAAATAAAATTAAGTCGAGGACTTTACGAAAATATACAAAACTTATTCAAATCCTTCCTATATGTTATGAGGAAAGGTTATGATGAAAGTCCATGCAATAATTCAAGTGAAAATTTGATTCTACGAAACTTTTCGAAATGTAAGTTTCGGTCAAAAATCGTAATGTATTATACACTAGTTTATACTAGTTTCGGTTAAAAAATCAATTAAATCGAGGAGTGTTCGAAATGCTACAAAACATTTCAGAAATATTTTATATTTTACGAGGGAGGGTTATGATGGAAGTCCATGCAAAAGATTATCTGCAAATTTGATTCTACAAATTTTTTCCAAATGCAAGTTTCGGTCAAAAAATCATAATATATCATACACAAGTTTATACTAGTTTTGCTCAAAAAATAAAATTAAATCGAGGACTGTACGAAACGATACAAAACTTTTTCAGATCCTTCCTATATGTTACGAGGAAAGGTTATGATGAAAGTCCATAAAAAACTTCATCTGAAAATTTGATTCTACGAAACTTTTCGAAATGTAAGTTTCGGTCAAAAATCGTAATGTATTATACACTAGTTTATACTAGTTTCGGTTAAAAAATCAATTAAATCGAGGAGTGTTCGAAATGCTACAAAACATTTCAGAAATATTTTATATTTTACGAGGGAGGGTTATGATGGAAGTCCATGCAAAAAATTATCTGAAAATTTGATTCTACAAATTTTTTCCAAATGCAAGTTTCGGTCAAAAAATCATAATATATCATACACACGTTTATACTAGTTTTGCTCAAAAAATAAAATTAAGTCGAGGACTTTACGAAAATATACAAAACTTATTCAAATCCTTCCTATATGTTACGATGAAAGATTATGATGAAACTCCATGCAAAAATTCATCTGAAAATTTGATTTTACATAACTTTTCGAAATGTAAGTTTCGGTCAAAAATCGTAATGTATTATACACTAGTTTATACTAGTTTCGGTTAAAAAATCAGTTCAATCGAGGAGTGTTCGAAATGCTACAAAACTTTTCAGAAATTTTTTATATTTTACGAGGGAGGGTTATGATGGAAGTCCATGCAAAAAATTATCTGAAAATTTGATTCTACAAATTTTTTCCAAATGCAAGTTTCAGTCAAAAAATCATAATATATCATACACAAGTTTATACTAGTTTTGCTCAAAAAATAAAATTAAATCGAGGACTGTACGAAACGATACAAAACTTTTTGAGATCCTTCCTATATGTTACGAGGAAAGGTTATGATGAAAGTCCATACAAAAATTCATCTGAAAATTTGATTCTACGAAACTTTTCGAAATGTAAGTTTCGGTCAAAAATCGTAATGTATTATACACTAGTTTATACTAGTTTCGGTTAAAAAATCAATTAAATCGAGGAGTGTTCGAAATGCTACAAAACATTTCAGAAATATTTTATATTTTACGAGGGAGGGTTATGATGGAAGTCCATGCAAAAGATTATCTGAAAATTTGATTCTACAAATTTTCTCCAAATGCAAGTTTCGGTCAAAAAATCATAATATATCATACACAAGTTTATACTAGTTTTGCTCAAAAAATAAAATTAAATCGAGGACTGTACGAAACGATACAAAACTTTTTCAGATCCTTCCTATATGTTACGAGGAAAGGTTATGATGAAAGTCCATAAAAAACTTCATCTGAAAATTTGATTCTACGAAACTTTTCGAAATGTAAGTTTCGGTCAAAAATCGTAATGTATTATACACTAGTTTATACTAGTTTCGGTTAAAAAATCAATTAAATCGAGGAGTGTTCGAAATGCTACAAAACATTTCAGAAATATTTTATATTTTACGAGGGAGGGTTATGATGGAAGTCCATGCAAAAAATTATCTGAAAATTTGATTCTACAAATTTTTTCCAAATGCAAGTTTTAGTCAAAAAATCATAATATATCATACACAAGTTTATACTAGTTTTGCTCAAAAAATAAAATTAAATCGAGGACTGTACGAAACGATACAAAACTTTTTGAGATCCTTCCTATATGTTACGAGGAAAGGTTATGATGAAAGTCCATACAATAATTCATCTGAAAATTTGATTCTACGAAACTTTTCGAAATGTAAGCTTCAGTCAAAAATCGTAATGTATTATACACTAGTTTATACTAGTTTCGGTTAAAAAATCAATTAAATCGAGGAGTGTTCGAAATGCTACAAAACATTTCAGAAATATTTTATATTTTACGAGGGAGGGTTATGATGGAAGTCCATGCAAAAGATTATCTGAAAATTTGATACTACAAATTTTTTCCAAATGCAAGTTTCCGTCAAAAAATCATAATATATCATACACACGTTTATACTAGTTTTGCTCAAAAAATAAAATTAAGTCGAGGACTTTACGAAAATATACAAAACTTATTCAAATCCTTCCTATATGTTACGAGGAAAGATTATGATGAAACTCCATGCAAAAATTCATCTGAAAATTTGATTTTACATAACTTTTCGAAATGTAAGTTTCGGTCAAAAATCGTAATGTATTATACACTAGTTTATACTAGTTTCGGTTAAAAAATCAGTTCAATCGAGGAGTGTTCGAAATGCTACAAAACTTTTCAGAAATTTTTTATATTTTTCGAGGGAGGGTTATGATGGAAGTCCATGCAAAAAATTATCTGAAAATTTGATTCTACAAATTTTTTCCAAATGCAAGTTTCGGTCAAAAAATCATAATATATCATACACAAGTTTATACTAGTTTTGCTCAAAAAATAAAATTAAATCGAGGACTGTACGAAACGATACAAAACTTTTTGAGATCCTTCCTATATGTTACGAGGAAAGGTTATGATGAAAGTCCATACAAAAATTCATCTGAAAATTTGATTCTACGAAACTTTTCGAAATGTAAGTTTCGGTCAAAAATCGTAATGTATTATACACTAGTTTATACTAGTTTCGGTTAAAAAATCAATTAAATCGAGGAGTGTTCGAAATGCTACAAAACATTTCAGAAATATTTTATATTTTACGAGGGAGGGTTATGATGGAAGTCCATGCAAAAGATTATCTGAAAATTTGATTCTACAAATTTTTTCCAAATGCAAGTTTCGGTCAAAAAATCATAATATATCATACACAAGTTTATACTAGTTTTGCTCAAAAAATAAAATTAAATCGAGGACTGTACGAAATGATACAAAACTTTTTCAGATCCTTCCTATATGTTACGAGGAAAGGTTATGATGAAAGTCCATAAAAAACTTCATCTGAAAATTTGATTCTACGAAACTTTTCGAAATGTAAGTTTCGGTCAAAAATCGTAATGTATTATACACTAGTTTATACTAGTTTCGGTTAAAAAATCAATTAAATCGAGGAGTGTTCGAAATGCTACAAAACATTTCAGAAATATTTTATATTTTACGAGGGAGGGTTATGATGGAAGTCCATGCAAAAAATTATCTGAAAATTTGATTCTACAAATTTTTTCCAAATGAAAGTTTTAGTCAAAAAATCATAATATATCATACACAAGTTTATACTAGTTTTGCTCAAAAAATAAAATTAAATCGAGGACTGTACGAAACGATACAAAACTTTTTGAGATCCTTCCTATATGTTACGAGGAAAGGTTATGATGAAAGTCCATACAATAATTCATCTGAAAATTTGATTCTACGAAACTTTTCGAAATGTAAGCTTCGGTCAAAAATCGTAATGTATTATACACTAGTTTATACTAGTTTCGGTTAAAAAATCAATTAAATCGAGGAGTGTTCGAAATGCTACAAAACATTTCAGAAATATTTTATATTTTACGAGGGAGGGTTATGATGGAAGTCCATGCAAAAGATTATCTGAAAATTTGATTCTACAAATTTTTTCCAAATGCAAGTTTCGGTCAAAAAATCATAATATATCATACACACGTTTATACTAGTTTTGCTCAAAAAATAAAATTAAGTCGAGGACTTTACGAAAATATACAAAACTTATTCAAATCCTTCCTATATGTTACGAGGAAAGATTATGATGAAACTCCATGCAAAAATTCATCTGAAAATTTGATTTTACATAACTTTTCGAAATGTAAGTTTCGGTCAAAAATCGTAATGTATTATACACTAGTTTATACTAGTTTCGGTTAAAAAATCAGTTCAATCGAGGAGTGTTTGAAATGCTACAAAACTTTTCAGAAATTTTTTATATTTTACGAGGGAGGGTTATGATGGAAGTCCATGCAAAAAATTATCTGAAAATTTGATTCTACAAATTTTTTCCAAATGCAAGTTTCAGTCAAAAAATCATAATATATCATACACAAGTTTATATTAGTTTTGCTCAAAAAATAAAATTAAATCGAGGACTGTACGAAACGATACAAAACTTTTTGAGATCCTTCCTATATGTTACGATGAAAGGTTATGATGAAAGTCCATACAAAAATTCATCTGAAAATTTGATTCTACGAAACTTTTCGAAATGTAAGTTTCAGTCAAAAATCGTAATGTATTATACACTAGTTTATACTAGTTTCGGTTAAAAAATCAATTAAATCGAGGAGTGTTCGAAATGCTACAAAACATTTCAGAAATATTTTATATTTTACGAGGGAGGGTTATGATGGAAGTCCATGCAAAAGATTATCTGAAAATTTGATTCTACAAATTTTTTCCAAATGCAAGTTTCAGTCAAAAAATCATAATATATCATACACAAGTTTATATTAGTTTTGCTCAAAAAATAAAATTAAATCGAGGACTGTACGAAACGATACAAAACTTTTTGAGATCCTTCCTATATGTTACGATGAAAGGTTATGATGAAAGTCCATACAAAAATTCATCTGAAAATTTGATTCTACGAAACTTTTCGAAATGTAAGTTTCAGTCAAAAATCGTAATGTATTATACACTAGTTTATACTAGTTTCGGTTAAAAAATCAATTAAATCGAGGAGTGTTCGAAATGCTACAAAACATTTCAGAAATATTTTATATTTTACGAGGGAGGGTTATGATGGAAGTCCATGCAAAAGATTATCTGAAAATTTGATTCTACAAATTTTTTCCAAATGCAAGTTTCGGTCAAAAAATCATAATATATCATACACACGTTTATACTAGTTTTGCTCAAAAAATAAAATTAAGTCGAGGACTTTACGAAAATATACAAAACTTATTCAAATCCTTCCTATATGTTACGAGGAAAGATTATGATGAAACTCCATGCAAAAATTCATCTGAAAATTTGATTTTACATAACTTTTCGAAATGTAAGTTTCGGTCAAAAATCGTAATGTATTATACACTAGTTTATACTAGTTTCGGTTAAAAAATCAATTAAATCGAGGAGTGTTCGAAATGCTACAAAACATTTCAGAAATATTTTATATTTTACGAGGGAGGGTTATGATGGAAGTCCATTCAAAAAATTATCTGAAAATTTGATTCTACAAATTTTTTCAAAATGCAAGTTTCGGTCAAAAAATCATAATATATCATACACACGTTTATACTAGTTTTGCTCAAAAAATAAAATTAAGTCGAGGACTTTACGAAAACATACAAACTTATTCAAATCCTTCCTATATGTTACGAGGAAAGATTATGATGAAACTCCATGCAAAAATTCATCTGAAAATTTGATTATACATAACTTTTCGAAATGTAAGTTTCGGTCAAAAATCGTAATGTATTATACACTAGTTTATACTAGTTTCGGTTAAAAAAATCAGTTCAATCGAGGAGTGTTCGAAATGCTACAAAACATTTCAGAAATTTTTTATATTTTACGAGGGAGGGTTATGATGGAAGTCCATGCAAAAAATTATCTGAAAATTTGATTCTACAAATTTTTTCCAAATGCAAGTTTCAGTCAAAAAATCATAATATATCATACACAAGTTTATACTAGTTTTGCTCAAAAAATAAAATTAAATCGAGGACTGTACGAAACGATACAAAAATTTTTGAGATCCTTCCTATATGTTACGAGGAAAGGTTATGATGAAAGTCCATACAAAAATTCATCTGAAAATTTGATTCTACGAAACTTTTCGAAATGTAAGTTTCGGTCAAAAATCGTAATGTATTATACACTAGTTTATACTAGTTTCGGTTAAAAAATCAATTAAATCGAGGAGTGTTCGAAATGCTACAAAACATTTCAGAAATATTTTATATTTTACGAGGGAGGGTTATGATGGAAGTCCATGCAAAAGATTATCTGAAAATTTGATTCTACAAATTTTTTCCAAATGCAAGTTTCGGTCAAAAAATCATAATATATCATACACACGTTTATACTAGTTTTGCTCAAAAAATAAAATTAAGTCGAGGACTTTACGAAACGATACAAAACTTATTCAAATCCTTCCTATATGTTACGAGGAAAGGTTATGATGAAAGTCCATGCAATAATTCAAGTGAAAATTTGATTTTACATAACTTTTCGAAATGTAAGTTTCGGTCAAAAATCGTAATGTATTATACACTAGTTTATACTAGTTTCGGTTAAAAAATCAATTAAATCGAGGAGTGTTCGAAATGCTACAAAACATTTCAGAAATATTTTATATTTTACGAGGGAGGGTTATGATGGAAGTCCATGCAAAAAATTATCTGAAAATTTGATTCTACAAATTTTTTCCAAATGAAAGTTTTAGTCAAAAAATCATAATATATCATACACAAGTTTATACTAGTTTTGCTCAAAAAATAAAATTAAATCGAGGACTGTACGAAACGATACAAAACTTTTTGAGATCCTTCCTATATGTTACGAGGAAAGGTTATGATGAAAGTCCATACAATAATTCATCTGAAAATTTGATTCTACGAAACTTTTCGAAATGTAAGCTTCGGTCAAAAATCGTAATGTATTATACACTAGTTTATACTAGTTTCGGTTAAAAAATCAATTAAATCGAGGAGTGTTCGAAATGCTACAAAACATTTCAGAAATATTTTATATTTTACGAGGGAGGGTTATGATGGAAGTCCATGCAAAAGATTATCTGAAAATTTGATTCTACAAATTTTTTCCAAATGCAAGTTTCGGTCAAAAAATCATAATATATCATACACACGTTTATACTAGTTTTGCTCAAAAAATAAAATTAAGTCGAGGACTTTACGAAAATATACAAAACTTATTCAAATCCTTCCTATATGTTACGAGGAAAGATTATGATGAAACTCCATGCAAAAATTCATCTGAAAATTTGATTTTACATAACTTTTCGAAATGTAAGTTTCGGTCAAAAATCGTAATGTATTATACACTAGTTTATACTAGTTTCGGTTAAAAAATCAGTTCAATCGAGGAGTGTTCGAAATGCTACAAAACTTTTCAGAAATTTTTTATATTTTACGAGGGAGGGTTATGATGGAAGTCCATGCAAAAAATTATCTGAAAATTTGATTCTACAAATTTTTTCCAAATGCAAGTTTCAGTCAAAAAATCATAATATATCATACACAAGTTTATACTAGTTTTGCTCAAAAAATAAAATTAAATCGAGGACTGTACGAAACGATACAAAACTTTTTGAGATCCTTCCTATATGTTACGAGGAAAGGTTATGATGAAAGTCCATACAAAAATTCATCTGAAAATTTGATTCTACGAAACTTTTCGAAATGTAAGTTTCGGTCAAAAATCGTAATGTATTATACACTAGTTTATACGAGTTTCGGTTAAAAAATCAATTAAATCGAGGAGTGTTCGAAATGCTACAAAACATTTCAGAAATATTTTATATTTTACGAGGGAGGGTTATGATGGAAGTCCATGCAAAAGATTATCTGAAAATTTGATTCTACAAATTTTTTCCAAATGCAAGTTTCGGTCAAAAAATCATAATATATCATACACACGTTTATACTAGTTTTGCTCAAAAAATAAAATTAAGTCAAGGACTTTACGAAAATATACAAAACTTATTCAAATCCTTCCTATATTTTACGAGGAAAGATTATGATGAAACTCCATGCAAAAATTCATCTGAAAATTTGATTTTACATAACTTTTCGAAATGTAAGTTTCGGTCAAAAATCGTAATGTATTATACACTAGTTTATACTAGTTTCGGTTAAAAAATCAATTAAATCGAGGAGTGTTCGAAATGCTACAAAACATTTCAGAAATATTTTATATTTTACGAGGGAGTGTTATGATGGAAGTCCATGCAAAAAATTATCTGAAAATTTGATTCTACAAATTTTTTCAAAATGCAAGTTTCGGTCAAAAAATCATAATATATCATACACAAGTTTATACTAGTTTTGCTCAAAAAATAAAATTAAATCGAGGACTGTACGAAACGATACAAAACTTTTTGAGATCCTTCCTATATGTTACGAGGAAAGGTTATGATGAAAGTCCATGCAATAATTCAAGTGAAAATTTGATTCTACGAAACTTTTCGAAATGTAAGTTTCGGTCAAAAATCGTAATGTATTATACACTAGTTTATACTAGTTTCGGTTAAAAAATCAATTAAATCGAGGAGTGTTCGAAATGCTACAAAACATTTCAGAAATATTTTATATTTTACGAGGGAGGGTTATGATGGAAGTCCATGCAAAAGATTATCTGAAAATTTGATTCTACAAATTTTTTCCAAATACAAGTTTCGGTCAAAAAATCATAATATATCATACACAAGTTTATACTAGTTTTGCTCAAAAAATAAAATTAAATCGAGGACTGTACGAAACGATACAAAAATTTTTGAGATCCTTCCTATATGTTACGAGGAAAGGTTATGATGAAAGTCCATACAAAAATTCATCTGAAAATTTGATTCTACGAAACTTTTCGAAATGTAAGTTTCGGTCAAAAATCGTAATGTATTATACACTAGTTTATACTAGTTTCGGTTAAAAAATCAATTAAATCGAGGAGTGTTCGAAATGCTACAAAACATTTCAGAAATATTTTATATTTTACGAGGGAGGGTTATGATGGAAGTCCATGCAAAAGATTATCTGAAAATTTGATTCTACAAATTTTTTCCAAATGCAAGTTTCGGTCAAAAAATCATAATATATCATACACACGTTTATACTAGTTTTGCTCAAAAAATAAAATTAAGTCGAGGACTTTACGAAAACATACAAACTTATTCAAATCCTTCCTATATGTTACGAGGAAAGATTATGATGAAACTCCATGCAAAAATTCATCTGAAAATTTGATTTTACATAACTTTTCGAAATGTAAGTTTCGGTCAAAAATCGTAATGTATTATACACTAGTTTATACTAGTTTCGGTTAAAAAAATCAGTTCAATCGAGGAGTGTTCGAAATGCTACAAAACATTTCAGAAATTTTTTATATTTTACGAGGGAGGGTTATGATGGAAGTCCATGCAAAAAATTATCTGAAAATTTGATTCTACAAATTTTTTCCAAATGCAAGTTTCAGTCAAAAAATCATAATATATCATACACAAGTTTATACTAGTTTTGCTCAAAAAATAAAATTAAATCGAGGACTGTACGAAACGATACAAAAATTTTTGAGATCCTTCCTATATGTTACGAGGAAAGGTTATGATGAAAGTCCATACAAAAATTCATCTGAAAATTTGATTCTACGAAACTTTTCGAAATGTAAGTTTCGGTCAAAAATCGTAATGTATTATACACTAGTTTATACTAGTTTCGGTTAAAAAATCAATTAAATCGAGGAGTGTTCGAAATGCTACAAAACATTTCAGAAATATTTTATATTTTACGAGGGAGGGTTATGATGGAAGTCCATGCAAAAGATTATCTGAAAATTTGATTCTACAAATTTTTTCCAAATGCAAGTTTCGGTCAAAAAATCATAATATATCATACACACGTTTATACTAGTTTTGCTCAAAAAATAAAATTAAGTCGAGGACTTTACGAAACGATACAATACTTATTCAAATCCTTCCTATATGTTACGAGGAAAGGTTATGATGAAAGTCCATGCAATAATTCAAGTGAAAATTTGATTCTACGAAACTTTTCGAAATGTAAGTTTCGGTCAAAAATCGTAATGTATTATACACTAGTTTATACTAGTTTCGGTTAAAAAATCAATTAAATCGAGGAGTGTTCGAAATGCTACAAAACATTTCAGAAATATTTTATATTTTACGAGGGAGGGTTATGATGGAAGTCCATGCAAAAGATTATCTGAAAATTTGATTCTACAAATTTTTTCTAAATGCAAGTTTCGGTCAAAAAATCATAATATATCATACACACGTTTATACTAGTTTTGCTCAAAAAATAAAATTAAGTCGAGGACTTTACGAAACGATACAATACTTATTCAAATCCTTCCTATATGTTACGAGGAAAGGTTATGATGAAAGTCCATGCAATAATTCAAGTGAAAATTTGATTCTACGAAACTTTTCGAAATGTAAGTTTCGGTCAAAAATCGTAATGTATTATACACTAGTTTATACTAGTTTCGGTTAAAAAATCAATTAAATCGAGGAGTGTTCGAAATGCTACAAAACATTTCAGAAATATTTTATATTTTACGAGGGAGGGTTATGATGGAAGTCCATGCAAAAGATTATCTGAAAATTTGATTCTACAAATTTTTTCTAAATGCAAGTTTCGGTCAAAAAATCATAATATATCATACACACGTTTATACTAGTTTTGCTCAAAAAATAAAATTAAGTCGAGGACTTTACGAAAATATACAAAACTTATTCAAATCCTTCCTATATGTTATGAGGAAAGGTTATGATGAAAGTCCATGCAATAATTCAAGTGAAAATTTGATTCTACGAAACTTTTCGAAATGTAAGTTTCGGTCAAAAATCGTAATGTATTATACACTAGTTTATACTAGTTTCGGTTAAAAAATCAATTAAATCGAGGAGTGTTCGAAATGCTACAAAACATTTCAGAAATATTTTATATTTTACGAGGGAGGGTTATGATGGAAGTCCATGCAAAAGATTATCTGCAAATTTGATTCTACAAATTTTTTCCAAATGCAAGTTTCGGTCAAAAAATCATAATATATCATACACAAGTTTATACTAGTTTTGCTCAAAAAATAAAATTAAGTCGAGGACTTTACGAAAATATACAAAACTTATTCAAATCCTTCCTATATGTTACGAGGAAAGATTATGATGAAACTCCATGCAAAAATTCATCTGAAAATTTGATTTTACATAACTTTTCGAAATGTATGTTTCGGTTAAAAATCGTAATGTATTATACACTAGTTTATACTAGTTTCGGTTAAAAAATCAATTAAATCGAGGAGTGTTCGAAATGCTACAAAACATTTCAGAAATATTTTATATTTTACGAGGGAGGGTTATGATGGAAGTCCATGCAAAAAATTATCTGAAAATTTGATTCTACAAATTTTTTCCAAATGCAAGTTTCGGTCAAAAAATCATAATATATCATACACAAGTTTATACTAGTTTTGCTCAAAAAATAAAATTAAATCGAGGACTTTACGAAACGATACAAAACTTTTTGAGATCCTTCCTATATGTTACGAGGAAAGGTTATGATGAAAGTCCATACAAAAATTCATCTGAAAATTTGATTCTACGAAACTTTTCGAAATGTAAGTTTCGGTCAAAAATCGTAATGTATTATACACTAGTTTATACTAGTTTCGGTTAAAAAATCAATTAAATCGAGGAGTGTTCGAAATGCTACAAAACATTTCAGAAATATTTTATATTTTACGAGGGAGGGTTATGATGGAAGTTCATGCAA
The DNA here is from genome assembly GCA_963966055.1 of Lathyrus aphaca. NCBI lineage: Eukaryota > Viridiplantae > Streptophyta > Magnoliopsida > Fabales > Fabaceae > Lathyrus > Lathyrus aphaca. Next base: position 12,011,342 of record OZ014523.1, read on the forward strand.
AAGATTATCTGAAAATTTGATTCTACAAATTTTTTCCAAATACAAGTTTCGGTCAAAAAATCATAATATATCATACACACGTTTATACTAGTTTTGCTCAAAAAATAAAATTAAGTCGAGGGCTTTACGAAAACATACAAACTTATTCAAATCCTTCCTATATGTTACGAGGAAAGATTATGATGAAACTCCATGCAAAAATTCATCTGAAAATTTGATTTTACATAACTTTTCGAAATGTAAGTTTCGGTCAAAAATCGTAATGTATTATACACTAGTTTATACTAGTTTCGGTTAAAAAAATCAGTTCAATCGAGGAGTGTTCGAAATGCTACAAAACATTTCAGAAATTTTTTATATTTTACGAGGGAGGGTTATGATGGAAGTCCATGCAAAAAATTATCTGAAAATTTGATTCTACAAATTTTTTCCAAATGCAAGTTTCAGTCAAAAAATCATAATATATCATACACAAGTTTATACTAGTTTTGCTCAAAAAATAAAATTAAATCGAGGACTGTACGAAACGATACAAAAATTTTTGAGATCCTTCCTATATGTTACGAGGAAAGGTTATGATGAAAGTCCATACAAAAATTCATCTGAAAATTTGATTCTACGAAACTTTTCGAAATGTAAGTTTCGGTCAAAAATCGTAATGTATTATACACTAGTTTATACTAGTTTCGGTTAAAAAATCAATTAAATCGAGGAGTGTTCGAAATGCTACAAAACATTTCAGAAATATTTTATATTTTACGAGGGAGGGTTATGATGGAAGTCCATGCAAAAGATTATCTGAAAATTTGATTCTACAAATTTTTTCCAAATGCAAGTTTCGGTCAAAAAATCATAATATATCATACACACGTTTATACTAGTTTTGCTCAAAAAATAAAATTAAGTCGAGGACTTTACGAAACGATACAAAACTTATTCAAATCCTTCCTATATGTTACGAGGAAAGGTTATGATGAAAGTCCATGCAATAATTCAAGTGAAAATTTGATTCTACGAAACTTTTCGAAATGTAAGTTTCGGTCAAAAATCGTAATGTATTATACACTAGTTTATACTAGTTTCGGTTAAAAAATCAATTAAATCGAGGAGTGTTCGAAATGCTACAAAACATTTCAGAAATATTTTATATTTTACGAGGGAGGGTTATGATGGAAGTCCATGCAAAAGATTATCTGAAAATTTGATTCTACAAATTTTTTCCAAATGCAAGTTTCGGTCAAAAAATCATAATATATCATACACACGTTTATACTAGTTTTGCTCAAAAAATAAAATTAAGTCGAGGACTTTACGAAAATATACAAAACTTATTCAAATCCTTCCTATATGTTACGAGGAAAGATTATGATGAAACTCCATGCAAAAATTCATCTGAAAATTTGATTTTACATAACTTTTCGAAATGTATGTTTCGGTCAAAAATCGTATTGTATTATACACTAGTTTATACTAGTTTCGGTTAAAAAATCAGTTCAATCGAGGAGTGTTCGAAATGCTACAAAACTTTTCAGAAATTTTTTATATTTTACGAGGGAGGGTTATGATGGAAGTCCATGCAAAAAATTATCTGAAAATTTGATTCTACAAATTTTTTCCAAATGCAAGTTTCAGTCAAAAAATCATAATATATCATACACAAGTTTATACTAGTTTTGCTCAAAAAATAAAATTAAATCGAGGACTGTACGAAACGATACAAAACTTTTTGAGATCCTTCCTATATGTTACGAGGAAAGGTTATGATGAAAGTCCATACAAAAACTCATCTGAAAATTTGATTCTACGAAACTTTTCGAAATGTAAGTTTCGGTCAAAAATCGTAATGTATTATACACTAGTTTATACTAGTTTCAGTTAAAAAATCAATTAAATCGAGGAGTGTTCGAAATGCTACAAAACATTTCAGAAATATTTTATATTTTACGAGGGAGGGTTATGATGGAAGTCCATGCAAAAGATTATCTGAAAATTTGATTCTACAAATTTTTTCCAAATGCAAGTTTCGGTCAAAAAATCATAATATATCATACACACGTTTATACTAGTTTTGCTCAAAAAATAAAATTAAGTCGAGGACTTTACGAAAATATACAAAACTTATTCAAATCCTTCCTATATGTTACGAGGAAAGATTATGATGAAACTCCATGCAAAAATTCATCTGAAAATTTGATTTTACATAACTTTTCGAAATGTATGTTTCGGTTAAAAATCGTAATGTATTATACACTAGTTTATACTAGTTTCGGTTAAAAAATCAATTAAATCGAGGAGTGTTCGAAATGCTACAAAACATTTCAGAAATATTTTATATTTTACGAGGGAGGGTTATGATGGAAGTCCATGCAAAAAATTATCTGAAAATTTGATTCTACAAATTTTTTCCAAATGCAAGTTTCGGTCAAAAAATCATAATATATCATACACAAGTTTATACTAGTTTTGCTCAAAAAATAAAATTAAATCGAGGACTTTACGAAACGATACAAAACTTTTTGAGATCCTTCCTATATGTTACGAGGAAAGGTTATGATGAAAGTCCATACAAAAATTCATCTGAAAATTTGATTCTACGAAACTTTTCGAAATGTAAGTTTCGGTCAAAAATCGTAATGTATTATACACTAGTTTATACTAGTTTCGGTTAAAAAATCAATTAAATCGAGGAGTGTTCGAAATGCTACAAAACATTTCAGAAATATTTTATATTTTACGAGGGAGGGTTATGATGGAAGTTCATGCAAAAGATTATCTGAAAATTTGATTCTACAAATTTTTTCCAAATACAAGTTTCGGTCAAAAAATCATAATATATCATACACACGTTTATACTAGTTTTGCTCAAAAAATAAAATTAAGTCGAGGGCTTTACGAAAACATACAAACTTATTCAAATCCTTCCTATATGTTACGAGGAAAGATTATGATGAAACTCCATGCAAAAATTCATCTGAAAATTTGATTTTACATAACTTTTCGAAATGTAAGTTTCGGTCAAAAATCGTAATGTATTATACACTAGTTTATACTAGTTTCGGTTAAAAAAATCAGTTCAATCGAGGAGTGTTCGAAATGCTACAAAACATTTCAGAAATTTTTTATATTTTACGAGGGAGGGTTATGATGGAAGTCCATGCAAAAAATTATCTGAAAATTTGATTCTACAAATTTTTTCCAAATGCAAGTTTCAGTCAAAAAATCATAATATATCATACACAAGTTTATACTAGTTTTGCTCAAAAAATAAAATTAAATCGAGGACTGTACGAAACGATACAAAAATTTTTGAGATCCTTCCTATATGTTACGAGGAAAGGTTATGATGAAAGTCCATACAAAAATTCATCTGAAAATTTGATTCTACGAAACTTTTCGAAATGTAAGTTTCGGTCAAAAATCGTAATGTATTATACACTAGTTTATACTAGTTTCGGTTAAAAAATCAATTAAATCGAGGAGTGTTCGAAATGCTACAAAACATTTCAGAAATATTTTATATTTTACGAGGGAGGGTTATGATGGAAGTCCATGCAAAAGATTATCTGAAAATTTGATTCTACAAATTTTTTCCAAATGCAAGTTTCGGTCAAAAAATCATAATATATCATACACACGTTTATACTAGTTTTGCTCAAAAAATAAAATTAAGTCGAGGACTTTACGAAACGATACAAAACTTATTCAAATCCTTCCTATATGTTACGAGGAAAGGTTATGATGAAAGTCCATGCAATAATTCAAGTGAAAATTTGATTCTACGAAACTTTTCGAAATGTAAGTTTCGGTCAAAAATCGTAATGTATTATACACTAGTTTATACTAGTTTCGGTTAAAAAATCAATTAAATCGAGGAGTGTTCGAAATGCTACAAAACATTTCAGAAATATTTTATATTTTACGAGGGAGGGTTATGATGGAAGTCCATGCAAAAGATTATCTGAAAATTTGATTCTACAAATTTTTTCCAAATGCAAGTTTCGGTCAAAAAATCATAATATATCATACACACGTTTATACTAGTTTTGCTCAAAAAATAAAATTAAGTCGAGGACTTTACGAAAATATACAAAACTTATTCAAATCCTTCCTATATGTTACGAGGAAAGATTATGATGAAACTCCATGCAAAAATTCATCTGAAAATTTGATTTTACATAACTTTTCGAAATGTATGTTTCGGTCAAAAATCGTATTGTATTATACACTAGTTTATACTAGTTTCGGTTAAAAAATCAGTTCAATCGAGGAGTGTTCGAAATGCTACAAAACTTTTCAGAAATTTTTTATATTTTACGAGGGAGGGTTATGATGGAAGTCCATGCAAAAAATTATCTGAAAATTTGATTCTACAAATTTTTTCCAAATGCAAGTTTCAGTCAAAAAATCATAATATATCATACACAAGTTTATACTAGTTTTGCTCAAAAAATAAAATTAAATCGAGGACTGTACGAAACGATACAAAACTTTTTGAGATCCTTCCTATATGTTACGAGGAAAGGTTATGATGAAAGTCCATACAAAAACTCATCTGAAAATTTGATTCTACGAAACTTTTCGAAATGTAAGTTTCGGTCAAAAATCGTAATGTATTATACACTAGTTTATACTAGTTTCAGTTAAAAAATCAATTAAATCGAGGAGTGTTCGAAATGCTACAAAACATTTCAGAAATATTTTATATTTTACGAGGGAGGGTTATGATGGAAGTCCATGCAAAAGATTATCTGAAAATTTGATTCTACAAATTTTTTCCAAATGCAAGTTTCGGTCAAAAAATCATAATATATCATACACACGTTTATACTAGTTTTGCTCAAAAAATAAAATTAAGTCGAGGACTTTACGAAAATATACAAAACTTATTCAAATCCTTCCTATATGTTACGAGGAAAGATTATGATGAAACTCCATGCAAAAATTCATCTGAAAATTTGATTTTACATAACTTTTCGAAATGTAAGTTTCGGTCAAAAATCGTAATGTATTATACACTAGTTTATACTAGTTTCGGTTAAAAAATCAGTTCAATCGAGGAGTGTTCGAAATGCTACAAAACTTTTCAGAAATTTTTTATATTTTACGAGGGAGGGTTATGATGGAAGTCCATGCAAAAAATTATCTGAAAATTTGATTCTACAAATTTTTTCCAAATGCAAGTTTCAGTCAAAAAATCATAATATATCATACACAAGTTTATACTAGTTTTGCTCAAAAAATAAAATTAAATCGAGGACTGTACGAAACGATACAAAACTTTTTGAGATCCTTCCTATATGTTACGAGGAAAGGTTATGATGAAAGTCCATACAAAAATTCATCTGAAAATTTGATTCTACGAAACTTTTCGAAATGTAAGTTTCGGTCAAAAATCGTAATGTATTATACACTAGTTTATACTAGTTTCAGTTAAAAAATCAATTAAATCGAGGAGTGTTCGAAATGCTACAAAACATTTCAGAAATATTTTATATTTTACGAGGGAGGGTTATGATGGAAGTCCATGCAAAAGATTATCTGAAAATTTGATTCTACAAATTTTTTCCAAATGCAAGTTTCGGTCAAAAAATCATAATATATCATACACACGTTTATACTAGTTTTGCTCAAAAAATAAAATTAAGTCGAGGACTTTACGAAAACATACAAACTTATTCAAATCCTTCCTATATGTTACGAGGAAAGATTATGATGAAACTCCATGCAAAAATTCATCTGAAAATTTGATTTTACATAACTTTTCGAAATGTAAGTTTCGGTCAAAAATCGTAATGTATTATACACTAGTTTATACTAGTTTCGGTTAAAAAAATCAGTTCAATCGAGGAGTGTTCGAAATGCTACAAAACATTTCAGAAATTTTTTATATTTTACGAGGGAGGGTTATGATGGAAGTCCATGCAAAAAATTATCTGAAAATTTGATTCTACAAATTTTTTCCAAATGCAAGTTTCAGTCAAAAAATCATAATATATCATACACAAGTTTATACTAGTTTTGCTCAAAAAATAAAATTAAATCGAGGACTGTACGAAACGATACAAAACTTTTTGAGATCCTTCCTATATGTTACGAGGAAAGGTTATGATGAAAGTCCATACAAAAATTCATCTGAAAATTTGATTCTACGAAACTTTTCGAAATGTAAGTTTCGGTCAAAAATCGTAATGTATTATACACTAGTTTATACTAGTTTCGGTTAAAAAATCAATTAAATCGAGGAGTGTTCGAAATGCTACAAAACATTTCAGAAATATTTTATATTTTACGAGGGAGGGTTATGATGGAAGTCCATGCAAAAGATTATCTGAAAATTTGATTCTACAAATTTTTTCCAAATGCAAGTTTCGGTAAAAAAATCATAATATATCATACACACGTTTATACTAGTTTTGCTCAAAAAATAAAATTAAGTCGAGGACTTTACGAAACGATACAAAACTTATTCAAATCCTTCCTATATGTTACGAGGAAAGGTTATGATGAAAGTCCATGCAATAATTCAAGTGAAAATTTGATTCTACGAAACTTTTCGAAATGTAAGTTTCGGTCAAAAATCGTAATGTATTATACACTAGTTTATACTAGTTTCGGTTAAAAAATCAATTAAATCGAGGAGTGTTCGAAATGCTACAAAACATTTCAGAAATATTTTATATTTTACGAGGGAGGGTTATGATGGAAGTCCATGCAAAAGATTATCTGAAAATTTGATTCTACAAATTTTTTCCAAATGCAAGTTTCGGTAAAAAAATCATAATATATCATACACACGTTTATACTAGTTTTGCTCAAAAAATAAAATTAAGTCGAGGACTTTACGAAAATATACAAAACTTATTCAAATCCTTCCTATATGTTACGAGGAAAGATTATGATGAAACTCCATGCAAAAATTCATCTGAAAATTTGATTTTACATAACTTTTCGAAATGTAAGTTTCGGTCAAAAATCGTAATGTATTATACACTAGTTTATACTAGTTTCGGTTAAAAAATCAGTTCAATCGAGGAGTGTTCGAAATGCTACAAAACTTTTCAGAAATTTTTTATATTTTACGAGGGAGGGTTATGATGGAAGTCCATGCAAAAAATTATCTGAAAATTTGATTCTACAAATTTTTTCCAAATGCAAGTTTCAGTCAAAAAATCATAATATATCATACACAAGTTTATACTAGTTTTGCTCAAAAAATAAAATTAAATCGAGGACTGTACGAAACGATACAAAACTTTTTGAGATCCTTCCTATATGTTACGAGGAAAGGTTATGATGAAAGTCCATACAAAAATTCATCTGAAAATTTGATTCTACGAAACTTTTCGAAATGTAAGTTTCGGTCAAAAATCGTAATGTATTATACACTAGTTTATACTAGTTTCAGTTAAAAAATCAATTAAATCGAGGAGTGTTCGAAATGCTACAAAACATTTCAGAAATATTTTATATTTTACGAGGGAGGGTTATGATGGAAGTCCATGCAAAAGATTATCTGAAAATTTGATTCTACAAATTTTTTCCAAATGCAAGTTTCGGTCAAAAAATCATAATATATCATACACACGTTTATACTAGTTTTGCTCAAAAAATAAAATTAAGTCGAGGACTTTACGAAAACATACAAACTTATTCAAATCCTTCCTATATGTTACGAGGAAAGATTATGATGAAACTCCATGCAAAAATTCATCTGAAAATTTGATTTTACATAACTTTTCGAAATGTAAGTTTCGGTCAAAAATCGTAATGTATTATACACTAGTTTATACTAGTTTCGGTTAAAAAAATCAGTTCAATCGAGGAGTGTTCGAAATGCTACAAAACATTTCAGAAATTTTTTATATTTTACGAGGGAGGGTTATGATGGAAGTCCATGAAAAAAATTATCTGAAAATTTGATTCTACAAATTTTTTCCAAATGCAAGTTTCAGTCAAAAAATCATAATATATCATACACAAGTTTATACTAGTTTTGCTCAAAAAATAAAATTAAATCGAGGACTGTACGAAACGATACAAAACTTTTTGAGATCCTTCCTATATGTTACGAGGAAAGGTTATGATGAAAGTCCATACAAAAATTCATCTGAAAATTTGATTCTACGAAACTTTTCGAAATGTAAGTTTCGGTCAAAAATCGTAATGTATTATACACTAGTTTATACTAGTTTCGGTTAAAAAATCAATTAAATCGAGGAGTGTTCGAAATGCTACAAAACATTTCAGAAATATTTTATATTTTACGAGGGAGGGTTATGATGGAAGTCCATGCAAAAGATTATCTGAAAATTTGATTCTACAAATTTTTTCCAAATGCAAGTTTCGGTAAAAAAATCATAATATATCATACACACGTTTATACTAGTTTTGCTCAAAAAATAAAATTAAGTCGAGGACTTTACGAAACGATACAAAACTTATTCAAATCCTTCCTATATGTTACGAGGAAAGGTTATGATGAAAGTCCATGCAATAATTCAAGTGAAAATTTGATTCTACGAAACTTTTCGAAATGTAAGTTTCGGTCAAAAATCGTAATGTATTATACACTAGTTTATACTAGTTTCGGTTAAAAAATCAATTAAATCGAGGAGTGTTCGAAATGCTACAAAACATTTCAGAAATATTTTATATTTTACGAGGGAGGGTTATGATGGAAGTCCATGCAAAAGATTATCTGAAAATTTGATTCTACAAATTTTTTCCAAATGCAAGTTTCGGTCAAAAAATCATAATATATCATACACACGTTTATACTAGTTTTGCTCAAAAAATAAAATTAAGTCGAGGACTTTACGAAAATATACAAAACTTATTCAAATCCTTCCTATATGTTACGAGGAAAGATTATGATGAAACTCCATGCAAAAATTCATCTGAAAATTTGATTTTACATAACTTTTCGAAATGTAAGTTTCGGTCAAAAATCGTAATGTATTATACACTAGTTTATACTAGTTTCGGTTAAAAAATCAGTTCAATCGAGGAGTGTTCGAAATGCTACAAAACTTTTCAGAAATTTTTTATATTTTACGAGGGAGGGTTATGATGGAAGTCCATGCAAAAAATTATCTGAAAATTTGATTCTACAAATTTTTTCCAAATGCAAGTTTCAGTCAAAAAATCATAATATATCATACACAAGTTTATACTAGTTTTGCTCAAAAAATAAAATTAAATCGAGGACTGTACGAAACGATACAAAACTTTTTGAGATACTTCCTATATGTTACGAGGAAAGGTTATGATGAAAGTCCATACAAAAATTCATCTGAAAATTTGATTCTACGAAACTTTTCGAAATGTAAGTTTCGGTCAAAAATCGTAATGTATTATACACTAGTTTATACTAGTTTCAGTTAAAAAATCAATTAAATCGAGGAGTGTTCGAAATGCTACAAAACATTTCAGAAATATTTTATATTTTACGAGGGAGGGTTATGATGGAAGTCCATGCAAAAGATTATCTGAAAATTTGATTCTACAAATTTTTTCCAAATGCAAGTTTCGGTCAAAAAATCATAATATATCATACACACGTTTATACTAGTTTTGCTCAAAAAATAAAATTAAGTCGAGGACTTTACGAAAACATACAAACTTATTCAAATCCTTCCTATATGTTACGAGGAAAGATTATGATGAAACTCCATGCAAAAATTCATCTGAAAATTTGATTTTACATAACTTTTCGAAATGTAAGTTTCGGTCAAAAATCGTAATGTATTATACACTAGTTTATACTAGTTTCGGTTAAAAAAATCAGTTCAATCGAGGAGTGTTCGAAATGCTACAAAACATTTCAGAAATTTTTTATATTTTACGAGGGAGGGTTATGATGGAAGTCCATGCAAAAAATTATCTGAAAATTTGATTCTACAAATTTTTTCCAAATGCAAGTTTCAGTCAAAAAATCATAATATATCATACACAAGTTTATACTAGTTTTGCTCAAAAAATAAAATTAAATCGAGGACTGTACGAAACGATACAAAACTTTTTGAGATCCTTCCTATATGTTACGAGGAAAGGTTATGATGAAAGTCCATACAAAAATTCATCTGAAAATTTGATTCTACGAAACTTTTCGAAATGTAAGTTTCGGTCAAAAATCGTAATGTATTATACACTAGTTTATACTAGTTTCGGTTAAAAAATCAATTAAATCGAGGAGTGTTCGAAATGCTACAAAACATTTCAGAAATATTTTATATTTTACGAGGGAGGGTTATGATGGAAGTCCATGCAAAAGATTATCTGAAAATTTGATTCTACAAATTTTTTCCAAATGCAAGTTTCGGTAAAAAAATCATAATATATCATACACACGTTTATACTAGTTTTGCTCAAAAAATAAAATTAAGTCGAGGACTTTACGAAACGATACAAAACTTTTTGAGATCCTTCCTATATGTTACGAGGAAAGGTTATGATGAAAGTCCATGCAATAATTCAAGTGAAAATTTGATTCTACGAAACTTTTCGAAATGTAAGTTTCGGTCAAAAATCGTAATGTATTATACACTAGTTTATACTAGTTTCGGTTAAAAAATCAATTAAATCGAGGAGTGTTCGAAATGCTACAAAACATTTCAGAAATATTTTATATTTTACGAGGGAGGGTTATGATGGAAGTCCATGCAAAAGATTATCTGAAAATTTGATTCTACAAATTTTTTCCAAATGCAAGTTTCGGTAAAAAAATCATAATATATCATACACACGTTTATACTAGTTTTGCTCAAAAAATAAAATTAAGTCGAGGACTTTACGAAAATATACAAAACTTATTCAAATCCTTCCTATATGTTACGAGGAAAGATTATGATGAAACTCCATGCAAAAATTCATCTGAAAATTTGATTTTACATAACTTTTCGAAATGTAAGTTTCGGTCAAAAATCGTAATGTATTATACACTAGTTTATACTAGTTTCGGTTAAAAAATCAGTTCAATCGAGGAGTGTTCGAAATGCTACAAAACTTTTCAGAAATTTTTTATATTTTACGAGGGAGGGTTATGATGGAAGTCCATGCAAAAAATTATCTGAAAATTTGATTCTACAAATTTTTTCCAAATGCAAGTTTCAGTCAAAAAATCATAATATATCATACACAAGTTTATACTAGTTTTGCTCAAAAAATAAAATTAAATCGAGGACTGTACGAAACGATACAAAACTTTTTGAGATCCTTCCTATATGTTACGAGGAAAGGTTATGATGAAAGTCCATACAAAAATTCATCTGAAAATTTGATTCTACGAAACTTTTCGAAATGTAAGTTTCGGTCAAAAATCGTAATGTATTATACACTAGTTTATACTAGTTTCAGTTAAAAAATCAATTAAATCGAGGAGTGTTCGAAATGCTACAAAACATTTCAGAAATATTTTATATTTTACGAGGGAGGGTTATGATGGAAGTCCATGCAAAAGATTATCTGAAAATTTGATTCTACAAATTTTTTCCAAATGCAAGTTTCGGTCAAAAAATCATAATATATCATACACACGTTTATACTAGTTTTGCTCAAAAAATAAAATTAAGTCGAGGACTTTACGAAAACATACAAACTTATTCAAATCCTTCCTATATGTTACGAGGAAAGATTATGATGAAACTCCATGCAAAAATTCATCTGAAAATTTGATTTTACAAAACTTTTCGAAATGTAAGTTTCGGTCAAAAATCGTAATGTATTATACACTAGTTTATACTAGTTTCGGTTAAAAAAATCAGTTCAATCGAGGAGTGTTCGAAATGCTACAAAACATTTCAGAAATTTTTTATATTTTACGAGGGAGGGTTATGATGGAAGTCCATGCAAAAAATTATCTGAAAATTTGATTCTACAAATTTTTTCCAAATGCAAGTTTCAGTCAAAAAATCATAATATATCATACACAAGTTTATACTAGTTTTGCTCAAAAAATAAAATTAAATCGAGGACTGTACGAAACGATACAAAACTTTTTGAGATCCTTCCTATATGTTACGAGGAAAGGTTATGATGAAAGTCCATACAAAAATTCATCTGAAAATTTGATTCTACGAAACTTTTCGAAATGTAAGTTTCGGTCAAAAATCGTAATGTATTATACACTAGTTTATACTAGTTTCGGTTAAAAAATCAATTAAATCGAGGAGTGTTCGAAATGCTACAAAACATTTCAGAAATATTTTATATTTTACGAGGGAGGGTTATGATGGAAGTCCATGCAAAAGATTATCTGAAAATTTGATTCTACAAATTTTTTCCAAATGCAAGTTTCGGTAAAAAAATCATAATATATCATACACACGTTTATACTAGTTTTGCTCAAAAAATAAAATTAAGTCGAGGACTTTACGAAACGATACAAAACTTATTCAAATCCTTCCTATATGTTACGAGGAAAGGTTATGATGAAAGTCCATGCAATAATTCAAGTGAAAATTTGATTCTACGAAACTTTTCGAAATGTAAGTTTCGGTCAAAAATCGTAATGTATTATACACTAGTTTATACTAGTTTCGGTTAAAAAATCAATTAAATCGAGGAGTGTTCGAAATGCTACAAAACATTTCAGAAATATTTTATATTTTACGAGGGAGGGTTATGATGGAAGTCCATGCAAAAAATTATCTGAAAATTTGATTCTACAAATTTTTTCCAAATGCAAGTTTCAGTCAACAAATCATAATATATCATACACAAGTTTATACTAGTTTTGCTCAAAAAATAAAATTAAATCGAGGACTGTACGAAACGATACAAAACTTTTTGAGATCCTTCCTATATGTTACGAGGAAAGGTTATGATGAAAGTCCATACAAAAATTCATCTGAAAATTTGATTCTACGAAACTTTTCGAAATGTAAGTTTCGGTCAAAAATCGTAATGTATTATACACTAGTTTATACTAGTTTCAGTTAAAAAATCAATTAAATCGAGGAGTGTTCGAAATGCTACAAAACATTTCAGAAATATTTTATATTTTACGAGGGAGGGTTATGATGGAAGTCCATGCAAAAGATTATCTGAAAATTTGATTCTACAAATTTTTTCCCAATGCAAGTTTCGGTCAAAAAATCATAATATATCATACACACGTTTATACTAGTTTTGCTCAAAAAATAAAATTAAGTCGAGGACTTTACGAAAATATACAAAACTTATTCAAATCCTTCCTATATGTTACGAGGAAAGATTATGATGAAACTCCATGCAAAAATTCATCTGAAAATTTGATTTTACATAACTTTTCGAAATGTAAGTTTCGGTCAAAAATCGTAATGTATTATACACTAGTTTATACTAGTTTCGGTTAAAAAATCAGTTCAATCGAGGAGTGTTCGAAATGCTACAAAACTTTTCAGAAATTTTTTATATTTTACGAGGGAGGGTTATGATGGAAGTCCATGCAAAAAATTATCTGAAAATTTGATTCTACAAATTTTTTCCAAATGCAAGTTTCAGTCAAAAAATCATAATATATCATACACAAGTTTATACTAGTTTTGCTCAAAAAATAAAATTAAATCGAGGACTGTACGAAACGATACAAAACTTTTTGAGATCCTTCCTATATGTTACGAGGAAAGGTTATGATGAAAGTCCATACAAAATTCATCTGAAAATTTGATTCTACGAAACTTTTCGAAATGTAAGTTTCGGTCAAAAATCGTAATGTATTATACACTAGTTTATACTAGTTTCAGTTAAAAAATCAATTAAATCGAGGAGTGTTCGAAATGCTACAAAACATTTCAGAAATATTTTATATTTTACGAGGGAGGGTTATGATGGAAGTCCATGCAAAAGATTATCTGAAAATTTGATTCTACAAATTTTTTCCAAATGCAAGTTTCGGTCAAAAAATCATAATATATCATACACACGTTTATACTAGTTTTGCTCAAAAAATAAAATTAAGTCGAGGACTTTACGAAAATATACAAAACTTATTCAAATCCTTCCTATATGTTACGAGGAAAGATTATGATGAAACTCCATGCAAAAATTCATCTGAAAATTTGATTTTACATAACTTTTCGAAATGTAAGTTTCGGTCAAAAATCGTAATGTATTATACACTAGTTTATACTAGTTTCGGTTAAAAAATCAGTTCAATCGAGGAGTGTTCGAAATGCTACAAAACTTTTCAGAAATTTTTTATATTTTACGAGGGAGGGTTATGATGGAAGTCCATGCAAAAAATTATCTGAAAATTTGATTCTACAAATTTTTTCCAAATGCAAGTTTCAGTCAAAAAATCATAATATATCATACACAAGTTTATACTAGTTTTGCTCAAAAAATAAAATTAAATCGAGGACTGTACGAAACGATACAAAACTTTTTGAGATCCTTCCTATATGTTACGAGGAAAGGTTATGATGAAAGTCCATACAAAATTCATCTGAAAATTTGATTCTACGAAACTTTTCGAAATGTAAGTTTCGGTCAAAAATCGTAATGTATTATACACTAGTTTATACTAGTTTCAGTTAAAAAATCAATTAAATCGAGGAGTGTTCGAAATGCTACAAAACATTTCAGAAATATTTTATATTTTACGAGGGAGGGTTATGATGGAAGTCCATGCAAAAGATTATCTGAAAATTTGATTCTACAAATTTTTTCCAAATGCAAGTTTCGGTCAAAAAATCATAATATATCATACACACGTTTATACTAGTTTTGCTCAAAAAATAAAATTAAGTCGAGGACTTTACGAAAATATACAAAACATATTCAAATCCTTCCTATATGTTACGAGGAAAGATTATGATGAAACTCCATGCAAAAATTCATCTGAAAATTTGATTTTACATAACTTTTCGAAATGTAAGTTTCGGTCAAAAATCGTAATGTATTATACACTAGTTTATACTAGTTTCGGTTAAAAAATCAGTTCAATCGAGGAGTGTTCGAAATGCTACAAAACTTTTCAGAAATTTTTTATATTTTACGAGGGAGGTTTATGATGGAAGTCCATGCAAAAAATTATCTGAAAATTTGATTCTACAAATTTTTTCCAAATGCAAGTTTCAGTCAAAAAATCATAATATATCATACACAAGTTTATACTAGTTTTGCTCAAAAAATAAAATTAAATCGAGGACTGTACGAAACGATACAAAACTTTTTGAGATCCTTCCTATATGTTACGAGGAAAGGTTATGATGAAAGTCCATACAAAAATTCATCTGAAAATTTGATTCTACGAAACTTTTCGAAATGTAAGTTTCGGTCAAAAATCGTAATGTATTATACACTAGTTTATACTAGTTTCAGTTAAAAAATCAATTAAATCGAGGAGTGTTCGAAATGCTACAAAACATTTCAGAAATATTTTATATTTTACGAGGGAGGGTTATGATGGAAGTCCATGCAAAAGATTATCTGAAAATTTGATTCTACAAATTTTTTCCAAATGCAAGTTTCGGTCAAAAAATCATAATATATCATACACACGTTTATACTAGTTTTGCTCAAAAAATAAAATTAAGTCGAGGACTTTACGAAAATATACAAAACTTATTCAAATCCTTCCTATATGTTACGAGGAAAGATTATGATGAAACTCCATGCAAAAATTCATCTGAAAATTTGATTTTACATAACTTTTCGAAATGTAAGTTTCGGTCAAAAATCGTAATGTATTATACACTAGTTTATACTAGTTTCGGTTAAAAAATCAATTAAATCGAGGAGTGTTCGAAATGCTACAAAACATTTCAGAAATATTTTATATTTTACGAGGGAGGGTTATGATGGAAGTCCATGCAAAAAATTATCTGAAAATTTGATTCTACAAATTTTTTCCAAATGCAAGTTTCAGTCAAAAAATCATAATATATCATACACAAGTTTATACTAGTTTTGCTCAAAAAATAAAATTAAATCGAGGACTGTACGAAACGATACAAAACTTTTTGAGATCCTTCCTATATGTTACGAGGAAAGGTTATGATGAAAGTCCATACAAAAATTCATCTGAAAATTTGATTCTACGAAACTTTTCGAAATGTAAGTTTCGGTCAAAAATCGTAATGTATTATACACTAGTTTATACTAGTTTCAGTTAAAAAATCAATTAAATCGAGGAGTGTTCGAAATGCTACAAAACATTTCAGAAATATTTTATATTTTACGAGGGAGGGTTATGATGGAAGTCCATGCAAAAGATTATCTGAAAATTTGATTCTACAAATTTTTTCCAAATGCAAGTTTCGGTCAAAAAATCATAATATATCATACACAAGTTTATACTAGTTTTGCTCAAAAAATAAAATTAAGTCGAGGACTTTACGAAACGATACAAAACTTATTCAAATCCTTCCTATATGTTACGAGGAAAGGTTATGATGAAAGTCCATGCAATAATTCAAGTGAAAATTTGATTCTACGAAACTTTTCGAAATGTAAGTTTCGGTCAAAAATCGTAATGTATTATACACTAGTTTATACTAGTTTCGGTTAAAAAATCAATTAAATCGAGGAGTGTTCGAAATGCTACAAAACATTTCAGAAATATTTTATATTTTACGAGGGAGGGTTATGATGGAAGTCCATGCAAAAAATTATCTGAAAATTTGATTCTACAAATTTTTTCCAAATGCAAGTTTCGGTCAAAAAATCATAATATATCATACACAAGTTTATACTAGTTTTGCTCAAAAAATAAAATTAAATCGAGGACTGTACGAAACGATACAAAACTTTTTGAGATCCTTCCTATATGTTACGAGGAAAGGTTATGATGAAAGTCCATGCAATAATTCAAGTGAAAATTTGATTCTACGAAACTTTTCGAAATGTAAGTTTCGGTCAAAAATCGTAATGTATTATACACTAGTTTATACTAGTTTCGGTTAAAAAATCAATTAAATCGAGGAGTGTTCGAAATGCTACAAAACATTTCAGAAATATTTTATATTTTACGAGGGAGGGTTATGATGGAAGTCCATGCAAAAGATTATCTGAAAATTTGATTCTACAAATTTTTTCCAAATGCAAGTTTCGGTCAAAAAATCATAATATATCATACACAAGTTTATACTAGTTTTGCACAAAAAATAAAATTAAATCGAGGACTGTACGAAACGATACAAAACTTTTTCAGATCCTTCCTATATGTTACGAGGAAAGGTTATGATGAAAGTCCATAAAAAACTTCATCTGAAAATTTGATTCTACGAAACTTTTCGAAATGTAAGTTTCGGTCAAAAATCGTAATGTATTATACACTAGTTTATACTAGTTTAGGTTAAAAAATCAATTAAATCGAGGAGTGTTCGAAATGCTACAAAACATTTCAGAAATATTTTATATTTTACGAGGGAGGGTTATGATGGAAGTCCATGCAAAAAATTATCTGAAAATTTGATTCTACAAATTTTTTCCAAATGCAAGTTTTAGTCAAAAAATCATAATATATCATACACAACTTTATACTAGTTTTGCTCAAAAAATAAAATTAAATCGAGGACTGTACGAAACGATACAAAACTTTTTGAGATCCTTCCTATATGTTACGAGGAAAGGTTATGATGAAAGTCCATACAATAATTCATCTGAAAATTTGATTCTACGAAACTTTTCGAAATGTAAGTTCCGGTCAAAAATCGTAATGTATTATACACTAGTTTATACTAGTTTCGGTTAAAAAATCAATTAAATCGAGGAGTGTTCGAGGGAGGGTTATGATGGAAGTCCATGCAAAAAATTATCTGAAAATTTGATTCTACAAATATTTTCCAATTGCAAGTTTCGGTTAAAAAATCATAATATATCATGACAAGTTTATACTAGTTTTGCTCAAAAAATAAAATTAAATCGAGGACTGTACGAAACGATACAAAACATTTTGAGATCCTTCCTATATTTACGAAACGATACAAAACTTTTTCAGATCCTTCCTATATGTTACGAGGAAAGGTTATGATGAAAGTCCATACAAAACTTCATCTGAAAATTTGATTCTACGAAACTTTTCGAAATGTAAGTTTCGGTCAAAAATCGTAATGTATTATACACTAGTTTATACTAGTTTCGGTTAAAAAATCAATTAAATCGAGGAGTGTTCGAAATGCTACAAAACATTTCAGAAATATTTTAGATTTTACAAGGGAGGGTTATGATGGAAGTCCATGCAAAAAATTATCTGAAAATTTGATTCTACAAATTTTTTCCAAATGCAAGTTTCAGTCAAAAAATCATAATATATCATACACAACTTTATACTAGTTTTGCTCAAAATATAAAATTAAATCAAGGACTGTACGAAACGATACAAAACTTTTTGAGATCCTTCCTATATGTTACGAGGAAAGGTTATGATGAAAGTCCATACAAAAATTCATCTGAAAATTTGATTCTACGAAACTTTTCGAAATGTAAGTTTCGGTCAAAAATCGTAATGTATTATACACTAGTTTATACTAGTTTCGGTTAAAAAATCAATTAAATCGAGGAGTGTTCGAAATGCTACAAAACATTTCAGAAATATTTTATATTTTACGAGGGAGGGTTATGATGGAAGTCCATGCAAAAGATTATCTGAAAATTTGATTCTACAAATTTTTTCCAAATGCATGTTTCGGTAAAAAAATCATAATATATCATACACACGTTTATACTAGTTTTGCTCAAAAAATAAAATTAAGTCGAGGACTTTACGAAACGATACAAAACTTATTCAAATCCTTCCTATATGTTACGAGGAAAGGTTATGATGAAAGTCCATGCAATAATTCAAGTGAAAATTTGATTCTACGAAACTTTTCGAAATGTAAGTTTCGGTCAAAAATCGTAATGTATTATACACTAGTTTATACTAGTTTCGGTTAAAAAATCAATTAAATCGAGGAGTGTTCGAAATGCTACAAAACATTTCAGAAATATTTTATATTTTACGAGGGAGGGTTATGATGGAAGTCCATGCAAAAAATTATCTGAAAATTTGATTCTACAAATTTTTTCCAAATGCAAGTTTCAGTCAAAAAATCATAATATATCATACACAAGTTTATACTAGTTTTGCTCAAAAAATAAAATTAAATCGAGGACTGTACGAAACGATACAAAACTTTTTGAGATCCTTCCTATATGTTACGAGGAAAGGTTATGATGAAAGTCCATACAAAAATTCATCTGAAAATTTGATTCTACGAAACTTTTCGAAATGTAAGTTTCGGTCAAAAATCGTAATGTATTATACACTAGTTTATACTAGTTTCAGTTAAAAAATCAATTAAATCGAGGAGTGTTCGAAATGCTACAAAACATTTCAGAAATATTTTATATTTTACGAGGGAGGGTTATGATGGAAGTCCATGCAAAAGATTATCTGAAAATTTGATTCTACAAATTTTTTCCAAATGCAAGTTTTAGTCAAAAAATCATAATATATCATACACAACTTTATACTAGTTTTGCTCAAAAAATAAAATTAAATCGAGGACTGTACGAAACGATACAAAACTTTTTGAGATCCTTCCTATATGTTACGAGGAAAGGTTATGATGAAAGTCCATACAATAATTCATCTGAAAATTTGATTCTACAAAACTTTTCGAAATGTAAGTTCCGGTCAAAAATCGTAATGTATTATACACTAGTTTATACTAGTTTCGGTTAAAAAATCAATTAAATCGAGGAGTGTTCGAGGGAGGGTTATGATGGAAGTCCATGCAAAAAATTATCTGAAAATTTGATTCTACAAATATTTTCCAATTGCAAGTTTCGGTTAAAAAATCATAATATATCATGACAAGTTTATACTAGTTTTGCTCAAAAAATAAAATTAAATCGAGGACTGTACGAAACGATACAAAACATTTTGAGATCCTTCCTATATTTACGAAACGATACAAAACTTTTTCAGATCCTTCCTATATGTTACGAGGAAAGGTTATGATGAAAGTCCATACAAAACTTCATCTGAAAATTTGATTCTACGAAACTTTTCGAAATGTAAGTTTCGGTCAAAAATCGTAATGTATTATACACTAGTTTATACTAGTTTCGGTTAAAAAATCAATTAAATCGAGGAGTGTTCGAAATGCTACAAAACATTTCAGAAATATTTTAGATTTTACAAGGGAGGGTTATGATGGAAGTCCATGCAAAAAATTATCTGAAAATTTGATTCTACAAATTTTTTCCAAATGCAAGTTTCAGTCAAAAAATCATAATATATCATACACAACTTTATACTAGTTTTGCTCAAAATATAAAATTAAATCAAGGACTGTACGAAACGATACAAAACTTTTTGAGATCCTTCCTATATGTTACGAGGAAAGGTTATGATGAAAGTCCATACAAAAATTCATCTGAAAATTTGATTCTACGAAACTTTTCGAAATGTAAGTTTCGGTCAAAAATCGTAATGTATTATACACTAGTTTATACTAGTTTCGGTTAAAAAATCAATTAAATCGAGGAGTGTTCGAAATGCTACAAAACATTTCAGAAATATTTTATATTTTACGAGGGAGGGTTATGATGGAAGTCCATGCAAAAGATTATCTGAAAATTTGATTCTACAAATTTTTTCCAAATGCATGTTTCGGTAAAAAAATCATAATATATCATACACACGTTTATACTAGTTTTGCTCAAAAAATAAAATTAAGTCGAGGACTTTACGAAACGATACAAAACTTATTCAAATCCTTCCTATATGTTACGAGGAAAGGTTATGATGAAAGTCCATGCAATAATTCAAGTGAAAATTTGATTCTACGAAACTTTTCGAAATGTAAGTTTCGGTCAAAAATCGTAATGTATTATACACTAGTTTATACTAGTTTCGGTTAAAAAATCAATTAAATCGAGGAGTGTTCGAAATGCTACAAAACATTTCAGAAATATTTTATATTTTACGAGGGAGGGTTATGATGGAAGTCCATGCAAAAAATTATCTGAAAATTTGATTCTACAAATTTTTTCCAAATGCAAGTTTCAGTCAAAAAATCATAATATATCATACACAAGTTTATACTAGTTTTGCTCAAAAAATAAAATTAAATCGAGGACTGTACGAAACGATACAAAACTTTTTGAGATCCTTCCTATATGTTACGAGGAAAGGTTATGATGAAAGTCCATACAAAAATTCATCTGAAAATTTGATTCTACGAAACTTTTCGAAATGTAAGTTTCGGTCAAAAATCGTAATGTATTATACACTAGTTTATACTAGTTTCAGTTAAAAAATCAATTAAATCGAGGAGTGTTCGAAATGCTACAAAACATTTCAGAAATATTTTATATTTTACGAGGGAGGGTTATGATGGAAGTCCATGCAAAAGATTATCTGAAAATTTGATTCTACAAATTTTTTCCCAATGCAAGTTTCGGTCAAAAAATCATAATATATCATACACACGTTTATACTAGTTTTGCTCAAAAAATAAAATTAAGTCGAGGACTTTACGAAAATATACAAAACTTATTCAAATCCTTCCTATATGTTACGAGGAAAGATTATGATGAAACTCCATGCAAAAATTCATCTGAAAATTTGATTTTACATAACTTTTCGAAATGTAAGTTTCGGTCAAAAATCGTAATGTATTATACACTAGTTTATACTAGTTTCGGTTAAAAAATCAGTTCAATCGAGGAGTGTTCGAAATGCTACAAAACTTTTCAGAAATTTTTTATATTTTACGAGGGAGGGTTATGATGGAAGTCCATGCAAAAAATTATCTGAAAATTTGATTCTACAAATTTTTTCCAAATGCAAGTTTCAGTCAAAAAATCATAATATATCATACACAAGTTTATACTAGTTTTGCTCAAAAAATAAAATTAAATCGAGGACTGTACGAAACGATACAAAACTTTTTGAGATCCTTCCTATATGTTACGAGGAAAGGTTATGATGAAAGTCCATACAAAAATTCATCTGAAAATTTGATTCTACGAAACTTTTCGAAATGTAAGTTTCGGTCAAAAATCGTAATGTATTATACACTAGTTTATACTAGTTTTAGTTAAAAAATCAATTAAATCGAGGAGTGTTCGAAATGCTACAAAACATTTCAGAAATATTTTATATTTTACGAGGGAGGGTTATGATGGAAGTCCATGCAAAAGATTATCTGAAAATTTGATTCTACAAATTTTTTCCAAATGCAAGTTTCGGTCAAAAAATCATAATATATCATACACACGTTTATACTAGTTTTGCTCAAAAAATAAAATTAAGTCGAGGACTTTACGAAAATATACAAAACTTATTCAAATCCTTCCTATATGTTACGAGGAAAGATTATGATGAAACTCCATGCAAAAATTCATCTGAAAATTTGATTTTACATAACTTTTCGAAATGTAAGTTTCGGTCAAAAATCGTAATGTATTATACACTAGTTTATACTAGTTTCGGTTAAAAAATCAATTAAATCGAGGAGTGTTCGAAATGCTACAAAACATTTCAGAAATATTTTATATTTTACGAGGGAGGGTTATGATGGAAGTCCATGCAAAAAATTATCTGAAAATTTGATTCTACAAATTTTTTCCAAATGCAAGTTTCGGTCAAAAAATCATAATATATCATACACAAGTTTATACTAGTTTTGCTCAAAAAATAAAATTAAATCGAGGACTGTACGAAACGATACAAAACTTTTTGAGATCCTTCCTATATGTTACGAGGAAAGGTTATGATGAAAGTCCATGCAATAATTCAAGTGAAAATTTGATTCTACGAAACTTTTCGAAATGTAAGTTTCGGTCAAAAATCGTAATGTATTATACACTAGTTTATACTAGTTTCGGTTAAAAAATCAATTAAATCGAGGAGTGTTCGAAATGCTACAAAACATTTCAGAAATATTTTATATTTTACGAGGGAGGGTTATGATGGAAGTCCATGCAAAAGATTATCTGAAAATTTGATTCTACAAATTTTTTCCAAATGCAAGTTTCGGTCAAAAAATCATAATATATCATACACAAGTTTATACTAGTTTTGCACAAAAAATAAAATTAAATCGAGGACTGTACGAAACGATACAAAACTTTTTCAGATCCTTCCTATATGTTACGAGGAAAGGTTATGATGAAAGTCCATAAAAAACTTCATCTGAAAATTTGATTCTACGAAACTTTTCGAAATGTAAGTTTCGGTCAAAAATCGTAATGTATTATACACTAGTTTATACTAGTTTAGGTTAAAAAATCAATTAAATCGAGGAGTGTTCGAAATGCTACAAAACATTTCAGAAATATTTTATATTTTACGAGGGAGGGTTATGATGGAAGTCCATGCAAAAAATTATCTGAAAATTTGATTCTACAAATTTTTTCCAAATGCAAGTTTTAGTCAAAAAATCATAATATATCATACACAACTTTATACTAGTTTTGCTCAAAAAATAAAATTAAATCGAGGACTGTACGAAACGATACAAAACTTTTTGAGATCCTTCCTATATGTTACGAGGAAAGGTTATGATGAAAGTCCATACAATAATTCATCTGAAAATTTGATTCTACGAAACTTTTCGAAATGTAAGTTCCGGTCAAAAATCGTAATGTATTATACACTAGTTTATACTAGTTTCGGTTAAAAAATCAATTAAATCGAGGAGTGTTCGAGGGAGGGTTATGATGGAAGTCCATGCAAAAAATTATCTGAAAATTTGATTCTACAAATATTTTCCAATTGCAAGTTTCGGTTAAAAAATCATAATATATCATGACAAGTTTATACTAGTTTTGCTCAAAAAATAAAATTAAATCGAGGACTGTACGAAACGATACAAAACATTTTGAGATCCTTCCTATATTTACGAAACGATACAAAACTTTTTCAGATCCTTCCTATATGTTACGAGGAAAGGTTATGATGAAAGTCCATACAAAACTTCATCTGAAAATTTGATTCTACGAAACTTTTCGAAATGTAAGTTTCGGTCAAAAATCGTAATGTATTATACACTAGTTTATACTAGTTTCGGTTAAAAAATCAATTAAATCGAGGAGTGTTCGAAATGCTACAAAACATTTCAGAAATATTTTAGATTTTACAAGGGAGGGTTATGATGGAAGTCCATGCAAAAAATTATCTGAAAATTTGATTCTACAAATTTTTTCCAAATGCAAGTTTCAGTCAAAAAATCATAATATATCATACACAACTTTATACTAGTTTTGCTCAAAATATAAAATTAAATCAAGGACTGTACGAAACGATACAAAACTTTTTGAGATCCTTCCTATATGTTACGAGGAAAGGTTATGATGAAAGTCCATACAAAAATTCATCTGAAAATTTGATTCTACGAAACTTTTCGAAATGTAAGTTTCGGTCAAAAATCGTAATGTATTATACACTAGTTTATACTAGTTTCGGTTAAAAAATCAATTAAATCGAGGAGTGTTCGAAATGCTACAAAACATTTCAGAAATATTTTATATTTTACGAGGGAGGGTTATGATGGAAGTCCATGCAAAAGATTATCTGAAAATTTGATTCTACAAATTTTTTCCAAATGCATGTTTCGGTAAAAAAATCATAATATATCATACACACGTTTATACTAGTTTTGCTCAAAAAATAAAATTAAGTCGAGGACTTTACGAAACGATACAAAACTTATTCAAATCCTTCCTATATGTTACGAGGAAAGGTTATGATGAAAGTCCATGCAATAATTCAAGTGAAAATTTGATTCTACGAAACTTTTCGAAATGTAAGTTTCGGTCAAAAATCGTAATGTATTATACACTAGTTTATACTAGTTTCGGTTAAAAAATCAATTAAATCGAGGAGTGTTCGAAATGCTACAAAACATTTCAGAAATATTTTATATTTTACGAGGGAGGGTTATGATGGAAGTCCATGCAAAAAATTATCTGAAAATTTGATTCTACAAATTTTTTCCAAATGCAAGTTTCAGTCAAAAAATCATAATATATCATACACAAGTTTATACTAGTTTTGCTCAAAAAATAAAATTAAATCGAGGACTGTACGAAACGATACAAAACTTTTTGAGATCCTTCCTATATGTTACGAGGAAAGGTTATGATGAAAGTCCATACAAAAATTCATCTGAAAATTTGATTCTACGAAACTTTTCGAAATGTAAGTTTCGGTCAAAAATCGTAATGTATTATACACTAGTTTATACTAGTTTCAGTTAAAAAATCAATTAAATCGAGGAGTGTTCGAAATGCTACAAAACATTTCAGAAATATTTTATATTTTACGAGGGAGGGTTATGATGGAAGTCCATGCAAAAGATTATCTGAAAATTTGATTCTACAAATTTTTTCCCAATGCAAGTTTCGGTCAAAAAATCATAATATATCATACACACGTTTATACTAGTTTTGCTCAAAAAATAAAATTAAGTCGAGGACTTTACGAAAATATACAAAACTTATTCAAATCCTTCCTATATGTTACGAGGAAAGATTATGATGAAACTCCATGCAAAAATTCATCTGAAAATTTGATTTTACATAACTTTTCGAAATGTAAGTTTCGGTCAAAAATCGTAATGTATTATACACTAGTTTATACTAGTTTCGGTTAAAAAATCAGTTCAATCGAGGAGTGTTCGAAATGCTACAAAACTTTTCAGAAATTTTTTATATTTTACGAGGGAGGGTTATGATGGAAGTCCATGCAAAAAATTATCTGAAAATTTGATTCTACAAATTTTTTCCAAATGCAAGTTTCAGTCAAAAAATCATAATATATCATACACAAGTTTATACTAGTTTTGCTCAAAAAATAAAATTAAATCGAGGACTGTACGAAACGATACAAAACTTTTTGAGATCCTTCCTATATGTTACGAGGAAAGGTTATGATGAAAGTCCATACAAAAATTCATCTGAAAATTTGATTCTACGAAACTTTTCGAAATGTAAGTTTCGGTCAAAAATCGTAATGTATTATACACTAGTTTATACTAGTTTTAGTTAAAAAATCAATTAAATCGAGGAGTGTTCGAAATGCTACAAAACATTTCAGAAATATTTTATATTTTACGAGGGAGGGTTATGATGGAAGTCCATGCAAAAGATTATCTGAAAATTTGATTCTACAAATTTTTTCCAAATGCAAGTTTCGGTCAAAAAATCATAATATATCATACACACGTTTATACTAGTTTTGCTCAAAAAATAAAATTAAGTCGAGGACTTTACGAAAATATACAAAACTTATTCAAATCCTTCCTATATGTTACGAGGAAAGATTATGATGAAACTCCATGCAAAAATTCATCTGAAAATTTGATTTTACATAACTTTTCGAAATGTAAGTTTCGGTCAAAAATCGTAATGTATTATACACTAGTTTATACTAGTTTCGGTTAAAAAATCAATTAAATCGAGGAGTGTTCGAAATGCTACAAAACATTTCAGAAATATTTTATATTTTACGAGGGAGGGTTATGATGGAAGTCCATGCAAAAAATTATCTGAAAATTTGATTCTACAAATTTTTTCCAAATGCAAGTTTCAGTCAAAAAATCATAATATATCATACACAAGTTTATACTAGTTTTGCTCAAAAAATAAAATTAAATCGAGGACTGTACGAAACGATACAAAACTTTTTGAGATCCTTCCTATATGTTACGAGGAAAGGTTATGATGAAAGTCCATACAAAAATTCATCTGAAAATTTGATTCTACGAAACTTTTCGAAATGTAAGTTTCGGTCAAAAATCGTAATGTATTATACACTAGTTTTACTAGTTTCAGTTAAAAAATCAATTAAATCGAGGAGTGTTCGAAATGCTACAAAACATTTCAGAAATATTTTATATTTTACGAGGGAGGGTTATGATGGAAGTCCATGCAAAAGATTATCTGAAAATTTGATTCTACAAATTTTTTCCAAATGCAAGTTTCGGTCAAAAAATCATAATATATCATACACACGTTTATACTAGTTTTGCTCAAAAAATAAAATTAAGTCGAGGACTTTACGAAAATATACAAAACTTATTCAAATCCTTCCTATATGTTACGAGGAAAGATTATGATGAAACTCCATGCAAAAATTCATCTGAAAATTTGATTTTACATAACTTTTCGAAATGTAAGTTTCGGTCAAAAATCGTAATGTATTATACACTAGTTTATACTAGTTTCGGTTAAAAAATCAGTTCAATCGAGGAGTGTTCGAAATGCTACAAAACTTTTCAGAAATTTTTTATATTTTACGAGGGAGGGTTATGATGGAAGTCCATGCAAAAAATTATCTGAAAATTTGATTCTACAAATTTTTTCCAAATGCAAGTTTCAGTCAAAAAATCATAATATATCATACACAAGTTTATACTAGTTTTGCTCAAAAAATAAAATTAAATCGAGGACTGTACGAAACGATACAAAACTTTTTGAGATCCTTCCTATATGTTACGAGGAAAGGTTATGATGAAAGTCCATACAAAAATTCATCTGAAAATTTGATTCTACGAAACTTTTCGAAATGTAAGTTTCGGTCAAAAATCGTAATGTATTATACACTAGTTTATACTAGTTTCAGTTAAAAAATCAATTAAATCGAGGAGTGTTCGAAATGCTACAAAACATTTCAGAAATATTTTATATTTTACGAGGGAGGGTTATGATGGAAGTCCATGCAAAAGATTATCTGAAAATTTGATTCTACAAATTTTTTCCAAATGCAAGTTTCGGTCAAAAAATCATAATATATCATACACGCGTTTATACTAGTTTTGCTCAAAAAATAAAATTAAGTCGAGGACTTTACGAAAATATACAAAACTTATTCAAATCCTTCCTATATGTTACGAGGAAAGATTATGATGAAACTCCATGCAAAAATTCATCTGAAAATTTGATTTTACATAACTTTTCGAAATGTAAGTTTCGGTCAAAAATCGTAATGTATTATACACTAGTTTATACTAGTTTCGGTTAAAAAATCAATTAAATCGAGGAGTGTTCGAAATGCTACAAAACATTTCAGAAATATTTTATATTTTACGAGGGAGGGTTATGATGGAAGTCCATGCAAAAAATTATCTGAAAATTTGATTCTACAAATTTTTTCCAAATGCAAGTTTCGGTCAAAAAATCATAATATATCATACACAAGTTTATACTAGTTTTGCTCAAAAAATAAAATTAAATCGAGGACTGTACGAAACGATACAAAACTTTTTGAGATCCTTCCTATATGTTACGAGGAAAGGTTATGATGAAAGTCCATACAAAAATTCATCTGAAAATTTGATTCTACGAAACTTTTCGAAATGTAAGTTTCGGTCAAAAATCGTAATGTATTATACACTAGTTTATACTAGTTTTAGTTAAAAAATCAATTAAATCGAGGAGTGTTCGAAATGCTACAAAACATTTCAGAAATATTTTATATTTTACGAGGGAGGGTTATGATGGAAGTCCATGCAAAAGATTATCTGAAAATTTGATTCTACAAATTTTTTCCAAATGCAAGTTTCGGTCAAAAAATCATAATATATCATACACACGTTTATACTAGTTTTGCTCAAAAAATAAAATTAAGTCGAGGACTTTACGAAAATATACAAAACTTATTCAAATCCTTCCTATATGTTACGAGGAAAGATTATGATGAAACTCCATGCAAAAATTCATCTGAAAATTTGATTTTACATAACTTTTCGAAATGTAAGTTTCGGTCAAAAATCGTAATGTATTATACACTAGTTTATACTAGTTTCGGTTAAAAAATTAATTAAATCGAGGAGTGTTCGAAATGCTACAAAACATTTCAGAAATATTTTATATTTTACGAGGGAGGGTTATGATGGAAGTCCATGCAAAAAATTATCTGAAAATTTGATTCTACAAATTTTTTCCAAATGCAAGTTTCAGTCAAAAAATCATAATATATCATACACAAGTTTATACTAGTTTTGCTCAAAAAATAAAATTAAATCGAGGACTGTACGAAACGATACAAAACTTTTTGAGATCCTTCCTATATGTTACGAGGAAAGGTTATGATGAAAGTCCATACAAAAATTCATCTGAAAATTTGATTCTACGAAACTTTTCGAAATGTAAGTTTCGGTCAAAAATCGTAATGTATTATACACTAGTTTTACTAGTTTCAGTTAAAAAATCAATTAAATCGAGGAGTGTTCGAAATGCTACAAAACATTTCAGAAATATTTTATATTTTACGAGGGAGGGTTATGATGGAAGTCCATGCAAAAGATTATCTGAAAATTTGATTCTACAAATTTTTTCCAAATGCAAGTTTCGGTCAAAAAATCATAATATATCATACACACGTTTATACTAGTTTTGCTCAAAAAATAAAATTAAGTCGAGGACTTTACGAAAATATACAAAACTTATTCAAATCCTTCCTATATGTTACGAGGAAAGATTATGATGAAACTCCATGCAAAAATTCATCTGAAAATTTGATTTTACATAACTTTTCGAAATGTAAGTTTCGGTCAAAAATCGTAATGTATTATACACTAGTTTATACTAGTTTCGGTTAAAAAATCAGTTCAATCGAGGAGTGTTCGAAATGCTACAAAACTTTTCAGAAATTTTTTATATTTTACGAGGGAGGGTTATGATGGAAGTCCATGCAAAAAATTATCTGAAAATTTGATTCTACAAATTTTTTCCAAATGCAAGTTTCAGTCAAAAAATCATAATATATCATACACAAGTTTATACTAGTTTTGCTCAAAAAATAAAATTAAATCGAGGACTGTACGAAACGATACAAAACTTTTTGAGATCCTTCCTATATGTTACGAGGAAAGGTTATGATGAAAGTCCATACAAAAATTCATCTGAAAATTTGATTCTACGAAACTTTTCGAAATGTAAGTTTCGGTCAAAAATCGTAATGTATTATACACTAGTTTATACTAGTTTCAGTTAAAAAATCAATTAAATCGAGGAGTGTTCGAAATGCTACAAAACATTTCAGAAATATTTTATATTTTACGAGGGAGGGTTATGATGGAAGTCCATGCAAAAGATTATCTGAAAATTTGATTCTACAAATTTTTTCCAAATGCAAGTTTCGGTCAAAAAATCATAATATATCATACACGCGTTTATACTAGTTTTGCTCAAAAAATAAAATTAAGTCGAGGACTTTACGAAAATATACAAAACTTATTCAAATCCTTCCTATATGTTACGAGGAAAGATTATGATGAAACTCCATGCAAAAATTCATCTGAAAATTTGATTTTACATAACTTTTCGAAATGTAAGTTTCGGTCAAAAATCGTAATGTATTATACACTAGTTTATACTAGTTTCGGTTAAAAAATCAGTTCAATCGAGGAGTGTTCGAAATGCTACAAAACTTTTCAGAAATTTTTTATATTTTACGAGGGAGGGTTATGATGGAAGTCCATGCAAAAAATTATCTGAAAATTTGATTCTACAAATTTTTTCCAAATGCAAGTTTCAGTCAAAAAATCATAATATATCATACACAAGTTTATACTAGTTTTGCTCAAAAAATAAAATTAAATCGAGGACTGTACGAAACGATACAAAACTTTTTGAGATCCTTCCTATATGTTACGAGGAAAGGTTATGATGAAAGTCCATACAAAAATTCATCTGAAAATTTGATTCTACGAAACTTTTCGAAATGTAAGTTTCGGTCAAAAATCGTAATGTATTATACACTAGTTTATACTAGTTTCAGTTAAAAAATCAATTAAATCGAGGAGTGTTCGAAATGCTACAAAACATTTCAGAAATATTTTATATTTTACGAGGGAGGGTTATGATGGAAGTCCATGCAAAAGATTATCTGAAAATTTGATTCTACAAATTTTTTCCAAATGCAAGTTTCGGTCAAAAAATCATAATATATCATACACGCGTTTATACTAGTTTTGCTCAAAAAATAAAATTAAGTCGAGGACTTTACGAAAATATACAAAACTTATTCAAATCCTTCCTATATGTTACGAGGAAAGATTATGATGAAAGTCCATGCAAAAATTCATCTGAAAATTTGATTTTACATAACTTTTCGAAATGTAAGTTTCGGTCAAAAATCGTAATGTATTATACACTAGTTTATACTAGTTTCGGTTAAAAAATCAATTAAATCGAGGAGTGTTCGAAATGCTACAAAACATTTCAGAAATATTTTATATTTTACGAGGGAGGGTTATGATGGAAGTCCATGCAAAAAATTATCTGAAAATTTGATTCTACAAATTTTTTCCAAATGCAAGTTTCGGTCAAAAAATCATAATATATCATACACAAGTTTATACTAGTTTTGCTCAAAAAATAAAATTAAATCGAGGACTGTACGAAACGATACAAAACTTTTTGAGATCCTTCCTATATGTTACGAGGAAAGGTTATGATGAAAGTCCATGCAATAATTCAAGTGAAAATTTGATTCTACGAAACTTTTCGAAATGTAAGTTTCGGTCAAAAATCGTAATGTATTATACACTAGTTTATACTAGTTTCGGTTAAAAAATCAATTAAATCGAGGAGTGTTCGAAATGCTACAAAACATTTCAGAAATATTTTATATTTTACGAGGGAGGGTTATGATGGAAGTCCATGCAAAAGATTATCTGAAAATTTGATTCTACAAATTTTTTCCAAATGCAAGTTTCGGTCAAAAAATCATAATATATCATACACAAGTTTATACTAGTTTTGCACAAAAAATAAAATTAAATCGAGGACTGTACGAAACGATACAAAACTTTTTCAGATCCTTCCTATATGTTACGAGGAAAGGTTATGATGAAAGTCCATAAAAAACTTCATCTGAAAATTTGATTCTACGAAACTTTTCGAAATGTAAGTTTCGGTCAAAAATCGTAATGTATTATACACTAGTTTATACTAGTTTAGGTTAAAAAATCAATTAAATCGAGGAGTGTTCGAAATGCTACAAAACATTTCAGAAATATTTTATATTTTACGAGGGAGGGTTATGATGGAAGTCCATGCAAAAAATTATCTGAAAATTTGATTCTACAAATTTTTTCCAAATGCAAGTTTTAGTCAAAAAATCATAATATATCATACACAACTTTATACTAGTTTTGCTCAAAAAATAAAATTAAATCGAGGACTGTACGAAACGATACAAAACTTTTTGAGATCCTTCCTATATGTTACGAGGAAAGGTTATGATGAAAGTCCATACAATAATTCATCTGAAAATTTGATTCTACGAAACTTTTCGAAATGTAAGTTCCGGTCAAAAATCGTAATGTATTATACACTAGTTTATACTAGTTTCGGTTAAAAAATCAATTAAATCGAGGAGTGTTCGAGGGAGGGTTATGATGGAAGTCCATGCAAAAAATTATCTGAAAATTTGATTCTACAAATTTTTTCCAATTGCAAGTTTCGGTTAAAAAATCATAATATATCATGACAAGTTTATACTAGTTTTGCTCAAAAAATAAAATTAAATCGAGGACTGTACGAAACGATACAAAACATTTTGAGATCCTTCCTATATTTACGAAACGATACAAAACTTTTTCAGATCCTTCCTATATGTTACGAGGAAAGGTTATGATGAAAGTCCATACAAAACTTCATCTGAAAATTTGATTCTACGAAACTTTTCGAAATGTAAGTTTCGGTCAAAAATCGTAATGTATTATACACTAGTTTATACTAGTTTCGGTTAAAAAATCAATTAAATCGAGGAGTGTTCGAAATGCTACAAAACATTTCAGAAATATTTTAGATTTTACAAGGGAGGGTTATGATGGAAGTCCATGCAAAAAATTATCTGAAAATTTGATTCTACAAATTTTTTCCAAATGCAAGTTTCAGTCAAAAAATCATAATATATCATACACAACTTTATACTAGTTTTGCTCAAAATATAAAATTAAATCAAGGACTGTACGAAATGATACAATTTTTTTTCTTAAGATCCTTCCTATATGTTACGAGGAAAGGTTATGATGAAAGTCCATGCAAAAATTCATCTGAAAATTTGATTTTACGAAACTTTTCAAAATGTAAGTTTCGGTCAAAAATCGTAATGTATTATACACTAGTTTATACTAGTTTCAGTTAAAAAATCAATTAAATCGAGGAGTGTTCGAAATGCTACAAAACATTTCAGAAATATTTTATATTTTACGAGGGAGGGTTATGATGGAAGTCCATGCAAAAGATTATCTGAAAATTTGATTCTACAAATTTTTTCCAAATGCAAGTTTCGTTCAAAAAATCATAATATATCATACACGCGTTTATACTAGTTTTGCTCAAAAAATAAAATTAAGTCGAGGACTTTACGAAAATATACAAAACTTATTCAAATCCTTCCTATATGTTACGAGGAAAGATTATGATGAAACTCCATGCAAAAATTCATCTGAAAATTTGATTTTACATAACTTTTCGAAATGTAAGTTTCGGTCAAAAATCGTAATGTATTATACACTAGTTTATACTAGTTTCGGTTAAAAAATCAATTAAATCGAGGAGTGTTCGAAATGCTACAAAACATTTCAGAAATATTTTATATTTTACGAGGGAGGGTTATGATGGAAGTCCATGCAAAAAATTATCTGAAAATTTGATTCTACAAATTTTTTCCAAATGCAAGTTTCGGTCAAAAAATCATAATATATCATACACAAGTTTATACTAGTTTTGCTCAAAAAATAAAATTAAATCGAGGACTGTACGAAATGATATAATTTTTTTTTCCAGATCCTTCCTATATGTTACGAGGAAAGGTTATGATGAAAGTCCATACAAAAATTCATATGAAAATTTGATTCTACGAAACTTTTCGAAATGTAAGTTTCGGTCAAAAATCGTAATGTATTATACACTAGTTTATACTAGTTTCGGTTAAAAAATCAATTAAATCGAGGAGTGTTCGAAATGCTACAAAACATTTCAGAAATATTTTATATTTTACGAGGGAGGGTTATGATGGAAGTCCATGCAAAAAATTATCTGAAAATTTGATTCTACAAATTTTTTCCAAATGCAAGTTTCGGTCAAAAAATCATAATATATCATACAGACGTTTATACTAGTTTTGCTCAAAAAATAAAATTAAGTCGAGGACTTTACGAAAATATACAAAACTTATTCAAATCCTTCCTATATGTTACGAGGAAAGATTATGATGAAAGTCCATGCAAAAATTCATCTGAAAATTTGATTTTACATAACTTTTCGAAATGTAAGTTTCGGTCAAAAATCGTAATGTATTATACACTAGTTTATACTAGTTTCGGTTAAAAAATCAATTAAATCAAGGAGTGTTCGAAATGCTACAAAACTTTTTAGAAATTTTTTATATTTTACGAGGGAGGGTTATGATGGAAGTCCATGCAAAAAATTATCTGAAAATTTGATTCTACAAATTTTTTCCAAATGCAAGTTTCGGTGAAAAAATCATAATATATCATACAAAAGTTTATACTAGTTTTGCTCAAAAAATAAAATTAAATCGAGGACTGTACGAAACGATACAAAACTTTTTCAGATCCTTCCTATATGTTACGAGGAAAGGTTATGATGAAAATCCATAAAAAACTTCAACTGAAAATTTGATTCTACGAAACTTTTCGAAATTTAAGTTTCGGTCAAAAATCGTAATGTATTATACAATAGTTTATACTAGTTTCGGTTAAAAAATCAATCAAATCGAGGAGTGTTCGAAATGCTACAAAACATTTCAGAAATATTTTATATTTTACAAGGGAGGGTTATGATGGAAGTCCATGCAAAAAGTTATCTGAAAATTTGATTCTACAAATTTTTTCCAAATGCAAGTTTCAGTCAAAAAATCATTATATATCATACACAAGTTTATACTAGTTTTGCTCAAAAAATAAAATTAAATCAAGGACTGTACGAAATGATATAATTTTTTTTCCAGATCCTTCCTATATGTTACGAGGAAAGGTTATGATGAAAGTCCATAAAAAACTTCAACTGAAAATTTGATTCTACGAAACTATTCGAAATTTAAGTTTCGGTCAAAAATCGTAATGTATTATACAATAGTTTATACTAGTTTCGGTTAAAAAATCAATTAAATCGAGGAGTGTTCGAAATGCTACAAAACAGTTCAGAAATATTTTATATTTTACAAGGGAGGGTTATGATGGAAGTCCATGCAAAAAGTTATCTGAAAATTTGATTCTACAAATTTTTTCCAAATGCAAGTTTCAGTCAAAAAATCATTATATATCATACACAAGTTTATACTAGTTTTGCTCAAAAAATAAAATTAAATCAAGGACTGTACGAAATGATATAATTTTTTTTCCAGATCCTTCCTATATGTTACGAGGAAAGGTTATGATGAAAGTCCATAAAAAAATTCATCTGAAAATTTGATTCTACGAAACTTTTCGAAATGTAAGTTTCGGTCAAAAATCGTAATGTATTATACACTAGTTTATACTAGTTTCGGTTAAAAAATCAATTAAATCGAGGAGTGTTCGAAATGCTACAAAACATTTCAGAAATATTTTATATTTTACGAGGGAGGGTTATGATGGAAGTCCATGCAAAAAATTATCTGAAAATTTGATTCTACAAATTTTTTCCAAATGCAAGTTTCGGTCAAAAAATCATAATATATCATACACACGTTTATACTAGTTTTGCTCAAAAAATAAAATTAAGTCGAGGACTTTACGAAAATATACAAAACTTATTCAAATCCTTCCTATATGTTACGAGGAAAGATTATGATGAATGTCCATGCAAAAATTCATCTGAAAATTTGATTTTACATAACTTTTCGAAATGTAAGTTTCGGTCAAAAATCGTAATGTATTATACACTAGTTTATACTAGTTTCGGTTAAAAAATCAATTAAATCGAGGAGTGTTCGAAATGCTACAAAACATTTCAGAAATATTTTATATTTTACGAGGGAGGGTTATGATGGAAGTCCATGCAAAAAATTATCTGAAAATTTGATTCTACAAATTTTTTCCAAATGCAAGTTTCGGTCAAAAAATCATAATATATCATACACAAGTTTATACTAGTTTTGCTCAAAAAATAAAATTAAATCGAGGACTGTACGAAACGATACAAAACTTTTTGAGATCCTTCATATATGGTACGAGGAAAGGTTATGATGAAAGTCCATGCAAAAATTCATCTGAAAATTTAATTCTATGAAACTTTTCGAAATGTAAGTTTCGGTCAAAAATCGTAATGTATTATACACTAGTTTATACTAGTTTCGGTTAAAAAATCAATTAAATCGAGGAGTGTTCGAAATGCTACAAAACATTTCAGAAATATTTTATATTTTACGAGGGAGGGTTATGATGGAAGTCCATGCAAAAAATTATCTGAAAATTTGATTCTACAAATTTTTTCCAAATGCAAGTTTCGGTCAAAAAATCATAATATATCATACACAAGTTTATACTAGTTTTGCTCAAAAAATAAAATTAAATTGAGGACTGTATGAAATGAAACAAAACTTTTTTAGATCCTTCCTATATGTTACGAGGAAAGGTTATGATGAAAGTCCATACAAAAATTCATCTGAAAATTTGATTCTACGAAACTTTTCGAAATGTAAGTTTCGGTCAAAAATCGTAATGCTACAAAACTAGTTTATACTAGTTTCGGTTAAAAAATCAGTTCAATCGAGGAGTGTTCGAAATGCTACAAAACTTTTCAGAAATTTTTTATATTTTACGAGGGAGGGTTATGATGGAAGTTCATGCAAAAAATTATCTGAAAATTTGATTCTACAAATTTTTTCCAAATGCAAGTTTAGGTCAAAAAATCATAATATATCATACACAAGTTTATACTAGTTTTGCTCAAAAAATAAAATTAAGTCGAGGACTTTACGAAAATATACAAAACTTATTCAAATCCTTCCTATATGTTACGAGGAAAGATTATGATGAAAGTCCATGCCAAAATTCATCTGAAAATTTGATTTTACATAACTTTTCGAAATGTAAGTTTCGGTCAAAAATCGTAATGTATTATACACTAATTTATACTTGTTTCGGTTAAAAAATCAATTAAATCGAGGAGTGTTCGAAATGCTACAAAACTTTTTAGAAATTTTTTATATTTTACGAGGGAGGGTTATGATGGAAGTACATGCAAAAAATTATCTGAAAATTTGATTCTACAAATTTTTTCCAAATGCAAGTTTCGGTCAAAAAATCATAATATATTATACACAAGTTTATACTAGTTTTGCTCAAAAAATAAAATTAAATCGAGGACTGTATGAAACGATACAAAACTTTTTCAGATCATTCCTATATGTTACGAGGAAAGGTTATGATTAAAGTCCATACAAAACTTCATCTGAAAATTTGATTCTACGAAACTTTTCGAAATGTAAGTTTCTGTCAAAAATCGTAATGTATTATACACTAGTTTATACTAGTTTCGGTTAAAAAATCAATTAAATCGAGGAGTGTTCGAAATGCTACAAAAGTTTTCAGAAATTTTATATATTTTACGAGGGAGGGTTATGATGGAAGTCCATGCAAAAAATTATCTGAAAATTTGATTCTACAAATTTTTTCCAAATGCAAGTTTCGGTAAAAAAATCATAATATATCATACACAAGTTTGAACTAGTTTTGCTCAAAAAATCAAATTAAATCGAAGACTGTACGAAAAGATACAAAACTTTTCAGATCCTTCCTATTTGCTACAAGGAAAGGTTATGATGAAAATCCATGCAAAAATTCATATTAAAATTTGATTCATCGGAACTTTTCGAAATAAAAGTTTCGGTCAAAAATCGTAATGTATTATACCTTAGTTTATACTAGTTTCGGTTAAAAAATCAATTAAATCGAGGAGTGTTCGAAATGCTACAAAACTTTTCAAAAATTTTATATATTTTACGAGGGAGGGTTATGATGGAAGTTTATGCAAAAAATTATCTGCAAATTTGATTCTACAAATTTTTTCCAAATGCAAGTTTCGGTCAAAAAAGCATAATATATCATACACAAGTTTATACTAGTTTTGCTCAAAAAATAAAATTAAATCGAGGACTGTACGAAACGATACAAAACTTTTTCAGATCCTTCCTATATGTTACGAGGAAAGGTTATGATGAAAGTCCATACAAAAATTCATCTGAAAATTTGATTCTACGAAACTTTTTGAAATGTACGTTTCGGTCAAAAATCGTAATGTATTATACACTAGTTTATACTAGTTTCGGTTAAAAAATCAGTTCAATCGAGGAGTGTTCGAAATGCTACAAAACTTTTCTGAAATTTTTTATATTTTACGAGGGAGGGTTATGATGGAAGTCCATGCAAAAATTTATCTGAAAATTTGATTCTACAAATTTTTTCCAAATGCAAGTTTCGGTCAAAAAATCATAATATATCATACACAAGTTTATACTAGTTTTGCATAAAAAATAAAATTAAATCGAAGACTGTACGATACGATACAAAACTTTTCAGATCCTTCCTATATGCTACGAGGAAAGGTTATGATGAAAGTCCATGCAAAAATTCATCTGAAAATTTAATTCTACGAAACTTTTCGAAATGAAAGTTTAGGTCAAAAATCGTAATGTATTATACACTAGTTTATACTAGTTTCGGTTAAAAAATCAATTAAATCGAGGAGTGTTCGAAATGCTACAAAACATTTCAGAAATATTTTATATTTTACGAGGGAGGGTTATGATGGAAGTCCATGCAAAAAATTATCTGAAAATTTGATTCTACAAATTTTTTCCAAATGCAAGTTTCGGTCAAAAAATCATAATATATCATACACAAGTTTATACTAGTTTTGCTCAAAAAATAAAATTAAATCGAGGACTGTACCAAACGATACAAAACTTTTTGAGATCCTTCCTATATGTTACGAGGAAAGGTTATGATGAAAGTCCATACAAAAATTCATCTGAAAATTTGATTCTACGAAACTTTTCGAAATGTAAGTTTCGGTCAAAAATCGTAATGTATTATACACTAGTTTATACTAGTTTCGGTTAAAAAATCAATTAAATCGAGGAGTGTTCGAAATGCTACAAAACATTTCAGAAATATTTTATATTTTACGAGGGAGGGTTATGATGGAAGTCCATGCAAAAGATTATCTGAAAATTTGATTCTACAAATTTTTTCCAAATGCAAGTTTCGGTCAAAAAATCATAATATATCATACACACGTTTATACTAGTTTTGCTCAAAAAATAAAATTAAGTCGAGGACTTTACGAAAATATACAAAACTTATTCAAATCCTTCCTATATGTTACGAGGAAAGATTATGATGAAACTCCATGCAAAAATTCATCTGAAAATTTGATTTTACATAACTTTTCGAAATGTAAGTTTCGGTCAAAAATCGTAATGTATTATACACTAGTTTATACTAGTTTCGGTTAAAAAATCAATTAAATCGAGGAGTGTTCGAAATGCTACAAAATATTTCAGAAATATTTTATATTTTACGAGGGAGGGTTATGATGGAAGTCCATGCAAAAAATTATCTGAAAATTTGATTCTACAAATTTTTTCCAAATGCAAGTTTCGGTCAAAAAATTATAATATATCATACACAAGTTTATACTAGTTTTGCTCAAAAAATAAAATTAAATCGAGGACTGTACGAAACGATACAAAACTTTTTGAGATCCTTCCTATATGTTACGAGGAAAGGTTATGATGAAAGTCCATGCAATAATTCAAGTGAAAATTTGATTCTACGAAACTTTTCGAAATGTAAGTTTCGGTCAAAAATCGTAATGTATTATACACTAGTTTATACTAGTTTCGGTTAAAAAATCAATTAAATCGAGGAGTGTTCGAAATGCTACAAAACATTTCAGAAATATTTTATATTTTACGAGGGAGGGTTATGATGGAAGTCCATGCAAAAGATTATCTGAAAATTTGATTCTACAAATTTTTTCCAAATGCAAGTTTCGGTCAAAAAATCATAATATATCATACACAAGTTTATACTAGTTTTGCTCAAAAAATAAAATTAAATCGAGGACTGTACGAAACGATACAAAACTTTTTCAGATCCTTCCTATATGTTACGAGGAAAGGTTATGATGAAAGTCCATAAAAAACTTCATCTGAAAATTTGATTCTACGAAACTTTTCGAAATGTAAGTTTCGGTCAAAAATCGTAATGTATTATACACTAGTTTATACTAGTTTCGGTTAAAAAATCAATTAAATCGAGGAGTGTTCGAAATGCTACAAAACATTTCATAAATATTTTATATTTTACGAGGGAGGGTTATGATGGAATTCCATGCAAAAAATTATCTGAAAATTTGATTCTACAAATTTTTTCCAAATGCAAGTTTCAGTCAAAAAATCATAATATATCATACACAGGTTTATACTAGTTTTGCTCAAAAAATAAAATTAAATCGAGGACTGTACGAAACGATACAAAACTTTTTGAGATCCTTCCTATATGTTACGAGGAAAAGTTATGATGAAAGTCCATACAATAATTCATCTGAAAATTTGATTCTACGAAACTTTTCGAAATGTAAGTTTCGGTCATAAATCGTAATGTATTATACACTAGTTTATACTAGTTTCGGTTAAAAAAATCAATAAAATCGAGGGGTGTTCGAAATGCTACAAAACATTTCAGAAATATTTTATATTTTACGAGGGAGGGTTATGATGGAAGTCCATGCAAAAGATTATCTGAAAATTTGATTCTACAAATTTTTTCCAAATGCAAGTTTCGGTCAAAAAATCATAATATATCATACACACGTTTATACTAGTTTTGCTCAAAAAATAAAATTAAGTCGAGGACTTTACGAAAATATACAAAACTTATTCAAATCCTTCCTATATGTTACGAGGAAAGATTATGATGAAACTCCATGCAAAAATTCATCTGAAAATTTGATTTTACATAACTTTTCGAAATGTAAGTTTCGGTCAAAAATCGTAATATATTATATACTAGTTTATACTAGTTTCGGTTAAAAAATCAATTAAATCGAGGAGTGTTCGAAATGCTACAAAATATTTCAGAAATATTTTATATTTTACGAGGGAGGGTTATGATGGAAGTCCATGCAAAAAATTATCTGAAAATTTGATTCTACAAATTTTTTCCAAATGCAAGTTTCGGTCAAAAAATTATAATATATCATACACAAGTTTATACTAGTTTTGCTCAAAAAATAAAATTAAATCGAGGACTGTACGAAACGATACAAAACTTTTTGAGATCCTTCCTATATGTTACGAGGAAAGGTTATGATGAAAGTCCATGCAATAATTCAAGTGAAAATTTGATTCTACGAAACTTTTCGAAATGTAAGTTTCGGTCAAAAATCGTAATGTATTATACACTAGTTTATACTAGTTTCGGTTAAAAAATCAATTAAATCGAGGAGTGTTCGAAATGCTACAAAACATTTCAGAAATATTTTATATTTTACGAGGGAGGGTTATGATGGAAGTCCATGCAAAAGATTATCTGAAAATTTGATTCTACAAATTTTTTCCAAATGCAAGTTTCGGTCAAAAAATCATAATATATCATACACAAGTTTATACTAGTTTTGCTCAAAAAATAAAATTAAATCGAGGACTGTACGAAACGATACAAAACTTTTTCAGATCCTTCCTATATGTTACGAGGAAAGGTTATGATGAAAGTCCATAAAAAACTTCATCTGAAAATTTGATTCTACGAAACTTTTCGAAATGTAAGTTTCGGTCAAAAATCGTAATGTATTATACACTAGTTTATACTAGTTTCGGTTAAAAAATCAATTAAATCGAGGAGTGTTCGAAATGCTACAAAACATTTCATAAATATTTTATATTTTACGAGGGAGGGTTATGATGGAATTCCATGCAAAAAATTATCTGAAAATTTGATTCTACAAATTTTTTCCAAATGCAAGTTTCAGTCAAAAAATCATAATATATCATACACAGGTTTATACTAGTTTTGCTCAAAAAATAAAATTAAATCGAGGACTGTACGAAACGATACAAAACTTTTTGAGATCCTTCCTATATGTTACGAGGAAAAGTTATGATGAAAGTCCATACAATAATTCATCTGAAAATTTGATTCTACGAAACTTTTCGAAATGTAAGTTTCGGTCATAAATCGTAATGTATTATACACTAGTTTATACTAGTTTCGGTTAAAAAAATCAATAAAATCGAGGGGTGTTCGAAATGCTACAAAACATTTCAGAAATATTTTATATTTTACGAGGGAGGGTTATGATGGAAGTCCATGCAAAAGATTATCTGAAAATTTGATTCTACAAATTTTTTCCAAATGCAAGTTTCGGTCAAAAAATCATAATATATCATACACACGTTTATACTAGTTTTGCTCAAAAAATAAAATTAAGTCGAGGACTTTACGAAAATATACAAAACTAATTCAAATCCTTCCTATATGTTACGAGGAAAGATTATGATGAAACTCCATGCAAAAATTCATCTGAAAATTTGATTTTACATAACTTTTCGAAATGTAAGTTTCGGTCAAAAATCGTAATATATTATATACTAGTTTATACTAGTTTCGGTTAAAAAATCAATTAAATCGAGGAGTGTTCGAAATGCTACAAAATATTTCAGAAATAT
Source organism: Lathyrus aphaca (assembly GCA_963966055.1). Classification (NCBI taxonomy): domain Eukaryota; kingdom Viridiplantae; phylum Streptophyta; class Magnoliopsida; order Fabales; family Fabaceae; genus Lathyrus; species Lathyrus aphaca. The sequence goes on from OZ014523.1 coordinate 12,053,958, forward strand.
TTTATATTTTACGAGGGAGGGTTATGATGGAAGTCCATGCAAAAAATTATCTGAAAATTTGATTCTACAAATTTTTTCCAAATGCAAGTTTCGGTCAAAAAATTATAATATATCATACACAAGTTTATACTAGTTTTGCTCAAAAAATAAAATTAAATCGAGGACTGTACGAAACGATACAAAACTTTTTGAGATCCTTCCTATATGTTACGAGGAAAGGTTATGATGAAAGTCCATGCAATAATTCAAGTGAAAATTTGATTCTACGAAACTTTTCGAAATGTAAGTTTCGGTCAAAAATCGTAATGTATTATACACTAGTTTATACTAGTTTCGGTTAAAAAATCAATTAAATCGAGGAGTGTTCGAAATGCTACAAAACATTTCAGAAATATTTTATATTTTACGAGGGAGGGTTATGATGGAAGTCCATGCAAAAGATTATCTGAAAATTTGATTCTACAAATTTTTTCCAAATGCAAGTTTCGGTCAAAAAATCATAATATATCATACACAAGTTTATACTAGTTTTGCTCAAAAAATAAAATTAAATCGAGGACTGTACGAAACGATACAAAACTTTTTCAGATCCTTCCTATATGTTACGAGGAAAGGTTATGATGAAAGTCCATAAAAAACTTCATCTGAAAATTTGATTCTACGAAACTTTTCGAAATGTAAGTTTCGGTCAAAAATCGTAATGTATTATACACTAGTTTATACTAGTTTCGGTTAAAAAATCAATTAAATCGAGGAGTGTTCGAAATGCTACAAAACATTTCATAAATATTTTATATTTTACGAGGGAGGGTTATGATGGAATTCCATGCAAAAAATTATCTGAAAATTTGATTCTACAAATTTTTTCCAAATGCAAGTTTCAGTCAAAAAATCATAATATATCATACACAAGTTTATACTAGTTTTGCTAAAAAAATAAAATTAAATCGAGGACTGTACGAAACGATACAAAACTTTTTGAGATCCTTCCTATATGTTACGAGGAAAAGTTATGATGAAAGTCCATACAATAATTCATCTGAAAATTTGATTCTACGAAACTTTTCGAAATGTAAGTTTCGGTCATAAATCGTAATGTATTATACACTAGTTTATACTAGTTTCGGTTAAAAAATCAATAAAATCGAGGAGTGTTCGAAATGCTACAAAACATTTCAGAAATATTTTATATTTTACGAGGGAGGGTTATGATGGAAGTCCATGCAAAAGATTATCTGAAAATTTGATTCTACAAATTTTTTCCAAATGCAAGTTTCGGTCAAAAAATCATAATATATCATACACACGTTTATACTAGTTTTGCTCAAAAAATAAAATTAAGTCGAGGACTTTACGAAAATATACAAAACTTATTCAAATCCTTCCTATATGTTACGAGGAAAGATTATGATGAAACTCCATGCAAAAATTCATCTGAAAATTTGACTTTACATAACTTTTCGAAATGTATGTTTCGGTCAAAAATCGTAATGTATTATACACTAGTTTATACTAGTTTCGGTTAAAAAATCAGTTCAATCGAGGAGTGTTCGAAATGCTACAAAACTTTTCAGAAATTTTTTATATTTTACGAGGGAGGGTTATGATGGAAGTCCATGCAAAAAATTATCTGAAAATTTGATTCTACAAATTTTTTCCAATTGCAAGTTTCGGTTAAAAAATCATAATATATCATGACAAGTTTATACTAGTTTTGCTCAAAAAATAAAATTAAATCGAGGACTGTACGAAACGATACAAAACATTTTAAGATCCTTCCTATATGTACGAAACGATACAAAACTTTTTCAGATCCTTCCTATATGTTACGAGGAAAGCTTATGAAGAAAGTCCATAAAAAACTTCATCTGAAAATTTATTTCTACGAAACTTTTCGAAATGTAAGTTTCAGTCAAAAATCGTAATGTATTATACACTAGTTTATACTAGTTTCGGTTAAAAAATCAATTAAATCGAGGAGTGTTCGAAATGCTACAAAACATTTCAGAAATATTTTATATTTTACGAGGGAGGGTTATGATTGAAGTCCATGCAAAAAATTATCTGAAAAATTTGATTCTACAAATTTTTTCCCAATGCAAGTTTCAGTCAAAAAATCATAATATATCATACACAAGTTTATACTAGGTTTGCTCAAAAAATAAAATTAAATCAAGGACTGTACGAAATGATATAATTTTTTTTTCCAGATCCTTCCTATATATTACGAGGAAAGGTTATGATGAAAGTCCATACAAAAATTCATATGAAAATTTGATTCTACGAAACTTTTCGAAATGTAAGTTTCGGTCAAAAATCGTAATGTATTATACACTAGTTTATACTAGTTTCGGTTAAAAAATCAATTAAATCGAGGAGTGTTCGAAATGCTACAAAACATTTCAGAAATATTTTATATTTTACGAGGGAGGGTTATGATGGAAGTCCATGCAAAAAATTATCTGAAAATTTGATTCTACAAATTTTTTCCAAATGCAAGTTTCGGTCAAAAAATCATAATATATCATACAGACGTTTATACTAGTTTTGCTCAAAAAATAAAATTAAGTCGAGGACTTTACGAAAATATACAAAACTTATTCAAATCCTTCCTATATGTTACGAGGAAAGATTATGATGAAAGTCCATGCAAAAATTCATCTGAAAATTTGATTTTACATAACTTTTCGAAATGTAAGTTTCGGTCAAAAATCGTAATGTATTATACACTAGTTTATACTAGTTTCGGTTAAAAAATCAATTAAATCAAGGAGTGTTCGAAATGCTACAAAACTTTTTAGAAATTTTTTATATTTTACGAGGGAGGGTTATGATGGAAGTCCATGCAAAAAATTATCTGAAAATTTGATTCTACAAATTTTTTCCAAATGCAAGTTTCGGTGAAAAAATCATAATATATCATACACAAGTTTATACTAGTTTTGCTCAAAAAATAAAATTAAATCGAGGACTGTACGAAACGATACAAAACTTTTTCAGATCCTTCCTATATGTTACGAGGAAAGGTTATGATGAAAGTCCATAAAAAACTTCAACTGAAAATTTGATTCTACGAAACTTTTCGAAATGTAAGTTTCGGTCAAAAATCGTAATGTATTATACAATAGTTTATACTAGTTTCGGTTAAAACATCAATTAAATCGAGGAGTGTTCGAAATGCTACAAAACATTTCAGAAATATTTTATATTTTACAAGGGAGGGTTATGATGGAAGTCCATGCAAAAAGTTATCTGAAAATTTGATTCTACAAATTTTTTCCAAATACAAGTTTCAGTCAAAAAATCATTATATATCATACACAAGTTTATACTAGTTTTGCTCAAAAAATAAAATTAAATCAAGGACTGTACGAAATGATATAATTTTTTTTCCAGATCCTTCCTATATGTTACGAGGAAAGGTTATGATGAAAGTCCATACAAAAATTCATCTGAAAATTTGATTCTACGAAACTTTTCGAAATGTAAGTTTCGGTCAAAAATCGTAATGTATTATACACTAGTTTATACTTGTTTCGGTTAAAAAATCAATTAAATCGAGGAGTGTTCGAAATGCTACAAAACATTTCATAAATATTTTATATTTTACGAGGGAGGGTTATGATGGAATTCCATGCAAAAAATTATCTGAAAATTTGATTCTACAAATTTTTTCCAAATGCAAGTTTCAGTCAAAAAATCATAATATATCATACACAAGTTTATACTAGTTTTGCTAAAAAAAAAAAATTAAATCGAGGACTGTACGAAACGATACAAAACTTTTTGAGATCCTTCCTATATGTTACGAGGAAAAGTTATGATGAAAGTCCATACAATAATTCATCTGAAAATTTGATTCTACGAAACTTTTCGAAATGTAAGTTTCGGTCATAAATCGTAATGTATTATACACTAGTTTATACTAGTTTCGGTTAAAAAATCAATAAAATCGAGGAGTGTTCGAAATGCTACAAAACATTTCAGAAATATTTTATATTTTACGAGGGAGGGTTATGATGGAAGTCCATGCAAAAGATTATCTGAAAATTTGATTCTACAAATTTTTTCCAAATGCAAGTTTCGGTCAAAAAATCATAATATATCATACACACGTTTATACTAGTTTTGCTCAAAAAATAAAATTAAGTCGAGGACTTTACGAAAATATACAAAACTTATTCAAATCCTTCCTATATGTTACGAGGAAAGATTATGATGAAACTCCATGCAAAAATTCATCTGAAAATTTGACTTTACATAACTTTTCGAAATGTATGTTTCGGTCAAAAATCGTAATGTATTATACACTAGTTTATACTAGTTTCGGTTAAAAAATCAGTTCAATCGAGGAGTGTTCGAAATGCTACAAAACTTTTCAGAAATTTTTTATATTTTACGAGGGAGGGTTATGATGGAAGTCCATGCAAAAAATTATCTGAAAATTTGATTCTACAAATTTTTTCCAATTGCAAGTTTCGGTTAAAAAATCATAATATATCATGACAAGTTTATACTAGTTTTGCTCAAAAAATAAAATTAAATCGAGGACTGTACGAAACGATACAAAACATTTTAAGATCCTTCCTATATGTACGAAACGATACAAAACTTTTTCAGATCCTTCCTATATGTTACGAGGAAAGCTTATGAAGAAAGTCCATAAAAAACTTCATCTGAAAATTTATTTCTACGAAACTTTTCGAAATGTAAGTTTCAGTCAAAAATCGTAATGTATTATACACTAGTTTATACTAGTTTCGGTTAAAAAATCAATTAAATCGAGGAGTGTTCGAAATGCTACAAAACATTTCAGAAATATTTTATATTTTACGAGGGAGGGTTATGATTGAAGTCCATGCAAAAAATTATCTGAAAAATTTGATTCTACAAATTTTTTCCCAATGCAAGTTTCAGTCAAAAAATCATAATATATCATACACAAGTTTATACTAGGTTTGCTCAAAAAATAAAATTAAATCAAGGACTGTACGAAATGATATAATTTTTTTTTCCAGATCCTTCCTATATATTACGAGGAAAGGTTATGATGAAAGTCCATACAAAAATTCATATGAAAATTTGATTCTACGAAACTTTTCGAAATGTAAGTTTCGGTCAAAAATCGTAATGTATTATACACTAGTTTATACTAGTTTCGGTTAAAAAATCAATTAAATCGAGGAGTGTTCGAAATGCTACAAAACATTTCAGAAATATTTTATATTTTACGAGGGAGGGTTATGATGGAAGTCCATGCAAAAAATTATCTGAAAATTTGATTCTACAAATTTTTTCCAAATGCAAGTTTCGGTCAAAAAATCATAATATATCATACAGACGTTTATACTAGTTTTGCTCAAAAAATAAAATTAAGTCGAGGACTTTACGAAAATATACAAAACTTATTCAAATCCTTCCTATATGTTACGAGGAAAGATTATGATGAAAGTCCATGCAAAAATTCATCTGAAAATTTGATTTTACATAACTTTTCGAAATGTAAGTTTCGGTCAAAAATCGTAATGTATTATACACTAGTTTATACTAGTTTCGGTTAAAAAATCAATTAAATCAAGGAGTGTTCGAAATGCTACAAAACTTTTTAGAAATTTTTTATATTTTACGAGGGAGGGTTATGATGGAAGTCCATGCAAAAAATTATCTGAAAATTTGATTCTACAAATTTTTTCCAAATGCAAGTTTCGGTGAAAAAATCATAATATATCATACACAAGTTTATACTAGTTTTGCTCAAAAAATAAAATTAAATCGAGGACTGTACGAAACGATACAAAACTTTTTCAGATCCTTCCTATATGTTACGAGGAAAGGTTATGATGAAAGTCCATAAAAAACTTCAACTGAAAATTTGATTCTACGAAACTTTTCGAAATGTAAGTTTCGGTCAAAAATCGTAATGTATTATACAATAGTTTATACTAGTTTCGGTTAAAACATCAATTAAATCGAGGAGTGTTCGAAATGCTACAAAACATTTCAGAAATATTTTATATTTTACAAGGGAGGGTTATGATGGAAGTCCATGCAAAAAGTTATCTGAAAATTTGATTCTACAAATTTTTTCCAAATACAAGTTTCAGTCAAAAAATCATTATATATCATACACAAGTTTATACTAGTTTTGCTCAAAAAATAAAATTAAATCAAGGACTGTACGAAATGATATAATTTTTTTTCCAGATCCTTCCTATATGTTACGAGGAAAGGTTATGATGAAAGTCCATACAAAAATTCATCTGAAAATTTGATTCTACGAAACTTTTCGAAATGTAAGTTTCGGTCAAAAATCGTAATGTATTATACACTAGTTTATACTTGTTTCGGTTAAAAAATCAATTAAATCGAGGAGTGTTCGAAATGCTACAAAACATTTCAGAAATATTTTATATTTTACGAGGGAGGGTTATGATGGAAGTCCATGCAAAAAATTATCTGAAAATTTGATTCTACAAATTTTTTCCAAATGCAAGTTTCGGTAAAAAAATCATAATATATCATACACACGTTTATACTAGTTTTGCTCAAAAAATAAAATTAAGTCGAGGACTTTACGAAAATATACAAAACTTATTCAAATCCTTCCTATATGTTACGAGGAAAGATTATGATGAATGTCCATGCAAAAATTCATCTGAAAATTTGATTTTACATAACTTTTCGAAATGTAAGTTTCGGTCAAAAATCGTAATGTATTATACACTAGTTTCGGTTAAAAAATCAATTAAATCGAGGAGTGTTCGAAATGCTACAAAACATTTCAGAAATATTTTATATTTTATGAGGGTGGGTTATGATGGAAGTCCATGCAAAAAATTATCTGAAAATTTGATTCTACAAATTTTTTCCAAATGCAAGTTTCGGTCAAAAAATCATAATATATCATACACAAGTTTATACTAGTTTTGCTCAAAAAATAAAATTAAATCGAGGACTGTACGAAACGATACAAAACTTTTTGAGATCCTTCCTATATGGTACGAGGAAAGGTTATGATGAAAGTCCATGCAAAAATTCATCTGAAAATTTAATTCTATGAAACTTTTCGAAATGTAAGTTTCGGTCAAAAATCGTAATGTATTATACACTAGTTTATACTAGTTTCGGTTAAAAAATCAATTAAATCGAGGAGTGTTCGAAATGCTACAAAACATTTCAGAAATATTTTATATTTTACGAGGGAGGGTTATGATGGAAGTCCATGCAAAAAATTATCTGAAAATTTGATTCTACAAATTTTTTCCAAATGCAAGTTTCGGTCAAAAAATCATAATATATCATACACAAGTTTATACTAGTTTTGCTCAAAAAATAAAATTAAATTGAGGACTGTACTAAATGAAACAAAACTTTTTCAGATCCTTCCTATATGTTACGAGGAAAGGTTATGATGAAAGTCCATACAAAAATTCATCTGAAAATTTGATTCTACGAAACTTTTCGAAATGTAAGTTTCGGTCAAAAATCGTAATGTATTATACACTAGTTTATACTAGTTTCGGTTAAAAAATCAGTTCAATCGAGGAGTGTTCGAAATGCTACAAAACTTTTCAGAAATATTTTATATTTTACGAGGGAGGGTTATGATGGAAGTTCATGCAAAAAATTATCTGAAAATTTGATTCTACAAATTTTTTCCAAATGCAAGTTTAGGTAAAAAATCATAATATATCATACACAAGTTTATACTAGTTTTGCTCAAAAAATAAAATTAAGTCGAGGACTTTACGAAAATATACAAAACTTATTAAAATCCTTCCTATATGTTACGAGGAAAGATTATGATGAAAGTCCATGCAAAAATTCATCTGAAAATTTGATTTTACATAACTTTTCGAAATGTAAGTTTAGGTCAAAAATCGTAATGTATTATACACTAATTTATACTAGTTTCGGTTAAAAAATCAATTAAATCGAGGAGTGTTCGAAATGCTACAAAACTTTTTAGAAATTTTTTATATTTTACGAGGGAGGGTTATGATGGAAGTACATGCAAAAAACTATCTGAAAATTTGATTCTACAAATTTTTTCCAAATGCAAGTTTCGGTAAAAAAATCATAATATATCATACACAAGTTTGAACTAGTTTTGCTCAAAAAATCAAATTAAATCGAAGACTGTACGAAAAGATACAAAACTTTTCAGATCCTTCCTATTTGCTACAAGGAAAGGTTATGATGAAAATCCATGCAAAAATTCATATTAAAATTTGATTCATCGGAACTTTTCGAAATAAAAGTTTCGGTCAAAAATCGTAATGTATTATACCTTAGTTTATACTAGTTTCGGTTAAAAAATCAATTAAATCGAGGAGTGTTCGAAATGCTACAAAACTTTTCAGAAATTTTATATATTTTACGAGGGAGGGTTATGATGGAAGTTTATGCAAAAAATTATCTGCAAATTTGATTCTACAAATTTTTTCCAAATGCAAGTTTCGGTCAAAAAAGCATAATATATCATACACAAGTTTATACTAGTTTTGCTCAAAAAATAAAATTAAATCGAGGACTGTACGAAACGATACAAAACTTTTTCAGATCCTTCCTATATGTTACGAGGAAAGGTTATGATGAAAGTCCATACAAAAATTCATCTGAAAATTTGATTCTACGAAACTTTTCGAAATGTAAGTTTCGGTCAAAAATCGTAATGTATTATACACTAGTTTATACTAGTTTCGGTTAAAAAATCTATTCAATCGAGGAGTGTTCGAAATGCTACAAAACGTTTCTGAAATTTTTTATATTTTACGAGGGAGGGTTATGATGGAAGTCCATGCAAAAATTTATCTGAAAATTTGATTCTACAAATTTTTTCCAAATGCAAGTTTCGGTGAAAAAATCATAATATATCATACACAAGTTTATACTAGTTTTGCATAAAAAATAAAATTAAATCGAAGATTGTACGATACGATACAAAACTTTTCAGATCCTTCCTATATGCTACGAGGAAAGGTTATGATGAAAGTCCATGCAAAAATTCATCTGAAAATTTAATTCTACGAAACTTTTCGAAATGTAAGTTTCGGTCAAAAATCGTAATGTATTATACACTAGTTTATACTAGTTTCGGTTAAAAAATCAATTAAATCGAGGAGTGTTCGAAATGCTACAAAACATTTCAGAAATATTTTATATTTTACGAGGGAGGGTTATGATGGAAGTCCATGCAAAAGATTATCTGAAAATTTGATTCTAGGAATTTTTTCCAAATGCAAGTTTCAGTCAAAAAATCATAATATATCATACACAAATTTATACTAGTTTTGCTCAAAAAATAAAATTAAATCGAGGACTGTACGAAACGATACAAAACTTTTTGAGATCCTTCCTATATGTTACGAGGAAAGGTTATGATGAAAGTCCATACAAAAATTCATCTGAAAATTTGATTCTACGAAACTTTTCGAAATGTAAGTTTCGGTCAAAAATCGTAATGTATTATACACTAGTTTATACTAGTTTCAGTTAAAAAATCAATTAAATCGAGGAGTGTTCGAAATGCTACAAAACATTTCAGAAATATTTTATATTTTACGAGGGAGGGTTATGATGGAAGTCCATGCAAAAGATTATCTGAAAATTTGATTCTACAAATTTTTTCCAAATGCAAGTTTCGGTCAAAAAATCATAATATATCATACACACGTTTATACTAGTTTTGCTCAAAAAATAAAATTAAGTCGAGGACTTTACGAAAATATACAAAACTTATTCAAATCCTTCCTATATGTTACGAGGAAAGATTATGATGAAACTCCATGCAAAAATTCATCTGAAAATTTGATTTTACATAACTTTTCGAAATGTAAGTTTCGGTCAAAAATCGTAATGTATTATACACTAATTTATACTAGTTTCGGTTAAAAAATCAATTAAATCGAGGAGTGTTCGAAATGCTACAAAACATTTCAGAAATATTTTATATTTTACGAGGGAGGGTTATGATGGAAGTCCATGCAAAAAATTATCTGAAAATTTGATTCTACAAATTTTTTCCAAGTGCAAGTTTCGGTCAAAAAATCATAATATATCATACACAAGTTTATACTAGTTTTGCTCAAAAAATAAAATTAAATCGAGGACTGTACGAAACGATACAAAACTTTTTGAGATCCTTCCTATATGTTACGAGGAAAGGTTATGATGAAAGTCCATGCAAAAATTCAAGTGAAAATTTAATTCTACGAAACTTTTCGAAATGTAAGTTTCGGTCAAAAATCGTAATGTATTATACACTAGTTTATACTAGTTTCGGTTAAAAAATCAATTAAATCGAGGAGTGTTCGAAATGCTACAAAACATTTCAGAAATATTTTATATTTTACGAGGGAGGGTTATGATGGAAGTCCATGCAAAAAATTATCTGAAAATTTGATTCTACAAATTTTTTCCAAATGCAAGTTTCGGTAAAAAAATCATAATATATCATACACAAGTTTATACTAGTTTTGCTCAAAAAATAAAATTAAATCGAGGACTGTACGAAACGATACAAAACTTTTTCAGATCCTTCCTATATGTTACGAGGAAAGGTTATGATGAAAGTCCATAAAAAAATTCATCTGAAAATTTGATTCTACGAAACTTTTCGAAATGTAAGTTTCGGTCAAAAATCGTAATGTATTATACAGTAGTTTATACTAGTTTTGGTTAAAAAATCAATTAAATCGAGGAGTGTTCGAAATGCTACAAAACATTTCAGAAATATTTTATATTTTACGAGGGAGGGTTATGATGGAAGTCCATGCAAAAGATTATCTGAAAATTTGATTCTACAAATTTTTTCCAAATGCAAGTTTCGGTCAAAAAATCATAATATATCATACACACGTTTATACTAGTTTTGCTCAAAAAATAAAATTAAGTCGAGGACTTTACGAAAATATACAAAACTTATTCAAATCCTTCCTATATGTTACGAGGAAAGATTATGATGAAACTCCATGCAAAAATTCATCTGAAAATTTGATTTTACATAACTTTTCGAAATGTAAGTTTCGGTCAAAAATCGTAATGTATTATACACTAGTTTATACTAGTTTCGGTTAAAAAATCAATTAAATCGAGGAGTGTTCGAAATGCTACAAAACATTTCAGAAATATTTTATATTTTACGAGGGAGGGTTATGATGGAAGTCCATGCAAAAAATTATCTGAAAATTTGATTCTACAAATTTTTTCCAAATGCAAGTTTCGGTCAAAAAATCATAATATATCATACACAAGTTTATACTAGTTATGCTCAAAAAATAAAATTAAATCGAGGACTGTACGAAACGATACAAAACTTTTTCAGATCCTTCCTATATGTTACGAGGAAAGGTTATGATGAAAGTCCATGCAATAATTCAAGTGAAAATTTGATTCTACGAAACTTTTCGAAATGTAAGTTTCGGTCAAAAATCGTAATGTATTATACACTAGTTTATACTAGTTTCGGTTAAAAAATCAATTAAATCGAGGAGTGTTCGAAATGCTACAAAACATTTCAGAAATATTTTATATTTTACGAGGGAGGGTTATGATGGAAGTCCATGCAAAAGATTATCTGAAAATTTGATTCTACAAATTTTTTCCAAATGCAAGTTTCGGTCAAAAAATCATAATATATCATACACAAGTTTATACTAGTTTTGCTCAAAAAAGAAAATTAAATCGAGGACTGTACGAAATGATACAAAACTTTTTCAGAGCCTTCCTATATGTTACGAGGAAAGGTTATGATGAAAGTCCATAAAAAACTTCATCTGAAAATTTGATTCTACGAAACTTTTCGAAATGTAAGTTTCGGTCAAAAATCGTAATGTATTATACACTAGTTTATACTAGTTTCGGTTAAAAAATCAATTAAATCGAGGAGTGTTCGAAATGCTACAAAACATTTCAGAAATATTTTATATTTTACGAGGGAGGGTTATGATGGAAGTCCATGCAAAAAATTATCTGAAAATTTGATTCTACAAATTTTTTCCAAATGCAAGTTTCAGTCAAAAAATCATAATATATCATACACAAGTTTATACTAGTTTTGCTCAAAAAATAAAATTAAATCGAGGACTGTACGAAACGATACAAAACTTTTTGAGATCCTTCCTATATGTTACGAGGAAAGGTTATGATGAAAGTCCATACAATAATTCATCTGAAAATTTGATTCTACGAAACTTTTCGAAATGTAAGTTTCGGTCAAAAATCGTAATGTATTATACACTAGTTTATACTAGTTTCGGTTAAAAAATCAATTAAATCGAGGAGTGTTCGAAATGCTACAAAACATTTCAGAAATATTTTATATTTTACGAGGGAGGGTTATGATGGAAGTTCATGCAAAAAATTATCTGAAAATTTGATTCTACAAATTTTTTCCAAATGCAAGTTTAGGTCAAAAAATCATAATATATCATACACAAGTTTATACTAGTTTTGCTCAAAAAATAAAATTAAGTCGAGGACTTTACGAAAATATACAAAACTTATTAAAATCCTTCCTATATGTTACGAGGAAAGATTATGATGAAAGTCCATGCAAAAATTCATCTGAAAATTTGATTTTACATAACTTTTCGAAATGTAAGTTTCGGTCAAAAATCGTAATGTATTATACACTAATTTATACTAGTTTCGGTTAAAAAATCAATTAAATCGAGGAGTGTTCGAAATGCTACAAACTTTTTAGAATTTTTTTATATTTTACGAGGGAGGGTTATGATGGAAGTACATGCAAAAAATTATCTGAAAATTTGATTCTACAAATTTTTTCCAAATGCAAGTTTCGGTAAAAAAATCATAATATATCATACACAAGTTTGAACTAGTTTTGCTCAAAAAATCAAATTAAATCGAAGACTGTACGAAAAGATACAAAACTTTTCAGATCCTTCCTATTTGCTACAAGGAAAGGTTATGATGAAAATCCATGCAAAAATTCATATTAAAATTTGATTCATCGGAACTTTTCGAAATAAAAGTTTCGGTCAAAAATCGTAATGTATTATACCTTAGTTTATACTAGTTTCGGTTAAAAAATCAATTAAATCGAGGAGTGTTCGAAATGCTACAAAACTTTTCAGAAATTTTATATATTTTACGAGGGAGGGTTATGATGGAAGTTTATGCAAAAAATTATCTATAAATTTGATTCTACAAATTTTTTCCAAATGCAAGTTTCGGTCAAAAAAGCATAATATATCATACACAAGTTTATACTAGTTTTGCTCAAAAAATAAAATTAAATCGAGGACTGTACGAAACGATACAAAACTTTTTCAGATCCTTCCTATATGTTACGAGGAAAGGTTATGATGAAAGTCCATACAAAAATTCATCTGAAAATTTGATTCTACGAAACTTTTTGAAATGTAAGTTTCGGTCAAAAATCATAATGTATTATACACTAGTTTATACTAGTTTCGGTTAAAAAATCTATTCAATCGAGGAGTGTTCGAAATGCTACAAAACGTTTCTGAAATTTTTTATATTTTACGAGGGAGGGTTATGATGGAAGTCCATGCAAAAATTTATCTGAAAATTTGATTCTACAAATTTTTTCCAAATGCAAGTTTCGGTCAAAAAATCATAATATATCATACACAAGTTTATACTAGTTTTGCATAAAAAATAAAATTAAATCGAAGACTGTACGATACGATACAAAACTTTTCAGATCCTTCCTATATGCTACGAGGAAAGGTTATGATGAAAGTCCATGCAAAAATTCATCTGAAAATTTAATTCTACGAAACTTTTCGAAATGTAAGTTTCGGTCAAAAATCGTAATGTATTATACACTTGTTTATACTAGTTTCGGTTAAAAAATCAATTAAATCGAGGAGTGTTCGAAATGCTACAAAACATTTCAGAAATATTTTATATTTTACGAGGGAGGGTTATGATGGAAGTCCATGCAACAGATTATCTGAAAATTTGATTCTAGGAATTTTTTCCAAATGCAAGTTTCGGTCAAAAAATCATAATATATCATACACACGTTTATACTAGTTTTGCTTAAAAAATAAAATTAAGTCGAGGACTTTACGAAAATATACAAAACTTATTCAAATCCTTCCTATATGTTACGAGGAAAGATTATGATGAAACTCCATGCAAAAATTCATCTGAAAATTTGATTTTACATAACTTTTCGAAATGTAAGTTTCGGTTAAAAATCGTAATGTATTATACACTAGTTTATACTAGTTTCGGTTAAAAAATCAATTAAATCGAGGAGTGTTCGAAATGCTACAAAACATTTCAGAAATATTTTATATTTTACGAGGGAGGGTTATGATGGAAGTCCATGCAAAAAATTATCTGAAAATTTGATTCTACAAATTTTTTCCAAGTGCAAGTTTCGGTCAAAAAATCATAATATATCATACACAAGTTTATACTAGTTTTGCTCAAAAAATAAAATTAAATCGAGGACTGTACGAAACGATACAAAACTTTTTGAGATCCTTCCTATATGTTACGAGGAAAGGTTATGATGAAAGTCCATGCAAAAATTCAAGTGAAAATTTAATTCTACGAAACTTTTCGAAATGTAAGTTTCGGTCAAAAATCGTAATGTATTATACACTAGTTTATACTAGTTTCGGTTAAAAAATCAATTAAATCGAGGAGTGTTCGAAATGCTACAAAACATTTCAGAAATATTTTATATTTTACGAGGGAGGGTTATGATGGAAGTCCATGCAAAAAATTATCTGAAAATTTGATTCTACAAATTTTTTCCAAATGCAAGTTTCGGTCAAAAAATCATAATATATCATACACAAGTTTATACTAGTTTTGCTCAAAAAATAAAATTAAATCGAGGACTGTACGAAACGATACAAAACTTTTTCAGATCCTTCCTATATGTTACGAGGAAAGGTTATGATGAAAGTCCATACAAAAATTCATCTGAAAATTTGATTCTACGAAACTTTTTGAAATGTAAGTTTCGGTCAAAAATCATAATGTATTATACACTAGTTTATACTAGTTTCGGTTAAAAAATCTATTCAATCGAGGAGTGTTCGAAATGCTACAAAACGTTTCTGAAATTTTTTATATTTTACGAGGGAGGGTTATGATGGAAGTCCATGCAAAAATTTATCTGAAAATTTGATTCTACAAATTTTTTCCAAATGCAAGTTTCGGTCAAAAAATCATAATATATCATACACAAGTTTATACTAGTTTTGCATAAAAAATAAAATTAAATCGAAGACTGTACGATACGATACAAAACTTTTCAGATCCTTCCTATATGCTACGAGGAAAGGTTATGATGAAAGTCCATGCAAAAATTCATCTGAAAATTTAATTCTACGAAACTTTTCGAAATGTAAGTTTCGGTCAAAAATCGTAATGTATTATACACTTGTTTATACTAGTTTCGGTTAAAAAATCAATTAAATCGAGGAGTGTTCGAAATGCTACAAAACATTTCAGAAATATTTTATATTTTACGAGGGAGGGTTATGATGGAAGTCCATGCAACAGATTATCTGAAAATTTGATTCTAGGAATTTTTTCCAAATGCAAGTTTCGGTCAAAAAATCATAATATATCATACACACGTTTATACTAGTTTTGCTTAAAAAATAAAATTAAGTCGAGGACTTTACGAAAATATACAAAACTTATTCAAATCCTTCCTATATGTTACGAGGAAAGATTATGATGAAACTCCATGCAAAAATTCATCTGAAAATTTGATTTTACATAACTTTTCGAAATGTAAGTTTCGGTTAAAAATCGTAATGTATTATACACTAGTTTATACTAGTTTCGGTTAAAAAATCAATTAAATCGAGGAGTGTTCGAAATGCTACAAAACATTTCAGAAATATTTTATATTTTACGAGGGAGGGTTATGATGGAAGTCCATGCAAAAAATTATCTGAAAATTTGATTCTACAAATTTTTTCCAAGTGCAAGTTTCGGTCAAAAAATCATAATATATCATACACAAGTTTATACTAGTTTTGCTCAAAAAATAAAATTAAATCGAGGACTGTACGAAACGATACAAAACTTTTTGAGATCCTTCCTATATGTTACGAGGAAAGGTTATGATGAAAGTCCATGCAAAAATTCAAGTGAAAATTTAATTCTACGAAACTTTTCGAAATGTAAGTTTCGGTCAAAAATCGTAATGTATTATACACTAGTTTATACTAGTTTCGGTTAAAAAATCAATTAAATCGAGGAGTGTTCGAAATGCTACAAAACATTTCAGAAATATTTTATATTTTACGAGGGAGGGTTATGATGGAAGTCCATGCAAAAAATTATCTGAAAATTTGATTCTACAAATTTTTTCCAAATTAAAGTTTCGGTCAAAAAATCATAATATATCATACACAAGTTTATACTAGTTTTGCTCAAAAAATAAAATTAAATCGAGGACTGTACGAAACGATACAAAACTTTTTCAGATCCTTCCTATATGTTACGAGGAAAGGTTATGATGAAAGTCCATAAAAAAATTCATCTGAAAATTTGATTCTACGAAACTTTTCGAAATGTAAGTTTCGGTCAAAAATCGTAATGTATTATACACTAGTTTATACTAGTTTCGGTTAAAAAATCAATTAAATCGAGGAGTGTTCGAAATGCTACAAAACATTTCAGAAATATTTTATATTTTACGAGGGAGGGTTATGATGGAAGTCCATGCAAAAGATTATCTGAAAATTTGATTCTACAAATTTTTTCCAAATGCAAGTTTCGGTCAAAAAATCATAATATATCATACACACGTTTATACTAGTTTTGCTCAAAAAATAAAATTAAGTCGAGGACTTTACGAAAATATACAAAACTTATTCAAATCCTTCCTATATGTTACGAGGAAAGATTATGATGAAACTCCATGCAAAAATTCATCTGAAAATTTGATTTTACATAACTTTTCGAAATGTAAGTTTCGGTCAAAAATCGTAATGTATTATACACTAGTTTATACTAGTTTCGGTTAAAAAATCAATTAAATCGAGGAGTGTTCGAAATGCTACAAAACATTTCAGAAATATTTTATATTTTACGAGGGAGGGTTATGATGGAAGTCCATGCAAAAAATTATCTGAAAATTTGATTCTACAAATTTTTTCCAAGTGCAAGTTTCGGTCAAAAAATCATAATATATCATACACAAGTTTATACTAGTTTTGCTCAAAAAATAAAATTAAATCGAGGACTGTACGAAACGATACAAAACTTTTTGAGATCCTTCCTATATGTTACGAGGAAAGGTTATGATGAAAGTCCATGCAAAAATTCAAGTGAAAATTTAATTCTACGAAACTTTTCGAAATGTAAGTTTCGGTCAAAAATCGTAATGTATTATACACTAGTTTATACTAGTTTCGGTTAAAAAATCAATTAAATCGAGGAGTGTTCGAAATGCTACAAAACATTTCAGAAATATTTTATATTTTACGAGGGAGGGTTATGATGGAAGTCCATGCAAAAAATTATCTGAAAATTTGATTCTACAAATTTTTTCCAAATGCAAGTTTCGGTCAAAAAATCATAATATATCATACACAAGTTTATACTAGTTTTGCTCAAAAAATAAAATTAAATCGAGGACTGTACGAAACGATACAAAACTTTTTCAGATCCTTCCTATATGTTACGAGGAAAGGTTATGATGAAAGTCCATAAAAAAATTCATCTGAAAATTTGATTCTACGAAACTTTTCGAAATGTAAGTTTCGGTCAAAAATCGTAATGTATTATACACTAGTTTATACTAGTTTCGGTTAAAAAATCAATTAAATCGAGGAGTGTTCGAAATGCTACAAAACATTTCAGAAATATTTTATATTTTACGAGGGAGGGTTATGATGGAAGTCCATGCAAAAGATTATCTGAAAATTTGATTCTACAAATTTTTTCCAAATGCAAGTTTCGGTCAAAAAATCATAATATATCATACACACGTTTATACTAGTTTTGCTCAAAAAATAAAATTAAGTCGAGGACTTTACGAAAATATACAAAACTTATTCAAATCCTTCCTATATGTTACGAGGAAAGATTATGATGAAACTCCATGCAAAAATTCATCTGAAAATTTGATTTTACATAACTTTTCGAAATGTAAGTTTCGGTCAAAAATCGTAATGTATTATACACTAGTTTATACTAGTTTCGGTTAAAAAATCAATTAAATCGAGGAGTGTTCGAAATGCTACAAAACATTTCAGAAATATTTTATATTTTACGAGGGAGGGTTATGATGGAAGTCCATGCAAAAAATTATCTGAAAATTTGATTCTACAAATTTTTTCCAAATGCAAGTTTCGGTCAAAAAATCATAATATATCATACACAAGTTTATACTAGTTTTGCTCAAAAAATAAAATTAAATCGAGGACTGTACGAAACGATACAAAACTTTTTGAGATCCTTCCTATATGTTACGAGGAAAGGTTATGATGAAAGTCCATGCAATAATTCAAGTGAAAATTTGATTCTACAAAACTTTTCGAAATGTAAGTTTCGGTCAAAAATCGTAATGTATTATACACTAGTTTATACTAGTTTCGGTTAAAAAATCAATTAAATCGAGGAGTGTTCGAAATGCTACAAAACATTTCAGAAATATTTTATATTTTACGAGGGAGGGTTATGATGGAAGTCCATGCAAAAGATTATCTGAAAATTTGATTCTACAAATTTTTTCCAAATGCAAGTTTCGGTCAAAAAATCATAATATATCATACACAAGTTTATACTAGTTTCGCTCAAAAAAGAAAATTAAATCGAGGACTGTACGAAATGATACAAAACTTTTTCAGAGCCTTCCTATATGTTACGAGGAAAGGTTATGATGAAAGTCCATAAAAAACTTCATCTGAAAATTTGATTCTACGAAACTTTTCGAAATGTAAGTTTCGGTCAAAAATCGTAATGTATTATACACTAGTTTATACTAGTTTCGGTTAAAAAATCAATTAAATCGAGGAGTGTTCGAAATGCTACAAAACATTTCAGAAATATTTTATATTTTACGAGGGAGGGTTATGATGGAAGTCCATGCAAAAAATTATCTGAAAATTTGATTCTACAAATTTTTTCCAAATGCAAGTTTCAGTCAAAAAATCATAATATATCATACACAAGTTTATACTAGTTTTGCTCAAAAAATAAAATTAAATCGAGGACTGTACGAAACGATACAAAACTTTTTGAGATCCTTCCTATATGTTACGAGGAAAGGTTATGATGAAAGTCCATACAATAATTCATCTGAAAATTTGATTCTACGAAACTTTTCGAAATGTAAGTTTCGGTCAAAAATCGTAATGTATTATACACTAGTTTATACTAGTTTCGGTTAAAAAATCAATTAAATCGAGGAGTGTTCGAAATGCTACAAAACATTTCAGAAATATTTTATATTTTACGAGGGAGGGTTATGATGGAAGTTCATGCAAAAAATTATCTGAAAATTTGATTCTACAAATTTTTTCCAAATGCAAGTTTAGGTCAAAAAATCATAATATATCATACACAAGTTTATACTAGTTTTGCTCAAAAAATAAAATTAAGTCGAGGACTTTACGAAAATATACAAAACTTATTAAAATCCTTCCTATATGTTACGAGGAAAGATTATGATGAAAGTCCATGCAAAAATTCATCTGAAAATTTGATTTTACATAACTTTTCGAAATGTAAGTTTCGGTCAAAAATCGTAATGTATTATACACTAATTTATACTAGTTTCGGTTAAAAAATCAATTAAATCGAGGAGTGTTCGAAATGCTACAAACTTTTTAGAATTTTTTTATATTTTACGAGGGAGGGTTATGATGGAAGTACATGCAAAAAATTATCTGAAAATTTGATTCTACAAATTTTTTCCAAATGCAAGTTTCGGTAAAAAAATCATAATATATCATACACAAGTTTGAACTAGTTTTGCTCAAAAAATCAAATTAAATCGAAGACTGTACGAAAAGATACAAAACTTTTCAGATCCTTCCTATTTGCTACAAGGAAAGGTTATGATGAAAATCCATGCAAAAATTCATATTAAAATTTGATTCATCGGAACTTTTCGAAATAAAAGTTTCGGTCAAAAATCGTAATGTATTATACCTTAGTTTATACTAGTTTCGGTTAAAAAATCAATTAAATCGAGGAGTGTTCGAAATGCTACAAAACTTTTCAGAAATTTTATATATTTTACGAGGGAGGGTTATGATGGAAGTTTATGCAAAAAATTATCTATAAATTTGATTCTACAAATTTTTTCCAAATGCAAGTTTCGGTCAAAAAAGCATAATATATCATACACAAGTTTATACTAGTTTTGCTCAAAAAATAAAATTAAATCGAGGACTGTACGAAACGATACAAAACTTTTTCAGATCCTTCCTATATGTTACGAGGAAAGGTTATGATGAAAGTCCATACAAAAATTCATCTGAAAATTTGATTCTACGAAACTTTTTGAAATGTAAGTTTCGGTCAAAAATCATAATGTATTATACACTAGTTTATACTAGTTTCGGTTAAAAAATCTATTCAATCGAGGAGTGTTCGAAATGCTACAAAACGTTTCTGAAATTTTTTATATTTTACGAGGGAGGGTTATGATGGAAGTCCATGCAAAAATTTATCTGAAAATTTGATTCTACAAATTTTTTCCAAATGCAAGTTTCGGTCAAAAAATCATAATATATCATACACAAGTTTATACTAGTTTTGCATAAAAAATAAAATTAAATCGAAGACTGTACGATACGATACAAAACTTTTCAGATCCTTCCTATATGCTACGAGGAAAGGTTATGATGAAAGTCCATGCAAAAATTCATCTGAAAATTTAATTCTACGAAACTTTTCGAAATGTAAGTTTCGGTCAAAAATCGTAATGTATTATACACTTGTTTATACTAGTTTCGGTTAAAAAATCAATTAAATCGAGGAGTGTTCGAAATGCTACAAAACATTTCAGAAATATTTTATATTTTACGAGGGAGGGTTATGATGGAAGTCCATGCAACAGATTATCTGAAAATTTGATTCTAGGAATTTTTTCCAAATGCAAGTTTCGGTCAAAAAATCATAATATATCATACACACGTTTATACTAGTTTTGCTTAAAAAATAAAATTAAGTCGAGGACTTTACGAAAATATACAAAACTTATTCAAATCCTTCCTATATGTTACGAGGAAAGATTATGATGAAACTCCATGCAAAAATTCATCTGAAAATTTGATTTTACATAACTTTTCGAAATGTAAGTTTCGGTTAAAAATCGTAATGTATTATACACTAGTTTATACTAGTTTCGGTTAAAAAATCAATTAAATCGAGGAGTGTTCGAAATGCTACAAAACATTTCAGAAATATTTTATATTTTACGAGGGAGGGTTATGATGGAAGTCCATGCAAAAAATTATCTGAAAATTTGATTCTACAAATTTTTTCCAAGTGCAAGTTTCGGTCAAAAAATCATAATATATCATACACAAGTTTATACTAGTTTTGCTCAAAAAATAAAATTAAATCGAGGACTGTACGAAACGATACAAAACTTTTTGAGATCCTTCCTATATGTTACGAGGAAAGGTTATGATGAAAGTCCATGCAAAAATTCAAGTGAAAATTTAATTCTACGAAACTTTTCGAAATGTAAGTTTCGGTCAAAAATCGTAATGTATTATACACTAGTTTATACTAGTTTCGGTTAAAAAATCAATTAAATCGAGGAGTGTTCGAAATGCTACAAAACATTTCAGAAATATTTTATATTTTACGAGGGAGGGTTATGATGGAAGTCCATGCAAAAAATTATCTGAAAATTTGATTCTACAAATTTTTTCCAAATTAAAGTTTCGGTCAAAAAATCATAATATATCATACACAAGTTTATACTAGTTTTGCTCAAAAAATAAAATTAAATCGAGGACTGTACGAAACGATACAAAACTTTTTCAGATCCTTCCTATATGTTACGAGGAAAGGTTATGATGAAAGTCCATAAAAAAATTCATCTGAAAATTTGATTCTACGAAACTTTTCGAAATGTAAGTTTCGGTCAAAAATCGTAATGTATTATACACTAGTTTATACTAGTTTCGGTTAAAAAATCAATTAAATCGAGGAGTGTTCGAAATGCTACAAAACATTTCAGAAATATTTTATATTTTACGAGGGAGGGTTATGATGGAAGTCCATGCAAAAGATTATCTGAAAATTTGATTCTACAAATTTTTTCCAAATGCAAGTTTCGGTCAAAAAATCATAATATATCATACACACGTTTATACTAGTTTTGCTCAAAAAATAAAATTAAGTCGAGGACTTTACGAAAATATACAAAACTTATTCAAATCCTTCCTATATGTTACGAGGAAAGATTATGATGAAACTCCATGCAAAAATTCATCTGAAAATTTGATTTTACATAACTTTTCGAAATGTAAGTTTCGGTCAAAAATCGTAATGTATTATACACTAGTTTATACTAGTTTCGGTTAAAAAATCAATTAAATCGAGGAGTGTTCGAAATGCTACAAAACATTTCAGAAATATTTTATATTTTACGAGGGAGGGTTATGATGGAAGTCCATGCAAAAAATTATCTGAAAATTTGATTCTACAAATTTTTTCCAAATGCAAGTTTCGGTCAAAAAATCATAATATATCATACACAAGTTTATACTAGTTTTGCTCAAAAAATAAAATTAAATCGAGGACTGTACGAAACGATACAAAACTTTTTGAGATCCTTCCTATATGTTACGAGGAAAGGTTATGATGAAAGTCCATGCAATAATTCAAGTGAAAATTTGATTCTACAAAACTTTTCGAAATGTAAGTTTCGGTCAAAAATCGTAATGTATTATACACTAGTTTATACTAGTTTCGGTTAAAAAATCAATTAAATCGAGGAGTGTTCGAAATGCTACAAAACATTTCAGAAATATTTTATATTTTACGAGGGAGGGTTATGATGGAAGTCCATGCAAAAGATTATCTGAAAATTTGATTCTACAAATTTTTTCCAAATGCAAGTTTCGGTCAAAAAATCATAATATATCATACACAAGTTTATACTAGTTTCGCTCAAAAAAGAAAATTAAATCGAGGACTGTACGAAATGATACAAAACTTTTTCAGAGCCTTCCTATATGTTACGAGGAAAGGTTATGATGAAAGTCCATAAAAAACTTCATCTGAAAATTTGATTCTACGAAACTTTTCGAAATGTAAGTTTCGGTCAAAAATCGTAATGTATTATACACTAGTTTATACTAGTTTCGGTTAAAAAATCAATTAAATCGAGGAGTGTTCGAAATGCTACAAAACATTTCAGAAATATTTTATATTTTACGAGGGAGGGTTATGATGGAAGTCCATGCAAAAAATTATCTGAAAATTTGATTCTACAAATTTTTTCCAAATGCAAGTTTCAGTCAAAAAATCATAATATATCATACACAAGTTTATACTAGTTTTGCTCAAAAAATAAAATTAAATCGAGGACTGTACGAAACGATACAAAACTTTTTGAGATCCTTCCTATATGTTACGAGGAAAGGTTATGATGAAAGTCCATACAATAATTCATCTGAAAATTTGATTCTACGAAACTTTTCGAAATGTAAGTTTCGGTCAAAAATCGTAATGTATTATACACTAGTTTATACTAGTTTCGGTTAAAAAATCAATTAAATCGAGGAGTGTTCGAAATGCTACAAAACATTTCAGAAATATTTTATATTTTACGAGGGAGGGTTATGATGGAAGTCCATGCAAAAGATTATCTGAAAATTTGATTCTACAAATTTTTTCCAAATGCAAGTTTCGGTCAAAAAATCATAATATATCATACACACGTTTATACTAGTTTTGCTTAAAAAATAAAATTAAGTCGAGGACTTTACGAAAATATACAAAACTTATTCAAATCCTTCCTATATGTTACGAGGAAAGATTATGATGAAACTCCATGCAAAAATTCATCTGAAAATTTGATTTTACATAACTTTTCGAAATGTAAGTTTCGGTCAAAAATCGTAATGTATTATACACTAGTTTATACTAGTTTCGGTTAAAAAATCAGTTCAATCGAGGAGTGTTCGAAATGCTACAAAACTTTTCAGAAATTTTTTATATTTTACGAGGGAGGGTTATGATGGAAGTCCATGCAAAAAATTATCTGAAAATTTGATTCTACAAATTTTTTCCAAATGCAAGTTTCGGTCAAAAAATCATAATATATCATACACAAGTTTATACTAGTTTTGCTCAAAAAATAAAATTAAATCGAGGACTGTACGAAACGATACAAAACTTTTTGAGATCCTTCCTATATGTTACGAGGAAAGGTTATGATGAAAGTCCATGCAATAATTTAAGTGAAAATTTGATTCTACGAAACTTTTCGAAATGTAAGTTTCGGTCAAAAATCGTAATGTATTATACACTAGTTTATACTAGTTTCGGTTAAAAAATCAATTAAATCGAGGAGTGTTCGAAATGCTACAAAACATTTCAGAAATATTTTATATTTTACGAGGGAGGGTTATGATGGAAGTCCATGCAAAAGATTATCTGAAAATTTGATTCTACAAATTTTTTCCAAATGCAAGTTTCGGTCAAAAAATCATAATATATCATACACAAGTTTATACTAGTTTTGCTCAAAAAAGAAAATTAAATCGAGGACTGTACGAAATGATACAAAACTTTTTCAGAGCCTTCCTATATGTTACGAGGAAAGGTTATGATGAAAGTCCATAAAAAACTTCATCTGAAAATTTGATTCTACGAAACTTTTCGAAATGTAAGTTTCGGTCAAAAATCGTAATGTATTATACACTAGTTTATACTAGTTTCGGTTAAAAAATCAATTAAATCGAGGAGTGTTCGAAATGCTACAAAACATTTCAGAAATATTTTATATTTTACGAGGGAGGGTTATGATGGAAGTCCATGCAAAAAATTATCTGAAAATTTGATTCTACAAATTTTTTCCAAATGCAAGTTTCAGTCAAAAAATCATAATATATCATACACAAGTTTATACTAGTTTTGCTCAAAAAATAAAATTAAATCGAGGACTGTACGAAACGATACAAAACTTTTTGAGATCCTTCCTATATGTTACGAGGAAAGGTTATGATGAAAGTCCATACAATAATTCATCTGAAAATTTGATTCTACGAAACTTTTCGAAATGTAAGTTTCGGTCAAAAATCGTAATGTATTATACACTAGTTTATACTAGTTTCGGTTAAAAAATCAATTAAATCGAGGAGTGTTCGAAATGCTACAAAACATTTCAGAAATATTTTATATTTTACGAGGGAGGGTTATGATGGAAGTCCATGCAAAAGATTATCTGAAAATTTGATTCTACAAATTTTTTCCAAATGCAAGTTTCGGTCAAAAAATCATAATATATCATACACACGTTTATACTAGTTTTGCTTAAAAAATAAAATTAAGTCGAGGACTTTACGAAAATATACAAAACTTATTCAAATCCTTCCTATATGTTACGAGGAAAGATTATGATGAAACTCCATGCAAAAATTCATCTGAAAATTTGATTTTACATAACTTTTCGAAATGTAAGTTTCGGTCAAAAATCGTAATGTATTATACACTAGTTTATACTAGTTTCGGTTAAAAAATCAGTTCAATCGAGGAGTGTTCGAAATGCTACAAAACTTTTCAGAAATTTTTTATATTTTACGAGGGAGGGTTATGATGGAAGTCCATGCAAAAAATTATCTGAAAATTTGATTCTACAAATTTTTTCCAAATGCAAGTTTCGGTCAAAAAATCATAATATATCATACACAAGTTTATACTAGTTTTGCTCAAAAAATAAAATTAAATCGAGGACTGTACGAAACGATACAAAACTTTTTGAGATCCTTCCTATATGTTACGAGGAAAGGTTATGATGAAAGTCCATGCAATAATTCAAGTGAAAATTTGATTCTACGAAACTTTTCGAAATGTAAGTTTCGGTCAAAAATCGTAATGTATTATACACTAGTTTATACTAGTTTCGGTTAAAAAATCAATTAAATCGAGGAGTGTTCGAAATGCTACAAAACATTTCAGAAATATTTTATATTTTACGAGGGAGGGTTATGATGGAAGTCCATGCAAAAGATTATCTGAAAATTTGATTCTACAAATTTTTTCCAAATGCAAGTTTCGGTCAAAAAATCATAATATATCATACACAAGTTTATACTAGTTTTGCTCAAAAAAGAAAATTAAATCGAGGACTGTACGAAATGATACAAAACTTTTTCAGAGCCTTCCTATATGTTACGAGGAAAGGTTATGATGAAAGTCCATAAAAAACTTCATCTGAAAATTTGATTCTACGAAACTTTTCGAAATGTAAGTTTCGGTCAAAAATCGTAATGTATTATACACTAGTTTATACTAGTTTCGGTTAAAAAATCAATTAAATCGAGGAGTGTTCGAAATGCTACAAAACATTTCAGAAATATTTTATATTTTACGAGGGAGGGTTATGATGGAAGTCCATGCAAAAAATTATCTGAAAATTTGATTCTACAAATTTTTTCCAAATGCAAGTTTCAGTCAAAAAATCATAATATATCATACACAAGTTTATACTAGTTTTGCTCAAAAAATAAAATTAAATCGAGGACTGTACGAAACGATACAAAACTTTTTGAGATCCTTCCTATATGTTACGAGGAAAGGTTATGATGAAAGTCCATACAATAATTCATCTGAAAATTTGATTCTACGAAACTTTTCGAAATGTAAGTTTCGGTCAAAAATCGTAATGTATTATACACTAGTTTATACTAGTTTCGGTTAAAAAATCAATTAAATCGAGGAGTGTTCGAAATGCTACAAAACATTTCAGAAATATTTTATATTTTACGAGGGAGGGTTATGATGGAAGTCCATGCAAAAGATTATCTGAAAATTTGATTCTACAAATTTTTTCCAAATGCAAGTTTCGGTCAAAAAATCATAATATATCATACACACGTTTATACTAGTTTTGCTCAAAAAATAAAATTAAGTCGAGGACTTTACGAAAATATACAAAACTTATTCAAATCCTTCCTATATGTTACGAGGAAAGATTATGATGAAACTCCATGCAAAAATTCATCTGAAAATTTGATTTTACATAACTTTTCGAAATGTAAGTTTCGGTCAAAAATCGTAATGTATTATACACTAGTTTATACTAGTTTCGGTTAAAAAATCAGTTCAATCGAGGAGTGTTCGAAATGCTACAAAACTTTTCAGAAATTTTTTATATTTTACGAGGGAGGGTTATGATGGAAGTCCATGCAAAAAATTATCTGAAAATTTGATTCTACAAATTTTTTCCAATTGCAAGTTTCGGTTAAAAAATCATAATATATCATGACAAGTTTATACTAGTTTTGCTCAAAAAATAAAATTAAATCGAGGACTGTACGAAACGATACAAAACATTTTGAGATCCTTCCTATATGTACGAAACGATACAAAACTTTTTCAGATCCTTCCTATATGTTATGAGGAAAGGTTATGATGAAAGTCCATACAAAACTTCATCTGAAAATTTGATTCTACGAAACTTTTCGAAATGTAAGTTTCGGTCAAAAATCGTAATGTATTATACACTAGTTTATACTAGTTTCGGTTAAAAAATCAATTAAATCGAGGAGTGTTCGAAATGCTACAAAACATTTCAGAAATATTTTATATTTGACAAGGGAGGGTTATGATGGAAGTCCATGCAAAAAATTATCTGAAAATTTGATTCTACAAATTTTTTCCAAATGCAAGTTTCAGTAAAAAAATCATAATATATCATACACAACTTTATACTAGTTTTGCTCAAAAAATAAAATTAAATCAAGGACTGTACGAAATGATACATTTTTTTTCTTAAGATCCTTCCTATATGTTACGAGGAAAGGTTATGATGAAAGTCCATGCAAAAATTCATCTGAAAATTTGATTTTACGAAACTTTTCAAAATGTAAGTTTCGGTCAAAAATCGTAATGTATTATACACTAGTTTATACTAGTTTCGGTTAAAAAATTAATTAAATCGAGGAGTGTTCGAAATGCTACAAAACTTTTTAGAAATTTTTTATATTTTACGAGGGAGGGTTATGATGGAAGTCCATGCAAAAAATTATCTGAAAATTTGATTCTACAAATTTTTTCCAAATGCAAGTTTCGGTCAAAAAATCATAATATATCATACACAAGTTTATACTAGTTTTGTTCAAAAAATAAAATTAAATCGAGGACTGTACGAAACGATACAAAACTTTTTCAGATCCTTCCTATATGTTACGAGGAAAGGTTATGAAGAAAGTCCATAAAAAACTTCATCTGAAAATTTGATTCTACGAAACTTTTCGAAATGTAAGTTTCGGTCAAAAATCGTAATGTATTATACACTAGTTTATACTAGTTTCGGTTAAAAAATCAATTAAATCGAGGAGTGTTCGAAATGCTACAAAACATTTCAGAAATATTTTATATTTTACGAGGGAGGGTTATGATGGAAGTCCATGCAAAAAATTATCTGAAAATTTGATTCTACAAATTTTTTCCAAATGCAAGTTTCAGTCAAAAAATCATAATATATCATACACAAGTTTATACTAGGTTTGCTCAAAAAATAAAATTAAATCAAGGACTGTACGAAATGATATAATTTTTTTTTCCAGATCCTTCCTATATGTTACGAGGAAAGGTTATGATGAAAGTCCATACAAAAATTCATATGAAAATTTGATTCTACGAAACTTTTCGAAATGTAAGTTTCGGTCAAAAATCGTAATGTATTATACACTAGGTTATACTAGTTTCGGTTAAAAAATCAATTAAATCGAGGAGTGTTCGAAATGCTACAAAACATTTCAGAAATATTTTATATTTTACGAGGGAGGGTTATGATGGAAGTCCATGCAAAAAATTATCTGAAAATTTGATTCTACAAATTTTTTCCAAATGCAAGTTTCGGTCAAAAAATCATAATATATCATACAGACGTTTATACTAGTTTTGCTCAAAAAATAAAATTAAGTCGAGGACTTTACGAAAATATACAAAACTTATTCAAATCCTTCCTATATGTTACGAGGAAAGATTATGATGAAAGTCCATGCAAAAATTCATCTGAAAATTTGATTTTACATAACTTTTCGAAATGTAAGTTTCGGTCAAAAATCGTAATGTATTATACACTAGTTTATACTAGTTTCGGTTAAAAAATCAATTAAATCGAGGAGTGTTCGAAATGCTACAAAACATTTCAGAAATATTTTATATTTTACAAGGGAGGGTTATGATGGAAGTCCATGCAAAAAGTTATCTGAAAATTTGATTCTACAAATTTTTTCCAAATGCAAGTTTCAGTCAAAAAATCATTATATATCATACTCAAGTTTATACTAGTTTTGCTCAAAAAATAAAATTAAATCAAGGACTGTACGAAATGATATATTTTTTTTTCCAGATCCTTCCTATATGTTACGAGGAAAGGTTATGATGAAAGTCCATAAAAAACTTCATCTGAAAATTTGATTCTACGAAACTTTTCGAAATGTAAGTTTCGGTCAAAAATCGTAATGTATTATACACTAGTTTATACTAGTTTCGGTTAAAAAATCAATTAAATCGAGGAGTGTTCGAAATGCTACAAAACATTTCAGAAATATTTTATATTTTACGAGGGAGGGTTATGATGGAAGTCCATGCAAAAAATTATCTGAAAATTTGATTCTACAAATTTTTTCCAAATGCAAGTTTCGGTCAAAAAATCATAATATATCATACACACGTTTATACTAGTTTTGCTCAAAAAATAAAATTAAGTCGAGGACTTTACGAAACGATACAAAACGTTTTCAGATCCTTCCTATATGTTACTAGGAAAGGATATGATGAAAGTCCATACAAAAATTCATCTGAAAATTTGATTCTAAGAAAATTTTCGAAATGTAAGTTTCGGTCAAAAATCGTAATGTATTATACACTAGTTTATACTAGTTTCGGTTAAAAAATCAATTAAATCGAGGAGTGTTTGAAATGCTACAAAACATTTCAGAAATATTTTATATTTTACGAGGGAGGGTTATGATGGAAGTCCATGCAAAAAATTATCTGAAAATTTGATTCTACAAATTTTTTCCAAATGCAAGTTTCAGTCAAAAAATCATAATATATCATACACAAGTTTATACTAGTTTTGCTCAAAAAATAAAATTAAGTCGAGGACTTTACGAAAATATACAAAACTTTTTCAAATCCTTCCTATATGTTACGAGGAAAGATTATGATGAAAGTCCATGCAAAAATTCATCTGAAAATTTGATTTTACATAACTTTTCGAAATGTAAGTTTCGGTCAAAAATCGTAATGTATTATACACTAGTTTATACTAGTTTCGGTTAAAAAATCAATTAAATCGAGGAGTGTTCGAAATGCTACAAAACATTTCAGAAATATTTTATATTTTACGAGGGAGGGTTATGATGGAAGTCCATGCAAAAAATTATCTGAAAATTTGATTCTACAAATTTTTTCCAAATGCAAGTTTCGGTCTAAAAATCATAATATATCATACACAAGTTTATACTAGTTTTGCTCAAAAAATAAAATTAAATCGAGGACTGTACGAAATGATACAAAACATTTTCAGATCCTTCCTATATGTTACGAGGAAATGTTATGATGAGAGTCCATACAAAAATTCATCTAAAAATTTGATTCTACGAAAATTTTCGAAATGTAAGTTTCGGTCAAAAATCGTAATGTATTATACACTAGTTTATACTAGTTTCGGTTAAAAAATCAATTAAATCGAGGAGTGTTTGAAATGCTACAAAACATTTCAGAAATATTTTATATTTTACGAGGGAGGGTTATGATGGAAGTCCATGCAAAAAATTATCTGAAAATTTGATTCTACAAATTTTTTCCAAATGCAAGTTTCAGTCAAAAAATCATAATATATCATACACAAGTTTATACTAGTTTTGCTCAAAAAATAAAATTAAGTCGAGGACTTTACGAAAATATACAAAACTTTTTCAAATCCTTCCTATATGTTACGAAGAAAGATTATGATGAAAGTCCATGCAAAAATTCATCTGAAAATTTGATTTTACATAACTTTTCGAAATGTAAGTTTCGGTCAAAAATCGTAATGTATTATACACTAGTTTATACTAGTTTCGGTTAAAAAATCAATTAAATCGAGGAGTGTTCGAAATGCTACAAAACATTTCAGAAATATTTTATATTTTACGAGGGAGGGTTATGATGGAAGTCCATGCAAAAAATTATCTGAAAATTTGATTCTACAAATTTTTTCCAAATGCAAGTTTCGGTCTAAAAATCATAATATATCATACACAAGTTTATACTAGTTTTGCTCAAAAAATAAAATTAAATCGAGGACTGTACGAAATGATACAAAACATTTTCAGATCCTTCCTATATGTTACGAGGAAAGGTTATGATGAAAGTCCATACAAAAATTCATCTGAAAATTTGATTCTACGAAAATTTTCGAAATGTAAGTTTCGGTCAAAAATCGTAATGTATTATACACTAGTTTATACTAGTTTCGGTTAAAAAATCAATTAAATCGAGGAGTGTTTGAAATGCTACAAAACATTTCAGAAATATTTTATATTTTACGAGGGAGGGTTATGATGGAAGTCCATGCAAAAAATTATCTGAAAATTTGATTCTACAAATTTTTTCCAAATGCAAGTTTCAGTCAAAAAATCATAATATATCATACACAAGTTTATACTAGTTTTGCTCAAAAAATAAAATTAAGTCGAGGACTTTACGAAAATATACAAAACTTTTTCAAATCCTTCCTATATGTTACGAGGAAAGATTATGATGAAAGTCCATGCAAAAATTCATCTGAAAATTTGATTTTACATAACTTTTCGAAATGTAAGTTTCGGTCAAAAATCGTAATGTATTATACACTAGTTTATACTAGTTTCGGTTAAAAAATCAATTAAATCGAGGAGTGTTCGAAATGCTACAAAACATTTCAGAAATATTTTATATTTTACGAGGGAGGGTTATGATTGAAGTCCATGCAAAAAATTATCTGAAAATTTGATTCTACAAATTTTTTCCAAATGCAAGTTTCAGTCAAAAAATCATAATATATCATACACAAGTTTATACTAGTTTTGCTCAAAAAATAAAATTAAGTCGAGGACTTTACGAAAATATACAAAACTTTTTCAAATCCTTCCTATATGTTACGAGGAAAGATTATGATGAAAGTCCATGCAAAAATTCATCTGAAAATTTGATTCTACGAAAATTTTCGAAATGTAAGTTTCGGTCAAAAATCGTAATGTATTATACACTAGTTTATACTAGTTTCGGTTAAAAAATCAATTAAATCGAGGAGTGTTTGAAATGCTACAAAACATTTCAGAAATATTTTATATTTTACGAGGGAGGGTTATGATGGAAGTCCATGCAAAAAATTATCTGAAAATTTGATTCTACAAATTTTTTCCAAATGCAAGTTTCAGTCAAAAAATCATAATATATCATACACAAGTTTATACTAGTTTTGCTCAAAAAATAAAATTAAGTCGAGGACTTTACGAAAATATACAAAACTTTTTCAAATCCTTCCTATATGTTACGAGGAAAGATTATGATGAAAGTCCATGCAAAAATTCATCTGAAAATTTGATTTTACATAACTTTTCGAAATGTAAGTTTCGGTCAAAAATCGTAATGTATTATACACTAGTTTATACTAGTTTCGGTTAAAAAATCAATTAAATCGAGGAGTGTTCGAAATGCTACAAAACATTTCAGAAATATTTTATATTTTACGAGGGAGGGTTATGATTGAAGTCCATGCAAAAAATTATCTGAAAATTTGATTCTACAAATTTTTTCCAAATGCAAGTTTCAGTCAAAAAATCATAATATATCATACACAAGTTTATACTAGTTTTGCTCAAAAAATAAAATTAAGTCGAGGACTTTACGAAAATATACAAAACTTTTTCAAATCCTTCCTATATGTTACGAGGAAAGATTATGATGAAAGTCCATGCAAAAATTCATCTGAAAATTTGATTTTACATAACTTTTCGAAATGTAAGTTTCGGTCAAAAATCGTAATGTATTATACACTAGTTTATACTAGTTTCGGTTAAAAAATCAATTAAATCGAGGAGTGTTCGAAATGCTACAAAACATTTCAGAAATATTTTATATTTTACGAGGGAGGGTTATGATGGAAGTCCATGCAAAAAATTATCTGAAAATTTGATTCTACAAATTTTTTCCAAATGCAAGTTTCGGTCTAAAAATCATAATATATCATACACAAGTTTATACTAGTTTTGCTCAAAAAATAAAATTAAATCGAGGACTGTACGAAATGATACAAAACTTTTTCAGATCCTTCCTATATGTTACGAGGAAAGGTTATGATGAAAGTCCATACAAAAA
This sequence comes from Lathyrus aphaca, assembly GCA_963966055.1. Taxonomy (NCBI): domain Eukaryota; kingdom Viridiplantae; phylum Streptophyta; class Magnoliopsida; order Fabales; family Fabaceae; genus Lathyrus; species Lathyrus aphaca. The sequence goes on from OZ014523.1 coordinate 12,087,492, forward strand.
TTCATCTGAAAATTTGATTCTACGAAAATTTTCGAAATGTAAGTTTCGGTCAAAAATCGTAATGTATTATACACTAGTTTATACTAGTTTCGGTTAAAAAATCAATTAAATCGAGGAGTGTTTGAAATGCTACAAAACATTTCAGAAATATTTTATATTTTACGAGGGAGGGTTATGATGGAAGTCCATGCAAAAAATTATCTGAAAATTTGATTCTACAAATTTTTTCCAAATGCAAGTTTCAGTCAAAAAATCATAATATATCATACACAAGTTTATACTAGTTTTGCTCAAAAAATAAAATTAAGTCGAGGACTTTACGAAAATATACAAAACTTTTTCAAATCCTTCCTATATGTTACGAGGAAAGATTATGATGAAAGTCCATGCAAAAATTCATCTGAAAATTTGATTTTACATAACTTTTCGAAATGTAAGTTTCGGTCAAAAATCGTAATGTATTATACACTAGTTTATACTAGTTTCGGTTAAAAAATCAATTAAATCGAGGAGTGTTCGAAATGCTACAAAACATTTCAGAAATATTTTATATTTTACGAGGGAGGGTTATGATGGAAGTCCATGCAAAAAATTATCTGAAAATTTGATTCTACAAATTTTTTCCAAATGCAAGTTTCGGTCTAAAAATCATAATATATCATACACAAGTTTATACTAGTTTTGCTCAAAAAATAAAATTAAATCGAGGACTGTACGAAATGATACAAAACTTTTTCAGATCCTTCCTATATGTTACGAGGAAAGGTTATGATGAAAGTCCATACAAAAATTCATCTGAAAATTTGATTCTACGAAAATTTTCGAAATGTAAGTTTCGGTCAAAAATCGTAATGTATTATACACTAGTTTATACTAGTTTCGGTTAAAAAATCAATTAAATCGAGGAGTGTTTGAAATGCTACAAAACATTTCAGAAATATTTTATATTTTACGAGGGAGGGTTATGATGGAAGTCCATACAAAAAATTATCTGAAAATTTGATTCTACAAATTTTTTCCAAATGCAAGTTTCAGTCAAAAAATCATAATATATCATACACAAGTTTATACTAGTTTTGCTCAAAAAATAAAATTAAGTCGAGGACTTTACGAAAATATACAAAACTTTTTCAAATCCTTCCTATATGTTACGAGGAAAGATTATGATGAAAGTCCATGCAAAAATTCATCTGAAAATTTGATTTTACATAACTTTTCGAAATGTAAGTTTCGGTCAAAAATCGTAATGTATTATACACTAGTTTATACTAGTTTCGGTTAAAAAATCAATTAAATCGAGGAGTGTTCGAAATGCTACAAAACATTTCATAAATATTTTATATTTTACGAGGGAGGGTTATGATTGAAGTCCATGCAAAAAATTATCTGAAAATTTGATTCTACAAATTTTTTCCAAATGCAAGTTTCGGTCTAAAAATCATAATATATCATACACAAGTTTATACTAGTTTTGCTCAAAAAATAAAATTAAATCGAGGACTGTACGAAATGATACAAAACTTTTTCAGATCCTTCCTATATGTTACGAGGAAAGGTTATGATGAAAGTCCATACAAAAATTCATCTGAAAATTTGATTCTACGAAAATTTTCGAAATGTAAGTTTCGGTCAAAAATCGTAATGTATTATACACTAGTTTATACTAGTTTCGGTTAAAAAATCAATTAAATCGAGGAGTGTTTGAAATGCTACAAAACATTTCAGAAATATTTTATATTTTACGAGGGAGGGTTATGATGGAAGTCCATGCAAAAAATTATCTGAAAATTTGATTCTACAAATTTTTTCCAAATGCAAGTTTCAGTCAAAAAATCATAATATATCATACACAAGTTTATACTAGTTTTGCTCAAAAAATAAAATTAAGTCGAGGACTTTACGAAAATATACAAAACTTTTTCAAATCCTTCCTATATGTTACGAGGAAAGATTATGATGAAAGTCCATGCAAAAATTCATCTGAAAATTTGATTTTACATAACTTTTCGAAATGTAAGTTTCGGTCAAAAATCGTAATGTATTATACACTAGTTTATACTAGTTTCGGTTAAAAAATCAATTAAATCGAGGAGTGTTCGAAATGCTACAAAACATTTCAGAAATATTTTATATTTTACGAGGGAGGGTTATGATTGAAGTCCATGCAAAAAATTATCTGAAAATTTGATTCTACAAATTTTTTCCAAATGCAAGTTTCGGTCTAAAAATCATAATATATCATACACAAGTTTATACTAGTTTTGCTCAAAAAATAAAATTAAATCGAGGACTGTACGAAATGATACAAAACTTTTTCAGATCCTTCCTATATGTTACGAGGAAAGGTTATGATGAAAGTCCATACAAAAATTCATCTGAAAATTTGATTCTACGAAAATTTTCGAAATGTAAGTTTCGGTCAAAAATCGTAATGTATTATACACTAGTTTATACTAGTTTTGGTTAAAAAATCAATTAAATCGAGGAGTGTTTGAAATGCTACAAAACATTTCAGAAATATTTTATATTTTACGAGGGAGGGTTATGATGGAAGTCCATGCAAAAAATTATCTGAAAAATTGATTCTACAAATTTTTTCCAAATGCAAGTTTCAGTCAAAAAATCATAATATATCATACACAAGTTTATACTAGTTTTGCTCAAAAAATAAAATTAAGTCGAGGACTTTACGAAAATATACAAAACTTTTTCAAATCCTTCCTATATGTTACGAGGAAAGATTATGATGAAAGTCCATGCAAAAATTCATCTGAAAATTTGATTTTACATAACTTTTCGAAATGTAAGTTTCGGTCAAAAATCGTAATGTATTATACACTAGTTTATACTAGTTTCGGTTAAAAAATCAATTAAATCGAGGAGTGTTCGAAATGCTACAAAACATTTCAGAAATATTTTATATTTTACGAGGGAGGGTTATGACTGAAGTCCATGCAAAAAATTATCTGAAAATTTGATTCTACAAATTTTTTCCAAATGCAAGTTTCGGTCTAAAAATCATAATATATCATACACAAGTTTATACTAGTTTTGCTCAAAAAATAAAATTAAGTCGAGGACTTTACGAAAATATACAAAACATTTTCAGATCCTTCCTATATGTTACGAGGAAAGGTTATGATGAAAGTCCATACAAAAATTCATCTGAAAATTTGATTCTACGAAAATTTTCGAAATGTAAGTTTCGGTTAAAAATCGTAATGTATTATACACTAGTTTATACTAGTTTCGGTTAAAAAATCAATTAAATCGAGGAGTGTTTGAAATGCTACAAAACATTTCAGAAATATTTTATATTTTACGAGGGAGGGTTATGATGGAAGTCCATGCAAAAAATTATCTGAAAATTTGATTCTACAAATTTTTTCCAAATGCAAGTTTCAGTCAAAAAATCATAATATATCATACACAAGTTTATACTAGTTTTGCTCAAAAAATAAAATTAAGTCGAGGACTTTACGAAAATATACAAAACTTTTTCAAATCCTTCCTATATGTTACGAGGAAAGATTATGATGAAAGTCCATGCAAAAATTCATCTGAAAATTTGATTTTACATAACTTTTCGAAATGTAAGTTTCGGTCAAAAATCGTAATGTATTATACACTAGTTTATACTAGTTTCGGTTAAAAAATCAATTAAATCGAGGAGTGTTCGAAATGCTACAAAACATTTCAGAAATATTTTATATTTTACGAGGGAGGGTTATGATTGAAGTCCATGCAAAAAATTATCTGATAATTTGATTCTACAAATTTTTTCCAAATGCAAGTTTCGGTCTAAAAATCATAATATATCATACACAAGTTTATACTAGTTTTGCTCAAAAAATAAAATTAAATCGAGGACTGTACGAAATGATACAAAACATTTTCAGATCCTTCCTATATGTTACGAGGAAAGATTATGATGAAAGTCCATACAAAAATTCATCTGAAAATTTGATTCTACGAAAATTTTCGAAATGTAAGTTTCGGTCAAAAATCGTAATGTATTATACACTAGTTTATACTAGTTTCGGTTAAAAAATCAATTAAATCGAGGAGTGTTTGAAATGCTACAAAACATTTCAGAAATATTTTATATTTTACGAGGGAGGGTTATGATGGAAGTCCATGCAAAAAATTATCTGAAAATTTGATTCTACAAATTTTTTCCAAATGCAAGTTTCAGTCAAAAAATCATAATATATCATACACAAGTTTATACTAGTTTTGCTCAAAAAATAAAATTAAGTCGAGGACTTTACGAAAATATACAAAACTTTTTCAAATCCTTCCTATATGTTACGAGGAAAGATTATGATGAAAGTCCATGCAAAAATTCATCTGAAAATTTGATTTTACATAACTTTTCGAAATGTAAGTTTCGGTCAAAAATCGTAATGTATTATACACTAGTTTATACTAGTTTCGGTTAAAAAATCAATTAAATCGAGGAGTGTTCGAAATGCTACAAAACATTTCAGAAATATTTTATATTTTACGAGGGAGGGTTATGATTGAAGTCCATGCAAAAAATTATCTGAAAATTTGATTCTACAAATTTTTTCCAAATGCAAGTTTCAGTCAAAAAATCATAATATATCATACACAAGTTTATACTAGTTTTGCTCAAAAAATAAAATTAAGTCGAGGACTTTACGAAAATATACAAAACTTTTTCAAATCCTTCCTATATGTTACGAGGAAAGATTATGATGAAAGTCCATGCAAAAATTCATCTGAAAATTTGATTTTACATAACTTTTCGAAATGTAAGTTTCGGTCAAAAATCGTAATGTATTATACACTAGTTTATACTAGTTTCGGTTAAAAAATCAATTAAATCGAGGAGTGTTCGAAATGCTACAAAACATTTCAGAAATATTTTATATTTTACGAGGGAGGGTTATGATTGAAGTCCATGCAAAAAATTATCTGATAATTTGATTCTACAAATTTTTTCCAAATGCAAGTTTCGGTCTAAAAATCATAATATATCATACACAAGTTTATACTAGTTTTGCTCAAAAAATAAAATTAAATCGAGGACTGTACGAAATGATACAAAACATTTTCAGATCCTTCCTATATGTTACGAGGAAAGATTATGATGAAAGTCCATACAAAAATTCATCTGAAAATTTATTTCTACGAAAATTTTCGAAATGTAAGTTTCGGTCAAAAATCGTAATGTATTATACACTAGTTTATACTAGTTTCGATTAAAAAATCAATTAAATCGAGGAGTGTTTGAAATGCTACAAAACATTTCAGAAATATTTTATATTTTACGAGGGAGGGTTATGATGGAAGTCCATGCAAAAAATTATCTGAAAATTTGATTCTACAAATTTTTTCCAAATGCAAGTTTCAGTCAAAAAATCATAATATATCATACACAAGTTTATACTAGTTTTGCTCAAAAAATAAAATTAAGTCGAGGACTTTACGAAAATATACAAAACTTTTTCAAATCCTTCCTATATGTTACGAGGAAAGATTATGATGAAAGTCCATGCAAAAATTCATCTGAAAATTTGATTTTACATAACTTTTCGAAATGTAAGTTTCGGTCAAAAATCGTAATGTATTATACACTAGTTTATACTAGTTTCGGTTAAAAAATCAATTAAATCGAGGAGTGTTCGAAATGCTACAAAACATTTCAGAAATATTTTATATTTTACGAGGGAGGGTTATGATTGAAGTCCATGCAAAAAATTATCTGAAAATTTGATTCTACAAATTTTTTCCAAATGCAAGTTTCGGTCTAAAAATCATAATATATCATACACAAGTTTATACTAGTTTTGCTCAAAAAATAAAATTAAATCGAGGACTGTACGAAATGATACAAAACTTTTTCAGATCCTTCCTATATGTTACGAGGAAAGGTTATGATGAAAGTCCATAAAAAAATTCATCTGAAAATTTGATTCTACGAAAATTTTCGAAATGTAAGTTTCGGTCAAAAATCGTAATGTATTATACACTAGTTTATACTAGTTTCGGTTAAAAAATCAATTAAATCGAGGAGTGTTTGAAATGCTACAAAACATTTCAGAAATATTTTATATTTTACGAGGGAGGGTTATGATGGAAGTCCATGCAAAAAATTATCAGAAAATTTGATTCTACAAATTTTTTCCAAATGCAAGTTTCAGTCAAAAAATCATAATATATCATACACAAGTTTATACTAGTTTTGCTCAAAAAATAAAATTAAGTCGAGGACTTTACGAAAATATACAAAAAATTTTCAAATCCTTCCTATATGTTACGAGGAAAGATTATGATGAAAGTCCATGAAAAAATTCATCTGAAAATTTGATTTTACATAACTTTTCGAAATGTAAGTTTCGGTCAAAAATCGTAATGTATTATACACTAGTTTATACTAGTTTCAGTTAAAAAATCAATTAAATCGAGGAGTGTTCGAAATGCTACAAAACATTTCAGAAATATTTTATATTTTACGAGGGAGGGTTATGATGGAAGTCCATGCAAAAAATTATCTGAAAGTTTGATTCTACAAATTTTTTCCAAATGCAAGTTTTGGTCTAAAAATTATAATATATCATACACAAGTTTATACTAGTTTTGCTCAAAAAATAAAATTAAATCGAGGACTGTACGAAATGATACAAAACTTTTTCAGATCCTTCCTATATGTTACGAGGAAAGGTTATGATGAAAGTCCATACAAAAATTCATCTGAAATTTTGAATCTACGAAACTTTTCGAAATGTAAGTTTCGGTCAAAAATCGTAATGTATTATACACTAGTTTATACAAGTTTCGGTTAAAAAATCAATTAAATCGAGGAGTCTTCGAAATGCTACAAAACATGTCAAAATTTTTTTATATTTTACGATGGAGGGTTATGATGGAAGTCCATGCAAAAAATTATCTGAAAATTTGATTCTACAAATTTTTTCCAAATGCAAGTTTAGGTCAAAAAATCATAATATATCATACACAAGTTTATACTAGTTTTGCTCAAAAAATAAAATTAAATCAAGGACTGTACGAAATGATACAATTTTTTTTTCAAATCCTTCCTATATGTTACGAGGAAAGGTTATGATGAAAGTCCATACAAAAATTCATCTGAAAATTAGATTTTACGAAATTTTTCGAAATGTAAGTTTCGGTCAAAAATCGTAATGTATTATACACTAGTTTATACTAATTTCGGTTAAAATATCAGTTAAATCGAGGAGTGTTCGAAATGCTACAAAACTTTTCAGAAATTTTTTATATTTTACGAGGGAGGGTTATGATGGAAGTCCATGCAAAAAATTATCTGAAAATTTGATTCTACAAATTTTTTCCAAATGCAAGTTTCAGTCAAAAAATCATAATATATCATACACAAGTTTATACTAGTTTTGCTCAAAAAATAAAATTAAATCGAGGACTGTACAAAACGATATTAAACTTTTTCAGATCCTTCCTATATGTTACGAGGAAAGGTTATAATGAAAGTGCATACAAAAATTCATGTGAAAATTTTTATTCTACGAAACTTTTCGAAATGTAAGTTTTGGCCGAAAATCGTAATGTATTATACACTAGTTTATACTAGTTTCGGTTAAAAAATCAACTAAATCGAGGAGTGTTCCAAATGCTACAAAACTTTTCAGAAATTTTATATTTTTTACGAGGGAGGGTTATGATGGAAGTCCATGCAAAAAATTATCTGAAAATTTGATTCTACAAGTTTTTTCCGAATGCGAGTTTCGGTAAAAAAATCATAATATATCATACACGAGTTTATACTAGTTTTGCTCAAAAAATCAAATTAAATCGAAGACTGTACGAAAAGATACATAACTTTTCAGATCCTTCCTATTTGCTACGAGGAAAGGTTATGATGAAAATCCATGCAAAAATTCATATGAAAATTTAATTCTTCGAAACTTTTCGAAATAAAAGTTTCGGTCAAAAATCGTAATGTATTATACACTAGTTTATACTAGTTTCGGTTAAAAAATCAATTAAATCGAGGAGAGTTCGAAATGCTACAAAACTTTTCAGAAATTTTATATATTTTACGAGGGAGGGTTATGATGGAAGTTTATGGAAAAAATTATCTGAAAATTTGATTCTACAAATTTTTTCCAAATGCAAGTTTCGGTCAAAAAATCATAATATATCATACACAAGTTTATACTAGTTTTGCATAAAAAATAAAATTAAATCGAAGACTGTACGATACGTTACAAAACTTTTCAGATCCTTCCTATATGCTACGAGGAAAGGTTATGATGAAAGTCCATGTAAAAATTCATCTGAAAATTTGATTCTTCGAAAGTTTTCGAAATGAAAGTTTCGGTCAAAAATCGTAATGTATTATACACTAGTTTATTCTAGTTTCTGTTAAAAAATCAATTAAATCGAGGAGTGTTCGAAATGCTACAAAACTTTTCAGAATTTTTTTATATTTTACGAGGGAGGGTTATGATGGAATTCCATGAAATGTTTTTTTGAAAATTTGATTCTTCAAATTTTTTCCAAATGCAAGTTTCGGTCAAAAAATCATAATATATCATACACAAGTTTATACTAGTTTTGCTCAAAAAATAAAATTAAATCGAGGACTGTACGAAACGATACAAAACTTTTTCAGATCCTTCCTATATGTTACGAGGAAAGGTTATAATGAAAGTGCATACAAAAATTCATGTGAAAATTTGATTCTACGAAACTTTTCGAAATGTAAGTTTTGTTCGAAAATCGTAATGTATTATACACTAGTTTATATTAGTTTCGGTTAAAAAATCAACTAAATCGAGGAGTGTTACAAATGCTACAAAACTTTACAGAAATTTTGTATTTTTTACGAGGGAGGGTTATGATGGAAGTCCATGCAAAAAATTATCTGAAAATTTGATTCTACAAATTTTTTCCAAATGCAAGTTTCGGTAAAAAAATCATAATATATCATACACAAGTTTATACTAATTTTGCTCAAAATATCAAATTAAATCGAAGACTGTACGAAAAGATACAAAACTTTTCAGATCCTTCCTATTTGCTACGAGGAAAGGTTATAATGTAAATCCATGCAAAAATTCATATGAAAATTTGATTCTTCGAAACTTTTCGAAATAAAAGTTTCGGTCAAAAATCGTAATGTATTATACACTAGTTTATACTAGTTTCGGTTAAAAAATCAATTAAATCGAGGAGTGTTCGAAATGCTACAAAACTTTTTAGAAATTTTATATATTTTACGAGGGAGGGTTATGATGGAAGTTTATGCAAAAAATTATCTGCAAATTTGATTCTACAAATTTTTTCCAAATGCAAGTTTCGGTCAAAAAAGCATAATATATCATACACAAGTGTATACTAGTTTTGCTCAAACAATAAAAAAAATCAAGGACTGTACGAAACGATACAAAACTTTTTCAGATCCTTCCTATATTGTACGAGGAAAGGTTATGATGAAAGTCCATACAAAAATTCATCTGAAAATTTGAATCTACGAAACGTTTCAAAATGTAAGTTTCGGTTAAAAATCGTAATGTATTATACACTAGTTTATACTAGTTTCGGTTAAAAAATCAATTAAATCGAGGAGTGTTCGAAATGCTACAAAACTTTTCAGAAATTTTATATATTTTATGATGGAGGGTTATGATGGAAGTCCATGCAATAAATTATCTGAAAATTTGATTCTACAATATTTTTCCAAATGCAAGTTTCGGTCAAAAAATCATAATATATCATACACAAGTTTATACTAGTTTTGCTCAAAAAATAAAATTAAATCGAGGACTGTACCAAACGATACAAAACTTTTTCAGATCCTTCCTATATGTTACGAGGAAAGGTTATAATGAAAGTGCATACAAAAATTCATGTGAAAATTTGATTCTATGAAACTTTTCGAAATGTAAGTTTTGGTCGAAAATTGTAATGTATTATACACTAGTTTATATTAGTTTAGGTCAAAAAATCAATTAAATCGAGGAGTGTTCGAAATGCTACAAAAATTTTCAGAAATTTTTTATATTTTACGAGGGAGGGTTATGATGGAAGTCCATGCAAAATATTATTTGAAATTTTGATTCTAAAAATTTTTCCAAATACAAGTTTCGGTCAAAAAAGCATAATATATCATATACAAGTTTATACTAGTTTTGCTAAAAAAATAAAATTAAATCGAGGACTGCACGAAACGATACAAAACTTTTTCAAATCCTTCCTATATGTTACGAGGAAAGGTTATGACGAAAGTCTATACAAAAATTCATCTGAAAATTTGATTCTACGAAACTTTACGAAATCTAAGTTTCAATAAAAAATCTTAATGTATTATACACTAGTTTATACTAGTTTCGGTTAAAAAATCAATTAAATCGAGGAGTGTTCCAAATGCTACAAAAGTTTCCAGAAATTTTGTATATTTTACGAGGGAGGGTTATGAAGGAAGTCCATGCAAAAAATTATCTGAAAATTTGATTATAAATTTTTTTTCCAAATGCAAGTTTCAGTAATAAAATCATAATATATCATACACAAGTTTATACTAGTTTTGCATAAAAAATAAAATTAAATCGAAGACTGTACGATACGATACAAAACTTTTCAGATCCTTCCTATATGCTACGAGGAAAGGTTTTGATGAAAGTCCATATAAAAATTCATCTGAAAATTTGATTCTTCGAAACTTTTCGAAATGAAAGTTTCGGTCAAAAATCGTAATGTATTATACACTAGTTTATACTAGTTTCTGTTAAAAAATCAATTAAATCGAGGAGTGTTCGAAATGCTACAAAACTTTTCAGAAATATTTTATATTTTACGAGGGAGGGTTATGATGGAATTCCATGAAATGTTTTTTTAGAAAATTTGATCATTCAAATTTTTTCCAAATGCAAGTTTCGGTCAAAAAATCATAATATATCATACACAAGTTTATACTAGTTTTGCTCAAAAAATAAAATTAAATCGAGGACTGTACCAAACGATACAAAACTTTTTCAGATCCTTCCTATATGTTACGAGGAAAGGTTATAATGAAAGTGCATACAAAAATTCTTGTGAAAATTTGATTCTATGAAACTTTTCGAAATGTAAGTTTTGGTCGAAAATTGTAATGTATTATACACTAGTTTATATTAGTTTAGGTCAAAAAATCAATTAAATCGAGGAGTGTTCCAAATGCTACAAAACTTTACAGAAATTTTTTATTTTTTACGAGGGAGGGTTATGATGGAAGTCCATGCAAAAAATTATCTAAAAATTTGATTCTACAAATTTTTTCCAAATGCAAGTTTCGGTAAAAAAAATCATAATATATCATACACAAGTTTATACTAGTTTTGCTCAAAATATCAAATTAAATCGAAGACTGTACGAAAAGATACAAAACTTTTCAGATCCTTCCTATTTGCTACGAGGAAAGGTTATGATGAAAATCCATGCAAAAATTCATATGAAAATTTGATTCTTCGAAATTTTTCGAAATAAAAGTTTCGGTCAAAAATCGTTATGTATTATACACTAGTTTATTCTAGTTTCAGTTAAAAAATCAATTAAATCGAGGAGAGTTCGAAATGCTACAAAACTTTTCAGAAATTTTATATATTTTACGAGGGAGGGTTAAGATGGAAGTTTATGCAAAAAATTATCTGCAAATTTGATTATACAAATTTTTTCCAAATGCAAGTTTCGGTCAAAAAATCATAATGAATTATACACTAGTTTATTATAGTTTCTGTTAAAAAATCAATTAAATCGAGGAGTGTTCGAAATGCTACAAAACTTTTCAGATTTTTTTTATATTTTACGAGGGAGGGTTATGATGGAAGTCCATGAAATTTTTTTTTGAAAATTTGATTCTACAAATTTTTTCCAAATGCAAGTTTCGGTAAAAAAAACATAATATATCATACAAGAGTTTATACTAGTTTTGTTCAAAAATTAAAATTAAATCGAGGACTGTACAAAACGATATTAAACTTTTTCAGATCCTTCCTATATGATACGAGGAAAGGTTATATTGAAAGTGCTTACAAAAATTCATGTGAAAATTTGATTCTACGAAACTTTTCGAAATGTAAGTTTTGGTCGAAAATCGTAATGCTACAAAACTTTTCAGAAATTTTATATTTTTTACGAGGAAGGGTTATGATGGAAGTCCATGCAAAAAATTATCTGAAAATTTGATTCTACAAGTTTTTTCCGAATGCGAGTTTCGGTAAAAAAATCATAATATATCATACACAAGTTTATACTAGTTTTGCTCAAAAAATCAAATTAAATCGAAGACTGTACGAAAAGATACAAAACTTTTCAGATCCTTCCTATTTGCTACGAGGAAAGGTTATGATGAAAATCCATGCAAAAATTCATATGAAAATTTGATTCTTCGAAACTTTTCGAAATAAAAGTTTCGGTCAAAAATCGTAATGTATTATACACTAGTTTATACTAGTTCCGGTTAAAAAATCAATTAAATCGAGGAGTGTTCGAAATGCTACAAAACTTTTCAGAAATTTTATATATTTTACGAGGGAGGGTTATGATGGAAGTTTATGCAAAAAATTATCTGCAAATTTGATTCTACAAATATTTTCCAAATGCAAGTTTCGGTCAAAAAAGCATAATATATCATACACAAGTGTATACTAGTTTTGCTCAAAAAATAAAATTAAATCGAAGACTGTACGATACGATACAAAACTTTTTCAGATCCTTCCTATATGTTACGAGGAAAGGTTATGATGAAAGTCAATACAAAAATTCATCTGAAAATTTGAATCTACAAAACGTTTCGAAATGTATGTTTCGGTCAAAAATCGTAATGTATTATACACTAGTTTATTCTAGTTTCTGTTAAAAAATCAATTAAATCGAGGAGTGTTCGAAATGCTGCAAATATTTTCAGAAATTTTATTTATTTTACGAGGGAGGGTTATGATGGAAGTCCATTCAAAATATTATTTGAAAATTTGATTCTACAAATTTTTCCAAATGCAAGTTTCGGTCAAAAAATCATAATATATCATACACAAGTTTATACTAGTTTTGCTAAAAAAATAAAATTAAATCGAGGACAGTACGAAACGTTACAAAACTTTTTCAGATCTTTCCTATATGTTACGAGGAAAGGGTATGATGAAAGTCCATATAAAAATTCATCAGAAAATTTGATTCTACGAAACTTTTCGAAATGTAAGTTTCGGCCAAAAATCGTAATGTATTATACACTAGTTTATATTAGTTTAGGTCAAAAAATCAATTAAATCGAGAAGTGTTCGAAATGCTACAAAAATTTTCAGAAATTTTTTATATTTTACGAGGGAGGGTTATGATGGAAGTCAATTCAAAATATTATTTGAAATTTTGATACTACAAATTTTTCCAAATGCAAGTTTCGGTCAAAAAATCATAATATATCATACACAAGTTTATACTAGTTTTACTAAAAAAATAAAATTAAATCGAGGACTGTACGAAACGATACAAAACTTTTTCAGATCCTTCCTATATGTTACGAGAAAAGGTTATGATGAAAGTCCATACAAAAATTCATCTGAAAATTTGATTCTACGAAACTTTACGAAATCTAAGTTTCGGTAAAAAATCTTAATGTATTATACACTAGTTTATACTAGTTTCGGTTAAAAAATCAATTAAATCGAGGAGTGTTCCAAATGCTACAAAAGTTTCCAGAAATTTTGTATATTTTACGAGGGAGGGTTATGAAGGAAGTCCATGCAAAAAATTATCTGAAAATTTGATTATAAATTTTTTTTCCAAATGCAAGTTTCGGTAATAAAATCATAATATATCATACACAAGTTTATACTAGTTTTGCATAAAAAATAAAATTAAATCGAAGACTGTACGATACGATACAAAACTTTTCAGATCCTTCCTATATGCTACGAGGAAAGGTTTTGATGAAAGTCCATATAAAAATTCATCTGAAAATTTGATTCTTCGAAACTTTTCGAAATGAAAGTTTCGGTCAAAAATCGTAATGTATTATACACTAGTTTATACTAGTTTCTGTTAAAAAATCAATTAAATCGAGGAGTGTTCGAAATGCTACAAAACTTTTCAGAAATATTTTATATTTTACGAGGGAGGGTTATGATGGAATTCCATGAAATGTTTTTTTAGAAAATTTGATCATTCAAATTTTTTCCAAATGCAAGTTTCGGTCAAAAAATCATAATATATCATACACAAGTTTATACTAGTTTTGCTCAAAAAATAAAATTAAATCGAGGACTGTACCAAACGATACAAAACTTTTTCAGATCCTTCCTATATGTTACGAGGAAAGGTTATAATGAAAGTGCATACAAAAATTCTTGTGAAAATTTGATTCTATGAAACTTTTCGAAATGTAAGTTTTGGTCGAAAATTGTAATGTATTATACACTAGTTTATATTAGTTTAGGTCAAAAAATCAATTAAATCGAGGAGTGTTCCAAATGCTACAAAACTTTACAGAAATTTTTTATTTTTTACGAGGGAGGGTTATGATGGAAGTCCATGCAAAAAATTATCTAAAAATTTGATTCTACAAATTTTTTCCAAATGCAAGTTTCGGTAAAAAAAATCATAATATATCATACACAAGTTTATACTAGTTTTGCTCAAAATATCAAATTAAATCGAAGACTGTACGAAAAGATACAAAACTTTTCAGATCCTTCCTATTTGCTACGAGGAAAGGTTATGATGAAAATCCATGCAAAAATTCATATGAAAATTTGATTCTTCGAAATTTTTCGAAATAAAAGTTTCGGTCAAAAATCGTTATGTATTATACACTAGTTTATTCTAGTTTCAGTTAAAAAATCAATTAAATCGAGGAGAGTTCGAAATGCTACAAAACTTTTCAGAAATTTTATATATTTTACGAGGGAGGGTTAAGATGGAAGTTTATGCAAAAAATTATCTGCAAATTTGATTATACAAATTTTTTCCAAATGCAAGTTTCGGTCAAAAAATCATAATGAATTATACACTAGTTTATTATAGTTTCTGTTAAAAAATCAATTAAATCGAGGAGTGTTCGAAATGCTACAAAACTTTTCAGATTTTTTTTATATTTTACGAGGGAGGGTTATGATGGAAGTCCATGAAATTTTTTTTTGAAAATTTGATTCTACAAATTTTTTCCAAATGCAAGTTTCGGTAAAAAAAACATAATATATCATACAAGAGTTTATACTAGTTTTGTTCAAAAATTAAAATTAAATCGAGGACTGTACAAAACGATATTAAACTTTTTCAGATCCTTCCTATATGATACGAGGAAAGGTTATATTGAAAGTGCTTACAAAAATTCATGTGAAAATTTGATTCTACGAAACTTTTCGAAATGTAAGTTTTGGTCGAAAATCGTAATGCTACAAAACTTTTCAGAAATTTTATATTTTTTACGAGGAAGGGTTATGATGGAAGTCCATGCAAAAAATTATCTGAAAATTTGATTCTACAAGTTTTTTCCGAATGCGAGTTTCGGTAAAAAAATCATAATATATCATACACAAGTTTATACTAGTTTTGCTCAAAAAATCAAATTAAATCGAAGACTGTACGAAAAGATACAAAACTTTTCAGATCCTTCCTATTTGCTACGAGGAAAGGTTATGATGAAAATCCATGCAAAAATTCATATGAAAATTTGATTCTTCGAAACTTTTCGAAATAAAAGTTTCGGTCAAAAATCGTAATGTATTATACACTAGTTTATACTAGTTCCGGTTAAAAAATCAATTAAATCGAGGAGTGTTCGAAATGCTACAAAACTTTTCAGAAATTTTATATATTTTACGAGGGAGGGTTATGATGGAAGTTTATGCAAAAAATTATCTGCAAATTTGATTCTACAAATATTTTCCAAATGCAAGTTTCGGTCAAAAAAGCATAATATATCATACACAAGTGTATACTAGTTTTGCTCAAAAAATAAAATTAAATCGAAGACTGTACGATACGATACAAAACTTTTTCAGATCCTTCCTATATGTTACGAGGAAAGGTTATGATGAAAGTCAATACAAAAATTCATCTGAAAATTTGAATCTACAAAACGTTTCGAAATGTATGTTTCGGTCAAAAATCGTAATGTATTATACACTAGTTTATTCTAGTTTCTGTTAAAAAATCAATTAAATCGAGGAGTGTTCGAAATGCTGCAAATATTTTCAGAAATTTTATTTATTTTACGAGGGAGGGTTATGATGGAAGTCCATTCAAAATATTATTTGAAAATTTGATTCTACAAATTTTTCCAAATGCAAGTTTCGGTCAAAAAATCATAATATATCATACACAAGTTTATACTAGTTTTGCTAAAAAAATAAAATTAAATCGAGGACAGTACGAAACGTTACAAAACTTTTTCAGATCTTTCCTATATGTTACGAGGAAAGGGTATGATGAAAGTCCATATAAAAATTCATCAGAAAATTTGATTCTACGAAACTTTTCGAAATGTAAGTTTCGGCCAAAAATCGTAATGTATTATACACTAGTTTATATTAGTTTAGGTCAAAAAATCAATTAAATCGAGAAGTGTTCGAAATGCTACAAAAATTTTCAGAAATTTTTTATATTTTACGAGGGAGGGTTATGATGGAAGTCAATTCAAAATATTATTTGAAATTTTGATACTACAAATTTTTCCAAATGCAAGTTTCGGTCAAAAAATCATAATATATCATACACAAGTTTATACTAGTTTTACTAAAAAAATAAAATTAAATCGAGGACTGTACGAAACGATACAAAACTTTTTCAGATCCTTCCTATATGTTACGAGAAAAGGTTATGATGAAAGTCCATACAAAAATTCATCTGAAAATTTGATTCTACGAAACTTTACGAAATCTAAGTTTCGGTAAAAAATCTTAATGTATTATACACTAGTTTATACTAGTTTCGGTTAAAAAATCAATTAAATCGAGGAGTGTTCCAAATGCTACAAAAGTTTCCAGAAATTTTGTATATTTTACGAGGGAGGGTTATGAAGGAAGTCCATGCAAAAAATTATCTGAAAATTTGATTATAAATTTTTTTTCCAAATGCAAGTTTCGGTAATAAAATCATAATATATCATACACAAGTTTATACTAGTTTTGCATAAAAAATAAAATTAAATCGAAGACTGTACGATACGATACAAAACTTTTCAGATCCTTCCTATATGCTACGAGGAAAGGTTTTGATGAAAGTCCATATAAAAATTCATCTGAAAATTTGATTATTCGAAAGTTTTCGAAATGAAAGTTTCGGTCAAAAATCGTAATGTATTATACACTAGTTTATACTAGTTTCTGTTAAAAAATCAATTAAATCGAGGAGTGTTCGAAATGCTACAAAACTTTTTAGAAATATTTTATATTTTACGAGGGAGGGTTATGATGGAATTCCATGAAATGTTTTTTTGAAAATTTGATTCTTCAAATTTTTTCCAAATGCAAGTTTCGGTCAAAAAATCATAATATATCATACACAAGTTTATACTAGTTTTGCTCAAAAAATAAAATTAAATCGAGGACTGTACGAAACGATACAAAACTTTTTCAGATCCTTCCTATATGTTACGAGGAAAGGTTATAATGAAAGTGCATACAAAAATTCATGTGAAAATTTGATTCTACGAAACTTTTCGAAATGTAAGTTTTGGTCGAAAATCGTAATGTATTATACACTAGTTTATATTAGTTTAGGTCAAAAAATAAATTAAATCGAGGAGTGTTCCAAATGCTACAAAACTTTACAGAAATTTTGTATTTTTTACGAGGGAGGGTTATGATGGAAGTCCATGCAAAAAATAATGTGAAAATTTGATTCTACAAATTTTTTCCAAATGCAAGTTTCGGTAAAAAAATCATAATATATCATACACAAGTTTATACTAGTTTTGCTCAAAATATCAAATTAAATCGAAGACTGTACGAAAAGATACAAAACTTTTCAGATCCTTCCTATTTGCTACGAGGAAAGGTTATGATGAAAATCCATGCAAAAATTCATATGAAATTTTGATTCTTCGAAATTTTTCGAAATAAAAGTTTCGGTCAAAAATCGTAATGTATTATACACTAGTTTATTCTAGTTTCAGTTAAAAAATCAATTAAATCGAGTAGAGTTCGAAATGCTACAAAAATTTTCAGAAATTTTATATATTTTACGAGGGAGGGTTAAGATGGAAGTTTATGCAAAAAATTATCTGCAAATTTGATTCTACAATTTTTTTCCAAATGCAAGTTTCGGTCAAAAAATCATAATATATCATACACAAGTTTATACTAGTTTTGCATAAAAAATAAAATTAAATCGAAGACTGTACGATACGATACAAAACTTTTCAGATCCTTCCTATATGCTACGAGGAAAGGTTATGATGAAAGTCCATATAAAAATTCATCTGAAAATTTGATTCTTCGAAAGTTTTCGAAATGAAAGTTTCGGTCAAAAATCGTAATGTATTATACACTAGTTTATTCTAGTTTCTGTTAAAAAATCAATTAAATCGAGGAGTGTTCGAAATGCTACAAAACTTTTCAGAAATATTTTATATTTTACGAGGGAGGGTTATGATGGAATTCCATGAAATGTTTTTTTAGAAAATTTGATCATTCAAATTTTTTCCAAATGCAAGTTTCGGTCAAAAAATCATAATATATCATACACAAGTTTATACTAGTTTTGCTCAAAAAATAAAATTAAATCGAGGACTGTACGAAACGATACAAAACTTTTTCAGATCCTTCCTATATGTTACGAGGAAAGGTTATAATGAAAGTGCATACAAAAATTCATGTGAAAATTTGATTCTACGAAACTTTTCGAAATGTAAGTTTTGGTCGAAAATCGTAATGTATTATACACTAGTTTATACTAGTTTCGCTTAAAAAATCAACTAAATCGAGGAGTGTTCCAAATGCTACAAAACTTTTCAGAAATTTTGTATTTTTTACGAGGGAGGGTTATGATGGAAGTCCATGCAAAAAATTATCTGAAAATTTGATTCTACAAGTTTTTTCCGAATGCGAGTTTCGGTAAAAAAATCATAATATATCATACACAAGTTTATACTAGTTTTGCTCAAAAAATCAAATTAAATCGAAGACTGTACGAAAAGATACAAAAATTTTCAGATCCTTCCTATTTGCTATGAGGAAAGGTTATGATGTAAATCCATGCAAAAATTCATATGAAAATTTGATTCTTCGAAACTTTTCGAAATAAAAGTTTCGGTCAAAAATCGTAATGTATTATACACTAGTTTATACTAGTTTCGGTTAAAAAATCAATTAAATCGAGGATTGTTCGAAATGCTACAAAACTTTTTAGAAATTTTATATATTTTACGAGGGAGGGTTATGATGGAAGTTTATGCAAAAAATTATCTGAAAATTTGATTCTACAATATTTTTCCAAATGCAAGTTTCGGTCAAAAAAACATAATATATCATACACAAGTTTATAATATTTTGCTCAAAAAATAAAATTAAATCGAGGACTGTACGAAACGATACAAAACTTTTTCAGATCCTTCCTATATCTTACGAGGAAAGGTTATGATGAAAGTGCATATAAAAATTCATCAGAAAATTTGATTCTACGAAACTTTTCGAAATGTAAGTTTCGGTCAAAAATCGTAATGTATTATACACTAGTTTATATTAGTTTAGGTCAAAAAATCAATTAAATCGAGGAGTGTTCGAAATGCTACAAAAATTTTCAGAAATTTTTTATATTTTACGAGGGAGGGTTATGATGGAAGTCCATACAAAATATTATTTGAAATTTTGATTCTACAAATTTTTCCAAATACAAGTTTCGGTCAAAAAAGCATAATATATCATATACAAGTTTATACTAGTTTTGCTAAAAAAATAAAATTAAATCGAGGACTGCACGAAACGATACAAAACTTTTTCAAATCCTTCCTATATGTTACGAGGAAAGGTTATGACGAAAGTCTATACAAAAATTCATCTGAAAATTTGATTCTACGAAACTTTACGAAATCTAAGTTTCAATAAAAAATCTTAATGTATTATACACTAGTTTATACTAGTTTCGGTTAAAAAATCAATTAAATCGAGGAGTGTTCCAAATGCTACAAAAGTTTCCAGAAATTTTGTATATTTTACGAGGGAGGGTTATGAAGGAAGTCCATGCAAAAAATTATCTGAAAATTTGATTATAAATTTTTTTTCCAAATGCAAGTTTCAGTAATAAAATCATAATATATCATACACAAGTTTATACTAGTTTTGCATAAAAAATAAAATTAAATCGAAGACTGTACGATACGATACAAAACTTTTCAGATCCTTCCTATATGCTACGAGGAAAGGTTTTGATGAAAGTCCATATAAAAATTCATCTGAAAATTTGATTCTTCGAAACTTTTCGAAATGAAAGTTTCGGTCAAAAATCGTAATGTATTATACACTAGTTTATACTAGTTTCTGTTAAAAAATCAATTAAATCGAGGAGTGTTCGAAATGCTACAAAACTTTTCAGAAATATTTTATATTTTACGAGGGAGGGTTATGATGGAATTCCATGAAATGTTTTTTTAGAAAATTTGATCATTCAAATTTTTTCCAAATGCAAGTTTCGGTCAAAAAATCATAATATATCATACACAAGTTTATACTAGTTTTGCTCAAAAAATAAAATTAAATCAAGGACTGTACCAAACGATACAAAACTTTTTCAGATCCTTCCTATATGTTACGAGGAAAGGTTATAATGAAAGTGCATACAAAAATTCATGTGAAAATTTGATTCTATGAAACTTTTCGAAATGTAAGTTTTGGTCGAAAATTGTAATGTATTATACACTAGTTTATATTAGTTTAGGTCAAAAAATCAATTAAATCGAGGAGTGTTCCAAATGCTACAAAACTTTACAGAAATTTTTTATTTTTTACGAGGGAGGGTTATGATGGAAGTCCATGCAAAAAATTATCTAAAAATTTGATTCTACAAATTTTTTCCAAATGCAAGTTTCGGTAAAAAAAATCATAATATATCATACACAAGTTTATACTAGTTTTGCTCAAAATATCAAATTAAATCGAAGACTGTACGAAAAGATACAAAACTTTTCAGATCCTTCCTATTTGCTACGAGGAAAGGTTATGATGAAAATCCATGCAAAAATTCATATGAAAATTTGATTCTTCGAAATTTTTCGAAATAAAAGTTTCGGTCAAAAATCGTTATGTATTATACACTAGTTTATTCTAGTTTCAGTTAAAAAATCAATTAAATCGAGGAGAGTTCGAAATGCTACAAAACTTTTCAGAAATTTTATATATTTTACGAGGGAGGGTTAAGATGGAAGTTTATGCAAAAAATTATCTGCAAATTTGATTATACAAATTTTTTCCAAATGCAAGTTTCGGTCAAAAAATCATAATGAATTATACACTAGTTTATTATAGTTTCTGTTAAAAAATCAATTAAATCGAGGAGTGTTCGAAATGCTACAAAACTTTTCAGATTTTTTTTATATTTTACGAGGGAGGGTTATGATGGAAGTCCATGAAATCTTTTTTTTGAAAATTTGATTCTACAAATTTTTTCCAAATGCAAGTTTCGGTAAAAAAAACATAATATATCATACAAGAGTTTATACTAGTTTTGTTCAAAAATTAAAATTAAATCGAGGACTGTACGAAACGATATTAAACTTTTTCAGATCCTTCCTATATGATACGAGGAAAGGTTATATTGAAAGTGCTTACAAAAATTCATGTGAAAATTTGATTCTACGAAACTTTTCGAAATGTAAGTTTTGGTCGAAAATCGTAATGCTACAAAACTTTTCAGAAATTTTATATTTTTTACGAGGAAGGGTTATGATGGAAGTCCATGCAAAAAATTATCTGAAAATTTGATTCTACAAGTTTTTTCCGAATGCGAGTTTCGGTAAAAAAATCATAATATATCATACACAAGTTTATACTAGTTTTGCTCAAAAAATCAAATTAAATCGAAGACTGTACGAAAAGATACAAAACTTTTCAGATCCTTCCTATTTGCTACGAGGAAAGGTTATGATGAAAATCCATGCAAAAATTCATATGAAAATTTGATTCTTCGAAACTTTTCGAAATAAAAGTTTCGGTCAAAAATCGTAATGTATTATACACTAGTTTATACTAGTTCCGGTTAAAAAATCAATTAAATCGAGGAGTGTTCGAAATGCTACAAAACTTTTCAGAAATTTTATATATTTTACGAGGGAGGGTTATGATGGAAGTTTATGCAAAAAATTATCTGCAAATTTGATTCTACAAATATTTTCCAAATGCAAGTTTCGGTCAAAAAAGCATAATATATCATACACAAGTGTATACTAGTTTTGCTCAAAAAATAAAATTAAATCGAAGACTGTACGATACGATACAAAACTTTTTCAGATCCTTCCTATATGTTACGAGGAAAGGTTATGATGAAAGTCCATACAAAAATTCATCTGAAAATTTGAATCTACAAAACGTTTCGAAATGTATGTTTCGGTCAAAAATCGTAATGTATTATACACTAGTTTATTCTAGTTTCTGTTAAAAAATCAATTAAATCGAGGAGTGTTCGAAATGCTGCAAATATTTTCAGAAATTTTATTTATTTTACGAGGGAGGGTTATGATGGAAGTCCATTCAAAATATTATTTGAAAATTTGATTCTACAAATTTTTCCAAATGCAAGTTTCGGTCAAAAAATCATAATATATCATACACAAGTTTATACTAGTTTTGCTAAAAAAATAAAATTAAATCGAGGACAGTACGAAACGTTACAAAACTTTTTCAGATCTTTCCTATATGTTACGAGGAAAGGGTATGATGAAAGTCCATATAAAAATTCATCAGAAAATTTGATTCTACGAAACTTTTCGAAATGTAAGTTTCGGCCAAAAATCGTAATGTATTATACACTAGTTTATATTAGTTTAGGTCAAAAAATCAATTAAATCGAGAAGTGTTCGAAATGCTACAAAAATTTTCAGAAATTTTTTATATTTTACGAGGGAGGGTTATGATGGAAGTCAATTCAAAATATTATTTGAAATTTTGATACTACAAATTTTTCCAAATGCAAGTTTCGGTCAAAAAATCATAATATATCATACACAAGTTTATACTAGTTTTACTAAAAAAATAAAATTAAATCGAGGACTGTACGAAACGATACAAAACTTTTTCAGATCCTTCCTATATGTTACGAGAAAAGGTTATGATGAAAGTCCATACAAAAATTCATCTGAAAATTTGATTCTACGAAACTTTACGAAATCTAAGTTTCGGTAAAAAATCTTAATGTATTATACACTAGTTTATACTAGTTTCGGTTAAAAAATCAATTAAATCGAGGAGTGTTCCAAATGCTACAAAATTTTCCAGAAATTTTGTATATTTTACGAAGGAGGGTTATGATGGAAGTCCATGCAAAAAATTATATCAAAATTTGATTCTAATTTTTTTTTCCAAATGCAAGTTTCGGTAATAAAATCATAATATATCATACACAAGTTTATACTAGTTTTGCATAAAAAATAAAATTAAATCAAAGACTGTACGATACGATACAAAACTTTTCAGATCCTTCCTATATGCTACGAGGAATGGTTATGATGAAAGTCCATATAAAAATTCATCTGAAAATTTGATTATTCGAAACTTTTCGAAATGAAAGTTTCGGTCAAAAATCGTAATGTATTATACACTAGTTTATACTAGTTTCTGTTAAAAAAACAATTAAATCGAGGAGTGTTCGAAATGCTACAAAACTTTTAAGAAATTTTATATATTTTACGAGGGAGGGTTATGATGGAAGTCCATGAAATTTTTTTTTGAAAATTTGATTCTACACATTTTTTCCAAATGCAAGTTTCGGTCAAAAAATCATAATATATCATACACAAGTTTATACTAGTTTTGCTAAAAAAATAAAATTAAATAAAGGACTGTACGAAACGATACAAAACTTTTTCAGATCCTTCCTATATGTTACGAGGAAAGGTTATAACGAAAGTGCATACAAAAATTCATGTGAAAATTTGATTCTTCGAAACTTTTCGAAATGTAAGTTTTGGTCGAAAATCGTAATGTATTATACACTAGTTTATACTAGTTTCGGTTAAAAAATCAACTAAATCGAGGAGTGTTCCAAATGCTACAAAACTTTTCAGAAATTTTGTATTTTTTACGAGGGAGAGTTATGATGGAAATCCATGCAAAAAATTATCTGAAAATTTGATTCTACAAATTTTTTCCAAATGCAAGTTTCGGTAAAAAAATCATAATATATCATACACAAGTTTATACTAGTTTTGCATAAAAAATAAAATTAAATCGAAGACTGTACGATACGATACAAAACTTTTCAGATCCTTCCTATATGCTACGAGGAATGGTTATGATGAAAGTCCATATAAAAATTCATCTAAAAATTTGATTATTCGAAACTTTTCGAAATGAAAGTTTCGGTCAAAAATCGTAATGTATTATACACTAGTTTATACTAGTTTCTGTTAAAAAAACAATTAAATCGAGGAGTGTTCGAAATGCTACAAAACTTTTCAGAAATTTTATATATTTTACGAGGGAGGGTTATGATGGAAGTCCATGAAATTTTTTTTTGAAAATTTGATTCTACACATTTTTTCCAAATGCAAGTTTCGGTCAAAAAATCATAATATATCATACACAAGTTTATACTAGTTTTGCTAAAAAAATAAAATTAAATAAAGGACTGTACGAAACGATACAAAACTTTTTCAGATCCTTCCTATATGTTACGAGGAAAGGTTATAACGAAAGTGCATACAAAAATTCATGTGAAAATTTGATTCTTCGAAACTTTTCGAAATGTAAGTTTTGGTCGAAAATCGTAATGTATTATACACTAGTTTATACTAGTTTCGGTTAAAAAATCAACTAAATCGAGGAGTGTTCCAAATGCTACAAAACTTTTCGAAAATTTTGTATTTTTTACGAGGGAGAGTTATGATGGAAATCCATGCAAAAAATTATCTTAAAATTTGATTCTACAAATTTTTTCCAAATGCAAGTTTCGGTAAAAAAATCATAATATATCATACACAAGTTTATACTAGTTTTGCTTAAAAAATCAAGTTAAATCGAAGACTGTACGAAAAGATACAAAACTTTTCAGATCCTTCCTATTTGCTACGAGGAAAGGTTATGATGAAAATCCATGCAAAAATTCATATGAAAATTTGATTCTTCGAAATTTTTCGAAATAAAAGTTTCGGTCAAAAATCGTAATGTATTATACACTAGTTTATACTAGTTTCGGTTAAAAAATCAATTAAATCGAGGAGTGTTCGAAATGCTACAAAACTTTTTAGAAATTTTATATAATTACGATGGAGGGTTATGATGGAAGTTTATGCAAAAAATTATCTGCAAATTTGATTCTACAAATTTTTTCCAACTGCAAGTTTCGGTCAAAAAATCATAATATATCATACACAAGTTTATACTAGTTTTGCATAAAAAATAAAATTAAATCGAAGACTGTACGATACGATACAAAACTTTTCAGATCCTTCCTGTATGCTACGAGGAAAGGTTATGATGAAAGTCCATATAAAAATTCATCAGAAAATTTGATTCTACGAAACTTTTCGAAATGTAAGTTTCGGTCAAAAATCGTAATGTATTATACACTAGTTTATATTAGTTTAGGTCAAAAAATCAATTAAATCGAGAAGTGTTCGAAATGCTACAAATATTTTCAGAAATATTTTATATTTTACGAGGGAGGGTTATGATGGAAGTCCATTCAAAATATTATTTGAAATTTTGATTCTACAAATTTTTCCAAATGCAAGTTTCGGTCAAAAAATCATAATATATCATACACAAGTTTATACTAGTTTTGCTAAAAAAATAAAATTAAATCGAGGACAGTACGAAACGATACAAAACTTTTTCAGATCCTTCCTATATGTTACGAGAAAAGGTTATGATGAAAGTCCATACAAAAATTCATCTGAAAATTTGATTCTACGAAACTTTACGAAATCTAAGTTTCGGTAAAAAATCTTAATGTATTATACACTAGTTTATACTAGTTTCGGTTAACAAATCAATTAAATCGAGGAGTGTTCCAAATGCTACAAAATTTTCCAGAAATTTTGTATATTTTACGAGGGAGGGTTATGATGGAAGTTTTTGCAAAAAATTATCTGCAAATTTGATTCTACAAATATTTTCCAAATGCAAGTTTCGGTCAAAAAAGCATAATATATCATACACAAGTGTATACTAGTTTTGCTCAAAAAATAAAATTAAATCGAAGACTGTACGATACGATACAAAACTTTTTCAGATCCTTCCTATATGTTACGAGGAAAGGTTATGATGAAAGTCCATACAAAAATTCATCTGAAAATTTGAATCTACAAAACGTTTCGAAATGTATGTTTCGGTCAAAAATCGTAATGTATTATACACTAGTTTATTCTAGTTTCTGTTAAAAAATCAATTAAATCGAGGAGTGTTCGAAATGCTGCAAATATTTTCAGAAATTTTATTTATTTTACGAGGGAGGGTTATGATGGAAGTCCATTCAAAATATTATTTGAAAATTTGATTCTACAAATTTTTCCAAATGCAAGTTTCGGTCAAAAAATCATAATATATCATACACAAGTTTATACTAGTTTTGCTAAAAAAATAAAATTAAATCGAGGACAGTACGAAACGTTACAAAACTTTTTCAGATCTTTCCTATATGTTACGAGGAAAGGGTATGATGAAAGTCCATATAAAAATTCATCAGAAAATTTGATTCTACGAAACTTTTCGAAATGTAAGTTTCGGCCAAAAATCGTAATGTATTATACACTAGTTTATATTAGTTTAGGTCAAAAAATCAATTAAATCGAGAAGTGTTCGAAATGCTACAAAAATTTTCAGAAATTTTTTATATTTTACGAGGGAGGGTTATGATGGAAGTCAATTCAAAATATTATTTGAAATTTTGATACTACAAATTTTTCCAAATGCAAGTTTCGGTCAAAAAATCATAATATATCATACACAAGTTTATACTAGTTTTACTAAAAAAATAAAATTAAATCGAGGACTGTACGAAACGATACAAAACTTTTTCAGATCCTTCCTATATGTTACGAGAAAAGGTTATGATGAAAGTCCATACAAAAATTCATCTGAAAATTTGATTCTACGAAACTTTACGAAATCTAAGTTTCGGTAAAAAATCTTAATGTATTATACACTAGTTTATACTAGTTTCGGTTAAAAAATCAATTAAATCGAGGAGTGTTCCAAATGCTACAAAATTTTCCAGAAATTTTGTATATTTTACGAAGGAGGGTTATGATGGAAGTCCATGCAAAAAATTATATCAAAATTTGATTCTAATTTTTTTTTCCAAATGCAAGTTTCGGTAATAAAATCATAATATATCATACACAAGTTTATACTAGTTTTGCATAAAAAATAAAATTAAATCAAAGACTGTACGATACGATACAAAACTTTTCAGATCCTTCCTATATGCTACGAGGAATGGTTATGATGAAAGTCCATATAAAAATTCATCTGAAAATTTGATTATTCGAAACTTTTCGAAATGAAAGTTTCGGTCAAAAATCGTAATGTATTATACACTAGTTTATACTAGTTTCTGTTAAAAAAACAATTAAATCGAGGAGTGTTCGAAATGCTACAAAACTTTTAAGAAATTTTATATATTTTACGAGGGAGGGTTATGATGGAAGTCCATGAAATTTTTTTTTGAAAATTTGATTCTACACATTTTTTCCAAATGCAAGTTTCGGTCAAAAAATCATAATATATCATACACAAGTTTATACTAGTTTTGCTAAAAAAATAAAATTAAATAAAGGACTGTACGAAACGATACAAAACTTTTTCAGATCCTTCCTATATGTTACGAGGAAAGGTTATAACGAAAGTGCATACAAAAATTCATGTGAAAATTTGATTCTTCGAAACTTTTCGAAATGTAAGTTTTGGTCGAAAATCGTAATGTATTATACACTAGTTTATACTAGTTTCGGTTAAAAAATCAACTAAATCGAGGAGTGTTCCAAATGCTACAAAACTTTTCAGAAATTTTGTATTTTTTACGAGGGAGAGTTATGATGGAAATCCATGCAAAAAATTATCTGAAAATTTGATTCTACAAATTTTTTCCAAATGCAAGTTTCGGTAAAAAAATCATAATATATCATACACAAGTTTATACTAGTTTTGCATAAAAAATAAAATTAAATCGAAGACTGTACGATACGATACAAAACTTTTCAGATCCTTCCTATATGCTACGAGGAATGGTTATGATGAAAGTCCATATAAAAATTCATCTGAAAATTTGATTATTCGAAACTTTTCGAAATGAAAGTTTCGGTCAAAAATCGTAATGTATTATACACTAGTTTATACTAGTTTCTGTTAAAAAAACAATTAAATCGAGGAGTGTTCGAAATGCTACAAAACTTTTCAGAAATTTTATATATTTTACGAGGGAGGGTTATGATGGAAGTCCATGAAATTTTTTTTTGAAAATTTGATTCTACACATTTTTTCCAAATGCAAGTTTCGGTCAAAAAATCATAATATATCATACACAAGTTTATACTAGTTTTGCTAAAAAAATAAAATTAAATAAAGGACTGTACGAAACGATACAAAACTTTTTCAGATCCTTCCTATATGTTACGAGGAAAGGTTATAACGAAAGTGCATACAAAAATTCATGTGAAAATTTGATTCTTCGAAACTTTTCGAAATGTAAGTTTTGGTCGAAAATCGTAATGTATTATACACTAGTTTATACTAGTTTCGGTTAAAAAATCAACTAAATCGAGGAGTGTTCCAAATGCTACAAAACTTTTCGAAAATTTTGTATTTTTTACGAGGGAGAGTTATGATGGAAATCCATGCAAAAAATTATCTTAAAATTTGATTCTACAAATTTTTTCCAAATGCAAGTTTCGGTAAAAAAATCATAATATATCATACACAAGTTTATACTAGTTTTGCTTAAAAAATCAAGTTAAATCGAAGACTGTACGAAAAGATACAAAACTTTTCAGATCCTTCCTATTTGCTACGAGGAAAGGTTATGATGAAAATCCATGCAAAAATTCATATGAAAATTTGATTCTTCGAAATTTTTCGAAATAAAAGTTTCGGTCAAAAATCGTAATGTATTATACACTAGTTTATACTAGTTTCGGTTAAAAAATCAATTAAATCGAGGAGTGTTCGAAATGCTACAAAACTTTTTAGAAATTTTATATAATTACGATGGAGGGTTATGATGGAAGTTTATGCAAAAAATTATCTGCAAATTTGATTCTACAAATTTTTTCCAACTGCAAGTTTCGGTCAAAAAATCATAATATATCATACACAAGTTTATACTAGTTTTGCATAAAAAATAAAATTAAATCGAAGACTGTACGATACGATACAAAACTTTTCAGATCCTTCCTGTATGCTACGAGGAAAGGTTATGATGAAAGTCCATATAAAAATTCATCAGAAAATTTGATTCTACGAAACTTTTCGAAATGTAAGTTTCGGTCAAAAATCGTAATGTATTATACACTAGTTTATATTAGTTTAGGTCAAAAAATCAATTAAATCGAGAAGTGTTCGAAATGCTACAAATATTTTCAGAAATATTTTATATTTTACGAGGGAGGGTTATGATGGAAGTCCATTCAAAATATTATTTGAAATTTTGATTCTACAAATTTTTCCAAATGCAAGTTTCGGTCAAAAAATCATAATATATCATACACAAGTTTATACTAGTTTTGCTAAAAAAATAAAATTAAATCGAGGACAGTACGAAACGATACAAAACTTTTTCAGATCCTTCCTATATGTTACGAGAAAAGGTTATGATGAAAGTCCATACAAAAATTCATCTGAAAATTTGATTCTACGAAACTTTACGAAATCTAAGTTTCGGTAAAAAATCTTAATGTATTATACACTAGTTTATACTAGTTTCGGTTAACAAATCAATTAAATCGAGGAGTGTTCCAAATGCTACAAAATTTTCCAGAAATTTTGTATATTTTACGAGGGAGGGTTATGATGGAAGTTTTTGCAAAAAATTATCTGCAAATTTGATTCTACAAATTTTTTCCAAATGCAAGTTTCGGTCAAAAAAGCATAATATATCATACACAAGTTTATACTAGTTTTGCTCAAAAAATAAAATTAAATCAAGGACTGTACGAAACGATACAGAACTTTTTCAGATCCTTCCTTTATGTTACGAGGAAAGGTAATGATGAAAGTCCATACAAAAATTCATCTGAAAATTTGAATCTATGAAATGTTTCGAAATGTAAGTTTCGGTCAAAAATTGTAATGTATTATACACTAGTTTATACTAGTTTCGGTTAAAAAATCAATTAAATCGAGGAGTGTTCGAAATGCTATAAAACTTTTCAGAAATTTTATATATTTTACGAGGGAGGGTTATGATTGAAGTCCATGCAATAAATTATCTGAAAATTTGATTCTACAATATTTTTCCAAATGCAAGTTTCGGTCAAAAAATCATAATATATCATACACAAGTTTATACTAGTTTTGCTCAAAAAATAAAATTAAATTGAGGACTGTACGAAACGATACAAAACTTTTTCAGATCCTTCCTATATGTTACGAGGAAAGGTTATGATGAAAGTCCATATAAAAATTCATCAGAAAATTTGATTCTACGAAACTTTTCGAAATGTAAGTTTCGGCCAAAAATCGTAATGTATTATACACTAGTTTATATTAGTTTAGGTCAAAAAATCAATTAAATCGAGAAGTGTTTGAAATGCTACAAAAATTTTCAGAAATTTTTTATATTTTACGAGGGAGGGTTATGATGGAAGTCCATGAAAAATATTATTTGAAATTTTGATACTACAAAATTTTCCAAATGCAAGTTTCGGTCAAAGAATCATAATATATCATACACAAGTTTATACTAGTTTTGCTAAAAAAATAAAATTAAATCGAGGACTGTACGAAACGATACAAAACTTTTTCAGATCCTTCCTATATGTTACGAGAAAAGGTTATGATGAAAGTCCATACAAAAATTCATCTGAAAATTTGATTCTACGAAACTTTACGAAATCTAAGTTTCGGTAAAAAATCTTAATGTATTATACACTAGTTTATACTAGTTTTGGTTAAAAAATCAATTAAATCGAGGAGTGTTCCAAATGCTACAAAATTTTCCAGAAATTTTGTATATTTTACGAAGGAGGGTTATGATGGAAGTCCATGCAAAAAATTATCTGAAAATTTGATTCTAATTTTTTTTTCAAATGCAAGTTTCGGTAATAAAATCATAATATATCATACACAAGTTTATACTAGTTTTGCATAAAAAATAAAATTAAATCGAAGACTGTACGATACGATACAAAACTTTTCAGATCCTTCCTATATGCTACGAGGAAAGGTTATGATGAAAGTCCATATAAAAATTCATCTGAAAATTTGATTATTCGAAACTTTTCGAAATGAATGTTTCGGTCAAAAATCGTAATGTATTATACACTAGTTTATACTAGTTTCTGTTAAAAAAACAATTAAATCGAGGAGTGTTCGAAATGCTACAAAACTTTTCAGAAATTTTTTATATTTTACGAGGGAGGGTTATGATAGAAGTCCATGAAATTTTTTTTTGAAAATTTGATTCTACACATTTTTTCCAAATGCAAGTTTCGGTCAAAAAATCATAATATATCATACACAAGTTTATACTAGTTTTGCTGAAAAAATAAAATTAAATAGAGGACTGTACGAAACAATACAAAACTTTTTCAGATCCTTCCTATATGTTACGAGGAAAGGTTATAACGAAAGTGCATACAAAAATTCATGTGAAAATTTGATTCTTCGAAACTTTTCGAAATGTAAGTTTTGGTCGAAAATCGTAATGTATTATACACTAGTTTATACTAGTTTCGGTTAAAAAATCAACTAAATCGAGGAGTGTTCCAAATGCTACAAAACTTTCCAGAAATTTTGTATTTTATACGAGGGAGAGTTATGATGGTAGTCCATGCAAAAAATTATCTGAAAATTTGATTCTACAAATTTTTTCCAAATGCAAGTTTCGGTAAAAAAATCATAATATATCATACACAAGTTTATACTAGTTTTGCTCAAAAAATCAAATTAAATCGAAGACTGTACGAAAAGATACAAAACTTTTCAGATCCTTCCTATTTGCTACAAGGAAAGGTTATGATGAAAATCCATGCAAAAATTCATATGAAAATTTGATTCTTCGAAATTTTTCGAAATAAAAGTTTCGGTCAAAAATCGTAATGTATTATACACTAGTTTATACTAGTTTCGGTTAAAAAATCAATTAAATCGAGTAGTGTTCGAAATGCTACAAAACTTTTCAGAAATTTTATATAATTTACGATGGAGGGTTATGATGGAAGTTTATGCAAAAAATTATCTGCAAATTTGATTCTACAAATTTTTTCCAACTGCAAGTTTCGGTCAAAAAATCATAATATATCATACACAAGTTTATACTAGTTTTGCATAAAAAATAAAATTAAATCGAAGACTGTACGATACGATACAAAACTTTTCAGATCCTTCCTATATGCTACGAGGAAAGGTTATGATGAAAGTCCATATAAAAATTCATCTGAAAATTTGATTCTACGAAACTTTTCGAAATGTAAGTTTCGGTCAAAAATCGTAATGTATTATACACTAGTTTATATTAGTTTAGGTCAAAAAATCAATTAAATCGAGAAGTGTTCGAAATGCTACAAATATTTTCAGAAATATTTTATATTTTACGAGGGAGGGTTATGATGGAAGTCCATTCAAAATATTATTTGAAATTTTGATTCTACAAATTTTTCCAAATGCAAGTTTCGGTCAAAAAATCATAATATATCATACACAAGTTTATACTAGTTTTGCTAAAAAAATAAAATTAAATCGAGGACAGTACGAAACGATACAAAACTTTTTCAGATCCTTCCTATATGTTACGAGAAAAGGTTATGATGAAAGTCCATACAAAAATTCATCTGAAAATTTGATTCTACGAAACTTTACGAAATCTAAGTTTCTGTAAAAAATCTTAATGTATTATACACTAGTTTATACTAGTTTCGGTTAACAAATCAATTAAATCGAGGAGTGTTCCAAATGCTACAAAATTTTCCAGAAATTTTGTATATTTTACGAGGGAGGGTTATGATGGAAGTTTATGCAAAAAATTATCTGCAAATTTGATTCTACAAATTTTTTCCAAATGCATGTTTCGGTCAAAAAAACATAATATATCATACACAAGTTTATACTAGTTTTGCTAAAAACATAAAATTAAATCAAGGACTGTACGAAACGACAAAAAACTTTTTCAGATCCTTCCTTTATGTTACGAGGAAAGGTAATGATGAAATTCCATACAAAAATTCATCTGAAAATTTGAATCTACGAATCGTTTCGAAATGTAAGTTTCGGTCAAAAATCGTAATGTATTATACACTAGTTTATACTAGTTTCGGTTAAAAAATCAATTAAATCGAGGAGTGTTCGAAATGCTACAAAACTTTTCAGAAATTTTATATATTTACGAGGGAGGGTTATGATGGAAGTCCATGCAATAAATTATCTGAAAATTTCATTCAACAATATTTTTCCAAATGCAAGTTTCGGTCAAAAAATCATAATATATCATACACAAGTTTATACTAGTTTTGCTCAAAAAATAAAATTAAATCGAGGACTGTACGAAACGATACAAAACTTTTTCAAATCCTTCCTATATGTTACGAGGAAAGGTTATGATGAAAGTCCATATAAAAATTCATCAAAAAATTTTTATTCTACGAAACTTTTCGAAATGTAAGTTTCGGTCAAAAATCGTAATGTATTATACACTAGTTTATATTAGTTTAGGTCAAAAAATCAATTAAATCGAGAAGTGTTCGAAATGCTACAAATATTTTCAGAAATTTTTTATATTTTACGAGGGAGGGTTATGATGGAAGTCCATGCAAAATATTATTTTAAATTTTGATACTACAAATTTTTCCAAATGCAAGTTTCGGTCAAAAAATCATAATATATCATACACAAGTTTATACTAGTTTTGCTAAAAAAATAAAATTAAATTGAGGACTGTACGAAATGATACAAAACTTTTTCAGATCCTTCCTATATGTTATGAGAAAAGGTTATGATGAAAGTCCATACAAAAATTCATCTGAAAATTTGATTCTACGAAACTTTATGAAATCTAAGTTTCGGTAAAAAATCTTAATGTATTATACACTAGTTTATACTAGTTTCGGTTAAAAAATCAATTAAATCGAGGAGTGTTCCAAATGCTACAAAATTTTCCAGAAATTTTGTATATTTTACAAAGGAGGGTTATGATGGAAGTCCATGCAAAAAATTATCTGAAAATTTGATTCTAATTTTTTTTTCCAAATGCAAGTTTCGGTAATAAAATCATAATATATCATACACAAGTTTATACTAGTTTTGCATAAAAAATAAAATTAAATCAAAGACTGTACGATACGATACAAAACTTTTCAGATCCTTCCTATATGCTACGAGGAAAGGTCATGATGAAAGTCCATATAAAAATTCATCTGAAAATTTGATTCTTCGAAACTTTTCGAAATGAAAGTTTCGGTCAAAAATTGTAATGTATTATACACTAGTTTATACTAATTTCTGTTAAAAAATCAATTAAATCGAGGAGTGTTCGAAATGCTACAAAACTTTTCAGAATTTTTATATATTTTACGAGGGAGGGTTATGATGGAAGTCCATGAAATTTTTTTTTGAAAATTTGATTCTACACATTTTTTCCAAATGCATGTTTCGGTCAAAAAATCATAATATATCATACACAAGTTTCTACTAGTTTTGCTCAAAAAATAAAATTAAATCGAGGACTGTACGAAACGATACAAAACTTTTTCAGATCCTTCCTATATGTTAGGAGGAAAGGTTATGATGAAAGTCCATGCAAAAATTCATACGAAAATTTGATTCTTCGAAACTTTTCGAAATAAAAGTTTTTGTCGAAAATCGTAATGTATTATACACTAGTTTATACTAGTTTCGGTTAAAAAATCAATTAAATCGAGGAGTGTTCGACATGCTACAAAACTTTTTCAGAAATTTTCATATTTTACGAGGGAAGGTTAAGATGGAAGTCCATGCAAAAAATTATCTGAAAATTTGATTCTACAAACTTATCCAAATGCAAGTTTCGGTAAAAAAATCATGATATATCATACACAAGTTTATACTAGTTTTTTTTTTAAAAATCAAATTAAATCAAGGATTGTACGAAACGATACAAAACTTTTCAGATCCTTCCTAGATGTTACGAGGAAAGGTTATGATGAAAGTCCATTCAAAAATTCATTTGAAATTTGATTCTACGAAACTTTTCGAAATGTAAGTTTCGGTCAAAATATCGTAATATATTAAACACTGGTTTATATAACTTTCGGTCAAAAAATCAATTAAATCGAGGAGTGTTCGAAATGCTACAAAACTTTTCAGATTTTTTTTATATTTTACGAGGGAAGCTTATGATGGAAGTCCATGCAAAAAATCATCTGAAAATTTAATTCTACAAATCTTTTCCAAATGCATGTTTCGGTCAAAAAATCATAATATATCATACACAAGTTTAAACTAGTTTTGCTCAAAAAATCAAATTAAATCGAAGACTGTACGAAACGTTAAAAAACATTTCAGATCCTTCCTATATGTTACGAGGAAAGGTTATGATGAAAGTCCATGCAGAAATTCATCTGAAAATTTGATTCTACCAAGCTTTTCGAAATGTAAGTTTCGGTCAAAAAATCGTATTATATTATACACTAGTTTATACTAGTTTCGGTCAAAAAATAAATTAAATCTATGAGTGTTCGAAATGTTACAAAACTGTTCAATTTTTTTAAATATTTTACGAGGGAAGGTTATGATGGAAGTCCATGCAAAAAATTATCTGAAAATTTGATTCTACAAAACTTTTCCAAATGGAAGTTTCGGTCAAAAAATCATAATATATCATACACAAGTTTATACTAGTTTTGCTCAAAAAATCAAATTAAATTGAAGACTAAACGAAAAGATACAAAACTTTTCAGATCCTTCTTATATGCTACGAGGAAAGGTTATGATGAAAGTCCATGCAAAAATTCATACGAAAATTTGATTCTTTGAAACTTTTCGAAATAAAAGTTTCGGTTAAAAATCGTAATGTATTATACACTAGTTTATACTAGTTTAGGTCAAAAAATCAATTAAATCGAGGAGTGTTCGAAATGCTACAAAAATTTTCAGAACTTTTTTATATTTTACGAGGGAGGGTTATGATGGAAGTCCATGCAAAATATTATTTGAAATTTTGATTCTACAAATTTTTCCAAATGCAAGTTTCGGTCAAAAAATCATAATATATCATACACAAGTTTATACTAGTTTAGCTCAAAAAATAAAATTAAATCGAGGACTGTACGAAGAAAGATACAAAACTTTTTCAGATCCTTCCTATATGTTAAGAAGAAAGGTTATGATGAAAGTCCATACAAAAATTCATCTGAAAATTTGATTCTACGAAACTTTACGAAATCTAAGTTTCGATAAAAAATCTTAATGTATTATACACTAGTTTATACTAGTTTCGGTTAAAAAATCAATAAATCGAGGAGTGTTCCTAATGCTACCAAATTTTCCAGAAATTTTGTATATTTTACGAGGGAGGGTTATGATGGAAGTCCATGTAAAAAATTATCTGAAAATTTGATTCTAAATTTTTTTTCAAATGCAAGTTTTGGTAATAAAATCATAATATATCATACACAAGTTTATACTAGTTTTGCATAAAAAATAAAATTAAATCGAAGACTGTACGATACGATACAAAACTTTTCAGATCCTTCCTATATGCTACGAGGAAAGGTTATGATGAAAGTCCATATAAAAATTCATCCGAAAATTTGATTCTTCGAAACTTTTCGAAATGAAAGTTTCGGTCAAAAATCGTAATGTATTATACACTAGTTTATACTAATTTCTGTTAAAAAATCAATTAAATCGAGGAGTGTTCGAAATGCTACAAAACTTTTCAGATTTTTTTTATACTTTACGAGGGAGGGTTATGATGGAAGTCCATGCAAAATATTATTTGAAATTTTGATTCTACAAATTTTTTCCAAATGCAAGTTTCGGTCAAAAAATCATAATATATCATACACAAGTTTATACTAGTTTTGCTCAAAAAATAAAATTAAATCGAGGACTGTACGAAACGATACAAAACTTTTTCAGATCCTTCCTATATGTAAAGATGAAAGGTTATAATGAAAGTGCATAAAAAAATTCATATGAAAATTTGATTCTTCGAAATAAAAGTTTCGGTCAAAAATCGTAATGTATTATACACTAGTTTATACTAGTTTCGGTTAAAAAATCAATTAAATCGAGGAGTTTTCGAAATGCTACAAAACTTTTCAGAAATTTTATATATTTTACGAGGGAGGGTTATGATGGAAGTTTATGCAAAAAATTATCTGCAAATTTGATTCTACAAATTTTTTCCAAATGCAAGTTTCGGTAAAAAAATCATAATATATCATACAAAGGTTTATACTAGTTTTGCATAAAAAATAAAATTAAATCGAAGACTGTACGATACGATACAAAACTTTTCAGATCCTTCCTATATGCTACGAGGAAAGGTCATGATGAAAGTCCATATAAAAATTCATCTGAAAATTTGATTCTTCGAAACTTTCCGAAATGAAAGTTTCGGTCAAAAATTGTAATGTATTATACACTAGTTTATACTAATTTCTGTTAAAAAATCAATTAAATCAAGGAGTGTTCGAAATGCTACAAAACTTTTCAGAATTTTTTTATATTTTACGAGGGAGGGTTATGATGGAAGTCCATGAAATTTTTTTTTGAAAATTTGATTCTACAAATTTTTTCAAAATGCAAGTTTCGGTCAAAAAATCATAATATATCATACACAAGTTTATACTAGTTTTGCTCAAAAAATAAAATTAAATCGAGGACTGTACGAAACGATACAAAACATTTTCAGATCCTTCCTATATGTTAGGAGGAAAGGTTATGATGAAAGTGCATACAAAAATTCATGTGAAAATTTGATTCTACGAAACTTTTCGAAATGTAAGTTTTGGTCGAAAATCGTAATGTATTATACACTAGTTTATACTAGTTTCGGTTAAAAAATCAACTAAATCGAGGAGTGTTCCAAATGCTACAAAACTTTTCAGAAATTTTGTATTTTTTACGAGGGAGGGTTATGATGGAACTCCATGCAAAAAATTATCTGAAAATTTGATTCTACAAATTTTTTCCAAATGCAAGTTTCGGTCAAAAAATCATAATATATCATACACAAGTTTATACTAGTTTTGCTCAAAAAATAAAATTAAATCAAGGATTGTACGAAACGATACAAAACTTTTTCAGATCCTTCCTATATGTTACGAGGAAAGGATATGATGAAAGTCCATACAAAAATTCATCTGAAAATTTGAATCTACGAAACGTTTCGAAATGTAAGTTTCAGTCAAAAATCGTAATGTATTATACACTAGTTTATACTAGTTTCGGTTAAAAAATCAATTAAATCGAGTAGTGTTCGAAATGCTACAAAACTTTTCAGAAATTTTATATATTTTACGAGGGAGGGATATGATGGAAATCCATGCAATAAATTATCTGAAAATTTGAATCTACAATATTTTTCCAAATGCAATTTTCGGTCAAAAAATCATAATATATCATACACAAGTTTATACTAGGTTTGCTCAAAAAATTAAATTAAATCGAGGAATGTACGAAACGATACAAAACTTTTTCAGATCCTTCCTATATGTTACGAGGAAAGGTTATGATGAAAGTCCATATAAAAATACATCAGAAAATTTTATTCTACGAAACTTTTCGAAATGTAAGTTTCGGTCAAAAATCGTAATGTATTATACAATAGTTTATATTAGTTTAGGTCAAAAAATCAATTAAGTCGAGGAGTGTTCGAAATGCTACAAAAATTTTCAGAACTTTTTTATATTTTACGAGGGAGGGTTATGATGGAAGTCCATGCAAAATATTATTTGAAATTTTGATTCTACAAATTTTTCCAAATGCAAGTTTCGGTCAAAAAATCATAATATATCATACACAAGTTTATACTAGTTTAGCTCAAAAAATAAAATTAAATCGAGGACTGTACGAAAAGATACAAAACTTTTTCAGATCCTTCCTATATGTTAAGAAGAAAGGTTATGATGAAAGTCCATACAAAAATTCATCTGAAAATTTGATTATACGAAACTTTACGAAATCTAAGTTTCGATAAAAAATCATAATGTGTTATACACTATTTTATACTAGTTTCGGTAAAAAATCAATAAATCGAGGAGTGTTCCAAATGCTACAAAATTTTCCAGAAATTTTGTATATTTTACGAGGGAGGGTTATGATGGAAGTCCATGCAAAAAATTATCTGAAAATTTGATTCTAAATTTTTTTGCCAAATGCAAGTTTTGGTAATAAAATCATAATATATCATACACAAGTTTATACTAGTTTTGCAGAAAAAATAAAATTAAATCGAAGACTATACGATACGATACAAAACTTTTCAGATCCTTCCTATATGCTACGAGGAAAGGTTATGATGAAAGTCCATATAAAAATTCATCTGAAAATTTGATTCTTCGAAACTTTTCGAAATGAACGTTTCGGTCAAAAATCGTAATGTATTATACACTAGTTTATACTAGTTTCTGTTAAAAAATCAATTAAATCGAGGAGTGTTCGAAATGCCACAAAACTTTTCAAATTTTTTTTATATTTTACGAGGGAGGGTTATGATGGAAGTCCATGAAATTGTTTTTTGAAAATTTGATTCTACAAATTTTTTCCAATTGCAAGTTTCGGTCAAAAAATCATACTTGCAATTGGAAAATAAATCGAGGACTGTACAAAGTGATACAAAACTTTTTCAGATCCTTCCTATATATTACGAGGAAAGGTTATGATGAAAGTGCATAGAAAAATTCATGTGAAAATTTGATTCTACGAAACTTTTCGAAATGTAAGTTTTGGTCGAAAATCATAATGTATTATACACTAGTTTATACTAGTTTCGGTTAAAAAATCAATTAAATCGAGGAGTATTCCAAATGCTACAAAACTTTTCAGAAATTTTGTAGTTTTTACGAGGGAGGGTTATGATGGAAGTCCATGCAAAAAATTATCTGAAAATTTAATTCTACAAATTTTTTCCAAATGCAAGTTTTGGTAAAAAAATCATAATATATCATACACAAGTTTATACTAGTTTTGCTCAAAAAATCAAATTAAATCGAAGACTGTACGAAAAGATACAAAACTTTTCAGATCCTTCCTATATATTACGAGGAAAGGATACGATGAAAATCCATGCAAAAATTGATATGAAAATTTGATTCTTCGAAACTTTTCGAAATAAAAGTTTCGGTTAAAAATCGTAATGTATTATACACTAGTTTATAGTAGTTTCGGTTAAAAATCGAAGACTGTACGAAAAGATACAAAACATTTCAGAAATTTTTCATATTTTACGAGGGAAGGTTAAGATGGAAGTCCATGCCAAAAATTATCTAAAAATTTGATTCTACAAACTTTTCCAAATGCAAGTTTCGGTAAAAAAATCATGATATATCATACACAAGTTTATACTAGTTTTGCTTACAAAATCAAATTAAATAAAGGACTATACGAAACGATATAAGACTTTTCAGATCCTTCCTAGATGTTACTAGGAAAGGTTATGTTGAAAGTCCATGCAAAAATTCAACTGAAATTTGATTCTACGTAACTTTTCGAAATGTAAGTTTCAGTCAAAAAATCGTAATGTATTATACACTAGTTTATATAAGTTTCGGTCAAAAAATCAATTAAATCGAGGAGTGTTCGAAATGCTACAAAACTTTTCAGAATTTTTTTATATTTTACGAGGGAGGCATATGATGGAAGTGCATGCAAAAAATCATTTTAAAATTTAATACTATAAATCTTTTCCAAATGCATGTTTCAGTCAAAAAATCATAATATATCATACACAAGTTTAAACTAGTTTTGCTCAAAAAATCAAATTAAATCGAAGACTGTACGAAACGATAAAAAACATTTCAGTTCCATCCTATATGTTATGAGGAAAGGTTATGATGAAAGTCCATGCAGAAATTCATCTGAAAATTTGATTCTACCAAACGTTTCTAAATGTAAGTTTCGGTCAAAAAATCGTATTATATTATACACTAGTTTATACTAGTTTCGGTCAAAAAATCAATTAAATCGATGAGTGTTCGAAATGTTACAAAACTTTTCATTTTTTTTAAATATTTTACGAGGGAAGGTTATGATGGAAGTCCATGCAAAAAATTATCTGAAAATTTGATTCTACAAAACTTTTCCAAATGCAAGTTTCGGTCAAAAAATCATAATATATCATAAACAAGTTTATACTAGTTTTGCTCAAAAAATCAAATTAAATCGAAGACTGTACGAAAAGATACAAAACTTTTCAGATCCTTCCTATATGTTACGAGAAAAGGTTATGATGAAATCCATGCAAAAATTCATCTGAAAATTTGATTCTACGAAACTTTTCGAAATATAAGTTTCGTTCAAAAATCGTAATGTATTATACACTAGTTTATACTAGTTTCGGTTAAAAATACGAGGGAGGGATATGATGGAAGTCCATGCAAAAAATTATCTGAAAATTTGATTCTGGAAATTTTTTCCAAATGCATGTTTCGGTCAAAAAATCATAATATATCATACACAAGTTTATACTAGTTTTGCACAAAAATAAAATTAAATCGAGGACTGTATGAAACGATACAAAACTTTTTCAGATCCTTCCTATATGTTACGAGGAAAAGATATGATGATAGTCCATACAAAAATTCATCTGAAAATTTGATACTACGAAACTTTTCGAAATGTAAGTTTCGGTCAAAAATCGTAATGTATTAATTATACACTAGATTATAGTAGTTTCGGTTAAAAAATAAATTAAATCGAGGAGTGTTCGAAATGCCACAAAAATTTTCAGAAATTTTTCATATTTTACTAGGGAGGGTTATGATGGAAGTCCATGCAAAAAATTATCTGAAAATTTGATTCTACAAATTTTTTCCAAATGCAAGTTTCGGTCAAAAAATCATAATATATCATACACAAGTTTATACTAGTTTTGCTTAAAAAATCAAATTAAATCAAGGACTGTACGAAATGATACAAAAGTTTTCAGATCCTTCCT
This sequence comes from Lathyrus aphaca, assembly GCA_963966055.1. Lineage (NCBI taxonomy): Eukaryota > Viridiplantae > Streptophyta > Magnoliopsida > Fabales > Fabaceae > Lathyrus > Lathyrus aphaca. The sequence goes on from OZ014523.1 coordinate 12,129,933, forward strand.
ATATGATACGAGGAGAGGTTATGATGAAAGTCCATGCAAAAATTCATCTGAAATTTGATTCTACGAAACTTTTCGAAATGTAAGTTTCGATCAAACAATCGTAATGTATTATACACTAGTTTATATTAGTTTCGTTCAAAAAATCAATTAAATCGAGGAGTGTTCGAAATGCTACAAAATTTTTCAGATTTTTTTTATATTTTACGAGGGAAGGTTATGATGGAAGTCCATGCAAAAAATCATCTGAAAATTTAATTCTACAAACTTTTCTAAATGCATGTTTCGGTCAAAAAATCATAATATATAATACACAAGTTTAAACTAGTTTTGCTCAAAAAATCAAATTAAATCGAAGACTGTACGAAACGATAAAAAACATTTCAGATGCTTCCTATATGTTACGAGGAAAGGTTATGATGAAAGTCCATGCAGAAATTCATCTGAAAATTTGATTCTACAAAGCTTTTCGAAATGTAAGTTTCGGTCAAAAAATCGTATTATATTATACACTAGTTTATACTAGTTTCGGTCATAAAATGAATTAAATCGATGAGTGTTCGAAATGTTACAAAACTTTTCAATTTTTTTAAATATTTTACGAGGGAAGGTTATGATGGAAGTCCATGCAAAAAATTATCTGAAATATTGATTCTACAAAACTTTTCCAAATGGAAGTTTCGGTAAAAAAATCATAATATATCATACACAAGTTTATACTAGTTTTTCTCAAAAAATCAAATTAAATCGAAGACTGTACGAAAAGATACAAAACTTTTCAGATCCTTCCTATATGTTACGAGAAAAGGTTATGATGAAAGGCCATGCAAAAATTCATCTGAAAATTTGATTCTACGAAACTCTTCGAAATATAAGTTTCGTTCGAAAATTGTAATGTATTATACACTACTTTATACTAGTTTCGGTTAAAAAACCAATTAAATCGAGGAGTGTTCGAAATGCTACAAAACTTTTCAGAAATTTTATATATTTTACGATGGAGGGTTATGAAAGAAGTCCATGCAAAAAATTACCTTAAAATTTGATTCTGGAAATTTTTTCCAAATGCAAGCTTCGGTCAAATAATCATAATATATCATACACAAGTTTATACTAGTTTTGCTCAAAAATTAAAATTAAATCGAGGACTGTACGAAACGATACAAAACTTTTTCAGATCCTTCCTATATGTTACGAGCAAAGGATATGATGAAAGTCCATACAAAAATTCATCAGAAAATTTGATTCTACGAAACTTTTCGAAATGTGAGTTTCGGTCAAAAATCGTAATGTATTGTACACTAGTTTATACTAGTTTCGGTTAAAAAATCAATTAAATCGAGGAGTGTTCAAAATGCTACAAAACTTTTCAGAATTTAATTATATTTTACTATGGAGGGTTATGATGGAAGTCCTTGCAAAAAATTATCTGAAAATTTGATTCTACAAATTTTTTCCAAATGCAAGTTTCGGTAAAAAAATCATAATATATCATACACAAGTTTATACTAGTTTTGTTCAAAAAATCAAATTAAATCGAAGACCGTACGAAAAGATACAAAACTTTTCAGATCTTTCCTATATGCTACGAGGAAAGGATATGATGAAAGTCCATGCAAAAATTTAAATGAAAATTTGATTCTTCGAAACTTTTCGAAATAAAAGTTTCGGTCAAAAATCGTAATGTATTATACACTAGTTTATAGTAGTTTCGGTTAAAAAATCAATTAAATCGAGGAGTGTTCGAAATGCTACAAAACTTTTCAGAAAATTTTCATATTTTACGAGGGAAGGTTAAGATTGAAGTCCATGCAAAAGATTATCTGAAAATTTGATTCTACAAAACATTTCAAAATGCAAGTTTCGGTCAAAAAATCATAATATATCATACACAAGTTTATACTAGTTTTGCTTAAAAAATCAAATTAAATCGAAGACTTTACGAAAAGATACAAAACTTTTCAGATCCTTCCTATATGTTACGAGAAAAAGTTATGATGAAAGTCCATGCAAAAATTCATCTGAAAATTTGATTCTACGAAACTTTTCGAAATATAAGTTTCGTTCAAAAATCGTAATGTATTATACACTACTTTATACTAGTTTCAGTTAAAAAATCAATTAAATCGAGGAGTGTTCGAAATGCTAAAAAACTTTTCAGAAATTTTATATATTTTACGAGGGAGGGTTATGATGGAAGTCCATGCAAAAAATTATCTGAAGATTTGATTCTGGAAATTTTTTCCAAATGCAAGTTTCGGTCAAAAAATCATAATATATCATACACAAGTTTATACTAGTTTTGCTCAAAAATTAAAATTAAATCGAGGACTGTACGAAACGATACAAAACTTTTTCAGATCCTTCCTATATGTTACGAGCAAAGGATATGATGAAAGTCCATACAAAAATTCATATGAAAATTTGATTCTACGAAACTTTTCGAAATGTGAGTTTTGGTCAAAAATCGTAATGTATTGTACACTAGTTTATACTAGTTTCGGTTAAAAAATCAATTAAATCGAGGAGAGTTCAAAATGCTACAAAACTTTTCAGAATTTTATTATATTTTACTATGGAGGGTTATGATGGAAGTCCATGCAAAAAATTATCTGAATATTTGATTCTACAAATTTTTTCCAAATGCAAGTTTCGGTAAAAAAATCATAATATATCATACACATGTTTATACTAGTTTTGTTCAAAAAATCAAATTAAATCGAAGACTGTACGAAAAGATACAAAACTTTTCAGATCCTTCCTATATGCTACGAGGAAAGGATATGATGAAAGTCTATGCAAAAATTCATATGAAAATTTGATTCTTCGAAACTTTTCGAAATAAAAGTTTCGGTCAAAAATCGTAATGTATTATACACTAGTTTATAGTAGTTTCGGTTAAAAAATCAATTAAATCGAGGAGTGTTCGAAATGCTACAAAACTTTTCAGAAATTTTTCATATTTTACGAGGGAAGGTTAAGATTGAAGTCCATGCAAAAGATTATCTGAAAATTTGATTCTACAAAACATTTCCAAATGCAAGTTTCGGTCAAAAAATCATAATATATCATACACAAGTTTATACTAGTTTTGCTTAAATAATCAAATTAAATCAAGGACTGTACGAAATGATACAAAAGTTTTCAGATCTTTCCTATATGTTACGAGGAAAGGTTATGATGAAATTCCATGCAAAAATTCATCTGAAATGTGATTCTACGAAACTTTTCGAAATGTAAGTTTCGGTCAAACAATCGTAATGTATTATACACTAGTTTATATTAGTTTCGTTCAAAAAATCAATTAAATCGAGGAGTGTTCGAAATGCTACAAAATTTTTCAGATTTTTTTTTATATTTTACGAGGGAAGGTTATGATGGAAGTCCATGCAAATAATCATCTGAAAATTTAATTCTACAAACTTTTCTAAATGCATGTTTCGGTCAAAAAATCATAATATATCATACACAAGTTTAAACTAGTTTTGCTCTACAAATTAAATTAAATCGAAGACTGTACGAAACAATAAAAAACATTTCAGATCCTTCCTATATGTTACGAGGAAAGGTTATGATGAAAGTCCATGCAGAAATTCATCTGAAAATTTGATTCTACAAAGCTTTTCGAAATGTAAGTTTCGGTCAAAAAATCGTATTATATCATACACTAGTTTATACTAGTTTCGGTCAAAAAATCAATTAAATCGATGAGTGTTCGAAATGTTATAAAACTTTTCAATTTTTTGAAATATTTTACGAGGGAAGGTTATGATGGAAGTCCATGCAAAAAATTATCTGAAATTTTGATTCTACAAAACTTTTCCAAATGGAAGTTTCGGTAAAAAAATCATAATATATCATACACAAGTTTATACTAGTTTTGCTCAAAAAATCAAATTAAATCGAAGACTGTACGAAAAGATACAAAATTTTTCAGATCCTTCCTATATGTTACGAGAAAAGGTTATGATGAAAGTCCATGCAAAAATTCATATGAAAATTTGATTCTTCGAAACTTTTCGAAATAAAAGTTTCGGTCAAAAATCGTAATGTATTATACACTAGTTTATAGTAGTTTCGGTTAAAAAATCAATTAAATCGAGGAGTGTTCGAAATGCTACAAAACTTTTCAGAAATTTTTCATATTTTACGAGGGAAGGTTAAGATTGAAGTCCATGCAAAAGATTGTCTGAAAATTTGATTCTACAAAACATTTCCAAATGCAAGTTTCGGTCAAAAAATCATAATATATCATACACAAGTTTATACTAGTTTTGCTTAAAAAATCAAATTAAATCAAGGACTGTACGAAATGATACAAAAGTTTTCAGATCCTTCCTATATGTTACGAGGAAAGGTTATGATGAAAGTCCATGCAAAAATTCATCTGAAATGTGATTCTACGAAACTTTTCGAAATGTAAGTTTCGGTCAAACAATCGTAATGTATTATACACTAGTTTATATTAGTTTCGTTCAAAAAATCAATTAAATCGAGGAGTGTTCGAAATGCTACAAAATTTTTCAGATTTTTTTTTATATTTTACGAGGGAAGGTTATGATGGAAGTCCATGCAAAAAATCATCTGAAAATTTAATTCTACAAACTTTTCTAAATGCATGTTTCGGTCAAAAAATCATAATATATCATACACAAGTTTAAACTAGTTTTGCTCTAAAAATTAAATTAAATCGAAGACTGTACGAAACAATAAAAAACATTTCAGATCCTTCCTATATGTTACGAGGAAAGGTTATGATGAAAGTCCATGCAGAAATTCATCTGAAAATTTGATTCTACAAAGCTTTTCGAAATGTAAGTTTCGGTCAAAAAATCGTATAATATCATACACTAGTTTATACTAGTTTCGGTCAAAAAATCAATTAAATCGATGAGTGTTCGAAATGTTATAAAACTTTTCAATTTTTTGAAATATTTTACGAGGGAAGGTTATGATGGAAGTCCATGCAAAAAATTATCTGAAATTTTGATTCTACAAAACTTTTCCAAATGGAAGTTTCGGTAAAAAAATCATAATATATCATACACAAGTTTATACTAGTTTTGCTCAAAAAATCAAATTAAATCGAAGACTGTACGAAAAGATACAAAACTTTTCAGATCCTTCCTATATGTTACGAGAAAAGGTTATGATGAAAGTCCATGCAAAAATTCATATGAAAATTTGATTCTTCGAAACTTTTCGAAATAAAAGTTTCGGTCAAAAATCGTAATGTATTATACACTAGTTTATAGTAGTTTCGGTTAAAAAATCAATTAAATCGAGGAGTGTTCGAAATGCTACAAAACTTTTCAGAAATTTTTCATATTTTACGAGGGAAGGTTAAGATTGAAGTCCATGCAAAAGATTATCTGAAAATTTGATTCTACAAAACATTTCCAAATGCAAGTTTCGGTCAAAAAATCATAATATATCATACACAAGTTTATACTAGTTTTGCTTAAAAAATCAAATTAAATCAAGGACTGTACGAAATGATACAAAAGTTTTCAGATCCTTCCTATATGTTACGAGGAAAGGTTATGATGAAAGTCCATGCAAAAATTCATCTGAAATGTGATTCTACGAAACTTTTCGAAATGTAAGTTTCGGTCAAACAATCGTAATGTATTATACACTAGTTTATATTAGTTTCGTTCAAAAAATCAATTAAATCGAGGAGTGTTCGAAATGCTACAAAATTTTTCATATTTTTTTTTATATTTTACGAGGGAAGGTTATGATGGAAGTCCATGCAAATAATCATCTGAAAATTTAATTCTACAAACTTTTCTAAATGCATGTTTCGGTCAAAAAATCATAATATATCATACACAAGTTTAAACTAGTTTTGCTCTAAAAATTAAATTAAATCGAAGACTGTACGAAACAATAAAAAACATTTCAGATCCTTCCTATATGTTACGAGGAAAGGTTATGATGAAAGTCCATGCAGAAATTCATCTGAAAATTTGATTCTACAAAGCTTTTCGAAATGTAAGTTTCGGTCAAAAAATCGTATAATATCATACACTAGTTTATACTAGTTTCGGTCAAAAAATCAATTAAATCGATGAGTGTTCGAAATGTTATAAAACTTTTCAATTTTTTTAAATATTTTACGAGGGAAGGTTATGATGGAAGTCCATGCAAAAAATTATCTGAAATTTTGATTCTACAAAACTTTTCCAAATGGAAGTTTCGGTAAAAAAATCATAGTATATCATACACAAGTTTATACTAGGTTTGCTCAAAAAATCAAATTAAATCGAAGACTGTACGAAAAGATACAAAACTTTTTAGATCCTTCCTATATGTTACGAGAAAAGGTTATGATGAAAGTCCATGCAAAAATTCATATGAAAATTTGATTCTCCGAAACTTTTCGAAATAAAAGTTTCGGTCAAAAATCGTAATGTATTATACACTAGTTTATAGTAGTTTCGGTTAAAAAATAAATTAAATCGAGGAGTGTTCGAAATGCTACAAAACTTTTCAGAAATTTTTCATATTTTACGAGGGAAGGTTAAGATTGAAGTCCATGCAAAAGATTATCTGAAAATTTGATTCTACAAAACATTTCCAAATGCAAGTTTCGGTCAAAAAATCATAATATATCATACACAAGTTTATACTAGTTTTGCTTAAAAAATCAAATTAAATCAAGGACTGTACGAAATGATACAAAAGTTTTCAGATCCTTCCTATATGTTACGAGGAAAGGTTATGATGAAAGTCCATGCAAAAATTCATCTGAAATGTGATTCTACGAAACTTTTCGAAATGTAAGTTTCGGCCAAACAATCGTAATGTATTATACACTAGTTTATATTAGTTTCGTTCAAAAAATCAATTAAATCGAGGAGTGTTCGAAATGCTACACAATTTTTCAGATTTTTTTTTATATTTTACGAGGGAAGGTTATGATGGAAGTCCATGCAAAAAATCATCTGAAAATTTAATTCTACAAACTTTTCTAAATGCATGTTTCGGTCAAAAACTCATAATATATCATACACAAGTTTAAACTAGTTTTGCTCTAAAAATTAAATTAAATCGAAGACTGTACGAAACAATAAAAAACATTTCAGATCCTTCCTATATGTTACAAGGAAAGGTTATGATGAAAGTCCATGCAGAAATTCATCTGAAAATTTGATTCTACAAAGCTTTTCGAAATGTAAGTTTCGGTCAAAAAATCGTATTATATCATACACTAGTTTATACTAGTTTCGGTCAAAAAATCAATTAAATCGATGAGTGTTCGAAATGTTATAAAACTTTTCAATTTTTTTAAATATTTTACGAGGGAAGGTTATGATGGAAGTCCATGCAAAAAATTATCTGAAATTTTGATTCTACAAAACTTTTCCAAATGGAAGTTTCGGTAAAAAAATCATAGTATATCATACACAAGTTTATACTAGTTTTGCTCAAAAAATCAAATTAAATCGAAGACTGTACGAAAAGATACAAAACTTTTTAGATCCTTCCTATATGTTACGAGAAAAGGTTATGATGAAAGTCCATGCAAAAATTCATATGAAAATTTGATTCTTCGAAACTTTTCGAAATAAAAGTTTCGGTCAAAAATCGTAATGTATTATACACTAGTTTATAGTAGTTTCGGTTAAAAAATCAATTAAATCGAGGAGTGTTCGAAATGCTACAAAACTTTTCAGAAATTTTTCATATTTTACGAGGGAAGGTTAAGATTGAAGTCCATGCAAAAGATTATCTGAAAATTTGATTCTACAAAACATTTCCAAATGCAAGTTTCGGTCAAAAAATCATAATATATCATACACAAGTTTATACTAGTTTTGCTTAAAAAATCAAATTAAATCAAGGACTGTACGAAATGATACAAAAGTTTTCAGATCCTTCCTATATGTTACGAGGAAAGGTTATGATGAAAGTCCATGCAAAAATTCATCTGAAATGTGATTCTACGAAACTTTTCGAAATGTAAGTTTCGGTCAAACAATCGTAATGTATTATACACTAGTTTATATTAGTTTCGTTCAAAAAATCAATTAAATCGAGGAGTGTTCGAAATGCTACAAAATTTTTCAGATTTTTTTTTATATTTTACGAGGGAAGGTTATGATGGAAGTCCATGCAAAAAATCATCTGAAAATTTAATTCTACAAACTTTTCTAAATGCATGTTTCGGTCAAAAAATCATAATATATCATACACAAGTTTAAACTAGTTTTGCTCTAAAAATTAAATTAAATCGAAGACTGTACGAAACAATAAAAAACATTTCAGATCCTTCCTATATGTTACGAGGAAAGGTTATGATGAAAGTCCATGCAGAAATTCATCTGAAAATTTGATTCTACAAAGCTTTTCGAAATGTAAGTTTCGGTCAAAAAATCGTATAATATCATACACTAGTTTATACTAGTTTCGGTCAAAAAATCAATTAAATCGATGAGTGTTCGAAATGTTATAAAACTTTTCAATTTTTTGAAATATTTTACGAGGGAAGGTTATGATGGAAGTCCATGCAAAAAATTATCTGAAATTTTGATTCTACAAAACTTTTCCAAATGGAAGTTTCGGTAAAAAAATCATAATATATCATACACAAGTTTATACTAGTTTTGCTCAAAAAATCAAATTAAATCGAAGACTGTACGAAAAGATACAAAACTTTTCAGATCCTTCCTATATGTTACGAGAAAAGGTTATGATGAAAGTCCATGCAAAAATTCATATGAAAATTTGATTCTTCGAAACTTTTCGAAATAAAAGTTTCGGTCAAAAATCGTAATGTATTATACACTAGTTTATAGTAGTTTCGGTTAAAAAATCAATTAAATCGAGGAGTGTTCGAAATGCTACAAAACTTTTCAGAAATTTTTCATATTTTACGAGGGAAGGTTAAGATTGAAGTCCATGCAAAAGATTATCTGAAAATTTGATTCTACAAAACATTTCCAAATGCAAGTTTCGGTCAAAAAATCATAATATATCATACACAAGTTTATACTAGTTTTGCTTAAAAAATCAAATTAAATCAAGGACTGTACGAAATGATACAAAAGTTTTCAGATCCTTCCTATATGTTACGAGGAAAGGTTATGATGAAAGTCCATGCAAAAATTCATCTGAAATGTGATTCTACGAAACTTTTCGAAATGTAAGTTTCGGTCAAACAATCGTAATGTATTATACACTAGTTTATATTAGTTTCGTTCAAAAAATCAATTAAATCGAGGAGTGTTCGAAATGCTACAAAATTTTTCATATTTTTTTTTATATTTTACGAGGGAAGGTTATGATGGAAGTCCATGCAAATAATCATCTGAAAATTTAATTCTACAAACTTTTCTAAATGCATGTTTCGGTCAAAAAATCATAATATATCATACACAAGTTTAAACTAGTTTTGCTCTAAAAATTAAATTAAATCGAAGACTGTACGAAACAATAAAAAACATTTCAGATCCTTCCTATATGTTACGAGGAAAGGTTATGATGAAAGTCCATGCAGAAATTCATCTGAAAATTTGATTCTACAAAGCTTTTCGAAATGTAAGTTTCGGTCAAAAAATCGTATAATATCATACACTAGTTTATACTAGTTTCGGTCAAAAAATCAATTAAATCGATGAGTGTTCGAAATGTTATAAAACTTTTCAATTTTTTTAAATATTTTACGAGGGAAGGTTATGATGGAAGTCCATGCAAAAAATTATCTGAAATTTTGATTCTACAAAACTTTTCCAAATGGAAGTTTCGGTAAAAAAATCATAGTATATCATACACAAGTTTATACTAGGTTTGCTCAAAAAATCAAATTAAATCGAAGACTGTACGAAAAGATACAAAACTTTTTAGATCCTTCCTATATGTTACGAGAAAAGGTTATGATGAAAGTCCATGCAAAAATTCATATGAAAATTTGATTCTCCGAAACTTTTCGAAATAAAAGTTTCGGTCAAAAATCGTAATGTATTATACACTAGTTTATAGTAGTTTCGGTTAAAAAATAAATTAAATCGAGGAGTGTTCGAAATGCTACAAAACTTTTCAGAAATTTTTCATATTTTACGAGGGAAGGTTAAGATTGAAGTCCATGCAAAAGATTATCTGAAAATTTGATTCTACAAAACATTTCCAAATGCAAGTTTCGGTCAAAAAATCATAATATATCATACACAAGTTTATACTAGTTTTGCTTAAAAAATCAAATTAAATCAAGGACTGTACGAAATGATACAAAAGTTTTCAGATCCTTCCTATATGTTACGAGGAAAGGTTATGATGAAAGTCCATGCAAAAATTCATCTGAAATGTGATTCTACGAAACTTTTCGAAATGTAAGTTTCGGCCAAACAATCGTAATGTATTATACACTAGTTTATATTAGTTTCGTTCAAAAAATCAATTAAATCGAGGAGTGTTCGAAATGCTACACAATTTTTCAGATTTTTTTTTATATTTTACGAGGGAAGGTTATGATGGAAGTCCATGCAAAAAATCATCTGAAAATTTAATTCTACAAACTTTTCTAAATGCATGTTTCGGTCAAAAACTCATAATATATCATACACAAGTTTAAACTAGTTTTGCTCTAAAAATTAAATTAAATCGAAGACTGTACGAAACAATAAAAAACATTTCAGATCCTTCCTATATGTTACAAGGAAAGGTTATGATGAAAGTCCATGCAGAAATTCATCTGAAAATTTGATTCTACAAAGCTTTTCGAAATGTAAGTTTCGGTCAAAAAATCGTATTATATCATACACTAGTTTATACTAGTTTCGGTCAAAAAATCAATTAAATCGATGAGTGTTCGAAATGTTATAAAACTTTTCAATTTTTTTAAATATTTTACGAGGGAAGGTTATGATGGAAGTCCATGCAAAAAATTATCTGAAATTTTGATTCTACAAAACTTTTCCAAATGGAAGTTTCGGTAAAAAAATCATAGTATATCATACACAAGTTTATACTAGTTTTGCTCAAAAAATCAAATTAAATCGAAGACTGTACGAAAAGATACAAAACTTTTTAGATCCTTCCTATATGTTACGAGAAAAGGTTATGATGAAAGTCCATGCAAAAATTCATATGAAAATTTGATTCTTCGAAACTTTTCGAAATAAAAGTTTCGGTCAAAAATCGTAATGTATTATACACTAGTTTATAGTAGTTTCGGTTAAAAAATCAATTAAATCGAGGAGTGTTCGAAATGCTACAAAACTTTTCAGAAATTTTTCATATTTTACGAGGGAAGGTTAAGATTGAAGTCCATGCAAAAGATTATCTGAAAATTTGATTCTACAAAACATTTCCAAATGCAAGTTTCGGTCAAAAAATCATAATATATCATACACAAGTTTATACTAGTTTTGCTTAAAAAATCAAATTAAATCAAGGACTGTACGAAATGATACAAAAGTTTTCAGATCCTTCCTATATGTTACGAGGAAAGGTTATGATGAAAGTCCATGCAAAAATTCATCTGAAATGTGATTCTACGAAACTTTTCGAAATGTAAGTTTCGGTCAAACAATCGTAATGTATTATACACTAGTTTATATTAGTTTCGTTCAAAAAATCAATTAAATCGAGGAGTGTTCGAAATGCTACATAATTTTTCTGATTTTTTTTTATATTTTACGAGGGAAGGTTATGATGGAAGTCCATGCAAAAAATCATCTGAAAATTTAATTCTACAAACTTTTCTAAATGCATGTTTCGGTCAAAAAATCATAATATATCATACACAAGTTTAAACTAGTTTTGCTCTAAAAATTAAATTAAATCGAAGACTGTACGAAACAATAAAAAACATTTCAGATCCTTCCTATATGTTACGAGGAAAGGTTATGATGAAAGTCCATGCAGAAATTCATCTGAAAATTTGATTCTACAAAGCTTTTCGAAATGTAAGTTTCGATCAAAAAATCGTATTATATCATACACTAGTTTATACTAGTTTCGGTCAAAAAATCAATTAAATCGATGAGTGTTCGAAATGTTATAAAACTTTTCAATTTTTTTAAATATTTTACGAGGGAAGGTTATGATGGAAGTCCATGCAAAAAATTATCTGAAATTTTGATTCTACAAAACTTTTCCAAATGGAAGTTTCGGTAAAAAAATCATAGTATATCATACACAAGTTTATACTAGTTTTGCTCAAAAAATCAAATTAAATCGAAGACTGTACGGAAAGATACAAAACTTTTTAGATCCTTCCTATATGTTACGAGAAAAGGTTATGATGAAAGTCCATGCAAAAATTCATATGAAAATTTGATTCTTCGAAACTTTTCGAAATAAAAGTTTCGGTCAAAAATCGTAATGTATTATACACTAGTTTATAGTAGTTTCGGTTAAAAAATCAATTAAATCGAGGAGTGTTCGAAATGCTACAAAACTTTTCAGAAATTTTTCATATTTTACGAGGGAAGGTTAAGATTGAAGTCCATGCAAAAGATTATCTGAAAATTTGATTCTACAAAACATTTCCAAATGCAAGTTTCGGTCAAAAAATCATAATATATCATACACAAGTTTATACTAGTTTTGCTTAAAAAATCAAATTAAATCAAGGACTGTACGAAATGATACAAAAGTTTTCAGATCCTTCCTATATGTTACGAGGAAAGGTTATGATGAAAGTCCATGCAAAAATTCATCTGAAATGTGATTCTACGAAACTTTTCGAAATGTAAGTTTCGGTCAAACAATCGTAATGTATTATACACTAGTTTATATTAGTTTCGTTCAAAAAATCAATTAAATCGAGGAGTGTTCGAAATGCTACAAAATTTTTCATATTTTTTTTTATATTTTACGAGGGAAGGTTATGATGGAAGTCCATGCAAATAATCATCTGAAAATTTAATTCTACAAACTTTTCTAAATGCATGTTTCGGTCAAAAAATCATAATATATCATACACAAGTTTAAACTAGTTTTGCTCTAAAAATTAAATTAAATCGAAGACTGTACGAAACAATAAAAAACATTTCAGATCCTTCCTATATGTTACGAGGAAAGGTTATGATGAAAGTCCATGCAGAAATTCATCTGAAAATTTGATTCTACAAAGCTTTTCGAAATGTAAGTTTCGGTCAAAAAATCGTATAATATCATACACTAGTTTATACTAGTTTCGGTCAAAAAATCAATTAAATCGATGAGTGTTCGAAATGTTATAAAACTTTTCAATTTTTTTAAATATTTTACGAGGGAATGTTATGATGGAAGTCCATGCAAAAAATTATCTGAAATTTTGATTCTACAAAACTTTTCCAAATGGAAGTTTCGGTAAAAAAATCATAATATATCATACACAAGTTTATACTAGTTTTGCTCAAAAAATCAAATTAAATCGAAGACTGTACGAAAAGATACAAAACTTTTCAGATCCTTCCTATATGTTACGAGAAAAGGTTATGATGAAAGTCCATGCAAAAATTCATATGAAAATTTGATTCTTCGAAACTTTTCGAAATAAAAGTTTCGGTCAAAAGTCGTAATGTATTATACACTAGTTTATAGTAGTTTCGGTTAAAAAATCAATTAAATCGAGGAGTGTTCGAAATGCTACAAAACTTTTCAGAAATTTTTCATATTTTACGAGGGAAGGTTAAGATTGAAGTCCATGCAAAAGATTATCTGAAAATTTGATTCTACAAAACATTTCCAAATGCAAGTTTCGGTCAAAAAATCATAATATATCATACACAAGTTTATACTAGTTTTGCTTAAAAAATCAAATTAAATCAAGGACTGTACGAAATTATACAAAAGTTTTCAGATCCTTCCTATATGTTACGAGAAAAGGTTATGATGAAAGTCCATGCAAAAATTCATATGAAAATTTGATTCTTCGAAACTTTTCGAAATAAAAGTTTCGGTCAAAAATCGTAATGTATTATACACTAGTTTATAGTAGTTTCGGTTAAAAAATCAATTAAATCGAGGAGTGTACGAAATGCTACAAAACTTTTCAGAAATTTTTCATATTTTACGAGGGAAGGTTAAGATTGAAGTCCATGCAAAAGATTATCTGAAAATTTGATTCTACAAAACATTTCCAAATGCAAGTTTCGGTCAAAAAATCATAATATATCATACACAAGTTTATACTAGTTTTGCTTAAAAAATCAAATTAAATCAAGGACTGTACGAAATGATACAAAAGTTTTCAGATCCTTCCTATATGTTACGAGGAAAGGTTATGATGAAAGTCCATGCAAAAATTCATCTGAAATGTGATTCTACGAAACTTTTCGAAATGTAAGTTTCGGTCAAACAATCGTAATGTATTATACACTAGTTTATATTAGTTTCGTTCAAAAAATCAATTAAATCGAGGAGTGTTCGAAATGCTACAAAATTTTTCAGATTTTTTTTTTATATTTTACGAGGGAAGGTTATGATGGAAGTCCATGCAAAAAATCATTTGAAAATTTAATTCTACAAACTTTTCTAAATGCATGTTTCGGTCAAAAAATCATAATATATCATACACAAGTTTAAACTAGTTTTGCTCTAAAAATTAAATTAAATCGAAGACTGTACGAAACAATAAAAAACATTTCAGATCCTTCCTATATGTTACGAGGAAAGGTTATGATGAAAGTCCATGCAGAAATTCATCTGAAAATTTGATTCTACAAAGCTTTTCGAAATGTAAGTTTCGGTCAAAAAATCGTATTATATCATACACTAGTTTATACTAGTTTCGGTCAAAAAATCAATTAAATCGATGAGTGTTCGAAATGTTATAAAACTTTTCAATTTTTTTAAATATTTTACGAGGGAAGGTTATGATGGAAGTCCATGCAAAAAATTATCTGAAATTTTGATTCTACAAAACTTTTCCAAATGGAAGTTTCGGTAAAAAAATCATAATATATCATACACAAGTTTATACTAGTTTTGCTCAAAAAATCAAATTAAATCGAAGACTGTACGAAAAGATACAAAACTTTTTAGATCCTTCCTATATGTTACGAGAAAAGGTTATGATGAAAGTCCATGCAAAAATTCATATGAAAATTTGATTCTTCGAAACTTTTCGAAATAAAAGTTTCGGTCAAAAATCGTAATGTATTATACACTAGTTTGTAGTAGTTTCGGTTAAAAAATCAATTAAATCGAGGAGTGTTCGAAATGCTACAAAACTTTTCAGAAATTTTTCATATTTTACGAGGGAAGGTTAAGATTGAAGTCCATGCAAAAGATTATCTGAAAATTTGATTCTACAAAACATTTCCAAATGCAAGTTTCGGTCAAAAAATCATAATATATCATACACAAGTTTATACTAGTTTTGCTTAAAAAATCAAATTAAATCAAGGACTGTACGAAATGATACAAAAGTTTTCAGATCCTTCCTATATGTTACGAGGAAAGGTTATGATGAAAGTCCATGCAAAAATTCATCTGAAATGTGATTCTACGAAACTTTTCGAAATGTAAGTTTCGGTCAAACAATCGTAATGTATTATACACTAGTTTATATTAGTTTCGTTCAAAAAATCAATTAAATCGAGGAGTGTTCGAAATGCTACAAAATTTTTCAGATTTTTTTTTTATATTTTACGAGGGAAGGTTATGATGGAAGTCCATGCAAAAAATCATTTGAAAATTTAATTCTACAAACTTTTCTAAATGCATGTTTCGGTCAAAAAATCATAATATATCATACACAAGTTTAAACTAGTTTTGCTCTAAAAATTAAATTAAATCGAAGACTGTACGAAACAATAAAAAACATTTCAGATCCTTCCTATATGTTACGAGGAAAGGTTATGATGAAAGTCCATGCAGAAATTCATCTGAAAATTTGATTCTACAAAGCTTTTCGAAATGTAAGTTTCGGTCAAAAAATCGTATTATATCATACACTAGTTTATACTAGTTTCGGTCAAAAAATCAATTAAATCGATGAGTGTTCGAAATGTTATAAAACTTTTCAATTTTTTTAAATATTTTACGAGGGAAGGTTATGATGGAAGTCCATGCAAAAAATTATCTGAAATTTTGATTCTACAAAACTTTTCCAAATGGAAGTTTCGGTAAAAAAATCATAATATATCATACACAAGTTTATACTAGTTTTGCTCAAAAAATCAAATTAAATCGAAGACTGTACGAAAAGATACAAAACTTTTTAGATCCTTCCTATATGTTACGAGAAAAGGTTATGATGAAAGTCCATGCAAAAATTCATATGAAAATTTGATTCTTCGAAACTTTTCGAAATAAAAGTTTCGGTCAAAAATCGTAATGTATTATACACTAGTTTGTAGTAGTTTCGGTTAAAAAATCAATTAAATCGAGGAGTGTTCGAAATGCTACAAAACTTTTCAGAAATTTTTCATATTTTACGAGGGAAGGTTAAGATTGAAGTCCATGCAAAAGATTATCTGAAAATTTGATTCTACAAAACATTTCCAAATGCAAGTTTCGGTCAAAAAATCATAATATATCATACACAAGTTTATACTAGTTTTGCTTAAAAAATCAAATTAAATCAAGGACTGTACGAAATGATACAAAAGTTTTCAGATCCTTCCTATATGTTACGAGGAAAGGTTATGATGAAAGTCCATGCAAAAATTCATCTGAAATGTGATTCTACGAAACTTTTCGAAATGTAAGTTTCGGTCAAACAATCGTAATGTATTATACACTAGTTTATATTAGTTTCGTTCAAAAAATCAATTAAATCGAGGAGTGTTCGAAATGCTACAAAATTATTCAGATTTTTTTTTTATATTTTACGAGGGAAGGTTATGATGGAAGTCCATGCAAAAAATCATCTGAAAATTTAATTCTACAAACTTTTCTAAATGCATGTTTCGGTCAAAAAATCATAATATATCATACACAAGTTTAAACTAGTTTTGCTCTAAAAATTAAATTAAATCGAAGACTGTACGAAACAATAAAAAACATTTCAGATCCTTCCTATATGTTACGAGGAAAGGTTATGATGAAAGTCCATGCAGAAATTCATCTGAAAATTTGATTCTACAAAGCTTTTCGAAATGTAAGTTTCGGTCAAAAAATCGTATTATATCATACACTAGTTTATACTAGTTTCGGTCAAAAAATCAATTAAATCGATGAGTGTTCGAAATGTTATAAAACTTTTCAATTTTTTTAAATATTTTACGAGGGAAGGTTATGATGGAAGTCCATGCAAAAAATTATCTGAAATTTTGATTCTACAAAACTTTTCCAAATGGAAGTTTCGGTAAAAAAATCATAATATATCATACACAAGTTTATACTAGTTTTGCTCAAAAAATCAAATTAAATCGAAGACTGTACGAAAAGATACAAAACTTTTTAGATCCTTCCTATATGTTACGAGAAAAGGTTATGATGAAAGTCCATGCAAAAATTCATATGAAAATTTGATTCTTCGAAACTTTTCGAAATAAAAGTTTCGGTCAAAAATCGTAATGTATTATACACTAGTTTGTAGTAGTTTCGGTTAAAAAATCAATTAAATCGAGGAGTGTTCGAAATGCTACAAAACTTTTCAGAAATTTTTCATATTTTACGAGGGAAGGTTAAGATTGAAGTCCATGCAAAAGATTATCTGAAAATTTGATTCTACAAAACATTTCCAAATGCAAGTTTCGGTCAAAAAATCATAATATATCATACACAAGTTTATACTAGTTTTGCTTAAAAAATCAAATTAAATCAAGGACTGTACGAAATGATACAAAAGTTTTCAGATCCTTCCTATATGTTACGAGGAAAGGTTATGATGAAAGTCCATGCAAAAATTCATCTGAAATGTGATTCTACGAAACTTTTCGAAATGTAAGTTTCGGTCAAACAATCGTAATGTATTATACACTAGTTTATATTAGTTTCGTTCAAAAAATCAATTAAATCGAGGAGTGTTCGAAATGCTACAAAATTTTTCAGATTTTTTTTTATATTTTACGAGGGAAGGTTATGATGGAAGTCCATGCAAAAAATCATCTGAAAATTTAATTCTACAAACTTTTCTAAATGCATGTTTCGGTCAAAAAATCATAATATATCATACACAAGTTTAAACTAGTTTTGCTCTAAAAATTAAATTAAATCGAAGACTGTACGAAACAATAAAAAACATTTCAGATCCTTCCTATATGTTACGAGGAAAGGTTATGATGAAAGTCCATGCAGAAATTCATCTGAAAATTTGATTCTACAAAGCTTTTCGAAATGTAAGTTTCGGTCAAAAAATCGTATTATATCATACACTAGTTTATACTAGTTTCGGTAAAAAAATCAATTAAATCGATGAGTGTTCGAAATGTTATAAAACTTTTCAATTTTTTTAAATATTTTACGAGGGAAGGTTATGATGGAAGTCCATGCAAAAAATTATCTGAAATTTTGATTCTACAAAACTTTTCCAAATGGAAGTTTCGGTAAAAAAATCATAGTATATCATACACAAGTTTATACTAGTTTTGCTCAAAAAATCAAATTAAATCGAAGACTGTACGAAAAGATACAAAACTTTTTAGATCCTTCCTATATGTTACGAGAAAAGGTTATGATGAAAGTCCATGCAAAAATTCATATGAAAATTTGATTCTTCGAAACTTTTCGAAATAAAAGTTTCGGTCAAAAATCGTAATGTATTATACACTAGTTTGTAGTAGTTTCGGTTAAAAAATCAATTAAATCGAGGAGTGTTCGAAATGCTACAAAACTTTTCAGAAATTTTTCATATTTTACGAGGGAAGGTTAAGATTGAAGTCCATGCAAAAGATTATCTGAAAATTTGATTCTACAAAACATTTCCAAATGCAAGTTTCTGTCAAAAAATCATAATATATCATACACAAGTTTATACTAGTTTTGCTTAAAAAATCAAATTAAATCAAGGACTGTACGAAATTATACAAAAGTTTTCAGATCCTTCCTATATGTTACGAGAAAAGGTTATGATGAAAGTCCATGCAAAAATTCATATGAAAATTTGATTCTTCGAAACTTTTCGAAATAAAAGTTTCGGTCAAAAATCGTAATGTATTATACACTAGTTTATAGTAGTTTCGGTTAAAAAATCAATTAAATCGAGGAGTGTTCGAAATGCTACAAAACTTTTCAGAAATTTTTCATATTTTACGAGGGAAGGTTAAGATTGAAGTCCATGCAAAAGATTATCTGAAAATTTGATTCTACAAAACATTTCCAAATTCAAGTTTCGGTCAAAAAATCATAATATATCATACACAAGTTTATACTAGTTTTGCTTAAAAAATCAAATTAAATCAAGGACTGTACGAAATGATACAAAAGTTTTCAGATCCTTCCTATATGTTACGAGGAAAGGTTATGATGAAAGTCCATGCAAAAATTCATCTGAAATGTGATTCTACGAAACTTTTCGAAATGTAAGTTTCGGTCAAACAATCGTAATGTATTATACACTAGTTTATATTAGTTTCGTTCAAAAAATCAATTAAATCGAGGAGTGTTCGAAATGCTACAAAATTTTTCAGATTTTTTTTTATATTTTACGAGGGAAGGTTATGATGGAAGTCCATGCAAAAAATCATTTGAAAATTTAATTCTACAAACTTTTCTAAATGCATGTTTCGGTCAAAAAATCATAATATATCATACACAAGTTTAAACTAGTTTTGCTCTAAAAATTAAATTAAATCGAAGACTGTACGAAACAATAAAAAACATTTCAGATCCTTCCTATATGTTACGAGGAAAGGTTATGATGAAAGTCCATGCAGAAATTCATCTGAAAATTTGATTCTACAAAGCTTTTCGAAATGTAAGTTTCGGTCAAAAAATCGTATTATATCATACACTAGTTTATACTAGTTTCGGTCAAAAAATCAATTAAATCGATGAGTGTTCGAAATGTTATAAAACTTTTCAATTTTTTTAAATATTTTACGAGGGAAGGTTATGATGGAAGTCCATGCAAAAAATTATCTGAAATTTTGATTCTACAAAACTTTTCCAAATGGAAGTTTCGGTAAAAAAATCATAATATATCATACACAAGTTTATACTAGTTTTGCTCAAAAAATCAAATTAAATCGAAGACTGTACGAAAAGATACAAAACTTTTTAGATCCTTCCTATATGTTACGAGAAAAGGTTATGATGAAAGTCCATGCAAAAATTCATATGAAAATTTGATTCTTCGAAACTTTTCGAAATAAAAGTTTCGGTCAAAAATCGTAATGTATTATACACTAGTTTGTAGTAGTTTCGGTTAAAAAATCAATTAAATCGAGGAGTGTTCGAAATGCTACAAAACTTTTCAGAAATTTTTCATATTTTACAAGGGAAGGTTAAGATTGAAGTCCATGCAAAAGATTATCTGAAAATTTGATTCTACAAAACATTTCCAAATGCAAGTTTCGGTCAAAAAATCATAATATATCATACACAAGTTTATACTAGTTTTGCTTAAAAAATCAAATTAAATCAAGGACTGTACGAAATGATACAAAAGTTTTCAGATCCTTCCTATATGTTACGAGGAAAGGTTATGATGAAAGTCCATGCAAAAATTCATCTGAAATGTGATTCTACGAAACTTTTCGAAATGTAAGTTTCGGTCAAACAATCGTAATGTATTATACACTAGTTTATATTAGTTTCGTTCAAAAAATCAATTAAATCGAGGAGTGTTCGAAATGCTACAAAATTTTTCAGATTTTTTTTTATATTTTACGAGGGAAGGTTATGATGGAAGTCCATGCAAAAAATCATCTGAAAATTTAATTCTACAAACTTTTCTAAATGCATGTTTCGGTCAAAAAATCATAATATATCATACACAAGTTTAAACTAGTTTTGCTCTAAAAATTAAATTAAATCGAAGACTGTACGAAACAATAAAAAACATTTCAGATCCTTCCTATATGTTACGAGGAAAGGTTATGATGAAAGTCCATGCAGAAATTCATCTGAAAATTTGATTCTACAAAGCTTTTCGAAATGTATGTTTCGGTCAAAAAATCGTATTATATCATACACTAGTTTATACTAGTTTCGGTCAAAAAATCAATTAAATCGATGAGTGTTCGAAATGTTATAAAACTTTTCAATTTTTTTAAATATTTTACGAGGGAAGGTTATGATGGAAGTCCATGCAAAAAATTATCTGAAATTTTGATTCTACAAAACTTTTCCAAATGGAAGTTTCGGTAAAAAAATCATAGTATATCATACACAAGTTTATACTAGTTTTGCTCAAAAAATCAAATTAAATCGAAGACTGTACGAAAAGATACAAAACTTTTTAGATCCTTCCTATATGTTACGAGAAAAGGTTATGATGAAAGTCCATGCAAAAATTCATATGAAAATTTGATTCTTCGAAACTTTTCGAAATAAAAGTTTCGGTCAAAAATCGTAATGTATTATACACTAGTTTGTAGTAGTTTCGGTTAAAAAATCAATTAAATCGAGGAGTGTTCGAAATGCTACAAAACTTTTCAGAAATTTTTCATATTTTACGAGGTAAGGTTAAGATTGAAGTCCATGCAAAAGATTATCTGAAAATTTGATTCTACAAAACATTTCCAAATGCAAGTTTCGGTCAAAAAATCATAATATATCATACACAAGTTTATACTAGTTTTGCTTAAAAAATCAAATTAAATCAAGGACTGTACGAAATGATACAAAAGTTTTCAGATCCTTCCTATATGTTACAAGGAAAGGTTATGATGAAAGTCCATGCAAAAATTCATCTGAAATGTGATTCTACGAAACTTTTCGAAATGTAAGTTTCGGTCAAACAATCGTAATGTATTATACACTAGTTTATATTAGTTTCGTTCAAAAAATCAATTAAATCGAGGAGTGTTTGAAATGCTACAAAATTTTTTAGATTTTTTTTTATATTTTACGAGGGAAGGTTATGATGGAAGTCCATGCAAAAAATCATCTGAAAATTTAATTCTACAAACTTTTCTAAATGCATGTTTCGGTCAAAAAATCATAATATATCATACACAAGTTTAAACTAGTTTTGCTCTAAAAATTAAATTAAATCGAAGACTGTACGAAACAATAAAAAACATTTCAGATCCTTCCTATATGTTACGAGGAAAGGTTATGATGAAAGTCCATGCAGAAATTCATCTGAAAATTTGATTCTACAAAGCTTTTCGAAATGTAAGTTTCGGTCAAAAAATCGTATTATATCATACACTAGTTTATACTAGTTTCGGTCAAAAAATCAATTAAATCGATGAGTGTTCGAAATGTTATAAAACTTTTCAATTTTTTTAAATATTTTACGAGGGAAGGTTAAGATGGAAGTCCATGCAAAAAATTATCTGAAATTTTGATTCTACAAAACTTTTCCAAATGGAAGTTTCGGTAAAAAAATCATAGTATATCATACACAAGTTTATACTAGTTTTGCTCAAAAAATCAAATTAAATCGAAGACTGTACGAAAAGATACAAAACTTTTTAGATCCTTCCTATATGTTACGAGAAAAGGTTATGATGAAAGTCCATGCAAAAATTCATATGAAAATTTGATTCTTCGAAACTTTTCGAAATAAAAGTTTCGGTCAAAAATCGTAATGTATTATACACTAGTTTATAGTAGTTTCGGTTAAAAAATCAATTAAATCGAGGAGTGTTCGAAATGCTACAAAACTTTTCAGAAATTTTTCATATTTTACGAGGGAAGGTTAAGATTGAAGTCCATGCAAAAGATTATCTGAAAATTTGATTCTACAAAACATTTCCAAATGCAAGTTTCGGTCAAAAAATCATAATATATCATACACAAGTTTATACTAGTTTTGCTTAAAAAATCAAATTAAATCAAGGACTGTACGAAATGATACAAAAGTTTTCAGATCCTTCCTATATGTTACGAGGAAAGGTTATGATGAAAGTCCATGCAAAAATTCATCTGAAATGTGATTCTACGAAACTTTTCGAAATGTAAGTTTCGGTCAAACAATCGTAATGTATTATACACTAGTTTATATTAGTTTCGTTCAAAAAATCAATTAAATCGAGGAGTGTTCGAAATGCTACAAAATTTTTCAGATTTTTTTTTATATTTTACGAGGGAAGGTTATGATGGAAGTCCATGCAAAAAATCATCTGAAAATTTAATTCTACAAACTTTTCTAAATGCATGTTTCGGTCAAAAAATCATAATATATCATACACAAGTTTAAACTAGTTTTGCTCTAAAAATTAAATTAAATCGAAGACTGTACGAAACAATAAAAAACATTTCAGATCCTTCCTATATGTTACGAGGAAAGGTTATGATGAAAGTCCATGCAGAAATTCATCTGAAAATTTGATTCTACAAAGCTTTTCGAAATGTAAGTTTCGGTCAAAAAATCGTATTATATCATGCACTAGTTTATACTAGTTTCGGTCAAAAAATCAATTAAATCGATGAGTGTTCGAATTGTTATAAAACTTTTCAATTTTTTTAAATATTTTACGAGGGAAGGTTATGATGGAAGTCCATGCAAAAAATTATCTGAAATTTTGATTCTACAAAACTTTTCCAAATGGAAGTTTCGGTAAAAAAATCATAGTATATCATACACAAGTTTATACTAGTTTTGCTCAAAAAATCAAATTAAATCGAAGACTGTACGAAAAGATACAAAACTTTTTAGATCCTTCCTATATGTTACGAGAAAAGG
Source organism: Lathyrus aphaca (assembly GCA_963966055.1). Classification (NCBI taxonomy): domain Eukaryota; kingdom Viridiplantae; phylum Streptophyta; class Magnoliopsida; order Fabales; family Fabaceae; genus Lathyrus; species Lathyrus aphaca. The sequence goes on from OZ014523.1 coordinate 12,153,613, forward strand.
TTATGATGAAAGTCCATGCAAAAATTCATATGAAAATTTGATTCTTCGAAACTTTTCGAAATAAAAGTTTCGGTCAAAAATCGTAATGTATTATACACTAGTTTGTAGTAGTTTCGGTTAAAAAATCAATTAAATCGAGGAGTGTTCGAAATGCTACAAAACTTTTCAGAAATTTTTCATATTTTACGAGGTAAGGTTAAGATTGAAGTCCATGCAAAAGATTATCTGAAAATTTGATTCTACAAAACATTTCCAAATGCAAGTTTCGGTCAAAAAATCATAATATATCATACACAAGTTTATACTAGTTTTGCTTAAAAAATCAAATTAAATCAAGGACTGTACGAAATGATACAAAAGTTTTCAGATCCTTCCTATATGTTACGAGGAAAGGTTATGATGAAAGTCCATGCAAAAATTCATCTGAAATGTGATTCTACGAAACTTTTCGAAATGTAAGTTTCGGTCAAACAATCGTAATGTATTATACACTAGTTTATATTAGTTTCGTTCAAAAAATCAATTAAATCGAGGAGTGTTCGAAATGCTACAAAATTTTTCAGATTTTTTTTTATATTTTACGAGGGAAGGTTATGATGGAAGTCCATGCAAAAAATCATCTGAAAATTTAATTCTACAAACTTTTCTAAATGCATGTTTCGGTCAAAAAATCATAATATATCATACACAAGTTTAAACTAGTTTTGCTCTAAAAATTAAATTAAATCGAAGACTGTACGAAACAATAAAAAACATTTCAGATCCTTCCTATATGTTACGAGGAAAGGTTATGATGAAAGTCCATGCAGAAATTCATCTGAAAATTTGATTCTACAAAGCTTTTCGAAATGTATGTTTCGGTCAAAAAATCGTATTATATCATACACTAGTTTATACTAGTTTCGGTCAAAAAATCAATTAAATCGATGAGTGTTCGAAATGTTATAAAACTTTTCAATTTTTTTAAATATTTTACGAGGGAAGGTTATGATGGAAGTCCATGCAAAAAATTATCTGAAATTTTGATTCTACAAAACTTTTCCAAATGGAAGTTTCGGTAAAAAAATCATAGTATATCATACACAAGTTTATACTAGTTTTGCTCAAAAAATCAAATTAAATCGAAGACTGTACGAAAAGATACAAAACTTTTTAGATCCTTCCTATATGTTACGAGAAAAGGTTATGATGAAAGTCCATGCAAAAATTCATATGAAAATTTGATTCTTCGAAACTTTTCGAAATAAAAGTTTCGGTCAAAAATCGTAATGTATTATACACTAGTTTGTAGTAGTTTCGGTTAAAAAATCAATTAAATCGAGGAGTGTTCGAAATGCTACAAAACTTTTCAGAAATTTTTCATATTTTACGAGGTAAGGTTAAGATTGAAGTCCATGCAAAAGATTATCTGAAAATTTGATTCTACAAAACATTTCCAAATGCAAGTTTCGGTCAAAAAATCATAATATATCATACACAAGTTTATACTAGTTTTGCTTAAAAAATCAAATTAAATCAAGGACTGTACGAAATGATACAAAAGTTTTCAGATCCTTCCTATATGTTACAAGGAAAGGTTATGATGAAAGTCCATGCAAAAATTCATCTGAAATGTGATTCTACGAAACTTTTCGAAATGTAAGTTTCGGTCAAACAATCGTAATGTATTATACACTAGTTTATATTAGTTTCGTTCAAAAAATCAATTAAATCGAGGAGTGTTTGAAATGCTACAAAATTTTTTAGATTTTTTTTTATATTTTACGAGGGAAGGTTATGATGGAAGTCCATGCAAAAAATCATCTGAAAATTTAATTCTACAAACTTTTCTAAATGCATGTTTCGGTCAAAAAATCATAATATATCATACACAAGTTTAAACTAGTTTTGCTCTAAAAATTAAATTAAATCGAAGACTGTACGAAACAATAAAAAACATTTCAGATCCTTCCTATATGTTACGAGGAAAGGTTATGATGAAAGTCCATGCAGAAATTCATCTGAAAATTTGATTCTACAAAGCTTTTCGAAATGTAAGTTTCGGTCAAAAAATCGTATTATATCATACACTAGTTTATACTAGTTTCGGTCAAAAAATCAATTAAATCGATGAGTGTTCGAAATGTTATAAAACTTTTCAATTTTTTTAAATATTTTACGAGGGAAGGTTAAGATGGAAGTCCATGCAAAAAATTATCTGAAATTTTGATTCTACAAAACTTTTCCAAATGGAAGTTTCGGTAAAAAAATCATAGTATATCATACACAAGTTTATACTAGTTTTGCTCAAAAAATCAAATTAAATCGAAGACTGTACGAAAAGATACAAAACTTTTTAGATCCTTCCTATATGTTACGAGAAAAGGTTATGATGAAAGTCCATGCAAAAATTCATATGAAAATTTGATTCTTCGAAACTTTTCGAAATAAAAGTTTCGGTCAAAAATCGTAATGTATTATACACTAGTTTATAGTAGTTTCGGTTAAAAAATCAATTAAATCGAGGAGTGTTCGAAATGCTACAAAACTTTTCAGAAATTTTTCATATTTTACGAGGGAAGGTTAAGATTGAAGTCCATGCAAAAGATTATCTGAAAATTTGATTCTACAAAACATTTCCAAATTCAAGTTTCGGTCAAAAAATCATAATATATCATACACAAGTTTATACTAGTTTTGCTTAAAAAATCAAATTAAATCAAGGACTGTACGAAATGATACAAAAGTTTTCAGATCCTTCCTATATGTTACGAGGAAAGGTTATGATGAAAGTCCATGCAAAAATTCATCTGAAATGTGATTCTACGAAACTTTTCGAAATGTAAGTTTCGGTCAAACAATCGTAATGTATTATACACTAGTTTATATTAGTTTCGTTCAAAAAATCAATTAAATCGAGGAGTGTTCGAAATGCTACAAAATTTTTCAGATTTTTTTTTTATATTTTACGAGGGAAGGTTATGATGGAAGTCCATGCAAAAAATCATTTGAAAATTTAATTCTACAAACTTTTCTAAATGCATGTTTCGGTCAAAAAATCATAATATATCATACACAAGTTTAAACTAGTTTTGCTCTAAAAATTAAATTAAATCGAAGACTGTACGAAACAATAAAAAACATTTCAGATCCTTCCTATATGTTACGAGGAAAGGTTATGATGAAAGTCCATGCAGAAATTCATCTGAAAATTTGATTCTACAAAGCTTTTCGAAATGTAAGTTTCGGTCAAAAAATCGTATTATATCATACACTAGTTTATACTAGTTTCGGTCAAAAAATCAATTAAATCGATGAGTGTTCGAAATGTTATAAAACTTTTCAATTTTTTTAAATATTTTACGAGGGAAGGTTATGATGGAAGTCCATGCAAAAAATTATCTGAAATTTTGATTCTACAAAACTTTTCCAAATGGAAGTTTCGGTAAAAAAATCATAATATATCATACACAAGTTTATACTAGTTTTGCTCAAAAAATCAAATTAAATCGAAGACTGTACGAAAAGATACAAAACTTTTTAGATCCTTCCTATATGTTACGAGAAAAGGTTATGATGAAAGTCCATGCAAAAATTCATATGAAAATTTGATTCTTCGAAACTTTTCGAAATAAAAGTTTCGGTCAAAAATCGTAATGTATTATACACTAGTTTGTAGTAGTTTCGGTTAAAAAATCAATTAAATCGAGGAGTGTTCGAAATGCTACAAAACTTTTCAGAAATTTTTCATATTTTACGAGGTAAGGTTAAGATTGAAGTCCATGCAAAAGATTATCTGAAAATTTGATTCTACAAAACATTTCCAAATGCAAGTTTCGGTCAAAAAATCATAATATATCATACACAAGTTTATACTAGTTTTGCTTAAAAAATCAAATTAAATCAAGGACTGTACGAAATGATACAAAAGTTTTCAGATCCTTCCTATATGTTACGAGGAAAGGTTATGATGAAAGTCCATGCAAAAATTCATCTGAAATGTGATTCTACGAAACTTTTCGAAATGTAAGTTTCGGTCAAACAATCGTAATGTATTATACACTAGTTTATATTAGTTTCGTTCAAAAAATCAATTAAATCGAGGAGTGTTTGAAATGCTACAAAATTTTTTAGATTTTTTTTTATATTTTACGAGGGAAGGTTATGATGGAAGTCCATGCAAAAAATCATCTGAAAATTTAATTCTACAAACTTTTCTAAATGCATGTTTCGGTCAAAAAATCATAATATATCATACACAAGTTTAAACTAGTTTTGCTCTAAAAATTAAATTAAATCGAAGACTGTACGAAACAATAAAAAACATTTCAGATCCTTCCTATATGTTACGAGGAAAGGTTATGATGAAAGTCCATGCAGAAATTCATCTGAAAATTTGATTCTACAAAGCTTTTCGAAATGTAAGTTTCGGTCAAAAAATCGTATTATATCATACACTAGTTTATACTAGTTTCGGTCAAAAAATCAATTAAATCGATGAGTGTTCGAAATGTTATAAAACTTTTCAATTTTTTTAAATATTTTACGAGGGAAGGTTAAGATGGAAGTCCATGCAAAAAATTATCTGAAATTTTGATTCTACAAAACTTTTCCAAATGGAAGTTTCGGTAAAAAAATCATAGTATATCATACACAAGTTTATACTAGTTTTGCTCAAAAAATCAAATTAAATCGAAGACTGTACGAAAAGATACAAAACTTTTTAGATCCTTCCTATATGTTACGAGAAAAGGTTATGATGAAAGTCCATGCAAAAATTCATATGAAAATTTGATTCTTCGAAACTTTTCGAAATAAAAGTTTCGGTCAAAAATCGTAATGTATTATACACTAGTTTGTAGTAGTTTCGGTTAAAAAATCAATTAAATCGAGGAGTGTTCGAAATGCTACAAAACTTTTCAGAAATTTTTCATATTTTACGAGGGAAGGTTAAGATTGAAGTCCATGCAAAAGATTATCTGAAAATTTGATTCTACAAAACATTTCCAAATTCAAGTTTCGGTCAAAAAATCATAATATATCATACACAAGTTTATACTAGTTTTGCTTAAAAAATCAAATTAAATCAAGGACTGTACGAAATGATACAAAAGTTTTCAGATCCTTCCTATATGTTACAAGGAAAGGTTATGATGAAAGTCCATGCAAAAATTCATCTGAAATGTGATTCTACGAAACTTTTCGAAATGTAAGTTTCGGTCAAACAATCGTAATGTATTATACACTAGTTTATATTAGTTTCGTTCAAAAAATCAATTAAATCGAGGAGTGTTTGAAATGCTACAAAATTTTTCAGATTTTTTTTTATATTTTACGAGGGAAGGTTATGATGGAAGTCCATGCAAAAAATCATTTGAAAATTTAATTCTACAAACTTTTCTAAATGCATGTTTCGGTCAAAAAATCATAATATATCATACACAAGTTTAAACTAGTTTTGCTCTAAAAATTAAATTAAATCGAAGACTGTACGAAACAATAAAAAACATTTCAGATCCTTCCTATATGTTACGAGGAAAGGTTATGATGAAAGTCCATGCAGAAATTCATCTGAAAATTTGATTCTACAAAGCTTTTCGAAATGTAAGTTTCGGTCAAAAAATCGTATTATATCATACACTAGTTTATACTAGTTTCGGTCAAAAAATCAATTAAATCGATGAGTGTTCGAAATGTTATAAAACTTTTCAATTTTTTTAAATATTTTACGAGGGAAGGTTAAGATGGAAGTCCATGCAAAAAATTATCTGAAATTTTGATTCTACAAAACTTTTCCAAATGGAAGTTTCGGTAAAAAAATCATAGTATATCATACACAAGTTTATACTAGTTTTGCTCAAAAAATCAAATTAAATCGAAGACTGTACGAAAAGATACAAAACTTTTTAGATCCTTCCTATATGTTACGAGAAAAGGTTATGATGAAAGTCCATGCAAAAATTCATATGAAAATTTGATTCTTCGAAACTTTTCGAAATAAAAGTTTCGGTCAAAAATCGTAATGTATTATACACTAGTTTATAGTAGTTTCGGTTAAAAAATCAATTAAATCGAGGAGTGTTCGAAATGCTACAAAACTTTTCAGAAATTTTTCATATTTTACGAGGGAAGGTTAAGATTGAAGTCCATGCAAAAGATTATCTGAAAATTTGATTCTACAAAACATTTCCAAATGCAAGTTTCGGTCAAAAAATCATAATATATCATACACAAGTTTATACTAGTTTTGCTTAAAAAATCAAATTAAATCAAGGACTGTACGAAATGATACAAAAGTTTTCAGATCCTTCCTATATGTTACGAGGAAAGGTTATGATGAAAGTCCATGCAAAAATTCATCTGAAATGTGATTCTACGAAACTTTTCGAAATGTAAGTTTCGGTCAAACAATCGTAATGTATTATACACTAGTTTATATTAGTTTCGTTCAAAAAATCAATTAAATCGAGGAGTGTTCGAAATGCTACAAAATTTTTCAGATTTTTTTTTATATTTTACGAGGGAAGGTTATGATGGAAGTCCATGCAAAAAATCATCTGAAAATTTAATTCTACAAACTTTTCTAAATGCATGTTTCGGTCAAAAAATCATAATATATCATACACAAGTTTAAACTAGTTTTGCTCTAAAAATTAAATTAAATCGAAGACTGTACGAAACAATAAAAAACATTTCAGATCCTTCCTATATGTTACGAGGAAAGGTTATGATGAAAGTCCATGCAGAAATTCATCTGAAAATTTGATTCTACAAAGCTTTTCGAAATGTAAGTTTCGGTCAAAAAATCGTATTATATCATGCACTAGTTTATACTAGTTTCGGTCAAAAAATCAATTAAATCGATGAGTGTTCGAATTGTTATAAAACTTTTCAATTTTTTTAAATATTTTACGAGGGAAGGTTATGATGGAAGTCCATGCAAAAAATTATCTGAAATTTTGATTCTACAAAACTTTTCCAAATGGAAGTTTCGGTAAAAAAATCATAGTATATCATACACAAGTTTATACTAGTTTTGCTCAAAAAATCAAATTAAATCGAAGACTGTACGAAAAGATACAAAACTTTTTAGATCCTTCCTATATGTTACGAGAAAAGGTTATGATGAAAGTCCATGCAAAAATTCATATGAAAATTTGATTCTTCGAAACTTTTCGAAATAAAAGTTTCGGTCAAAAATCGTAATGTATTATACACTAGTTTGTAGTAGTTTCGGTTAAAAAATCAATTAAATCGAGGAGTGTTCGAAATGCTACAAAACTTTTCAGAAATTTTTCATATTTTACGACGTAAGGTTAAGATTGAAGTCCATGCAAAAGATTATCTGAAAATTTGATTCTACAAAACATTTCCAAATGCAAGTTTCGGTCAAAAAATCATAATATATCATACACAAGTTTATACTAGTTTTGCTTAAAAAATCAAATTAAATCAAGGACTGTACGAAATGATACAAAAGTTTTCAGATCCTTCCTATATGTTACAAGGAAAGGTTATGATGAAAGTCCATGCAAAAATTCATCTGAAATGTGATTCTACGAAACTTTTCGAAATGTAAGTTTCGGTCAAACAATCGTAATGTATTATACACTAGTTTATATTAGTTTCGTTCAAAAAATCAATTAAATCGAGGAGTGTTTGAAATGCTACAAAATTTTTTAGATTTTTTTTTATATTTTACGAGGGAAGGTTATGATGGAAGTCCATGCAAAAAATCATCTGAAAATTTAATTCTACAAACTTTTCTAAATGCATGTTTCGGTCAAAAAATCATAATATATCATACACAAGTTTAAACTAGTTTTGCTCTAAAAATTAAATTAAATCGAAGACTGTACGAAACAATAAAAAACATTTCAGATCCTTCCTATATGTTACGAGGAAAGGTTATGATGAAAGTCCATGCAGAAATTCATCTGAAAATTTGATTCTACAAAGCTTTTCGAAATGTAAGTTTCGGTCAAAAAATCGTATTATATCATACACTAGTTTATACTAGTTTCGGTCAAAAAATCAATTAAATCGATGAGTGTTCGAAATGTTATAAAACTTTTCAATTTTTTTAAATATTTTACGAGGGAAGGTTAAGATGGAAGTCCATGCAAAAAATTATCTGAAATTTTGATTCTACAAAACTTTTCCAAATGGAAGTTTCGGTAAAAAAATCATAGTATATCATACACAAGTTTATACTAGTTTTGCTCAAAAAATCAAATTAAATCGAAGACTGTACGAAAAGATACAAAACTTTTTAGATCCTTCCTATATGTTACGAGAAAAGGTTATGATGAAAGTCCATGCAAAAATTCATATGAAAATTTGATTCTTCGAAACTTTTCGAAATAAAAGTTTCGGTCAAAAATCGTAATGTATTATACACTAGTTTATAGTAGTTTCGGTTAAAAAATCAATTAAATCGAGGAGTGTTCGAAATGCTACAAAACTTTTCAGAAATTTTTCATATTTTACGAGGGAAGGTTAAGATTGAAGTCCATGCAAAAGATTATCTGAAAATTTGATTCTACAAAACATTTCCAAATGCAAGTTTCGGTCAAAAAATCATAATATATCATACACAAGTTTATACTAGTTTTGCTTAAAAAATCAAATTAAATCAAGGACTGTACGAAATGATACAAAAGTTTTCAGATCCTTCCTATATGTTACGAGGAAAGGTTATGATGAAAGTCCATGCAAAAATTCATCTGAAATGTGATTCTACGAAACTTTTCGAAATGTAAGTTTCGGTCAAACAATCGTAATGTATTATACACTAGTTTATATTAGTTTCGTTCAAAAAATCAATTAAATCGAGGAGTGTTCGAAATGCTACAAAATTTTTCAGATTTTTTTTTATATTTTACGAGGGAAGGTTATGATGGAAGTCCATGCAAAAAATCATCTGAAAATTTAATTCTACAAACTTTTCTAAATGCATGTTTCGGTCAAAAAATCATAATATATCATACACAAGTTTAAACTAGTTTTGCTCTAAAAATTAAATTAAATCGAAGACTGTACGAAACAATAAAAAACATTTCAGATCCTTCCTATATGTTACGAGGAAAGGTTATGATGAAAGTCCATGCAGAAATTCATCTGAAAATTTGATTCTACAAAGCTTTTCGAAATGTAAGTTTCGGTCAAAAAATCGTATTATATCATGCACTAGTTTATACTAGTTTCGGTCAAAAAATCAATTAAATCGATGAGTGTTCGAATTGTTATAAAACTTTTCAATTTTTTTAAATATTTTACGAGGGAAGGTTATGATGGAAGTCCATGCAAAAAATTATCTGAAATTTTGATTCTACAAAACTTTTCCAAATGGAAGTTTCGGTAAAAAAATCATAGTATATCATACACAAGTTTATACTAGTTTTGCTCAAAAAATCAAATTAAATCGAAGACTGTACGAAAAGATACAAAACTTTTTAGATCCTTCCTATATGTTACGAGAAAAGGTTATGATGAAAGTCCATGCAAAAATTCATATGAAAATTTGATTCTTCGAAACTTTTCGAAATAAAAGTTTCGGTCAAAAATCGTAATGTATTATACACTAGTTTGTAGTAGTTTCGGTTAAAAAATCAATTAAATCGAGGAGTGTTCGAAATGCTACAAAACTTTTCAGAAATTTTTCATATTTTACGAGGTAAGGTTAAGATTGAAGTCCATGCAAAAGATTATCTGAAAATTTGATTCTACAAAACATTTCCAAATGCAAGTTTCGGTCAAAAAATCATAATATATCATACACAAGTTTATACTAGTTTTGCTTAAAAAATCAAATTAAATCAAGGACTGTACGAAATGATACAAAAGTTTTCAGATCCTTCCTATATGTTACGAGGAAAGGTTATGATGAAAGTCCATGCAAAAATTCATCTGAAATGTGATTCTACGAAACTTTTCGAAATGTAAGTTTCGGTCAAACAATCGTAATGTATTATACACTAGTTTATATTAGTTTCGTTCAAAAAATCAATTAAATCGAGGAGTGTTCGAAATGCTACAAAATTTTTCAGATTTTTTTTTATATTTTACGAGGGAAGGTTATGATGGAAGTCCATGCAAAAAATCATCTGAAAATTTAATTCTACAAACTTTTCTAAATGCATGTTTCGGTCAAAAAATCATAATATATCATACACAAGTTTAAACTAGTTTTGCTCTAAAAATTAAATTAAATCGAAGACTGTACGAAACAATAAAAAACATTTCAGATCCTTCCTATATGTTACGAGGAAAGGATATGATGAAAGTCCATGCAGAAATTCATCTGAAAATTTGATTCTACAAAGCTTTTCGAAATGTATGTTTCGGTCAAAAAATCGTATTATATCATGCACTAGTTTATACTAGTTTCGGTCAAAAAATCAATTAAATCGATGAGTGTTCGAAATGTTATAAAACTTTTCAATTTTTTTAAATATTTTACGAGGGAAGGTTATGATGGAAGTCCATGCAAAAAATTATCTGAAATTTTGATTCTACAAAACTTTTCCAAATGGAAGTTTCGGTAAAAAAATCATAGTATATCATACACAAGTTTATACTAGTTTTGCTCAAAAAATCAAATTAAATCGAAGACTGTACGAAAAGATACAAAACTTTTTAGATCCTTCCTATATGTTACGAGAAAAGGTTATGATGAAAGTCCATGCAAAAATTCATATGAAAATTTGATTCTTCGAAACTTTTCGAAATAAAAGTTTCGGTCAAAAATCGTAATGTATTATACACTAGTTTGTAGTAGTTTCGGTTAAAAAATCAATTAAATCGAGGAGTGTTCGAAATGCTACAAAACTTTTCAGAAATTTTTCATATTTTACGAGGTAAGGTTAAGATTGAAGTCCATGCAAAAGATTATCTGAAAATTTGATTCTACAAAACATTTCCAAATGCAAGTTTCGGTCAAAAAATCATAATATATCATACACAAGTTTATACTAGTTTTGCTTAAAAAATCAAATTAAATCAAGGACTGTACGAAATGATACAAAAGTTTTCAGATCCTTCCTATATGTTACGAGGAAAGGTTATGATGAAAGTCCATGCAAAAATTCATCTGAAATGTGATTCTACGAAACTTTTCGAAATGTAAGTTTCGGTCAAACAATCGTAATGTATTATACACTAGTTTATATTAGTTTCGTTCAAAAAATCAATTAAATCGAGGAGTGTTTGAAATGCTACAAAATTTTTTAGATTTTTTTTTATATTTTACGAGGGAAGGTTATGATGGAAGTCCATGCAAAAAATCATCTGAAAATTTAATTCTACAAACTTTTCTAAATGCATGTTTCGGTCAAAAAATCATAATATATCATACACAAGTTTAAACTAGTTTTGCTCTAAAAATTAAATTAAATCGAAGACTGTACGAAACAATAAAAAACATTTCAGATCCTTCCTATATGTTACGAGGAAAGGTTATGATGAAAGTCCATGCAGAAATTCATCTGAAAATTTGATTCTACAAAGCTTTTCGAAATGTAAGTTTCGGTCAAAAAATCGTATTATATCATACACTAGTTTATACTAGTTTCGGTCAAAAAATCAATTAAATCGATGAGTGTTCGAAATGTTATAAAACTTTTCAATTTTTTTAAATATTTTACGAGGGAAGGTTAAGATGGAAGTCCATGCAAAAAATTATCTGAAATTTTGATTCTACAAAACTTTTCCAAATGGAAGTTTCGGTAAAAAAATCATAGTATATCATACACAAGTTTATACTAGTTTTGCTCAAAAAATCAAATTAAATCGAAGACTGTACGAAAAGATACAAAACTTTTTAGATCCTTCCTATATGTTACGAGAAAAGGTTATGATGAAAGTCCATGCAAAAATTCATATGAAAATTTGATTCTTCGAAACTTTTCGAAATAAAAGTTTCGGTCAAAAATCGTAATGTATTATACACTAGTTTATAGTAGTTTCGGTTAAAAAATCAATTAAATCGAGGAGTGTTCGAAATGCTACAAAACTTTTCAGAAATTTTTCATATTTTACGAGGGAAGGTTAAGATTGAAGTCCATGCAAAAGATTATCTGAAAATTTGATTCTACAAAACATTTCCAAATGCAAGTTTCGGTCAAAAAATCATAATATATCATACACAAGTTTATACTAGTTTTGCTTAAAAAATCAAATTAAATCAAGGACTGTACGAAATTATACAAAAGTTTTCAGATCCTTCCTATATGTTACGAGGAAAGGTTATGATGAAAGTCCATGCAAAAATTCATCTGAAATGTGATTCTACGAAACTTTTCGAAATGTAAGTTTCGGTCAAACAATCGTAATGTATTATACACTAGTTTATATTAGTTTCGTTCAAAAAATCAATTAAATCGAGGAGTGTTCGAAATGCTACAAAATTTTTCAGATTTTTTTTTATATTTTACGAGGGAAGGTTATGATGGAAGTCCATGCAAAAAATCATCTGAAAATTTAATTCTACAAACTTTTCTAAATGCATGTTTCGGTCAAAAAATCATAATATATCATACACAAGTTTAAACTAGTTTTGCTCTAAAAATTAAATTAAATCGAAGACTGTACGAAACAATAAAAAACATTTCAGATCCTTCCTATATGTTACGAGGAAAGGTTATGATGAAAGTCCATGCAGAAATTCATCTGAAAATTTGATTCTACAAAGCTTTTCGAAATGTAAGTTTCGGTCAAAAAATCGTATTATATCATGCACTAGTTTATACTAGTTTCGGTCAAAAAATCAATTAAATCGATGAGTGTTCGAAATGTTATAAAACTTTTCAATTTTTTTAAATATTTTACGAGGGAAGGTTATGATGGAAGTCCATGCAAAAAATTATCTGAAATTTTGATTCTACAAAACTTTTCCAAATGGAAGTTTCGGTAAAAAAATCATAGTATATCATACACAAGTTTATACTAGTTTTGCTCAAAAAATCAAATTAAATCGAAGACTGTACGAAAAGATACAAAACTTTTTAGATCCTTCCTATATGTTACGAGAAAAGGTTATGATGAAAGTCCATGCAAAAATTCATATGAAAATTTGATTCTTCGAAACTTTTCGAAATAAAAGTTTCGGTCAAAAATCGTAATGTATTATACACTAGTTTGTAGTAGTTTCGGTTAAAAAATCAATTAAATCGAGGAGTGTTCGAAATGCTACAAAACTTTTCAGAAATTTTTCATATTTTACGAGGTAAGGTTAAGATTGAAGTCCATGCAAAAGATTATCTGAAAATTTGATTCTACAAAACATTTCCAAATGCAAGTTTCGGTCAAAAAATCATAATATATCATACACAAGTTTATACTAGTTTTGCTTAAAAAATCAAATTAAATCAAGGACTGTACGAAATGATACAAAAGTTTTCAGATCCTTCCTATATGTTACGAGGAAAGGTTATGATGAAAGTCCATGCAAAAATTCATCTGAAATGTGATTCTACGAAACTTTTCGAAATGTAAGTTTCGGTCAAACAATCGTAATGTATTATACACTAGTTTATATTAGTTTCGTTCAAAAAATCAATTAAATCGAGGAGTGTTTGAAATGCTACAAAATTTTTTAGATTTTTTTTTATATTTTACGAGGGAAGGTTATGATGGAAGTCCATGCAAAAAATCATCTGAAAATTTAATTCTACAAACTTTTCTAAATGCATGTTTCGGTCAAAAAATCATAATATATCATACACAAGTTTAAACTAGTTTTGCTCTAAAAATTAAATTAAATCGAAGACTGTACGAAACAATAAAAAACATTTCAGATCCTTCCTATATGTTACGAGGAAAGGTTATGATGAAAGTCCATGCAGAAATTCATCTGAAAATTTGATTCTACAAAGCTTTTCGAAATGTAAGTTTCGGTCAAAAAATCGTATTATATCATACACTAGTTTATACTAGTTTCGGTCAAAAAATCAATTAAATCGATGAGTGTTCGAAATGTTATAAAACTTTTCAATTTTTTTAAATATTTTACGAGGGAAGGTTAAGATGGAAGTCCATGCAAAAAATTATCTGAAATTTTGATTCTACAAAACTTTTCCAAATGGAAGTTTCGGTAAAAAAATCATAGTATATCATACACAAGTTTATACTAGTTTTGCTCAAAAAATCAAATTAAATCGAAGACTGTACGAAAAGATACAAAACTTTTTAGATCCTTCCTATATGTTACGAGAAAAGGTTATGATGAAAGTCCATGCAAAAATTCATATGAAAATTTGATTCTTCGAAACTTTTCGAAATAAAAGTTTCGGTCAAAAATCGTAATGTATTATACACTAGTTTATAGTAGTTTCGGTTAAAAAATCAATTAAATCGAGGAGTGTTCGAAATGCTACAAAACTTTTCAGAAATTTTTCATATTTTACGAGGGAAGGTTAAGATTGAATTCCATGCAAAAGATTATCTGAAAATTTGATTCTACAAAACATTTCCAAATGCAAGTTTCGGTCAAAAAATCATAATATATCATACACAAGTTTATACTAGTTTTGCTTAAAAAATCAAATTAAATCAAGGACTGTACGAAATTATACAAAAGTTTTCAGATCCTTCCTATATGTTACGAGGAAAGGTTATGATGAAAGTCCATGCAAAAATTCATCTGAAATGTGATTCTACGAAACTTTTCGAAATGTAAGTTTCGGTCAAACAATCGTAATGTATTATACACTAGTTTATATTAGTTTCGTTCAAAAAATCAATTAAATCGAGGAGTGTTCGAAATGCTACAAAATTTTTCAGATTTTTTTTTATATTTTACGAGGGAAGGTTATGATGGAAGTCCATGCAAAAAATCATCTGAAAATTTAATTCTACAAACTTTTCTAAATGCATGTTTCGGTCAAAAAATCATAATATATCATACACAAGTTTAAACTAGTTTTGCTCTAAGAATTAAATTAAATCGAAGACTGTACGAAACAATAAAAAACATTTCAGATCCTTCCTATATGTTACGAGGAAAGGTTATGATGAAAGTCCATGCAGAAATTCATCTGAAAATTTGATTCTACAAAGCTTTTCGAAATGTAAGTTTCGGTCAAAAAATCGTATTATATCATACACTAGTTTATACTAGTTTCGGTCAAAAAATCAATTAAATCGATGAGTGTTCGAAATGTTATAAAACTTTTCAATTTTTTTAAATATTTTACGAGGGAAGGTTAAGATGGAAGTCCATGCAAAAAATTATCTGAAATTTTGATTCCACAAAACTTTTCCAAATGGAAGTTTCGGTAAAAAAAATCATAGTATATCATACACAAGTTTATACTAGTTTTGCTCAAAAAATCAAATTAAATCGAAGACTGTACGAAAAGATACAAAACTTTTTAGATCCTTCCTATATGTTACGAGAAAAGGTTATGATGAAAGTCCATGCAAAAATTCATATGAAAATTTGATTCTTCGAAACTTTTCGAAATAAAAGTTTCGGTCAAAAATCGTAATGTATTATACACTAGTTTATAGTAGTTTCGGTTAAAAAATCAATTAAATCGAGGAGTGTTCGAAATGCTACAAAACTTTTCAGAAATTTTTCATATTTTACGAGGGAAGGTTAAGATTGAAGTCCATGCAAAAGATTATCTGAAAATTTGATTCTACAAAACATTTCCAAATGCAAGTTTCGGTCAAAAAATCATAATATATCATACACAAGTTTATACTAGTTTTGCTTAAAAAATCAAATTAAATCAAGGACTGTACGAAATGATACAAAAGTTTTCAGATCCTTCCTATATGTTACGAGGAAAGGTTATGATGAAAGTCCATGCAAAAATTCATCTGAAATGTGATTCTACGAAACTTTTCGAAATGTAAGTTTCGGTCAAACAATCGTAATGTATTATACACTAGTTTATATTAGTTTCGTTCAAAAAATCAATTAAATCGAGGAGTGTTCGAAATGCTACAAAATTTTTCAGATTTTTTTTTATATTTTACGAGGGAAGGTTATGATGGAAGTCCATGCAAAAAATCATCTGAAAATTTAATTCTACAAACTTTTCTAAATGCATGTTTCGGTCAAAAAATCATAATATATCATACACAAGTTTAAACTAGTTTTGCTCTAAAAATTAAATTAAATCGAAGACTGTACGAAACAATAAAAAACATTTCAGATCCTTCCTATATGTTACGAGGAAAGGTTATGATGAATGTCCATGCAGAAATTCATCTGAAAATTTGATTCTACAAAGCTTTTCGAAATGTAAGTTTCGGTCAAAAAATCGTATTATATCATACACTAGTTTATACTAGTTTCGGTCAAAAAATCAATTAAATCGATGAGTGTTCGAAATGTTATAAAACTTTTCAATTTTTTTAAATATTTTACGAGGGAAGGTTATGATGGAAGTCCATGCAAAAAATTATCTGAAATTTTGATTCTACAAAACTTTTCCAAATGGAAGTTTCGGTAAAAAAATCATAGTATATCATACACAAGTTTATACTAGTTTTGCTCAAAAAATCAAATTAAATCGAAGACTGTACGAAAAGATACAAAACTTTTTAGATCCTTCCTATATGTTACGAGAAAAGGTTATGATGAAAGTCCATGCAAAAATTCATATGAAAATTTGATTCTTCGAAACTTTTCGAAATAAAAGTTTCGGTCAAAAATCGTAATGTATTATACACTAGTTTATAGTAGTTTCGGTTAAAAAATCAATTAAATCGAGGAGTGTTCGAAATGCTACAAAACTTTTCAGAAATTTTTCATATTTTACGAGGGAAGGTTAAGATTGAAGTCCATGCAAAAGATTATCTGAAAATTTGATTCTACAAAACATTTCCAAATGCAAGTTTCGGTCAAAAAATCATAATATATCATACACAAGTTTATACTAGTTTTGCTTAAAAAATCAAATTAAATCAAGGACTGTACGAAATGATACAAAAGTTTTCAGATCCTTCCTATATGTTACGAGGAAAGGTTATGATGAAAGTCCATGCAAAAATTCATCTGAAATGTGATTCTACGAAACTTTTCGAAATGTAAGTTTCGGTCAAACAATCGTAATGTATTATACACTAGTTTATATTAGTTTCGTTCAAAAAATCAATTAAATCGAGGAGTGTTCGAAATGCTACAAAATTTTTCAGATTTTTTTTTATATTTTACGAGGGAAGGTTATGATGGAAGTCCATGCAAAAAATCATCTGAAAATTTAATTCTACAAACTTTTCTAAATGCATGTTTCGGTCAAAAAATCATAATATATCATACACAAGTTTAAACTAGTTTTGCTCTAAAAATTAAATTAAATCGAAGACTGTACGAAACAATAAAAAACATTTCAGATCCTTCCTATATGTTACGAGGAAAGGTTATGATGAAAGTCCATGCAGAAATTCATCTGAAAATTTGATTCTACAAAGCTTTTCGAAATGTAAGTTTCGGTCAAAAAATCGTATTATATCATGCACTAGTTTATACTAGTTTCGGTCAAAAAATCAATTAAATCGATGAGTGTTCGAAATGTTATAAAACTTTTCAATTTTTTTAAATATTTTACGAGGGAAGGTTATGATGGAAGTCCATGCAAAAAATTATCTGAAATTTTGATTCTACAAAACTTTTCCAAATGGAAGTTTCGGTAAAAAAATCATAGTATATCATACACAAGTTTATACTAGTTTTGCTCAAAAAATCAAATTAAATCGAAGACTGTACGAAAAGATACAAAACTTTTTAGATCCTTCCTATATGTTACGAGAAAAGGTTATGATGAAAGTCCATGCAAAAATTCATATGAAAATTTGATTCTTCGAAACTTTTCGAAATAAAAGTTTCGGTCAAAAATCGTAATGTATTATACACTAGTTTATAGTAGTTTCGGTTAAAAAATCAATTAAATCGAGGAGTGTTCGAAATGCTACAAAACTTTTCAGAAATTTTTCATATTTTACGAGGGAAGGTTAAGATTGAAGTCCATGCAAAAGATTATCTGAAAATTTGATTCTACAAAACATTTCCAAATGCAAGTTTCGGTCAAAAAATCATAATATATCATACACAAGTTTATACTAGTTTTGCTTAAAAAATCAAATTAAATCAAGGACTGTACGAAATGATACAAAAGTTTTCAGATCCTTCCTATATGTTACGAGGAAAGGTTATGATGAAAGTCCATGCAAAAATTCATCTGAAATGTGATTCTACGAAACTTTTCGAAATGTAAGTTTCGGTCAAACAATCGTAATGTATTATACACTAGTTTATATTAGTTTCGTTCAAAAAATCAATTAAATCGAGGAGTGTTCGAAATGCTACAAAATTTTTCAGATTTTTTTTTATATTTTACGAGGGAAGGTTATGATGGAAGTCCATGCAAAAAATCATCTGAAAATTTAATTCTACAAACTTTTCTAAATGCATGTTTCGGTCAAAAAATCATAATATATCATACACAAGTTTAAACTAGTTTTGCTCTAAAAATTAAATTAAATCGAAGACTGTACGAAACAATAAAAAACATTTCAGATCCTTCCTATATGTTACGAGGAAAGGTTATGATGAAAGTCCATGCAGAAATTCATCTGAAAATTTGATTCTACAAAGCTTTTCGAAATGTAAGTTTCGGTCAAAAAATCGTATTATATCATACACTAGTTTATACTAGTTTCGGTCAAAAAATCAATTAAATCGATGAGTGTTCGAAATGTTATAAAACTTTTCAATTTTTTTAAATATTTTACGAGGGAAGGTTATGATGGAAGTCCATGCAAAAAATTATCTGAAATTTTGATTCTACAAAACTTTTCCAAATGGAAGTTTCGGTAAAAAAATCATAGTATATCATACACAAGTTTATACTAGTTTTGCTCAAAAAATCAAATTAAATCGAAGACTGTACGAAAAGATACAAAACTTTTTAGATCCTTCCTATATGTTACGAGAAAAGGTTATGATGAAAGTCCATGCAAAAATTCATATGAAAATTTGATTCTTCGAAACTTTTCGAAATAAAAGTTTCGGTCAAAAATCGTAATGTATTATACACTAGTTTATAGTAGTTTCGGTTAAAAAATCAATTAAATCGAGGAGTGTTCGAAATGCTACAAAACTTTTCAGAAATTTTTCATATTTTACGAGGGAAGGTTAAGATTGAAGTCCATGCAAAAGATTATCTGAAAATTTGATTCTACAAAACATTTCCAAATGCAAGTTTCGGTCAAAAAATCATAATATATCATACACAAGTTTATACTAGTTTTGCTTAAAAAATCAAATTAAATCAAGGACTGTACGAAATGATACAAAAGTTTTCAGATCCTTCCTATATGTTACGAGGAAAGGTTATGATGAAAGTCCATGCAAAAATTCATCTGAAATGTGATTCTACGAAACTTTTCGAAATGTAAGTTTCGGTCAAACAATCGTAATGTATTATACACTAGTTTATATTAGTTTCGTTCAAAAAATCAATTAAATCGAGGAGTGTTCGAAATGCTACAAAATTTTTCAGATTTTTTTTTATATTTTACGAGGGAAGGTTATGATGGAAGTCCATGCAAAAAATCATCTGAAAATTTAATTCTACAAACTTTTCTAAATGCATGTTTCGGTCAAAAAATCATAATATATCATACACAAGTTTAAACTAGTTTTGCTCTAAAAATTAAATTAAATCGAAGACTGTACGAAACAATAAAAAACATTTCAGATCCTTCCTATATGTTACGAGGAAAGGTTATGATGAAAGTCCATGCAGAAATTCATCTGAAAATTTGATTCTACAAAGCTTTTCGAAATGTAAGTTTCGGTCAAAAAATCGTATTATATCATGCACTAGTTTATACTAGTTTCGGTCAAAAAATCAATTAAATCGATGAGTGTTCGAAATGTTATAAAACTTTTCAATTTTTTTAAATATTTTACGAGGGAAGGTTATGATGGAAGTCCATGCAAAAAATTATCTGAAATTTTGATTCTACAAAACTTTTCCAAATGGAAGTTTCGGTAAAAAAATCATAGTATATCATACACAAGTTTATACTAGTTTTGCTCAAAAAATCAAATTAAATCGAAGACTGTACGAAAAGATACAAAACTTTTTATATCCTTCCTATATGTTACGAGAAAAGGTTATGATAAAAGTCCATGCAAAAATTCATATGAAAATTTGATTCTTCGAAACTTTTCGAAATAAAAGTTTCGGTCAAAAATCGTAATGTATTATACACTAGTTTATAGTAGTTTCGGTTAAAAAATCAATTAAATCGAGGAGTGTTCGAAATGCTACAATACTTTTCAGAAATTTTTCATATTTTACGAGGGAAGGTTAAGATTGAAGTCCATGCAAAAGATTATCTGAAAATTTGATTCTACAAAACATTTCCAAATGCAAGTTTCGGTCAAAAAATCATAATATATCATACACAAGTTTATACTAGTTTTGCTTAAAAAATCAAATTAAATCAAGGACTGTACGAAATGATACAAAAGTTTTCAGATCCTTCCTATATGTTACGAGGAAAGGTTATGATGAAAGTCCATGCAAAAATTCATCTGAAATGTGATTCTACGAAACTTTTCGAAATGTAAGTTTCGGTCAAACAATCGTAATGTATTATACACTAGTTTATATTAGTTTCGTTCAAAAAATCAATTAAATCGAGGAGTGTTCGAAATGCTACAAAATTTTTCAGATTTTTTTTTATATTTTACGAGGGAAGGTTATGATGGAAGTCCATGCAAAAAATCATCTGAAAATTTAATTCTACAAACTTTTCTAAATGCATGTTTCGGTCAAAAAATCATAATATATCATACACAAGTTTAAACTAGTTTTGCTCTAAAAATTAAATTAAATCGAAGACTGTACGAAACAATAAAAAACATTTCAGATCCTTCCTATATGTTACGAGGAAAGGTTATGATGAAAGTCCATGCAGAAATTCATCTGAAAATTTGATTCTACAAAGCTTTTCGAAATGTAAGTTTCGGTCAAAAAATCGTATTATATCATGCACTAGTTTATACTAGTTTCGGTCAAAAAATCAATTAAATCGATGAGTGTTCGAAATGTTATAAAACTTTTCAATTTTTTTAAATATTTTACGAGGGAAGGTTATGATGGAAGTCCATGCAAAAAATTATCTGAAATTTTGATTCTACAAAACTTTTCCAAATGGAAGTTTCGGTAAAAAAATCATAGTATATCATACACAAGTTTATACTAGTTTTGCTCAAAAAATCAAATTAAATCGAAGACTGTACGAAAAGATACAAAACTTTTTATATCCTTCCTATATGTTACGAGAAAAGGTTATGATAAAAGTCCATGCAAAAATTCATATGAAAATTTGATTCTTCGAAACTTTTCGAAATAAAAGTTTCGGTCAAAAATCGTAATGTATTATACACTAGTTTATAGTAGTTTCGGTTAAAAAATCAATTAAATCGAGGAGTGTTCGAAATGCTACAATACTTTTCAGAAATTTTTCATATTTTACGAGGGAAGGTTAAGATTGAAGTCCATGCAAAAGATTATCTGAAAATTTGATTCTACAAAACATTTCCAAATGCAAGTTTCGGTCAAAAAATCATAATATATCATACACAAGTTTATACTAGTTTTGCTTAAAAAATCAAATTAAATCAAGGACTGTACGAAATGATACAAAAGTTTTCAGATCCTTCCTATATGTTACGAGGAAAGGTTATGATGAAAGTCCATGCAAAAATTCATCTGAAATGTGATTCTACGAAACTTTTCGAAATGTAAGTTTCGGTCAAACAATCGTAATGTATTATACACTAGTTTATATTAGTTTCGTTCAAAAAATCAATTAAATCGAGGAGTGTTCGAAATGCTACAAAATTTTTCAGATTTTTTTTTATATTTTACGAGGGAAGGTTATGATGGAAGTCCATGCAAAAAATCATCTGAAAATTTAATTCTACAAACTTTTCTAAATGCATGTTTCGGTCAAAAAATCATAATATATCATACACAAGTTTAAACTAGTTTTGCTCTAAAAATTAAATTAAATCGAAGACTGTACGAAACAATAAAAAACATTTCAGATCCTTCCTATATGTTACGAGGAAAGGTTATGATGAAAGTCCATGCAGAAATTCATCTGAAAATTTGATTCTACAAAGCTTTTCGAAATGTAAGTTTCGGTCAAAAAATCGTATTATATCATGCACTAGTTTATACTAGTTTCGGTCAAAAAATCAATTAAATCGATGAGTGTTCGAAATGTTATAAAACTTTTCAATTTTTTTAAATATTTTACGAGGGAAGGTTATGATGGAAGTCCATGCAAAAAATTATCTGAAATTTTGATTCTACAAAACTTTTCCAAATGGAAGTTTCGGTAAAAAAATCATAGTATATCATACACAAGTTTATACTAGTTTTGCTCAAAAAATCAAATTAAATCGAAGACTGTACGAAAAGATACAAAACTTTTTATATCCTTCCTATATGTTACGAGAAAAGGTTATGATAAAAGTCCATGCAAAAATTCATATGAAAATTTGATTCTTCGAAACTTTTCGAAATAAAAGTTTCGGTCAAAAATCGTAATGTATTATACACTAGTTTATAGTAGTTTCGGTTAAAAAATCAATTAAATCGAGGAGTGTTCGAAATGCTACAAAACTTTTCAGAAATTTTTCATATTTTACGAGGGAAGGTTAAGATTGAAGTCCATGCAAAAGATTATCTGAAAATTTGATTCTACAAAACATTTCCAAATGCAAGTTTCGGTCAAAAAATCATAATATATCATACACAAGTTTATACTAGTTTTGCTTAAAAAATCAAATTAAATCAAGGACTGTACGAAATGATACAAAAGTTTTCAGATCCTTCCTATATGTTACGAGGAAAGGTTATGATGAAAGTCCATGCAAAAATTCATCTGAAATGTGATTCTACGAAACTTTTCGAAATGTAAGTTTCGGTCAAACAATCGTAATGTATTATACACTAGTTTATATTAGTTTCGTTCAAAAAATCAATTAAATCGAGGAGTGTTCGAAATGCTACAAAATTTTTCAGATTTTTTTTTATATTTTACGAGGGAAGGTTATGATGGAAGTCCATGCAAAAAATCATCTGAAAATTTAATTCTACAAACTTTTCTAAATGCATGTTTCGGTCAAAAAATCATAATATATCATACACAAGTTTAAACTAGTTTTGCTCTAAAAATTAAATTAAATCGAAGACTGTACGAAACAATAAAAAACATTTCAGATCCTTCCTATATGTTACGAGGAAAGGTTATGATGAAAGTCCATGCAGAAATTCATCTGAAAATTTGATTCTACAAAGCTTTTCGAAATGTAAGTTTCGGTCAAAAAATCGTATTATATCATGCACTAGTTTATACTAGTTTCGGTCAAAAAATCAATTAAATCGATGAGTGTTCGAAATGTTATAAAACTTTTCAATTTTTTTAAATATTTTACGAGGGAAGGTTATGATGGAAGTCCATGCAAAAAATTATCTGAAATTTTGATTCTACAAAACTTTTCCAAATGGAAGTTTCGGTAAAAAAATCATAGTATATCATACACAAGTTTATACTAGTTTTGCTCAAAAAATCAAATTAAATCGAAGACTGTACGAAAAGATACAAAACTTTTTATATCCTTCCTATATGTTACGAGAAAAGGTTATGATAAAAGTCCATGCAAAAATTCATATGAAAATTTGATTCTTCGAAACTTTTCGAAATAAAAGTTTCGGTCAAAAATCGTAATGTATTATACACTAGTTTATAGTAGTTTCGGTTAAAAAATCAATTAAATCGAGGAGTGTTCGAAATGCTACAAAACTTTTCAGAAATTTTTCATATTTTACGAGGGAAGGTTAAGATTGAAGTCCATGCAAAAGATTATCTGAAAATTTGATTCTACAAAACATTTCCAAATGCAAGTTTCGGTCAAAAAATCATAATATATCATACACAAGTTTATACTAGTTTTGCTTAAAAAATCAAATTAAATCAAGGACTGTACGAAATGATACAAAAGTTTTCAGATCCTTCCTATATGTTACGAGGAAAGGTTATGATGAAAGTCCATGCAAAAATTCATCTGAAATGTGATTCTACGAAACTTTTCGAAATGTAAGTTTCGGTCAAACAATCGTAATGTATTATACACTAGTTTATATTAGTTTCGTTCAAAAAATCAATTAAATCGAGGAGTGTTCGAAATGCTACAAAATTTTTCAGATTTTTTTTTATATTTTACGAGGGAAGGTTATGATGGAAGTCCATGCAAAAAATCATCTGAAAATTTAATTCTACAAACTTTTCTAAATGCATGTTTCGGTCAAAAAATCATAATATATCATACACAAGTTTAAACTAGTTTTGCTCTAAAAATTAAATTAAATCGAAGACTGTACGAAACAATAAAAAACATTTCAGATCCTTCCTATATGTTACGAGGAAAGGTTATGATGAAAGTCCATGCAGAAATTCATCTGAAAATTTGATTCTACAAAGCTTTTCGAAATGTAAGTTTCGGTCAAAAAATCGTATTATATCATACACTAGTTTATACTAGTTTCGGTCAAAAAATCAATTAAATCGATGAGTGTTCGAAATGTTATAAAACTTTTCAATTTTTTTAAATATTTTACGAGGGAAGGTTATGATGGAAGTCCATGCAAAAAATTATCTGAAATTTTGATTCTACAAAACTTTTCCAAATGGAAGTTTCGGTAAAAAAATCATAGTATATCATACACAAGTTTATACTAGTTTTGCTCAAAAAATCAAATTAAATCGAAGACTGTACGAAAAGATACAAAACTTTTTAGATCCTTCCTATATGTTACGAGAAAAGGTTATGATGAAAGTCCATGCAAAAATTCATATGAAAATTTGATTCTTCGAAACTTTTCGAAATAAAAGTTTCGGTCAAAAATCGTAATGTATTATACACTAGTTTATAGTAGTTTCGGTTAAAAAATCAATTAAATCGAGGAGTGTTCGAAATGCTACAAAACTTTTCAGAAATTTTTCATATTTTACGAGGGAAGGTTAAGATTGAAGTCCATGCAAAAGATTATCTGAAAATTTGATTCTACAAAACATTTCCAAATGCAAGTTTCGGTCAAAAAATCATAATATATCATACACAAGTTTATACTAGTTTTGCTTAAAAAATCAAATTAAATCAAGGACTGTACGAAATGATACAAAAGTTTTCAGATCCTTCCTATATGTTACGAGGAAAGGTTATGATGAAAGTCCATGCAAAAATTCATCTGAAATGTGATTCTACGAAACTTTTCGAAATGTAAGTTTCGGTCAAACAATCGTAATGTATTATACACTAGTTTATATTAGTTTCGTTCAAAAAATCAATTAAATCGAGGAGTGTTCGAAATGCTACAAAATTTTTCAGATTTTTTTTTATATTTTACGAGGGAAGGTTATGATGGAAGTCCATGCAAAAAATCATCTGAAAATTTAATTCTACAAACTTTTCTAAATGCATGTTTCGGTCAAAAAATCATAATATATCATACACAAGTTTAAACTAGTTTTGCTCTAAAAATTAAATTAAATCGAAGACTGTACGAAACAATAAAAAACATTTCAGATCCTTCCTATATGTTACGAGGAAAGGTTATGATGAAAGTCCATGCAGAAATTCATCTGAAAATTTGATTCTACAAAGCTTTTCGAAATGTAAGTTTCGGTCAAAAAATCGTATTATATCATACACTAGTTTATACTAGTTTCGGTCAAAAAATCAATTAAATCGATGAGTGTTCGAAATGTTATAAAACTTTTCAATTTTTTTAAATATTTTACGAGGGAAGGTTATGATGGAAGTCCATGCAAAAAATTATCTGAAATTTTGATTCTACAAAACTTTTCCAAATGGAAGTTTCGGTAAAAAAATCATAGTATATCATACACAAGTTTATACTAGTTTTGCTCAAAAAATCAAATTAAATCGAAGACTGTACGAAAAGATACAAAACTTTTTAGATCCTTCCTATATGTTACGAGAAAAGGTTATGATGAAAGTCCATGCAAAAATTCATATGAAAATTTGATTCTTCGAAACTTTTCGAAATAAAAGTTTCGGTCAAAAATCGTAATGTATTATACACTAGTTTATAGTAGTTTCGGTTAAAAAATCAATTAAATCGAGGAGTGTTCGAAATGCTACAAAACTTTTCAGAAATTTTTCATATTTTACGAGGGAAGGTTATGATGGAAGTCCATGCAAAAGATTATCTGAAAATTTGATTCTACAAAACATTTCCAAATGCATGTTTCGGTAAAAAAATCATAATATATCATACACAAGTTTATACTAGTTTTGCTTAAAAAATCAAATTAAATCGAAGACTGTACGAAAAGATACAAAAGTTTTCAGATCCTTCCTATATGTTACGAGAAAAGGTTATGATGAAAGTCCATGCAAAAATTCATATGAAAATTTGATTCTTCGAAACTTTTCGAAATAAAAGTTTCGGTCAAAAATCGTAATGTATTATACACTAGTTTATAGTAGTTTCGGTTAATAAATCAATTAAATCGAGGAGTGTTCGAAATGCTACAAAACTTTTCAGAAATTTTTCATATTTTACGAGGGAAGGTTAAGATTGAAGTCCATGCAAAAGATTGTCTGAAAATTTGATTCTACAAAACATTTCCAAATGCAAGTTTCGGTCAAAAAATCATAATATATCATACACAAGTTTATACTAGTTTTGCTTAAAAAATCAAATTAAATCAAGGACTGTACGAAATGATACAAAAGTTTTCAGATCCTTCCTATATGTTACGAGGAAAGGTTATGATGAAAGTCCATGCAAAAATTCATCTGAAATGTGATTCTACGAAACTTTTCGAAATGTAAGTTTCGGTCAAACAATCGTAATGTATTATACACTAGTTTATATTAGTTTCGTTCAAAAAATCAATTAAATCGAGGAGTGTTCGAAATGCTACAAAATTTTTTAGATTTTTTTTTATATTTTACGAGGGAAGGTTATGATGGAAGTCCATGCAAAAAATCATCTGAAAATTTAATTCTACAAACTTTTCTAAATGCATGTTTCGGTCAAAAAATCATAATATATCTTACACAAGTTTAAACTAGTTTTGCTCTAAAAATTAAATTAAATCGAAGACTGTACGAAACAATAAAAAACATTTCAGATCCTTCCTATATGTTACGAGGAAAGGTTATGATGAATGTCCATGCAGAAATTCATCTGAAAATTTGATTCTACAAAGCTTTTCGAAATGTAAGTTTCGGTCAAAAAATCGTATTATATCATACACTAGTTTATACTAGTTTCGGTCAAAAAATCAATTAAATCGATGAGTGTTCGAAATGTTATAAAACTTTTCAATTTTTTTAAATATTTTACGAGGGAAGGTTATGATGGAAGTCCATGCAAAAAATTATCTGAAATTTTGATTCTACAAAACTTTTCCAAATGGAAGTTTCGGTAAAAAAATCATAGTATATCATACACAAGTTTATATTAGTTTTGCTCAAAAAATCAAATTAAATCGAAGACTGTACGAAAAGATACAAAACTTTTCATATCCTTCCTATATGTTACGAGAAAAGGTTATGATGAAAGTCCATGCAAAAATTCATATGAAAATTTGATTCTTCGAAACTTTTCGAAATAAAAGTTTCGGTCAAAAATCGTAATGTATTATACACTAGTTTATAGTAGTTTCGGTTAAAAAATCAATTAAATCGAGGAGTGTTCGAAATGCTACAAAACTTTTCAGAAATTTTTCAGATTTTACGAGGGAAGGTTAAGATTGAAGTCCATGCAAAAGATTATCTGAAAATTTGATTCTACAAAACATTTCCAAATGCAAGTTTCGGTCAAAAAATCATAATATATCATACACAAGTTTATACTAGTTTTGCTTAAAAAATCAAATTAAATCAAGGACTGTACGAAATGATACAAAAGTTTTCAGATCCTTCCTATATGTTACGAGGAAAGGTTATGATGAAAGTCCATGCAAAAATTCATCTGAAATGTGATTCTACGAAACTTTTCGAAATGTAAGTTTCGGTCAAACAATCGTAATGAATTATACACTAGTTTATATTAGTTTCGTTCAAAAAATCAATTAAATCGAGGAGTGTTCGAAATGCTACAAAATTTTTCAGATTTTTTTTTATATTTTACGAGGGAAGGTTATGATGGAAGTC
Organism: Lathyrus aphaca; assembly: GCA_963966055.1. Taxonomy (NCBI): domain Eukaryota; kingdom Viridiplantae; phylum Streptophyta; class Magnoliopsida; order Fabales; family Fabaceae; genus Lathyrus; species Lathyrus aphaca. The sequence goes on from OZ014523.1 coordinate 12,181,823, forward strand.
CATGCAAAAAATCATCTGAAAATTTAATTCTACAAACTTTTCTAAATGCATGTTTCGGTCAAAAAATCATAATATATCATACACAAGTTTATACTAGTTTTGCTTAAAAAATCAAATTAAATCAAGGACTGTACGAAATGATACAAAAGTTTTCAGATCCTTCCTATATGTTACGAGGAAAGGTTATGATGAAAGTCCATGCAAAAATTCATCTGAAATGTGATTCTACGAAACTTTTCGAAATGTAAGTTTCGGTCAAACAATCGTAATGTATTATACACTAGTTTATATTAGTTTCGTTCAAAAAATCAATTAAATCGAGGAGTGTTCGAAATGCTACAAAATTTTTTAGATTTTTTTTTATATTTTACGAGGGAAGGTTATGATGGAAGTCCATGCAAAAAATCATCTGAAAATTTAATTCTACAAACTTTTCTAAATGCATGTTTCGGTCAAAAAATCATAATATATCTTACACAAGTTTAAACTAGTTTTGCTCTAAAAATTAAATTAAATCGAAGACTGTACGAAACAATAAAAAACATTTCAGATCCTTCCTATATGTTACGAGGAAAGGTTATGATGAATGTCCATGCAGAAATTCATCTGAAAATTTGATTCTACAAAGCTTTTCGAAATGTAAGTTTCGGTCAAAAAATCGTATTATATCATACACTAGTTTATACTAGTTTCGGTCAAAAAATCAATTAAATCGATGAGTGTTCGAAATGTTATAAAACTTTTCAATTTTTTTAAATATTTTACGAGGGAAGGTTATGATGGAAGTCCATGCAAAAAATTATCTGAAATTTTGATTCTACAAAACTTTTCCAAATGGAAGTTTCGGTAAAAAAATCATAGTATATCATACACAAGTTTATATTAGTTTTGCTCAAAAAATCAAATTAAATCGAAGACTGTACGAAAAGATACAAAACTTTTCATATCCTTCCTATATGTTACGAGAAAAGGTTATGATGAAAGTCCATGCAAAAATTCATATGAAAATTTGATTCTTCGAAACTTTTCGAAATAAAAGTTTCGGTCAAAAATCGTAATGTATTATACACTAGTTTATAGTAGTTTCGGTTAAAAAATCAATTAAATCGAGGAGTGTTCGAAATGCTACAAAACTTTTCAGAAATTTTTCAGATTTTACGAGGGAAGGTTAAGATTGAAGTCCATGCAAAAGATTATCTGAAAATTTGATTCTACAAAACATTTCCAAATGCAAGTTTCGGTCAAAAAATCATAATATATCATACACAAGTTTATACTAGTTTTGCTTAAAAAATCAAATTAAATCAAGGACTGTACGAAATGATACAAAAGTTTTCAGATCCTTCCTATATGTTACGAGGAAAGGTTATGATGAAAGTCCATGCAAAAATTCATCTGAAATGTGATTCTACGAAACTTTTCGAAATGTAAGTTTCGGTCAAACAATCGTAATGAATTATACACTAGTTTATATTAGTTTCGTTCAAAAAATCAATTAAATCGAGGAGTGTTCGAAATGCTACAAAATTTTTCAGATTTTTTTTTATATTTTACGAGGGAAGGTTATGATGGAAGTCCATGCAAAAAATCATCTGAAAATTTAATTCTACAAACTTTTCTAAATGCATGTTTCGGTCAAAAAATCATAATATATCATACACAAGTTTAAACTAGTTTTGCTCTAAAAATTAAATTAAATCGAAGACTGTACGAAACAATAAAAAACATTTCAGATCCTTCCTATATGTTACGAGGAAAGGTTATGATGAATGTCCATGCAGAAATTCATCTGAAAATTTGATTCTACAAAGCTTTTCGAAATGTAAGTTTCGGTCAAAAAATCGTATTATATCATACACTAGTTTATACTAGTTTCGGTCAAAAAATCAATTAAATCGATGAGTGTTCGAAATGTTATAAAACTTTTCAATTTTTTTAAATATTTTACGAGGGAAGGTTATGATGGAAGTCCATGCAAAAAATTATCTGAAATTTTGATTCTACAAAACTTTTCCAAATGGAAGTTTCGGTAAAAAAATCATAGTATATCATACACAAGTTTATACTAGTTTTGCTCAAAAAATCAAATTAAATCGAAGACTGTACGAAAAGATACAAAACTTTTCATATCCTTCCTATATGTTACGAGAAAAGGTTATGATGAAAGTCCATGCAAAAATTCATATGAAAATTTGATTCTTCGAAACTTTTCGAAATAAAAGTTTTGGTCAAAAATCGTAATGTATTATACACTAGTTTATAGTAGTTTCGGTTAAAAAATCAATTAAATCGAGGAGTGTTCGAAATGCTACAAAACTTTTCAGAAATTTTTCATATTTTACGAGGGAAGGTTAAGATTGAAGTCCATGCAAAAGATTATCTGAAAATTTGATTCTACAAAACATTTCCAAATGCAAGTTTCGGTCAAAAAATCATAATATATCATACACAAGTTTATACTAGTTTTGCTTAAAAAATCAAATTAAATCAAGGACTGTACGAAATGATACAAAAGTTTTCAGATCCTTCCTATATGTTACGAGGAAAGGTTATGATGAAAGTCCATGCAAAAATTCATCTGAAATGTGATTCTACGAAACTTTTCGAAATGTAAGTTTCGGTCAAACAATCGTAATGAATTATACACTAGTTTATATTAGTTTCGTTCAAAAAATCAATTAAATCGAGGAGTGTTCGAAATGCTACAAAATTTTTCAGATTTTTTTTTATATTTTACGAGGGAAGGTTATGATGGAAGTCCATGCAAAAAATCATCTGAAAATTTAATTCTACAAACTTTTCTAAATGCATGTTTCGGTCAAAAAATCATAATATATCATACACAAGTTTAAACTAGTTTTGCTCTAAAAATTAAATTAAATCGAAGACTGTACGAAACAATAAAAAACATTTCAGATCCTTCCTATATGTTACGAGGAAAGGTTATGATGAATGTCCATGCAGAAATTCATCTGAAAATTTGATTCTACAAAGCTTTTCGAAATGTAAGTTTCGGTCAAAAAATCGTATTATATCATACACTAGTTTATACTAGTTTCGGTCAAAAAATCAATTAAATCGATGAGTGTTCGAAATGTTATAAAACTTTTCAATTTTTTTAAATATTTTACGAGGGAAGGTTATGATGGAAGTCCATGCAAAAAATTATCTGAAATTTTGATTCTACAAAACTTTTCCAAATGGAAGTTTCGGTAAAAAAATCATAGTATATCATACACAAGTTTATACTAGTTTTGCTCAAAAAATCAAATTAAATCGAAGACTGTACGAAAAGATACAAAACTTTTCATATCCTTCCTATATGTTACGAGAAAAGGTTATGATGAAAGTCCATGCAAAAATTCATATGAAAATTTGATTCTTCGAAACTTTTCGAAATAAAAGTTTTGGTCAAAAATCGTAATGTATTATACACTAGTTTATAGTAGTTTCGGTTAAAAAATCAATTAAATCGAGGAGTGTTCGAAATGCTACAAAACTTTTCAGAAATTTTTCATATTTTACGAGGGAAGGTTAAGATTGAAGTCCATGCAAAAGATTATCTGAAAATTTGATTCTACAAAACATTTCCAAATGCAAGTTTCGGTCAAAAAATCATAATATATCATACACAAGTTTATACTAGTTTTGCTTAAAAAATCAAATTAAATCAAGGACTGTACGAAATGATACAAAAGTTTTCAGATCCTTCCTATATGTTACGAGGAAAGGTTATGATGAAAGTCCATGCAAAAATTCATCTGAAATGTGATTCTACGAAACTTTTCGAAATGTAAGTTTCGGTCAAACAATCGTAATGAATTATACACTAGTTTATATTAGTTTCGTTCAAAAAATCAATTAAATCGAGGAGTGTTCGAAATGCTACAAAATTTTTCAGATTTTTTTTTATATTTTACGAGGGAAGGTTATGATGGAAGTCCATGCAAAAAATCATCTGAAAATTTAATTCTACAAACTTTTCTAAATGCATGTTTCGGTCAAAAAATCATAATATATCATACACAAGTTTAAACTAGTTTTGCTCTAAAAATTAAATTAAATCGAAGACTGTACGAAACAATAAAAAACATTTCAGATCCTTCCTATATGTTACGAGGAAAGGTTATGATGAATGTCCATGCAGAAATTCATCTGAAAATTTGATTCTACAAAGCTTTTCGAAATGTAAGTTTCGGTCAAAAAATCGTATTATATCATACACTAGTTTATACTAGTTTCGGTCAAAAAATCAATTAAATCGATGAGTGTTCGAAATGTTATAAAACTTTTCAATTTTTTTAAATATTTTACGAGGGAAGGTTATGATGGAAGTCCATGCAAAAAATTATCTGAAATTTTGATTCTACAAAACTTTTCCAAATGGAAGTTTCGGTAAAAAAATCATAGTATATCATACACAAGTTTATACTAGTTTTGCTCAAAAAATCAAATTAAATCGAAGACTGTACGAAAAGAAACAAAACTTTTCATATCCTTCCTATATGTTACGAGAAAAGGTTATGATGAAAGTCCATGCAAAAATTCATATGAAAATTTGATTCTTCGAAACTTTTCGAAATAAAAGTTTTGGTCAAAAATCGTAATGTATTATACACTAGTTTATAGTAGTTTCGGTTAAAAAATCAATTAAATCGAGGAGTGTTCGAAATGCTACAAAACTTTTCAGAAATTTTTCATATTTTACGAGGGAAGGTTAAGATTGAAGTCCATGCAAAAGATTATCTGAAAATTTGATTCTACAAAACATTTCCAAATGCAAGTTTCGGTCAAAAAATCATAATATATCATACACAAGTTTATACTAGTTTTGCTTAAAAAATCAAATTAAATCAAGGACAGTACGAAATGATACAAAAGTTTTCAGATCCTTCCTATATGTTAAGAGGAAAGGTTATGATGAAAGTCCATGCAAAAATTCATCTGAAATGTGATTCTACGAAACTTTTCGAAATGTAAGTTTCGGTCAAACAATCGTAATGTATTATACACTAGTTTATATTAGTTTCGTTCAAAAAATCAATTAAATCGAGGAGTGTTCGAAATGCTACAAAAATTTTTAGATTTTTTTTTATATTTTACGAGGGAAGGTTATGATGGAAGTCCATGCAAAAAATCATCTGAAAATTTAATTCTACAAACTTTTCTAAATGCATGTTTCGGTCAAAAAATCATAATATATCATACACAAGTTTAAACTAGTTTTGCTCTAAAAATTAAATTAAATCGAAGACTGTACGAAACAATAAAAAACATTTCAGATCCTTCCTATATGTTACGAGGAAAGGTTATGATGAATGTCCATGCAGAAATTCATCTGAAAATTTGATTCTACAAAGCTTTTCGAAATGTAAGTTTCGGTCAAAAAATCGTATTATATCATACACTAGTTTATACTAGTTTCGGTCAAAAAATCAATTAAATCGATGAGTGTTCGAAATGTTATAAAACTTTTCAATTTTTTTAAATATTTTACGAGGGAAGGTTATGATGGAAGTCCATGCAAAAAATTATCTGAAATTTTGATTCTACAAAACTTTTCCAAATGGAAGTTTCGGTAAAAAAATCATAGTATATCATACACAAGTTTATACTAGTTTTGCTCAAAAAATCAAATTAAATCGAAGACTGTACGAAAAGATACAAAACTTTTCATATCCTTCCTATATGTTACGAGAAAAGGTTATGATGAAAGTCCATGCAAAAATTCATATGAAAATTTGATTCTTCGAAACTTTTCGAAATAAAAGTTTCGGTCAAAAATCGTAATGTATTATACACTAGTTTATAGTAGTTTCGGTTAAAAAATCAATTAAATCGAGGAGTGTTCGAAATGCTACAAAACTTTTCAGAAATTTTTCATATTTTACGAGGGAAGGTTAAGATTGAAGTCCATGCAAAAGATTATCTGAAAATTTGATTCTACAAAACATTTCCAAATGCAAGTTTCGGTCAAAAAATCATAATATATCATACACAAGTTTATACTAGTTTTGCTTAAAAAATCAAATTAAATCAAGGACAGTACGAAATGATACAAAAGTTTTCAGATCCTTCCTATATGTTAAGAGGAAAGGTTATGATGAAAGTCCATGCAAAAATTCATCTGAAATGTGATTCTACGAAACTTTTCGAAATGTAAGTTTCGGTCAAACAATCGTAATGTATTATACACTAGTTTATATTAGTTTCGTTCAAAAAATCAATTAAATCGAGGAGTGTTCGAAATGCTACAAAAAATTTTAGATTTTTTTTTATATTTTACGAGGGAAGGTTATGATGGAAGTCCATGCAAAAAATCATCTGAAAATTTAATTCTACAAACTTTTCTAAATGCATGTTTCGGTCAAAAAATCATAATATATCATACACAAGTTTAAACTAGTTTTGCTCTAAAAATTAAATTAAATCGAAGACTGTACGAAACAATAAAAAACATTTCAGATCCTTCCTATATGTTACGAGGAAAGGTTATGATGAAAGTCCATGCAGAAATTCATCTGAAAATTTGATTCTACAAAGCTTTTCGAAATGTAAGTTTCGGTCAAAAATTCGTATTATATCATACACTAGTTTATACTAGTTTCGGTCAAAAAATCAATTAAATCGATGAGTGTTCGAAATGTTATAAAACTTTTCAATTTTTTTAAATATTTTACGAGGGAAGGTTATGATGGAAGTCCATGCAAAAAATTATCTGAAATTTTGATTCTACAAAACTTTTCCAAATGGAAGTTTCGGTAAAAAAATCATAGTATATCATACACAAGTTTATACTAGTTTTGCTCAAAAAATCAAATTAAATCGAAGACTGTACGAAAAGATACAAAACTTTTCAGATCCTTCCTATATGTTACGAGAAAAGGTTATGATGAAAGTCCATGCAAAAATTCATATGAAAATTTGATTCTTCGAAACTTTTCGAAATAAAAGTTTCGGTCAAAAATCGTAATGTATTATACACTAGTTTATAGTATTTTCGGTTAAAAAATCAATTAAATCGAGGAGTGTTCGAAATGCTACAAAACTTTTCAGAAATTTTTCATATTTTACGAGGGAAGGTTAAGATTGAAGTCCATGCAAAAGATTATCTGAAAATTTGATTCTACAAAACATTTCCAAATGCAAGTTTCGGTCAAAAAATCATAATATATCATACACAAGTTTATACTAGTTTTGCTTAAAAAATCAAATTAAATCAAGGACAGTACGAAATGATACAAAATTTTTCAGATCCTTCCTATATGTTACGAGGAAAGGTTATGATGAAAGTCCATGCAAAAATTCATCTGAAATGTGATTCTACGAAACTTTTCGAAATGTAAGTTTCGGTCAAACAATCGTAATGTATTATACACTAGTTTATATTAGTTTCGTTCAAAAAATCAATTAAATCGAGGAGTGTTCGAAATGCTACAAAATTTTTAAGATTTTTTTTAATATTTTACGAGGGAAGGTTATGATGGAAGTCCATGCAAAAAATCATCTGAAAATTTAATTCTACAAACTTTTCTAAATGCATGTTTCGGTCAAAAAATCATAATATATCATACACAAGTTTAAACTAGTTTTGCTCTAAAAATTAAATCAAATCGAAGACTGTACGAAACAATAAAAAACATTTCAGATCCTTCCTATATGTTACGAGGAAAGGTTATGATGAAAGTCCATGCAGAAATTCATCTGAAAATTTGATTCTACAAAACTTTTCGAAATGTAAGTTTCGGTCAAAAAATCGTATTATATCATACACTAGTTTATACTAGTTTTGGTCAAAAAATCAATTAAATCGATGAGTGTTCGAAATGTTATAAAACTTTTCAATTTTTTTAAATATTTTACGAGGGAAGGTTATGATGGAAGTCCATGCAAAGAATTATCTGAAATTTTGATTCTACAAAACTTTTCCAAATGGAAGTTTCGGTAAAAATATCATAGTATATCATACACAAGTTTATACTAGTTTTGCTCAAAAAATCAAATTAAATCGAAGACTGTACGAAAAGATACAAAACTTTTCAGATCCTTCCTATATGTTACGAGAAAAGGTTATGATGAAAGTCCATGCAAAAATTCATATGAAAATTTGATTCTTCGAAACTTTTCGAAATAAAAGTTTCGGTCAAAAATCGTAATGTATTATACACTAGTTTATAGTAGTTTCGGTTAAAAAATCAATTAAATCGAGGAGTGTTCGAAATGCTACAAAACTTTTCAGAAATTTTTCATATTTTACGAGGGAAGGTTAAGATTGAAGTCCATGCAAAAGATTATCTGAAAATTTGATTCTACAAAACATTTCCAAATGCAAGTTTCGGTCAAAAAATCATAATATATCATACACAAGTTTATACTAGTTTTGCTTAAAAAATCAAATTAAATCAAGGACAGTACGAAATGATACAAAAGTTTTCAGATCCTTCCTATATGTTATGAGGAAAGCTTATGATGAAAGTCCATGCAAAAATTCATCTGAAATGTGATTCTACGAAACTTTTCGAAATGTAAGTTTCAGTCAAACAATCGTAATGTATTATACACTAGTTTATATTAGTTTCGTTCAAAAAATCAATTAAATCGAGGAGTGTTCGAAATGCTACAAAAATTTTCAGATTTTTTTTAATATTTTACGAGGGAAGGTTATGATGGAAGTCCATGCAAAAAATCATCTGAAAATTTAATTCTACAAACTTTTCTAAATGCATGTTTCGGTCAAAAAATCATAATATATCATACACAAGTTTAAACTAGTTTTGCTCTAAAAATTAAATCAAATCGAAGACTGTACGAAACAATAAAAAACATTTCAGATCCTTCCTATATGTTACGAGGAAAGGTTATGATGAAAGTCCATGCAGAAATTCATCTGAAAATTTGATTCTACAAAGCTTTTCGAAATGTAAGTTTCGGTCAAAAAATCGTATTATATCATACACTAGTTTATACTAGTTTCGGTCAAAAAATCAATTAAATCGATGAGTGTTCGAAATGTTATAAAACTTTTCAATTTTTTTAAATATTTTACGAGGGAAGGTTATGATGGAAGTCCATGCAAAAAATTATCTGAAATTTTGATTCTACAAAACTTTTCCAAATGGAAGTTTCGGTAAAAAAATCATAGTATATCATACACAAGTTTATACTAGTTTTGCTCAAAAAATCAAATTAAATCGAAGACTGTACGAAAAGATACAAAACTTTTCAGATCCTTCCTATATGTTACGAGAAAAGGTTATGATGAAAGTCCATGCAAAAAATCATATGAAAATTTGATTCTTCGAAACTTTTCGAAATAAAAGTTTCGGTCAAAAATCGTAATGTATTATACACTAGTTTATAGTAGTTTCGGTTAAAAAATCAATTAAAACGAGGAGTGTTCGAAATGCTACAAAACTTTTCAGAAATTTTTCATATTTTACGAGGGAAGGTTAAGATTGAAGTCCATGCAAAAGATTATCTGAAAATTTGATTCTACAAAACATTTCCAAATGCAAGTTTCGGTCAAAAAATCATAATATATCATACACAAGTTTATACTAGTTTTGCTTAAAAAATCAAATTAAATCAAGGACTGTACGAAATGATACAAAAGTTTTCAGATCCTTCCTATATGTTACGAGGAAAGGTTATGATGAAAGTCCATGCAAAAATTCATCTGAAATGTGATTCTACGAAACTTTTCGAAATGTAAGTTTCGGTCAAACAATCGTAATGTATTATACACTAGTTTATATTAGTTTCGTTCAAAAAATCAATTAAATCGAGGAGTGTTCGAAATGCTACAAAATTTTTCAGATTTTTTTTTATATTTTACGAGGGAAGGTTATGATGGAAGTCCATGCAAAAAATCATCTGAAAATTTAATTCTACAAACTTTTCTAAATGCATGTTTCGGTCAAAAAATCATAATATATCATACACAAGTTTAAACTAGTTTTGCTCTAAAAATCAAATTAAATCGAAGACTGTACGAAACAATAAAAAACATTTCAGATCCTTCCTATATGTTACGAGGAAAGGTTATGATGAAAGTCCATGCAGAAATTCATCTGAAAATTTGATTCTACAAAGCTTTTAGAAATGTAAGTTTCGGTCAAAAAATCGTATTATATCATACACTAGTTTATACTAGTTTCGGTCAATAAATCAATTAAATCGATGAGTGTTCGAAATGTTATAAAACTTTTCAATTTTTTTAAATATTTTACGAGGGAAGGTTATGATGGAAGTCCATGCAAAAAATTATCTGAAATTTTGATTCTACAAAACTTTTCCAAATGGAAATTTCGGTAAAAAAATCATAATATATCATACACAAGTTTATACTAGTTTTGCTCAAAAAATCAAATTAAATCGAAGACTGTACGAAAAGATACAAAACTTTTCAGATCCTTCCTATAGTTTACGAGAAAAGGTTATGATGAAAGTCCATGCAAAAATTCATATGAAAATTTGATTCTACGAAACTTTTCGAAATATAAGTTTCGTTCAAAAATCGTAATGTATTATACACTAGTTTATACCAGTTTTGGTTAAAAAATCAATTAAATCGAGGAGTGTTCGAAATGCTACAAAACTTTTCAGAAATTTTATATATTTTACGAGGGAGGGTTATGATGGAAGTCCATGCAAAAAATTATCTGAAAATTTGATTCTGGAAATTTTTTCCAAATGCAAGTTTCGGTCAAAAAATCATAATATATCACACACAAGTTTATACTAGTTTTGCTCAAAAATTAAAATTAAATCGAGGACTGTACGAAAGGATACAAAACTTTTTCAGATCCTTCCTATATGTTACGAGGAAAGGATATGATGAAATTCCATACAAAAATTCATCTGAAAATTTGATACTACGAAACTTTTCGAAATGTAAGTTTCGTTCAAAAATCGTAATGTATTATACACTAGTTTATACTAGTTTCGGTTAAAAAATCAATTAAATCGAGGAGTGTTCGAAATGTTACAAAACTTTTTAGAATTTTTTTATATTTTACTAGGGAGGGTTATGATGGAAGTCCATGCAAAAAATTATCTGAAAATTTGATTCTACATATTTTTTCCAAATGCAAGTTTCGGTAAAAAAATCATAATATATCATACACAAGTTTATACTAGTTTTGTTCAAAAAATCAAATTAAATCGAAGACTGTACGAAGAGATACAAAACTTTTCAGATCCTTCCTATATGCTACGAGGAAAGGATATGATGAAAGTCCATGCAAAAATTCATATGAAAATTTGATTCTTCGAAACTTTTCGAATTAAAAGTTTCGGTCAAAAATCGTAATGTATTATACACTAGTTTATAGTAGTTTTGGTTAAAAAATCAATTAAATCGAGGAGTGTTCGAAATGCTACAAAACTTTTCTGAAATTTTTCATATTTTACGAGGGAAGGTTAAGATTGAAGTCCATGCAAAAGATTATCTGAAAATTTGATTCTACAAAACATTTCCAAATGAAAGTTTCTGTCAAAAAATCATAATATATCATACACAAGTTTATACTAGTTTTGCTTAAAAAATCAAATTAAATCAAGAACTGTACGAAATGATACAAAAGATTTCAGATCCTTCCTATATGTTACGAGGAAAGGTTATGATGAAAGTCCATGCAAAAATTCATCTGAAAAGTGATTCTACGAAACATTTCAAAATGTAAGTTTCGGTCAAACAATCGTAATGTATTATACACTAGTTTATATTAGTTTCGTTCAAAAAATCAATTAAATCGAGGAGTGTTCGAAATGCTACAAAACTTTTCAGATTTTCTTTTATATTTTACGGGAAGGTTATGATGAAAGTCCATGCAAAAATTCATCTGAAAAGTGATTCTACGAAACTTTTCAAAATGTAAGTTTCGGTCAAACAATTGTAATGTATTATACACTAGTTTATATTAGTTTCGTTCAAAAAATCAATTAAATCGAGGAGTGTTCGAAATGCTACAAAACTTTTCAGATTTTCTTTTATATTTTACTAGGGAAGGTTATGATGGAAGTCCATGCAAAAAATCATCTGAAAATTTAATTCTACAAACTTTTCCAAATGCATGTTTCGGTCAAAAAATCATAATATATCATACACAAGTTTAAACTAGTTTTGCTCAAAAAATCAAATTAAATCGAAGACTGTACGAAACAATAAAAAACATTTCAGATCCTTCCTATATGTTACGAGGAAAGGTTATGATGAAAGTCCATGCAGAAATTCATCTGAAAATTTGATTCTACAAAGCTTTTCGAAATGTAAGTTTCGGTCAAAAAATCGTATTATATCATACACTAGTTTATACTAGTTTCGGTCAATAAATCAATTAAATCGAAGAGTGTTCGAAATGTTATAAAACTTTTCAATTTTTTTAAATATTATACGAGGTAACGTTATGATGGAAGTCCATGCATAAAATTATCTGAAATTTTGATTCTACAAAACTTTTCCAAATGGAAGTTTTGGTAAAAAAATCATAATATATCATACACAAGTTTATACTAGTTTTGCTCAAAAAATCAAATTAAATCGAAGACTGTACGAAAAGATACAAAACTTTTCAGATCCTTCCTATATGTTACGAGAAAAGGTTATGATGAAAGTCCATGCAAAAATTCATATGAAAATTTGATTCTACGAAACTTTTCGAAATATAAGTTTCGTTCAAAAATCGTAATGTATTATACACTAGTTTATACTAGTTTTGGTTAAAAAATCAATTAAATCGAGGAGTCTACGAAATGCTACAAAACTTTTCAGAAATTTTATATATTTTACGAGGGAGGGTTATGATGGAAGTCCATGCAAAAAATTATCTGAAAATTTGATTCTGGAAATTTTTTCCAAATGCAAGTTTCGGTCAAAAAATCATAATATATCATACACAAGTTTATACTAGTTTTGCTTAAAAAATCAAATTAAATCAAGAACTGTACGAAATGATACAAAAGATTTCAGATCCTTCCTATATGTTACGAGGAAAGGTTATGATGAAAGTCCATGCAAAAATTCATCTGAAAAGTGATTCTACGAAACATTTCAAAATGTACGTTTCGGTCCAACAATCGTAATGTATTATACACTAGTTTATATTAGTTTCGTTCAAAAAATCAATTAAATCGAGGAGTGTTCGAAATGCTACAAAACTTTTCAGATTTTCTTTTATATTTTACGGGAAGGTTATGATGAAAGTCCATGCAAAAATTCATCTGAAAAGTGATTCTACGAAACATTTCAAAATGTACGTTTCGGTCAAACAATCGTAATGTATTATACACTAGTTTATATTAGTTTCGTTCAAAAAATCAATTAAATCGAGGAGTGTTCGAAATGCTACAAAACTTTTCAGATTTTCTTTTATATTTTACGGGAAGGTTATGATGAAAGTCCATGCAAAAATTCATCTGAAAAGTGATTCTACGAAACTTTTCAAAATGTAAGTTTCGGTCAAACAATCGTAATGTATTATACACTAGTTTATATTAGTTTCGTTCAACAAATCAATTAAATCGAGGAGTGTTCGAAATGCTACAAAACTTTTCAGATTTTCTTTTATATTTTACGAGGGAAGGTTATGATGGAAGTCCATGCAAAAAATCATCTGAAAATTTAATTCTACAAACTTTTCCAAATGCATGTTTCGGTCAAAAAATCATAATATATCATACACAAGTTTAAACTAGTTTTGCTCAAAAAATCAAATTAAATCGAAGACTGTACGAAACAATAAAAAACATTTCAGATCCTTCCTATATGTTACGAGGAAAGGTTATGATGAAAGTCCATGCAGAAATTCATCTGAAAATTTGATTCTACAAAGCTTTTCGAAATGTAAGTTTCGGTCAAAAAATCGTATTATATCATACACTAGTTTATACTAGTTTCGGTCAATAAATCAATTAAATCGATGAGTGTTCGAAATGTTATAAAACTTTTCAATTTTTTTAAATATTTTACGAGGTAAGGTTATGATGGAAGTCCATGCAAAAAATTATCTGAAATTTTGATTCTACAAAACTTTTCCAAATGGAAGTTTTGGTAAAAAAATCATAATATATCATACACAAGTTTATACTAGTTTTGCTCAAAAAATCAAATTAAATCGAAGACTGTACGAAAAGATACAAAACTTTTCAGATCCTTCCTATATGTTACGAGAAAAGGTTATGATGAAAGTCCATGCAAAAATTCATATGAAAATTTGATTCTACGAAACTTTTCGAAATATAAGTTTCGTTCAAAAATCGTAATGTAATATACACTAGTTTATACTAGTTTTGGTTAAAAAATCAATTAAATCGAGGAGTCTTCGAAATGCTACAAAACTTTTCAGAAATTTTATATATTTTACGAGGGAGGGTTATGATGGAAGTCCATGCAAAAAATTATCTGAAAATTTGATTCTGGAAATTTTTTCCAAATGCAAGTTTCGGTCAAAAAATCATAATATATCATACACAAGTTTATACTAGTTTTGCTTAAAAAATCAAATTAAATCAAGAACTGTACGAAATGATACAAAAGATTTCAGATCCTTCCTATATGTTACGAGGAAAGGTTATGATGAAAGTCCATGCAAAAATTCATCTGAAAAGTGATTCTACGAAACATTTCAAAATGTAAGTTTCGGTCAAACAATCGTAATGTATTATACACTAGTTTATATTAGTTTCGTTCAAAAAATCAATTAAATCGAGGAGTGTTCGAAATGCTACAAAACTTTTCAGATTTTCTTTTATATTTTACGGGAAGGTTATGATGAAAGTCCATGCAAAAATTCATCTGAAAAGTGATTCTACGAAACTTTTCAAAATGTAAGTTTCGGTCAAACAATTGTAATGTATTATACACTAGTTTATATTAGTTTCGTTCAAAAAATCAATTAAATCGAGGAGTGTTCGAAATTCTACAAAACTTTTCAGATTTTCTTTTATATTTTACTAGGGAAGGTTATGATGGAAGTCCATGCAAAAAATCATCTTAAAATTTAATTCTACAAACTTTTCCAAATGCATGTTTCGGTCAAAAAATCATAATATATCATACACAAGTTTAAACTAGTTTTGCTCAAAAAATCAAATTAAATCGAAGACTGTACGAAACAATAAAAAACATTTCAGATCCTTCCTATATGTTACGAGGAAAGGTTATGATGAAAGTCCATGCAGAAATTCATCTGAAAATTTGATTCTACAAAGCTTTTCGAAATGTAAGTTTCGGTCAAAAAATCGTATTATATCATACACTAGTTTATACTAGTTTCGGTCTATAAATCAATTAAATCGATGAGTGTTCGAAATGTTATAAAACTTTTCAATTTTTTTAAATATTATACGAGGTAACGTTATGATGGAAGTCCATGCAAAAAATTATCTGAAATTTTGATTCTACAAAACTTTTCCAAATGGAAGTTTTGGTAAAAAAATCATAATATATCATACACAAGTTTATACTAGTTTTGCTCAAAAAATCAAATTAAATCGAAGACTGTACGAAAAGATACAAAACTTTTCAGATCCTTCCTATATGTTACGAGAAAAGGTTATGATGAAAGTCCATGCAAAAATTCATATGAAAATTTGATTCTACGAAACTTTTCGAAATATAAGTTTCGTTCAAAAATCGTAATGTATTATACACTAGTTTATACTAGTTTTGGTTAAAAAATCAATTAAATCGAGGAGTCTACGAAATGCTACAAAACTTTTCAGAAATTTTATATATTTTACGAGGGAGGGTTATGATGGAAGTCCATGCAAAAAATTATCTGAAAATTTGATTCTGGAAATTTTTTCCAAATGCAAGTTTCGGTCAAAAAATCATAATATATCATACACAAGTTTATACTAGTTTTGCTTAAAAAATCAAATTAAATCAAGAACTGTACGAAAGGATACAAAAGATTTCAGATCCTTCCTATATGTTACGAGGAAAGGTTATGATGAAAGTCCATGCAAAAATTCATCTGAAAAGTGATTCTACGAAACATTTCAAAATGTAAGTTTTGGTCAAACAATCGTAATGTATTATACACTAGTTTATATTAGTTTCGTTCAAAAAATCAATTAAATCGAGGAGTGTTCGAAATGCTACAAAACTTTTCAGATTTTCTTTTATATTTTACGGGAAGGTTATGATGAAAGTCCATGCAAAAATTCATCTGAAAAAATATTCTACGAAACTTTTCAAAATGTAAGTTTCGGTCAAACAATCGTAATGTATTATACACTAGTTTATATTAGTTTCGTTCAAAAAATCAATTAAATCGAGGAGTGTTCGAAATGCTACAAAACTTTTCAGATTTTCTTTTATATTTTACGAGGGAAGGTTATGATGGAAGTCCATGCAAAAAATCATCTGAAAATTTAATTCTACAAACTTTTCCAAATGCATGTTTCGGTCAAAAAATCATAATATATCATACACAAGTTTAAACTAGTTTTGCTCAAAAAATCAAATTAAATCGAAGACTGTACGAAACAATAAAAAACATTTCAGATCCTTCCTATATGTTACGAGGAAAGGTTATGATGAAAGTCCATGCAGAAATTCATCTGAAAATTTGATTCTACAAAGCTTTTCGAAATGTAAGTTTCGGTCAAAAAATCGTATTATCTCATACACTAGTTTATACTAGTTTCGGTCAATAAATCAATTAAATCGATGAGTGTTCGAAATGTTATAAAACTTTTCAATTTTTTTAAATATTTTACGAGGTAAGGTTATGATGGAAGTCCATGCAAAAAATTATCTGAAATTTTGATTCTACAAAACTTTTCCAAATGGAAGTTTTGGTAAAAAAATCATAATATATCATACACAAGTTTATACTAGTTTTGCTCAAAAAATCAAATTAAATCGAAGACTGTACGAAAAGATCCAAAATTTTCAGATCCTTCCTATATGTTACGAGAAAAGGTTATGATGAAAGTCCATGCAAAAATTCATATGAAAATTTGATTCTACGAAACTTTTCGAAATATAAGTTTCGATCAAAAATCGTAATGTATTATACACTAGTTTATACTAGTTTTGGTTAAAAAATCAATTAAATCGAGGAGTCTTCGAAATGCTACAAAACTTTTCAGAAATTTTATATATTTTACGAGGGAGGGTTATGATGGAAGTCCATGCAAAAAATTATCTGGAAATTTGATTCTGGAAATTTTTTCCAAATGCAAGTTTCGGTCAAAAAATCATAATATATCATACACAAGTTTATACTAGTTTTGCTTAAAAAATCAAATTAAATCAAGAACTGTACGAAATGATACAAAAGATTTCAGATCCTTCCTATATGTTACGAGGAAAGGTTATGATGAAAGTCCATGCAAAAATTCATCTGAAAAGTGATTCTACGAAACATTTCAAAATGTAAGTTTCGGTCAAACAATCGTAATGTATTATACACTAGTTTATATTAGTTTCGTTCAAAAACTTAATTAAATCGAGGAGTGTTCGAAATGCTACAAAACTTTTCAGATTTTCTTTTATATTTTACGGGAAGGTTATGATGAAAGTCCATGCAAAAATTCATCTGAAAAGTGATTCTACGAAACTTTTCAAAATGTAAGTTTCGGTCAAACAATCGTAATGTATTATACACTAGTTTATATTAGTTTCGTTCAAAAAATCAATTAAATCGAGGAATGTTCGAAATGCTACAAAACTTTTCGGATTTTCTTTTATATTTTACGAGGGAAGGTTATGATGGAAGTCCATGCAAAAAATCATCTGAAAATTTAATTCTACAAACTTTTCCAAATGCATGTTTCGGTCAAAAAATCATAATATATCATACACAAGTTTAAACTAGTTTTGCTCAAAAAATCAAATTAAATCGAAGACTGTACGAAACAATAAAAAACATTTCAGATCCTTCCTATATGTTACGAGGAAAGGTTATGATGAAAGTCCATGCAGAAATTCATCTGAAAATTTGATTCTACAAAGCTTTTCGAAATGTAAGTTTCGGTCAAAAAATCGTATTATATCATACACTAGTTTATACTAGTTTCGGTCAATAAATCAATTAAATCGATGAGTGTTCGAAATGTTATAAAACTTTTCAATTTTTTTAAATATTTTACGAGGTAAGGTTATGATGGAAGTCCATGCAAAAAATTATCTGAAATTTTGATTCTACAAAACTTTTCCAAATGGAAGTTTTGGTAAAAAAATCATAATATATCATACACAAGTTTATACTAGTTTTGCTCAAAAAATCAAATTAAATCGAAGACTGTACGAAAAGATACAAAACTTTTCAGATCCTTCCTATATTTTACGAGAAAAGGTTATGATGAAAGTCCATGCAAAAATTCATATGAAAATTTGATTCTACGAAACTTTTCGAAATATAAGTTTCGTTCAAAAATCGTAATGTATTATACACTAGTTTATACTAGTTTTGGTTAAAAAATCAATTAAATCGAGGAGTGTTCGAAATGCTACAAAACTTTTCAGAAATTTTATATAATTTAAAGAGGGAGGGTTATGATGGAAGTCCATGCAAAAAATTATCTGAAAATTTGATTCTGGAAATTTTTTTCCAAATGGAAGTTTCGGTCAAAAAATCATAATATATCACACACAAGTTTATACTAGTTTTGCTCAAAAATTAAAATTAAATCGAGGA
Source organism: Lathyrus aphaca (assembly GCA_963966055.1). Classification (NCBI taxonomy): domain Eukaryota; kingdom Viridiplantae; phylum Streptophyta; class Magnoliopsida; order Fabales; family Fabaceae; genus Lathyrus; species Lathyrus aphaca. The sequence goes on from OZ014523.1 coordinate 12,200,473, forward strand.
CTGTACGAAAGGATACAAAACTTTTTCAGATCCTTCCTATATGTTACGAGGAAAGGATATGATGAAAGTCCATACAAAAATTCATCTGAAAATTTGATACTACGAAACTTTTCGAAATGTAAGTTTCGTTCAAAAATCGTAATGTATTATACACTAGTTTATACTAGTTTCGGTTAAAAATCAATTAAATCGAGGAGTGTTCGAAATGTTACAAAACTTTTTAGAATTTTTTTATATTTTACTAGGGAGGGTTATGATGGAAGTCCATGCAAAAAATTATCTGAAAATTTGATTCTACATATTTTTTCCAAATGCAAGTTTCGGTAAAAAAATCATAATATATCATACACAAGTTTATACTAGTTTTGTTCAAAAAATCAAATTAAATCGAAGACTGTACGAAGAGATACAAAACTTTTCAGATCCTTCCTATATGCTACGAGGAAAGGATATGATGAAAGTCCATGCAAAAATTCATATGAAAATTTGATTCTTCGAAACTTTTCGAATTAAAAGTTTCGGTCAAAAATCGTAATGTATTATACACTAGTTTATAGTAATTTTGGTTAAAAAATCAATTAAATCGAGGAATGTTCGAAATGCTACAAAACTTTTCTGAAATTTTTCATATTTTACGAGGGAAGGTTAAGATTGAAGTCCATGCAAAAGATTATCTGAAAATTTGATTCTACAAAACATTTCCAAATGAAAGTTTCGGTCAAAAAATCATAATATATCATACACAAGTTTATACTAGTTTTGCTTAAAAAATCAAATTAAATCAAGAACTGTACGAAATGATACAAAAGATTTCAGATCCTTCCTATATGTTACGAGGAAAGGTTATGATGAAAGTCCATGCAAAAATTCATCTGAAAAGTGATTCTACGAAACATTTCAAAATGTAAGTTTCGGTCAAACAATCGTAATGTATTATACACTAGTTTATATTAGTTTCGTTCAAAAAATCAATTAAATCGAGGAGTGTTCGAAATGCTACAAAACTTTTCAGATTTTCTTTTATATTTTACGGGAAGGTTATGATGAAAGTCCATGCAAAAATTCATCTGAAAAGTGATTCTACGAAACTTTTCAAAATGTAAGTTTCGGTCAAACAATCGTAATGTATTATACACTAGTTTATATTAGTTTCGTTCAAAAAATCAATTAAATCGAGGATTGTTCGAAATGCTACAAAACTTTTCAGATTTTCTTTTATATTTTACGAGGGAAGGTTATGATGGAAGTCCATGCAAAAAATCATCTGAAAATTTAATTCTACAAACTTTTCCAAATGCATGTTTCGGTCAAAAAATCATAATATATCATACACAAGTTTAAACTAGTTTTGCTCAAAAAATCAAATTAAATCGAAGACTGTACGAAACAATAAAAAACATTTCAGATCCTTCCTATATGTTACGAGGAAAGGTTATGATGAAAGTCCATGCAGAAATTCATCTGAAAATTTGATTCTACAAAGCTTTTCGAAATGTAAGTTTCGGTCAAAAAATCGTATTATATCATACACTAGTTTATACTAGTTTCGGTCAATAAATCAATTAAATCGATGAGTGTTCGAAATGTTATAAAACTTTTCAATTTTTTTAAATATTTTACGAGGTAACGTTATGATGGAAGTCCATGCAAAAAATTATCTGAAATTTTGATTCTACAAAACTTTTCCAAATGGAAGTTTTGGTAAAAAAATCATAATATATCATACACAAGTTTATACTAGTTTTGCTCAAAAAATCAAATTAAATCGAAGACTGTACGAAAAGATACAAAACTTTTCAGATCCTTCCTATATGTTACGATAAAAGGTTATGATGAAAGTCCATGCAAAAATTCATATGAAAATTTGATTCTACGAAACTTTTCGAAATATAAGTTTCGTTCAAAAATCGTAATGTATTATACACTAGTTTATACTAGTTTTGGTTAAAAAATCAATTAAATCGAGGAGTCTACGAAATGCTACAAAACTTTTCAGAAATTTTATATATTTTACGAGGGAGGGTTATGATGGAAGTCCATGCAAAAAATTATCTGAAAATTTGATTCTGGAAATTTTTTCCAAATGCAAGTTTCGGTCAAAAAATCATAATATATCACACACAAGTTTATACTAGTTTTGCTCAAAAATTAAAATTAAATCGAGGACTGTACGAAAGGATACAAAACTTTTTCAGATCCTTCCTATATGTTACGAGGAAAGGATATGATGAAAGTCCATACAAAAATTCATCTGAAAATTTGATACTACGAAACTTTTCGAAATGTAAGTTTCGTTCAAAAATCGTAATGTATTATACACTAGTTTATACTAGTTTCGGTTAAAAATCAATTAAATCGAGGAGTGTTCGAAATGTTACAAAACTTTTTAGAATTTTTTTATATTTTACTAGGGAGGGTTATGATGGAAGTCCATGCAAAAAATTATCTGAAAATTTGATTCTACATATTTTTTCCAAATGCAAGTTTCGGTAAAAAAATCATAATATATCATACACAAGTTTATACTAGTTTTGTTCAAAAAATCAAATTAAATCGAAGACTGTACGAAGAGATACAAAACTTTTCAGATCCTTCCTATATGCTACGAGGAAAGGATATGATGAAAGTCCATGCAAAAATTCATATGAAAATTTGATTCTTCGAAACTTTTCGAATTAAAAGTTTCGGTCAAAAATCGTAATGTATTATACACTAGTTTATAGTAGTTTTGGTTAAAAAATCAATTAAATCGAGGAATGTTCGAAATGCTACAAAACTTTTCTGAAATTTTTCATATTTTACGAGGGAAGGTTAAGATTGAAGTCCATGCAAAAGATTATCTGAAAATTTGATTCTACAAAACATTTCCAAATGAAAGTTTCGGTCAAAAAATCATAATATATCATACACAAGTTTATACTAGTTTTGCTTAAAAAATCAAATTAAATCAAGAACTGTACGAAATGATACAAAAGATTTCAGATCCTTCCTATATGTTACGAGGAAAGGTTATGATGAAAGTCCATGCAAAAATTCATCTGAAAAGTGATTCTACGAAACATTTCAAAATGTAAGTTTCGGTCAAACAATCGTAATGTATTATACACTAGTTTATATTAGTTTCGTTCAAAAAATCAATTAAATCGAGGAGTGTTCGAAATGCTACAAAACTTTTCAGATTTTCTTTTATATTTTACGGGAAGGTTATGATGAAAGTCCATGCAAAAATTCATCTGAAAAGTGATTCTACGAAACTTTTCAAAATGTAAGTTTCGGTCAAACAATCGTAATGTATTATACACTAGTTTATATTAGTTTCGTTCAAAAAATCAATTAAATCGAGGATTGTTCGAAATGCTACAAAACTTTTCAGATTTTCTTTTATATTTTACGAGGGAAGGTTATGATGGAAGTCCATGCAAAAAATCATCTGAAAATTTAATTCTACAAACTTTTCCAAATGCATGTTTCGGTCAAAAAATCATAATATATCATACACAAGTTTAAACTAGTTTTGCTCAAAAAATCAAATTAAATCGAAGACTGTACGAAACAATAAAAAACATTTCAGATCCTTCCTATATGTTACGAGGAAAGGTTATGATGAAAGTCCATGCAGAAATTCATCTGAAAATTTGATTCTACAAAGCTTTTCGAAATGTAAGTTTCGGTCAAAAAATCGTATTATATCATACACTAGTTTATACTAGTTTCGGTCAATAAATCAATTAAATCGATGAGTGTTCGAAATGTTATAAAACTTTTCAATTTTTTTAAATATTTTACGAGGTAACGTTATGATGGAAGTCCATGCAAAAAATTATCTGAAATTTTGATTCTACAAAACTTTTCCAAATGGAAGTTTTGGTAAAAAAATCATAATATATCATACACAAGTTTATACTAGTTTTGCTCAAAAAATCAAATTAAATCGAAGACTGTACGAAAAGATACAAAACTTTTCAGATCCTTCCTATATGTTACGATAAAAGGTTATGATGAAAGTCCATGCAAAAATTCATATGAAAATTTGATTCTACGAAACTTTTCGAAATATAAGTTTCGTTCAAAAATCGTAATGTATTATACACTAGTTTATACTAGTTTTGGTTAAAAAATCAATTAAATCGAGGAGTCTACGAAATGCTACAAAACTTTTCAGAAATTTTATATATTTTACGAGGGAGGGTTATGATGGAAGTCCATGCAAAAAATTATCTGAAAATTTGATTCTGGAAATTTTTTCCAAATGCAAGTGTCGGTCAAAAAATCATAATATATCATACACAAGTTTATACTAGTTTTGCTTAAAAAATCAAATTAAATCAAGAACTGTACGAAATGATACAAAAGATTTCAGATCCTTCCTATATGTTACGAGGAAAGGTTATGATGAAAGTCCATCCAAAAATTCATCTGAAAAGTGATTCTACGAAACATTTCAAAATGTAAGTTTCGGTCAAACAATCGTAATGTATTATACACTAGTTTATATTAGTTTCGTTCAAAAAATCAATTAAATCGAGGAGTGTTCGAAATGCTACAAAACTTTTCAGATTTTCTTTTATATTTTACGAGGGAAGGTTATGATGGAAGTCCATGAAAAAATCATCTGAAAATTTAATTCTACAAAATTTTCCAAATGCATGTTTCGGTCAAAAAATCATGATATATCATACACAAGTTTAAACTAGTTTTGCTCAAAAAATCAAATTAAATCGACGACTGTACGAAACGATAAAAAACATTTCAGATCCTTCCTATATGTTACGAGAAAAGGATATGATGAAAGTCCATGCAAAAATTCATCTAAAAATTTGATTCTACAAAGCTTTTCGAAATGTAAGTTTCGGTCAAAAAATCGTATTATATTATACACTAGTTTATACTAGTTTCGGTCAAAAAATCAATTAAATCGATGAGTGTTCGAAATGTTACAAAACTTTTCAATTTTTTTAAATATTTTACGAGGGAAGGTTATGATGGAAGTCCATGCAAAAAATTATCTGAAATTTTGATTCTACAAAACTTTTCTAAATGGAAGTTTCGGTAAAAAAATCATAATATATCATACACAAGTTTATACTAGTTTTGCCTAAAAAATATAATTAAATCGAAGACTTTACGAAAAGATACAAAACATTTCAGATCCTTCCTATATGTTACGAGAAAAGGTTATGATGAAAGTACATGCAAAAATTCATCTGAAAATTTGATTCTACGAAACTTTTCGAAATATAAGTTTCGTCCAAAAATCGTAATGTATTATACACTACTTTATACTAGTTTCGGTTAAAAAATCAATTAAATCGAGGAGTGTTCGAAATGCTAAAAAACTTTTCAGAAATTTTATATATTTTACGAGGGAGGGTTATGATGGAAGTCCATGCAAAAAATTATCTGAAAATTTGATTCTGGAAATTTTTTCCAAATGCAAGTTTCGGTCAAAAAATCATAATATATCATACACAAGTTTATACTAGTTTTGCTCAAAAATTAAAATTAAATCGAGGACTGTACGTAAAGATACAAAACTTTTTCAGATCCTTCCTATATGTTACGAGCAAAGGATATGATGAAAGTCCATACAAAAATTCATCTGAAAATTTTATTCTACGAAACTTTTCGAAATGTGAGTTTCGGTCAAAAATCGTAATGTATTGTACACTAGTTTATACTAGTTTCGGTTAAAAAATCAATTAAATCGAGGAGTGTTCAAAATGCTACAAAACTTTTCAGAATTTTATTATATTTTACTATGGAGGGTTATGATGGAAGTCCTTGCAAAATATTATCTGTAAATTTGATTCTACAGATTTTTTCCGAATGCAAGTTTCGGTAAAAAAATCATAATATATCATACACAAGTTTATACTAGTTTTGCTCAAAAAATCAAATTAAATCGAAGACTGTACGAAAAGATACAAAACTTTTCAGATCCTTCCTATATGCTACGAGGAAAGGTTAAGATGAAAGTCCATGCAAAAATTCATATGAAAATTTGATTCTACGAAACTTTTCGAAATATAAGTTTCGTTCAAAAATCGTAATGTATTATACACTAGTTTATACTAGTTTTGGTAAAAAAATCAATTAAATCGAGGAGTGTTCGAAATGCTACAAAACTTTTCCGAAATTTTATATATTTTATGAGGGAGGGTTATGATGGAAGTCCATGCAAAAAATTATCTGAAAATTTGATTCTGGAAATTTTTTCCAAATTCAAGTTTCGGAAAAAAATCATTATATATCATACACAAGTTTATACTAGTTTTGTTCAAAAAATCAAATAAAATCGAAGACTGTACGAAAAGATACAAAACTTTTCAGATCCTTCCTATATGCTACTAGGAAAGGATATGATGAAAGTCCATGCAAAAATTCATATGAAAATTTGAGTCTACGAAACTTTTCGAAATAAAAGTTTCGGTCAAAAATCGTAATGTATTATACACTAGATTATAGTAGTATCGGTTAAAAAATAAATTAAATCGAGGAGTGTTCGAAATGCCACAAAAATTTTCAGAAATTTTTCATATTTTACGAGGGAAGGTTATGATTGAAGTCCATGCAAAAGATTATCTGAAAATTTGATTCTACAAAACTTTTCCAAATGCAAGTTTCGGTCAAAAAATCATAATATATCATACACAAGTTTATACTTGTTTTTCTTAAAAAATCAAATTAAATCAAGGACTGTACAAAATGATACAAAAGTTTTCAGATCCTTCCTATATGTTACGAGGAAAGGTTATGATGAAAGTCCATGCAAAAATTCATCTGAAATTTGATTCTACGAAACTTTTCGAAATGTAAGTTTCGGTCAAACAATCATAATGTATTATACACTAGTTTATATTAGTTTCGTTCAAAAAATCAATTAAATCGAGGAGTGTTCGAAATGCTACAAAACTTTTCAGATTTTCTTTTATATTTTACGAGGGAAGGTTATGATGGAAGTCCATGCAAAAAATCATCTGAAAATTTAATTCTATAAATCTTTTCCAAATGCATGTTTCGGTCAAAAAATCATAATATATCATACACAAGTTTAAACTAGTTTTGCTCAAAAAATAAAATTAAATCGAAGACTGTACGGAACGATAAAAAACTTTTCAGATCCTTCCTATATGTTACGAGGAAAGGTTATAGTGAAAGTCCATGCAGAAATTCATCTGAAAATTTGATTCTACAAAGCTTTTCGAAATGTAAGTTTCGGTCAAAAAAACATATTATATTATACACTAGTTTATACTAGTTTCGGTCAAAAAATCAATTAAATCGATGAGTGTTCGAAATGTTACAAAACTTTTCAATTTTTTTAAATATTTTACGAGGGAATTTATGATGGAAGTCCATGCAAAATATTATCTGAAAATTTGGTTCTACAAAAATTTTTCAAATGGAAGTTTCGGTAAAAAAATCATAATATATCATACACAAGTTTATACTAGTTTTGCTCAAAAAATCAAATAAAATCGAAGACTGTATGAAAAGATACAAAACTTTTCAGATCCTTCCTATATGTTACGAGGAAAGGTTATGATGAAAGTCCATGCAAAAATTCATCTGAAAATTTGATTCTACGAAACTTTTCGAAATAAAAGTTTTGTTCTAAAATCGTAATGTATTATACACTAGTTTATACTAGTTTTGGTTAAAAAATCAATTAAATTGAGGAGTGTTCGAAATGCTACAAAACTTTTCAGAAATTTTATATATTTTATGAGGGAGGGTTATGATGGAAGTCCATGCAAAGAATTATCTGAAAATTTGATTCTGGAAATTTTTTCCAAATGCAAGTTTCGGTCAAAAAATCATAATATATCATACACAAGTTTATACTAGTTTTGCTCAAAAAATAAAATTAAATCGAGGACTGTACGAAACGATACAAAACTTTTTCAGATCCTTCCTATATGTTACGAGGAAAGGATATGATGAAAGTCCATACAAAAATTCATCTGAAAATTTGATTCTACGAAACTTTTTGAAATATGAGTTTGGGTCAAAAATCGTAATGTATTGTACACTAGTTTATACTAGTTTTGGTTAAGAAATCAATTAAATCGAGGAGTGTTCGAAGTGCTACAAAACTTTTCAGAAATTTTATATATTTTACGAGGGAGGGATATGATGGAAGTCCATGTGTTCGCAGTGGTTTCTGGCGAACAACCTCTGGTTAACCAATCCTTTTACAGGACTGGGTTACTTGCAGGACCAACCAAACAAGTCCTAGGACACATGTGCATTGTTTCTGTCGAAATCTTCTTAGAATTTGGTGACTGATTTGTGGTTTGTTTTATCAGTATTGTCAAAGTATTAAGAACTTTGATTTTTGCAAGTAAAGTAAAGTTTGAACTTAAAGATGAAATAAAGTTAAAAGTTTAAACAAGAACAAAAAGACATGTCGAAGGCTGTAAACTTGCAGAAAAGTAAATAAAGTTTAAAATGACATGAACTTGAAGAATAACCAAGTAAATTAAATAACTTTGAAATATAAGTGGTGTTCAAACGTACATTGTTCCAAATATTAGACTCATTTTCTCTCACACTGGGTACTTAGAGTTTTTTACAGGAATTTTGTATCAATTTTCACACACCCATTCTAACCACAAACTATCCTATTTATACATAAACAAAATAACTGCTTAGAACGGAAAAACTATAACTAAACGACAAGTGTCAGCCCGCATGTAAATTTCTTCTCTGAAACCTCCATGTGTCCAACTGCCAAAGGTTACAACCTTTTGAATTTGAATCTCTTCCTTGGTAACGAAAACCTGGTAACTCTTCAAACTGTCGAAACCCTTTTAAAGAAGAAACAAAACTCTTCAGCACTTGCCAAATATTCTTTTGTCAAATGTCCTCTTCTGTCAAAATCGTTGAAAGACTGTCCTCTGTCGAACCGTCGAAAGAGAACTTTCCTCTGCCAAATACTTAGTCACAAATAACTTCCCAGCTTTATTCTGCCAGAACCATATTTACCTCTCTGTCGAAGTAATGGGGTTTTAAACCCTGTCAGCAATCCTTGAAATTCTTTCCTTTTATTTTATTTCGACAAAGATAATCTCAAAACCCTTAATTTCAGTCTTGTCGAAATTATGGGTTTACAAGTTGCCCCCCAGCAAAGATGTTTTCGACTATCCTTGGAGAAATATCTTTTGCTGTCGAAATGACCTTTGACTTCCTGTCAGTTACATTTATTGTAAAGTGATTTTGTTGAGTCCCAAGAAAACACCATGATCTCCACTTTGCCAAAACGTCATGTCTAGCCCACGTTTTTACACAATCTCCCATAACCCTAGATTGTAGGTAAATCATGGCCTCCCACCAACTGCCATTTTCTAACTTCCACTAACGGCTCAAAAACACACGTTTCCACTTCCCAATTAAAAGAAATCTTTTCATTTTCCCTCTATTTAATATTAATCATTTATTTCAAACTCTATAAATACCACTTTCAATAACATTTCACACTTTCCACCTTCTCAACTCTTCTCTTCCAAACGAAAAACTCCATTTTAAGACCCCTCAAGCTTCTGTTTCTTCAAACTCTTCATCAAATCAATGGCTCCTCCAAAGACTACCACTGGACAAAGTGCAAAGAAGACAAAGAAGACCATGAATCTTCCTCCTGCTCACGTGTTATCTGGGCCTACACAAACACAACACCAACAATACTTCCCAGAACCCCCAAATGAAAGGGAAAAAGCAAGCATCTATAGGTCACAGGTAATGATCCCCATTTCTGTTTCTGGAATTCATCATGCTATGTTAGGTCCTATTTTTGATCCCACTGTGGACCCTAACCGTTTAAAAGAATTTTACCCATGCTATTCTGCTTCCAAACCCATAGCTGCTAACAAAAACCCTAAACCTGTCGAAGCCTCATCAAAAGAACCTGAAGTCCTTATGGCTTCGACAGGGATAGATCTGTCTTATCTAAATCAAAATAGGATTTTTAGGAGTCCCCCTTTGACGAAAGATCCCTCTGAGTACCAAACATGGCTTTCCAGGGTCGAAAAAGCCAAAGAAAAGTTTTGGAAGAAAACTGGTATTTATGACTTAATCCAATTGTCGAAGGAAGGTCCCCGTTATTGCCAAAATATGCTGTTAGCCTCCTTGTACTTTTGGGATAGTACTTATAATACTTTCCACTTACCCTGTGGAATGATGACTCCCACCCTATTCGACATAGCAGCCATAACTGGCCTTAGTCCTCTAGGGGAGATATTTAACCCTGAACACTTGAACAAGGATCCCATAGGCTTCGACACAAAACATGCTGGGTATTCTGTTTTCATAGCCCATCACCAAGGTGAAAGCAATGAAGAAGTCTCTGATAGAGAGCACATTGCCTTCCTCAGCCTGTGGTTGTCTAAATTTGTCTTCTGTACAAGGTCCCTTCAGGTGGCCAGAAGCTTCATCATTATGGCTAATCAGCTTCATAATGGAGTTGCATTCTGCCTGAGTGAACTACTTCTAGCAAACCTTTATGAGTCATTAAGTGAGAGTGTAAGCAACCTCAAAACCCTTAAGGACAAAGGTAACATTATCCTTACAGGCCCTTTTTGGCTCCTGCAACTATGGCTGAATGCCACTTTTGAACACTTCATTCCTATCAAAATGCCAGTTGTCGAAGAAGCAGTAAAGGAAAGGCGTGTCGAATGGCCTAGGCTAGTTCAACTGACCCCTACAGATGATAACACAAGTCTTCAACAAGCATTCACTGGCTACATCATGATGTTCGCCAAACGCTACAAATTTTCCCCTTCAATGGCACCATTCGCCAAAAGACAAGTAGGCCCAAGATGGTTTACCAGAAGACTCCCAGTAGAGAATCAGAAAGATGAAGACTCCTACATCTCCATTTGGGAAGCTTTTCTTATGCCCAGACACTTCTTTTCTCATCATAGCCTCAACAACACAAAGGTATCTCTCATTGTCTACCAACCCAATCTGGTAGCTAGGCAGTTTGGATTAATCCAGACGAAGACGAAGCCTATCTACCACAAGAAAGGTGCTATTATTTTCTACAACTCATTTCACCATTTCGACAGAAGCTTAGAGCTGTACAACAAGTTTTTCGACCCAACTCTGGAAGTTTATCCCACCATCTTTATACCAAACTTCCTCTGTACTGAAGAGTTCGACGTCTGGTGGAAAGAATATTACATCAACAGATTTTTCGACGTAGCAACTTTCACTACTCTTCTGACAAATGCTTTTACCTTAGTGCAGGACAAGAAGAAAAAAGGTACAGACCAACATATCAAAGAAGTTCAAAAGTTTCAAAAGTATTTTGAAACTATTTACAGGCCTGATGATCTTCGTCGAACCATAGCTGAAGCAGCAGTATCTTTAAAATTCAAATTCACAGAGAAATTAAATAAGTTGTGGTTTCCTTCATCCCTTCCACCACATGCACACTACGACTTTGAATTCACAACCTTTCCTCCAAAATTCCCTCCACTCCCTTCTGCAGAATTTGGAGTGGCCTTGTGTCCTCCATTTCCAGATTGGTTTGTATGCGGATCAGACTTAAAACTGCTCCGTGAAAGAAACAAAAAACCTGCCGAACGCGTGGTTGCAACGAAGTATCATCTGCACAACTTCACTGGGCACCTTCATATTGGGATTGAACATGTTACTGTGGACGAACCCATTCTTGAAGGTGTCGAAGAGATTACATTCTTCTTTTTGCTTCTAACTCTTTTTCTTATTATATCAATGTTCATGCAATTTTTCTTTTTCAGCTGTTAGAATTGTCAGGAAGACTGCTGGCGAAGGAACTTCTTCTAAGACAGTCGAAAAATCTCCTACAACTGCCAAGAAGGTTTCGACACAATAGAATATCCCTCCTTATTTGTGCACTTAACATTTCTTTATACTGAACACTTCTTTTCTTTTTCTTGTAGGTCACTCGTACCCCAGCAAAGAAAAGGAAACCAGAAGAAAAGGAGGCAAGCGTCGAAGAGTCTGAGGACGAATCCCCTGAACCCCAACCCTTGAAAAGAAACAAAGGTCTAAGGATAAAAACAGTAGCATCTCAAAGATCAATAGTCCAAAGACGAACTCCACCTGCCAGCCCAGTCAACCAAATTCCTACAAGGAGTGAAAAAAGTGGAGACTCAAGTGCACACACTGAAATCCCTCAGGTAAATACTACGACAAACAATCTTCTCAACCTTGACTTTATGTATTCATCTCATAACTTTCTTTCATGTTTTCTGCAGGTTGTCATTGATGTCGAAGAAACTTCTACACTTCAAGAAGAAAATGTCCCTTCTAATTCCGAGAGGACTCTGGCTGAAAGACTTCAAGATGATGCCACTCCAGATGCAGGTGCCCATGGGCCTCAAACCTTGGATGAATTCGACCTCAGTGATTCTGAGTCTTCTGGCAACAACTCTCCTTTTCGACCAGACCCTACTGCAGAAACAATAAATCCAGATCAAGATGTACCACTACCAACACCAGCTGTCATACCAGAAACTGACGAAGACTCCCTTGTTCAGGATGTTCAAGCCCCAGGTCCAACTGACAACATACCAGCTGACAAAGAAAATGTCGAAAAAGAAGTCACTCTGTCGAATCAACCAGAAGTCAACCTGAGCATTGGAGGAACTTCTCAAAACATTCCTTCTTCATCAAAGGTTCCTGTCGAAACCTCTCTGGGTACTGATTCGACAAGTTTATCACATGAAGAGATTGAGAGCTTGAAGGTCAGAAAACCCTTTGAATACTTGAAAGCTTTGCTCGACACCAGGTATAACTTCCAAGATTCCTCTCCCAGTGGTTCGACAGCTTCAGGGGCTACTTCTGACCTTCAACCAATCAGTGTCATTATGGATGAGATCAAGACAAGGATCCTTGGAGTTGACCTGTTTGAAGTCTTGGCTGAGAATGCTTCTGCTCAACATGATCTGAAGAAGCTCCTGAAAAGTGCCAACTTGTTGGAGGCTTCGACTGAGGAAAGCCGTTTGGTGATGGACTTGATATCTTTGATTGATTCTGTTAGCGCTGATCTGGTTCGACAAAAAGAATTCTCCCAAAAGATCACAGCCAAGTCTGAGGAGCAAGTTTCAGCGTGGAACACAGTGGCTTCTTCGACAGAAAGGATTTCAGAGCTGAATAAACTTTCTGACGAATATACTAAAGCTGCTGCTGAGTGTGAAAGCAATATTCAAGCTTACCAAGCCCAGATTGCTGATCTCCAAAGAAAAATCCTTCAAGAAAAAGAACGCCAGGTCTCTCTCCAAAAACCAAATCAGGAAGCCATAGACAGTGAACTCCAGAAGGGGCTACAACATGCAGAAACAGCCCAGCAACTTCACAGGGAGCTTGACGAAATGACTGTCAGCAAGAGCCTTTGTGAGCGTCGAATTCAACTCCAAAAGAAAAAATTCGACGAGCTCAAAGCCACATTCCTTCGACAGTGATTTTGTAATTGGACTTAGGGGTTTTATTTGTTTAAGGATATTTTCTTTTAGCACTTTTATATGTAATGCTATTTTACGCCATTTATTTGGCGAAGACAAGTTTCGTTTGCAATTTTAATTTGTTCCTATTTTTATTTCCTGCAATGTCGGTTTATACTTCTTTAGGTATTTCCCATTTATTTTCATCACTCTCCTATCTCTTTCTATTTCTTCGACTTCGTATGCACCATTGGAAAAAACTCTTAGAATTTTAAAAGGTCCTTCCCACTTAGGGGACCATTTTCCCATCACTCTATCTTTCTTCTCCATGGGCAAGATCACTTTCCAAACTAAATCATTTACTAAAAAGGCTTTGAATTTTACTTTTTTGTTATAAAACTTTTCAACTCTCTCTTTCTGCCTTCTTATTAGTTCTAAAGCACGCAACCTTTCTTCGTCTAAATCAACCAATTCATCCATCATCATACTCCAATAAATTTCAGATGGAATCTCATGATGTCTTTGAATTCGTATTGACTGTAAACAAATTTCGACCGGCAATACTGCATCATGTCCATAGGTTAATTTAAATGGGGTAGAATTAGTTGCTTCCTTAGGAGATGTTCGACAAGCCCAAAGGATTTGATCCAGGGTCTTATGCCAATTTCTGGGTTTTTTACCCACATGCTTCTTTATCAGATTTATTACCACTTTGTTGGCTGCTTCGACCTGACCATTTGCTTGGGCATAATAGGGTGTCGAAGTCAACAACTTAAAACCTGTCTCTTTTGCAAATGTCTGCATACTTTTACCAGTAAACACGGATCCTTGATCAGTGGTTATGGTCTCTGGTATTCCAAACCTATACATTATGTGTTTCTGAATGAAATCTATGACTGCTTCCTGATCTACATTTGTCAAAGGTATGGCTTCAATCCACTTAGTGAAATAGTCTACTCCTACTAAAATGTACTTCTGCCCTTTTGAAGAAGCTGGTCGAATCTCACCAATCAAATCTAAAGCCCAACCTCTGAATGGCCAAGGCTTTATAATAGAATGTAACTCACTTGCTGGCACATGAGGTATGCCTGCATGGATTTGACATTCCTGACAACCCTTTGCGAATTCGACACAATCTTTCAACATGGTTGGCCAATACATTCCTTGTCGAAATAATAGCCATTTCATCTTATGTCCTGCTTGGTGAGCACCACATGCACCACTGTGCACATTCGACAAAGCTATATAAGCTTCAGTCTCTCCTAGGCATTTTAGTAGAACTCCTTCTGCAGTCTTTTTAAACAGTTCATTCCCAAAGAGCACATAGCTTATGGCTCTGTACTTTATCTTTCTTTCGACTGTATGATTTGGATTTTGTAAATAATCTTTGATGGGTTTTCTCCAATCTCCAACTTCTAGATCACCTACATTGAAAATCTCAAAGTTCTCTTCATCACCATATCCCAATCTCATTGTCTCCAAATCAGATGGGGATAGTTTGGTGGATAAGACTTTGCCTCTCACTTCGACAACCTTCATCAGATTTTCCTTCGACACTTTATACCCTGAAGCCAACTGAGCTAAGTCATTTGCTTCTTGATTTTCTAATCTGGGAATGTGTCTAAAAACTACACTGTCGAATCTCTTGAGGAGTCTGTTGGCTATCACAAAGTACATGATCAAATTTTCTTTGACACATTTATACTCTTTTGTCAACTGTTTTATCACCAACTCAGAGTCACCCATTATTTCGACCTCTGTTGCCCCCAGTTCCAACAAAATTTCAAGTCCAGCAATTAGAGCTTCATATTCTGCCTCATTATTTGAACAGCATCCTTCTATTTTATACTTGAACTTTGTTGGAATTTTATTGGGAGAAATAACTAATACCCCAACACCTGTTCCATTTTTATGACTGGAACCATCAAAATATAACCTCCAAGGCTCTTTTTCGACATAGTTTGCCTCATCTCCAAGTATGGAGTGATCAGCTATAAAGTCAGCAACTACTTGCCCTTTAACAGCTTTTAGAGGCATATATTTTAAAGAATACTCAGTCAAGGCTAAAGCCCATTTTCCAATTCGACTATGTAAAATAGACTTAGACAACATATATTTTATTACGTCGAAATGATAAGATATATGTACATCAACGGGTTTTATATAATGCTTCAATTTTATACAAGATAAATATACACATAAACATAATTTCTCTATCATATTATATCTAGTTTCAGCATCATTTAAGACTCTGCTGAGATAATAAATGGCTCTTTCGACGCCATGTTCATCCTCTTGACAAAGCATACTTCCTAATGTTCTGTCAGATGCTGATATATAGAGCCTCATGCTTCTTTTTCGACAAGGAGATATTAAAATTGGAGGATTTGCCAGATACTCCTTGATCTTGTCGAAGGCATCTTGTTGCTCCTGCCCCCAAATGAAACCTTCCTTCTTCAGTCGAAGCAGAGGTGAGAAGGCCTGAGTCTTTCCACTAAGGTTGGAGATGAACCTTCTGAGAAAGTTGATTTTCCCTAGTAGAGACTGCAATTCCTTCTTTGTCGATGGCGCTTTTGCTTCCATTATTGCTTTAGCTTTGTTCTCATTAATTTCGATCCCTTTCTTGTGGACCACAAAGCCTAAGAAGTCCCCTGCCTGCACACCAAAAGCACATTTAAGAGGATTCATTTTCAAACCAAACTTCCTCATCCTTTCAAAGGACTGTCGAAGATGGTTAATGTGGTCCGAGCCTGAAGCGGATTTAATCACAATGTCATCTATATAAATTTGCATAAATGTCTCGATGAAATCATGAAAAATAGAATTCATAGCCCTTTGATAAGTCGCTCCAGCATTTTTCAAACCAAAGGGCATGACTACCCACTCATATGTTCCTATTGCTCCTGGACAACGAAAAGCTGTTTTTGGAACGTCTTCTTCAGCAATGAAAATCTGGTTGTACCCAGAATAGCCATCAAGCATACTTAAATACTCATGGCCTGCTGCAGAATCTACTAGCATTTCTGCTACTGGCATAGGATACTCATCCTTAGGGGTGGCTGAGTTTAGATCTCTAAAATCAATACACACCCTTAATGTGCCATTTTTCTTAATCACAGGAACAATATTAGCAATCCATTCGACATACCTTGTTGTACGGATGAATTTGCATTTTAGAAGCCTTTCGACTTCTTCTTTGATTTTCGACAGAATCTTAGGTGCAAAGCGTCTGGGGGTCTGCTTTATTGGCTTCTTCCCTTCCAGTATTGGCAACTTCAATTCCACCAAACTTCTGTCTAAACCAGGCATTTCGTCATAATCCCAGGCGAAGCAGTCTTTAAATTCATTCAGCAGTTGGATTATTTCGACTCTGAGTTGAGGATTCAACTTGGCACTGATGTAAGTGGGCCTTTTTTCTGCCCCCAGTCCCAGATTAATCTCCTCTAAAGGGTCCTGTGCCACCATTTTCATATTGGTTGAGGTTGGATCCTTTTCGAACCCCAAAGGTTCGTCATCATAAATGGCATCAAGTCTTTTATTCTGCCATTCACCATTTGAGTCTTCTTCAAAACTCTGATTTGTATGTTGCTCCTCAATATTTTCTTGAGGATATTGTCCTTCGACAACCTGATTGCTGGCTTCGACAGCCATATTTCTAACTTCAGCCTCAAGGGCCGTTCTGAGTTGTTTTTCGGCTATATAAGCCGAAATCCTTTCCATTGCTGAAACTTCAGTCATTTTCACTGAATTCACTCCCCCACCCAGTTGGGTTGACATGGGCAGTTCCCCAAGTGAAATTTGTCTCCCCAATTATTTCTTTATCCCACTGGAAACCATGCGTAGGATGGAGGTACATGGAACAGTAAGCATTGTCGGAAGCTGTTAGGTCGAAAGCAGCAGGATTGCATGGTGCTATGTGGGCTAGGTTTTTGTCGAAGTTACGACCAGTGACATTGTTCACATCATCTGTGAAGTAACTCTGATCTGCTTCTATGTTTTCGACAATCCCATCTGGCCTCCAGATTGCTATCCTTTGATGCATGGAGGATGGTACAGCCCCAATCCCATGGATCCATTCTCTTCCCAACAGTAAGTTGTAATTCGCCTTTGATGCTATCACCACAAACATGGTAGGCCTGGTGATGGATCCTACAGTCAAGTTCAGTTGTATTACTCCCAGTGTTGTTCCCACTTTACCTTCATAGTTGGACAACACCATATTGTGAGGCTTAGTGTCGGAGTCATCTTTTCCAATCCTCTTTATCATGTAATGAGGAATTAAATTTACAGCTGCTCCACCATCTATCAGAATTTTGTTGACACCCACACCTTCTAACTTTCCTTTTATGAAGAGAGGCTTTAAGTGAGCCTTCATTGCATCATCTGGTTTTTCGAAGAAGGCATTTTGCTCTTCGACACAACCATTGTTCATTATGTAGTAGCATACAGGCTTCAAGCCTATGTTGTCATCTGCCATGTCATCCTCTTCACCTTCAACTTCCATTATCCTGTCATAGTCTCTAGGCAGCACAGACACCACATTGCAAGTTACGTCGAAAGAGGCATCTGATTCTGAACTAAATTCATCTGTGACTTCTTCGTCCACTGGCATTCTGTTGTTTGTTTTCTGCACCTCTGTGGTGTCACTAGATCTATTCTCCTGAAAGGTTTCTTTTTCTGCCAGAGGCATCCCCCTGTTTGTAATCTGCACACATTTACTAGATTCAGCTCCCTTCTGCCCAACCCTTTGGTATTCTACAGTTTCCTTTTCAATTTTCTTCTGCCTTTGGAATCTTCTCCATTGGGATCTGGACATAGGATTCTTCCCTTTGTAGTTTTCAGAGACATATTTTGGCTTTGCCTCCTCTTTAACTTCCCTCGAGGGACCCCTGTTCACTTCAAAACTCTTCCATCTCTTCTGACCTTGGGCGTCCCTTATAGGCTGGACCCATTTGTCATCATTTGGCTTGTTGGATGGTTTGTAGGTGTTGAAACGTCTTTCTCCCACCCCTTGACTGTGATGCTTCCCTCTTCTTGGGTCGAATCTTTCATTTCTGGTTGGTGGGACTGTTCCCCAATTTCTTTTCCTCTGGGTCTTTTCTGCTGCTTCTAAGTCATCAGCTGCTTTCTTGTCGAATACAGCACTGCATCTTGGGCAAAGCATGACTTCTGCATTTTTCCTTTGACACCTCTGGATGAATTCGACAAGACTTTCGTTCTCTTCCGGGTAAACCAGCTTCTGATGCTTCTCTTGATGTTTCTTTCCCTTGTCGGTGTCTGGTCCTCCCTTTTGAGTGATTTCCACCATATGAATCCCAACACTCTGTTCAGTTGTAATTTTCAATCTGTTCATTTTTTCGACTAGCATGATTTCCTCTGGGATGTCCTCCTTTGACTGAATCACATTACCTTTTGGGTGTAAGCCCTTATAGATTTATTTGCAGCAATGTGCAACCCTTTCGACAGGATGTTCTTCAGTTCTGGTGGTGCCACTGTTTATTGGTTCGACAGTGAGGGAATTGTCATCAGCCCCTGCTGTTTTGACCTCCTCTTGGTCAGGGCCTTCAGTGGCCACTTTTTGGACAGTGAGGGTTTTGCCATCCTCCTCTTCGTCATCCTTTTTGAAAGAATCTCCCCATCCTGTGGGTTTGATTTTGTTGATATCTGTTTTGGAACTTGGTGGTGCTGAATATTTCACCATGAAGTCGAACTTCCCATTTGACTCTCCCAAAGTGTCCCAGATCACCCCTTGCTCAGCATCTCTTTCACAGTTTTTCTTGTCGAAGCTTCTTCCCACTTTGACTGCATTTCTTCCGTCGAAACCTTCAGTAGTTTCAGTGGCATTCTCACCGTCGAAGTCTTCAGAAACTTTGACTTCTTTTGCCTCAGCCTGGTCAGCAGAATTATCACCTTCTTCCACCACATTGACATGGGTGTCGAAACCTTCAGCAGCTTCTATCATGGTGAAGTTGGTGTCGAAGCTTTCAGTAACTTCTACCATTTCAAAATTTTCTTCTACCATGATCTCCATTTCGACCACGTTTACCATTTCTGGTTCAGCATAATTGGCCTCCACAATCTGCATGGGATCGGAGTCAATCTTCATCTGCTGCTTGCCTTTGTCTCCAAACTTCAGCCTTCCATTTTGGATTGCATTCTGGACAAGATCCCTGGAAAGGTAACATTGAGAAGTTTTATGACCCAAGAAATTATGGTATTTACAAAAACCTCTCTTTTTCTGTTGGTCTACAGGAGGCTCTTTAGTGCCTGCTGGTTTTATTAACTGGCCATCTTTGACTAATAAATCAAATATCTCATCACACTTGGTGATGTCGAATGTATAGGTTCTTTTAGGGAACCTGTCATTCTTTTCCACTTCGACTGGATTTTTTCCATTCGACGGGGCTAAAACTTTACAAGAATATGGAGGGCCTTGTTTTAATTCTGCAAGATCAATTTCTTGCTGGTCGAAAATGACTGGTTCGTTTTCGTCATAATCATCTTCTTGAACTATTCCTACATAGGCCACTCTTTCCTTCTTATTTTTATTTGATCTAAATTTCTCATTTTTTAGTCTTTCTATTTGCCTCACTCTGTCTGCCAGTTGTGCCATGTCTCTCAAATATTGGGTATCCAGTTTTTTCCTTATGGAATAATCTAGACCCCCTGCAGCCATTTCGACTAGTTCTTGTTCCGGCACTTGCGTAAAGCATCTGGCTTTTAATAATCTAAACCTATTCAAATAGTCATCTATAGGCTCAGAAAATTTTCTTTTGACACTTGCCAACTCTTTCAAACTTATCTTGGTTTGTCCCATATAAAATTGTTCATGGAACAATCTCTCTAATTGGGTCCAAGTAAAGATTGAAGTTGCAGGAAGTGATGTAAACCAAGTGAAAGCATTTTTCGTCAAAGAACTTGGGAAATATTTCATCCTTAAGTTCTCATTATTAGCAATCTCTCCTGCCTCTATCAAATAACGCGCCACATGTTCTATGGTGGATTCACTAGTATCCCCTGAGAATTTTGTGAATTAGGGGACTTTCCACCTTGGTGGTAACTCTTGTTGTAAGACAAATTCAGACAAAGGGGAAGTATAACTAGGCCTTTGTAATCCTACGTTTACTCCATTTTGTGCCATTATTCTCTCAACCATGGTGGCAATATTATTTTCGACAGGCATGTTATTGTAATGCATTCTCTGCTGTAATACTTCGTCAGCATTTTGGTTCCTCTGGACTATTATCCTTCTTGGTTCCTGTCGAATAGGCTCTTCTACATTAGGCTGTTCGACTATCACCTCTTGCCCCCTGGGATTTTCATGAGGGTTCCCTAAGGGCCTTTGGTTTATAGTAAGTTCCTCTTCGACAGCCCTATTGGCAGGATTCTGGTTTAATTGCATTCTTTGTTGTGCTTGCGGGACTCCAAAAAAGTCAGCAATGCGTGCCATCTGTTCTGCCAATATTTGGTTTGTTTGGGTAGTGTTTTGTATTAAAGGGTTGAACACTTCTCCCATTTGTTGTGTCAAAGCCTGCACCATATCATGATTGCTTTCATCCATCTGTTGACGAATTACTTGTGCAGAATGGTTTGTCATAGCGGGCATATGGAAACCTGGTGGAATTTGATTCATTCTATTTCCATTTCCACCATATCCTGATCCCTGCAATGGTGATGACACTTGAACCATAGCATCAGAGAATAATGGTGACGAATTATGTAGGCTTGCCATCATTGAAGTTGGCATTCCATACGGTTGTTCCCTCCCAGTCAAAGGCTGAGAATAATTCAGATATGGCCTGAATGTATTTCCTCCAGGAGGAGGGGTTCCAAGGGGTCTGGCTTGTCCCATGTTGGAAGAACTAGGCACATTTTGGGATCCTGAACCCGTTGGTATGGAATCTCCCAAAGGAGGCCTAATTTGTTCTAAAACAGGGCCAGACATTGGTATTGTTCCTGATGAAGGGATAGGGTTGGAAACTGGTATTGTTTCGTCAGGAATGTTTGAAGTATTTGGCAAGTTAGCCATGTTTCTTCTTCTTGTTCTCTTTGGTCTTTCTACGTCGGTTACGGCTAGTTTACCGCTTCTAAGAATCATACAACGTAGCAAGGAACAGATTGTCTAAGAAGTTCTTTATTAGATAATTGTCTAATGCACTCGTCCCACCGGGCGTGCCAATTTGTTCGCAGTGGTTTCTGGCGAACAACCTCTGGTTAACCAATCCTTTTACAGGACTGGGTTACTTGCAGGACCAACCAAACAAGTCCTAGGACACATGTGCATTGTTTCTGTCGAAATCTTCTTAGAATTTGGTGACTGATTTGTGGTTTGTTTTATCAGTATTGTCAAAGTATTAAGAACTTTGATTTTTGCAAGTAAAGTAAAGTTTGAACTTAAAGATGAAATAAAGTTAAAAGTTTAAACAAGAACAAAAAGACATGTCGAAGGCTGTAAACTTGCAGAAAAGTAAATAAAGTTTAAAATGACATGAACTTGAAGAATAACCAAGTAAATTAAATAACTTTGAAATATAAGTGGTGTTCAAACGTACATTGTTCCAAATATTAGACTCATTTTTTCTCACACTGGGTACTTAGAGTTTTTTACAGGAATTTTGTATCAATTTTCACACAACCATTCTAACCACAAACTATCCTATTTATACATAAACAAAATAACTGCTTAGAACGGAAAAACTATAACTAAACGACAAGTGTCAGCCCGCATGTAAATTTCTTCTCTGAAACCTCCATGTGTCCAACTGCCAAAGGTTACAACCTTTTGAATTTGAATCTCTTCCTTGGTAACGAAAACCTGGTAACTCTTCAAACTGTCGAAACCCTTTTAAAGAAGAAACAAAACTCTTCAGCACTTGCCAAATATTCTTTTGTCAAATGTCCTCTTCTGTCAAAATCGTTGAAAGACTGTCCTTTGTCGAACCGTCGAAAGAGAACTTTCCTCTGCCAAATACTTAGTCACAAATAACTTCCCAGCTTTATTCTGCCAGAACCATATTTACCTCTCTGTCGAAGTAATGGGGTTTTAAACCCTGTCAGCAATCCTTGAAATTCTTTCCTTTTATTTTATTTCGACAAAGATAATCTACAAACCCTTAATTTCAGTCTTGTCGAAATTATGGATTTACACCATGCAAAAATTATTTGAAAATTTGATTCGACAAATTTTTTCCAAATGCAAGTTTCGGTCAAAAAATCATAATATATCATACACAGGTTTATACTAGTTTTGCTCAAAAAATCAAATTAAATCGAGGACTGTACGAAACGATACAAAACTTTTTCAGATCCTTCCTATATCTTACGAGGAAAGGTTATGATGAAAGTCCATACAAAAATTCATCTGAAAATTTGATTCTACGAAACTTTTCAAAATGTAAGTTTCAGTCAAAAATCGCCATGTATTATATACTAGTTTATACTAGGTTCGGTTAAAAAATCAATTAAATCGAAGACTGTTCCAAATGCTACAAAACTTTTCAGAAATTTTGTATATTTTACGAGGGAGGGTTATGATGGAAGTCCATGCAAAAAATTATCTGAAAATTTGATTCTCCAAATTTTTTCCATATGTAAGTTTCGGTCAAAAACTCATAATATATCATACACAAGTTTATACTAGTTTTGCTCAAAAAATAAAATAAAACCGAGGACTGTACGAAACTATACAAAACTTTTTCAGATCCTTCCTATATGTTACGAGGAAAGGTTATGATGAAAGTCCATATAAAAATTCATCTGAAAATTTGATTCTACGAAACTTTTCGAAATGTAAGTTTCGGTCAAAAATCGTAATGTATTATACACTAGTTTATACTAGTTTAGGTTAAAATATCAATTAAATCGAGGAGTGTTCGAAATGCTACAAAACTTTTTAAGAATTTTTTTTATATTTTACGAGGGAGGGTTATGATGGAAGTCCATGCAAAAAATTATCTGAAAATTCGATTCTCCAAATTTTTTCCATATGTAAGTTTCGGTCAAAAACTCATAATATATCATACACAAGTTTATACTAGTTTTGCTCAAAAAATAAAATAAAACCGAGGACTGTACGAAACTATACAAAACTTTTTCAGATCCTTCCTATATGTTACGAGGAAAGGTTATGATGAAAGTCCATATAAAAATTCATCTGAAAATTTGATTCTACGAAACTTTTCGAAATGTAAGTTTCGGTCAAAAATCGTAATGTATTATACACTAGTTTATACTAGTTTAGGTTAAAATATCAATTAAATCGAGGAGTGTTCGAAATGCTACAAAACTTTTTAAGAATTTTTTTTATATTTTACGAGGGAGGGTTATGATGGAAGTCCATGCAAAAAATTATATGAAAATTTGATTCTCCAAATTTTTTCCATATGTAAGTTTCGGTCAAAAACTCATAATATATCATACACAAGTTTATACTAGTTTTGCTCAAAAAATAAAATAAAACCGAGGACTGTACGAAACTATACAAAACTTTTTTAGATCCTTCCTATATGTTACGAGGAAAGGTTATGATGAAAATCCTTACAAAAATTCATCTGAAAATTTGATTCTACGAAACTTTTCGAAATGTAAGTTTCGGTCAAAAAATCGTAATGTGTTATACACTAGTTTATATTAGTTTCGGACAAAAAATCAATTAAATCAAGGAGTGTTAGAATTCCTACAAAACTTTTCAGATTTTTTTTTTATATTTTACGAGGGAAGGTTATGATGGAAGTCCATGCAAAAAATCATCTGAAAATTTAATTCTACAAATCTTTTCCAAATGCATGTTTCGGTAAAAAAATCATAATATATCATACACAAGTTTAAACTAGTTTTGCTCAAAAAATCAAATTAAATCGAAGACTGTACGAAATGATAAAAAACTTTTCAGATCCTTCCTATATGTTACGAAGAAAGGTTATGATGTAAGTCCATGCAGAAATTCATCTGAAAATTTGATTCTACAAAGCTTTACGAAATGTAAGTTTCGGTCAAAAAATCGTATTATATTATACACTAGTTTATACTAGTTTCGGTCAAAAAATCAATTATATCGATGAGTGTTTGAAATGTTACAAAACTTTTCAATTTTTTTAAATATTTTACGAGGGGTGTTTATGATGGAAGTCCATGCAAAAAATCATCTGAAAATTTAATTCTACAAATCTTTTCCAAATGCATGTTTCGGTCAAAAAATCATAATATATCATACACAAGTTTAAACTAGTTTTGCTCAAAAAATCAAATTAAATCAAAGACTGTACGAAACGATAAATAACTTTTCAGATCCTTCCTATTTGTCACGAGGAAAGGTTATGATGAAAGTCCATGCAAAAATTCATCTGAAAATTTCATTCTACGAAACTTTTCGAAATATAAGTTTCGTTCAAAAATCGTAATGTATTATACACTAGTATATACTAGTTTCGGTTAAAAAATCAATTAAATCGAGGAGTGTTCGAAATGCTACAAAACTTTTTCAAACTTTTTATATATTTTACTAGGGAGGGTTATGATGGAAGTCCATGCAAAAAATTATCTGAAAATTTGATTCTACAAATTTTTTCCAAATGCAAGTTTCGGTCAAAAAATCGTAATATATCATACACAAGTTTATACTAGTTTTGCTTAAAAAATAAAATTAAATCGAGGACTGTACGAAACGATAAAAAACTTTTCAGATCCTTCCTATATGTTACGAGGAAAGGTTATGATGTAAGTCCATGCAGAAATTCATCTGAAAATTTGATTCTACAAAGCTTTACAAAATGTAAGTTTCGGTCAAAAAATCGTATTATATTATACACTAGTTTATACTAGTTTCGGTCAAAAAATCAATTATATCGATGAGTGTTTGAAATGTTACAAAACTTTTCAATTTTTTTAAATATTTTACGAGGGGTGTTTATGATGGAAGTCCATGCAAAAAATCATCTGAAAATTTAATTCTATAAATCTTTTCCAAATGCATGTTTCGGTCAAAAAATCATAATATATCATACACAAGTTTAAACTAGTTTTGCTCAAAAAATCAAATTAAATCGAAGACTGTACGAAACGATAAATAACTTTTCAGATCCTTCCTATTTGTCACGAGGAAAGGTTATGATGAAAGTCCATGCAAAAATTCATCTGAAAATTTGATTCTACGAAACTTTTCGAAATATAAGTTTCGTTCAAAAATCGTAATGTATTATACACTAGTTTATACTAGTTTCGGTTAAAAAATCAATTAAATCGAGGAGTGTTCGAAATGCTACAAAACTTTTTCAAAAATTTAATATATTTTACGAGGGAGGGTTATGATGGAAGTCCATGCAAAAAATTATCTGAAAATTTGATTCTACAAATTTTTTCAAAATGCAAGTTTCGGTCAAAAAATCGTAATATATCATACACAAGTTTATACTAGTTTTGCTCAAAAAATTAAATTAAATCGAGGACTTTACGAAACGATACAAAACTTTTTCAGATATTTCCTATATGTTACGAGGATAGGATATGATGAAAGTCCATACAAAAATTCATCTGAAAATTTGATTATACGAAACCTTTCGAAATGTAAGTTTCGGTAAAAAATCGTAATGTATTATACACTAGTTTATACTAGTTTCGGTTAAAAAATCAATTAAATCGAGGAGTGTTCGAAATGCTTCAAAACTTTTCATTATTTTTTTATATTTTACGAGGGAGGGTTATGATGGAAGTCCATGCAAAAAATTATTTGAAAATTTGATTCTACAAATTTTTTCCAAATGCAAGTTTCGGTCAAAGAATCATAATATATCATACACAAGTTTATACTAGTTTTGCTCAAAAAATCAAATTTAATCGAGGACTGTACGAAACGATAAAAATCTTTTTCAGATCTTTCCTATATGTTACGAGGAAAGGTTATGATGAAAGTCCATACAAAAATTCATCTGAAAATTTGATTCTACGAAACTTTTCGAAATGTAAGTTTCGGTCGAAAATCGTAATGTATTATACAGTAGTTTATACTAGTTTCGGTTAAAAAATCAAATAAATCGAGGAGTGTTCCAAATGCTACAAAACTTTTCAGAAATTTTGTATATTTTACGATGGAGGGTTATGATGGAAGTCCATGAAAAAAATTATCTGAAAATTTTATTCTACAAATTTTTTCCAAATGCAAGTTTCGGTAATAAAATCATAGTATATCATACACAAGTTTATTCTAGTTTTGCTCATAAAATAAAATTAAATCGAGGAATGTACGAAACGATACAAAACTTTTCAGATCCTTCCTATATGTTACGAGGAAAGGTTATGATGAAAGTCCATATAAAAATTCATCTGTAAATTTGTTTCTACGAAACTTTTCGAAATGTAATTTTCGGTCAAAAATCGTAATGTATTATACACTTGTTTTTACTAGTTTTGGTTAAAAAATCAATTAAATCGAGGAGTGTTCCAAATGCTACAAAACTTTTCAGAAATATTTCATATTTTACGAGGGAGGGTTATGATGGAAGTCCATGCAAAAAATTATTTGAAAATATGATTCAACAAATTTTTTCCAAATTCAAGTTTCGGTCAAAAAATCATAATATATCATCCACAAGTTTATACTAGTTTTGCTCAAAAAATAAAATTAAATCGAGGATTTTACGAAACGATACAAAACTTTTTCAGATCCTTCCTATGTTACGAGGAAAGGTTATGATCAAAGTACATACAAAAATTCATCTGAAAATTTGATTCTACTTAACTTTTCGAAATGTAAGTTTCGGTCGAAAATCGTAATGTGTTATACACTAGTTTATATTAGTTTCAGTCAAAAAATCAATTAAATCAAGGAGTGTTCAAAATGCTACAAAACTTTTCAGATTTTTTTTTTATATTTTACGAGGGAAGGTTATGATGGAAGTCCATGCAAAAAATCATCTGGAAATTTAATTCTACAAATCTTTTCCAAATGCATGTTTCGGTAAAAAAATCATTATATATCATACACAAGTTTAAACTAGTTTTTCTCAAAAAATCAAATTAAATCGAAGACTGTACGAAACGATAAAAAACTTTTCAGATCCTTCCTATATGTTACGAGGAAAGGTTATGATGTAAGTCCATGCAGAAATTCATCTGAAAATTTGATTCTACAAAGCTTTATGAAATGTAAGTTTCGGTCAAAAAATCGTATTATATTATACACTAGTTTATACTAGTTTCGGTCAAAAAATCAATTATATCGATGAGTGTTTGAAATGTTGCAAAACTTTTCAATTTTTTTAAATATTTTACGAGGGGTGTTTATGATGGAAGTCCATGCAAAAAATCATCTGAAAATTTAATTCTACAAATCTTTTCCAAATGCATGTTTCGGTCAAAAAATCATAATATATCATTCACAAGTATAAACTAGTTTTGCTCAAAAAATCAAATTAAATCGAAGACTGTACGAAACGATAAATAACTTTTCAGATCCTTCCTATTTGTCACGAGGAAAGGTTATGATGAAAGTCCATGCAAAAATTCATCTGAAAATTTGATTCTACGAAACTTTTCGAAATATAAGTTTCGTTCAAAAATCGTAATGTATTATACACTAGTTTATACTAGTTTCGGTTAAAAAATCAATTAAATCGAGGAGTGTTCGAAATGCTACAAAACTTTTTCAAAAATATAATATATTTTACGATGGAGGGTTATGATGGAAGTCCATGCAAAAAATTATCTGAAAATTTGATTCTACAAATTTTTTCAAAATGCAAGTTTCGGTCAAAAAATCGTAATATATCATACACAAGTTTATACTAGTTTTGCTCAAAAAATAAAATTAAATCGAGGACTTTACGAAATGATACAAAACTTTTTCAGATATTTCCTATATGTTACGAGGATAGGATATGATGAAAGTCCATACAAAAATTCATCTGAAAATTTGATTATACGAAACCTTTCGAAATGTATGTTTCGGTAAAAAATCGTAATGTATTATACACTAGTTTATACTAGTTTCGGTTAAAAAATCAATTAAATCGAGGAGTGTTCGAAATGCTTCAAAACTTTTCATAATTTTTTTATATTTTACGAGGGAGGGTTATGATGGAAGTCCATGCAAAAAATTATTTGAAAATTTGATTCTACAAATTTTTTCCAAATGCAAGTTTCGGTCAAAGAATCATAATATATCATACACAAGTTTATACTAGTTTTGCTCAAAAAATCAAATTTAATCGAGGACTGTACGAAACAATAAAAATCTTTTTCAGATCTTTCCTATATGTTACGAGGAAAGGTTATGATGAAAGTCCATACAAAAATTCATCTGAAAATTTGATTCTACGAAACTTTTCGAAATGTAAGTTTCGGTCGAAAATCGTAATGTATTATACAGTAGTTTATACTAGTTTCGGTTAAAAAATCAAATAAATTGAGGAGTGTTCCAAATGCTACAAAACTTTTCAGAAATTTTGTATATTTTACGATGGAGGGTTATGATGGAAGTCCATGAAAAAAATTATCTGAAAATTTGATTCTACAAATTTTTTCCAAATGCAAGTTTCGGTAATAAAATCATAGTATATCATACACAAGTTTATTCTAGTTTTGCTCAAAAAATAAAATTAAATCGAGGACTGTACGAAACGATACAAAACTTTTCAGATCCTTCCTATATGTTACGAGGAAAGGTTATGATGAAAGTCCATATAAAAATTCATCTGTAAATTTGATTCTACGAAACTTTTCGAAATGTAAGTTTCGGTCAAAAATCGTAATGTATTATACACTTGTTTTTACTAGTTTTGGTTAAAAAATCAATTAAATTGAGGAGTGTTCCAAATGCTACAAAACTTTTCAGAAATATTTCATATTTTACGAGGGAGGGTTATGATGGAAGTCCATGCAAAAAATTATTTGAAAATATGATTCAACAAATTTTTTCCAAATTCAAGTTTCGGTCAAAAAATCATAATATATCATCCACAAGTTTATACTAGTTTTGCTCAAAAAATAAAATTAAATCGAGGATTTTACGAAACGATACAAAACTTTTTCAGATCCTTCCTATATGTTACGAGGAAAGGTTATGATGAAAGTACATACAAAAATTCATCTAAAAATTTGATTCAACGAAACTTTTCGAAATGTAAGTTTCGGTCGAAAATCGTAATGTGTTATACACTAGTTTATATTAGTTTCAGTCAAATAATCAATTAAATCAAGGAGTGTTCAAAATGCTACAAAACTTTTCAGATTTTTTTTTTATATTTTACGAGGGAAGGTTATGATGGAAGTCCATGCAAAAAATCATCTGGAAATTTAATTCTACAAATCTTTTCCAAATGCATGTTTCGGTAAAAAAATCATAATATATCATACACAAGTTTAAACTAGTTTTGCTCAAAAAATCAAATTAAATCGAAGACTGTACGAAACGATAAAAAACTTTTCAGATCCTTCCTATATGTTACGAGGAAAGGTTATGATGTAAGTCCATGCAGAAATTCATCTGAAAATTTGATTCTACAAAGCTTTATGAAATGTAATTTTCGGTCAAAAAATCGTAATATGTTATACACTAGTTTATACTAGTTTCGGTCAAAAAATCAATTATATCGATGAGTGTTTGAAATGTTACAAAACTTTTCAATTTTTTTAAATATTTTACGAGGGGTGTTTATGATGGAAGTCCATGCAAAAAATCATCTGAAAATTTAATTCTACAAATCTTTTCCAAATGCATGTTTCGGTCAAAAAATCATAATATATCATACACAAGTTTAAACTAGTTTTGCTCAAAAAATCAAATTAAATCAAAGACTGTACGAAACGATAAATAACTTTTCAGATCCTTCCTATTTGTCACGAGGAAAGGTTATGATGAAAGTCCATGCAAAAATTCATCTGAAAATTTCATTCTACGAAACTTTTCGAAATATAAGTTTCGTTCAAAAATCGTAATGTATTATACACTAGTATATACTAGTTTCGGTTAAAAAATCAATTAAATCGAGGAGTGTTCGAAATGCTACAAAACTTTTTCAAAATTTTTATATATTTTACTAGGGAGGGTTATGATGGAAGTCCATGCAAAAAATTATCTGAAAATTTGATTCTACAAATTTTTTCCAAATGCAAGTTTCGGTCAAAAAATCGTAATATATCATACACAAGTTTATACTAGTTTTGCTTAAAAAATAAAATTAAATCGAGGACTGTACGAAACGATAAAAAACTTTTCAGATCCTTCCTATATGTTACGAGGAAAGGTTATGATGTAAGTCCATGCAGAAATTCATCTGAAAATTTGATTCTACAAAGCTTTACAAAATGTAAGTTTCGGTCAAAAAATCGTATTATATTATACACTAGTTTATACTAGTTTCGGTCAAAAAATCAATTATATCGATGAGTGTTTGAAATGTTACAAAACTTTTCAATTTTTTTAAATATTTTACGAGGGGTGTTTATGATGGAAGTCCATGCAAAAAATCATCTGAAAATTTAATTCTATAAATCTTTTCCAAATGCATGTTTCGGTCAAAAAATCATAATATATCATACACAAGTTTAAACTAGTTTTGCTCAAAAAATCAAATTAAATCGAAGACTGTACGAAACGATAAATAACTTTTCAGATCCTTCCTATTTGTCACGAGGAAAGGTTATGATGAAAGTCCATGCAAAAATTCATCTGAAAATTTGATTCTACGAAACTTTTCGAAATATAAGTTTCGTTCAAAAATCGTAATGTATTATACACTAGTTTATACTAGTTTCGGTTAAAAAATCAATTAAATCGAGGAGTGTTCGAAATGCTACAAAACTTTTTCAAAAATTTAATATATTTTACGAGGGAGGGTTATGATGGAAGTCCATGCAAAAAATTATCTGAAAATTTGATTCTACAAATTTTTTCAAAATGCAAGTTTCGGTCAAAAAATCGTAATATATCATACACAAGTTTATACTAGTTTTGCTCAAAAAATTAAATTAAATCGAGGACTTTACGAAACGATACAAAACTTTTTCAGATATTTCCTATATGTTACGAGGATAGGATATGATGAAAGTCCATACAAAAATTCATCTGAAAATTTGATTATACGAAACCTTTCGAAATGTAAGTTTCGGTAAAAAATCGTAATGTATTATACACTAGTTTATACTAGTTTCGGTTAAAAAATCAATTAAATCGAGGAGTGTTCGAAATGCTTCAAAACTTTTCATTATTTTTTTATATTTTACGAGGGAGGGTTATGATGGAAGTCCATGCAAAAAATTATTTGAAAATTTGATTCTACAAATTTTTTCCAAATGCAAGTTTCGGTCAAAGAATCATAATATATCATACACAAGTTTATACTAGTTTTGCTCAAAAAATAAAATAAAACCGAGGACTGTACGAAACTATACAAAACTTTTTTAGATCCTTCCTATATGTTACGAGGAAAGGTTATGATGAAAATCCTTACAAAAATTCATCTGAAAATTTGATTCTACGAAACTTTTCGAAATGTAAGTTTCGGTCAAAAAATCGTAATGTGTTATACACTAGTTTATATTAGTTTCGGACAAAAAATCAATTAAATCAAGGAGTGTTAGAATTCCTACAAAACTTTTCAGATTTTTTTTTTATATTTTACGAGGGAAGGTTATGATGGAAGTCCATGCAAAAAATCATCTGAAAATTTAATTCTACAAATCTTTTCCAAATGCATGTTTCGGTAAAAAAATCATAATATATCATACACAAGTTTAAACTAGTTTTGCTCAAAAAATCAAATTAAATCGAAGACTGTACGAAATGATAAAAAACTTTTCAGATCCTTCCTATATGTTACGAAGAAAGGTTATGATGTAAGTCCATGCAGAAATTCATCTGAAAATTTGATTCTACAAAGCTTTACGAAATGTAAGTTTCGGTCAAAAAATCGTATTATATTATACACTAGTTTATACTAGTTTCGGTCAAAAAATCAATTATATCGATGAGTGTTTGAAATGTTACAAAACTTTTCAATTTTTTTAAATATTTTACGAGGGGTGTTTATGATGGAAGTCCATGCAAAAAATCATCTGAAAATTTAATTCTACAAATCTTTTCCAAATGCATGTTTCGGTCAAAAAATCATAATATATCATACACAAGTTTAAACTAGTTTTGCTCAAAAAATCAAATTAAATCAAAGACTGTACGAAACGATAAATAACTTTTCAGATCCTTCCTATTTGTCACAAGGAAAGGTTATGATGAAAGTCCATGCAAAAATTCATCTGAAAATTTCATTCTACGAAACTTTTCGAAATATAAGTTTCGTTCAAAAATCGTAATGTATTATACACTAGTATATACTAGTTTCGGTTAAAAAATCAATTAAATCGAGGAGTGTTCGAAATGCTACAAAACTTTTTCAAAATTTTTATATATTTTACTAGGGAGGGTTATGATGGAAGTCCATGCAAAAAATTATCTGAAAATTTGATTCTACAAATTTTTTCCAAATGCAAGTTTCGGTCAAAAAATCGTAATATATCATACACAAGTTTATACTAGTTTTGCTTAAAAAATAAAATTAAATCGAGGACTGTACGAAACGATAAAAAACTTTTCAGATCCTTCCTATATGTTACGAGGAAAGGTTATGATGTAAGTCCATGCAGAAATTCATCTGAAAATTTGATTCTACAAAGCTTTACAAAATGTAAGTTTCGGTCAAAAAATCGTATTATATTATACACTAGTTTATACTAGTTTCGGTCAAAAAATCAATTATATCGATGAGTGTTTGAAATGTTACAAAACTTTTCAATTTTTTTAAATATTTTACGAGGGGTGTTTATGATGGAAGTCCATGCAAAAAATCATCTGAAAATTTAATTCTATAAATCTTTTCCAAATGCATGTTTCGGTCAAAAAATCATAATATATCATACACAAGTTTAATCTAGTTTTGCTCAAAAAATCAAATTAAATCGAAGACTGTACGAAACGATAAATAACTTTTCAGATCCTTCCTATTTGTCACGAGGAAAGGTTATGATGAAAGTCCATGCAAAAATTCATCTGAAAATTTGATTCTACGAAACTTTTCGAAATATAAGTTTCGTTCAAAAATCGTAATGTATTATACACTAGTTTATACTAGTTTCGGTTAAAAAATCAATTAAATCGAGGAGTGTTCGAAATGCTACAAAACTTTTTCAAAAATTTAATATATTTTACGAGGGAGGGTTATGATGGAAGTCCATGCAAAAAATTATCTGAAAATTTGATTCTACAAATTTTTTCAAAATGCAAGTTTCGGTCAAAAAATCGTAATATATCATACACAAGTTTATACTAGTTTTGCTCAAAAAATTAAATTAAATCGAGGACTTTACGAAACGATACAAAACTTTTTCAGATATTTCCTATATGTTACGAGGATAGGATATGATGAAAGTCCATACAAAAATTCATCTGAAAATTTGATTATACGAAACCTTTCGAAATGTAAGTTACGGTAAAAAATCGTAATGTATTATACACTAGTTTATACTAGTTTCGGTTAAAAAATCAATTAAATCGAGGAGTGTTCGAAATGCTTCAAAACTTTTCATAATTTTTTTATATTTTACGAGGGAGGGTTATGATGGAAGTCCATGCAAAAAATTATTTGAAAATTTGATTCTACAAATTTTTTCCAAATGCAAGTTTCGGTCAAAAAATCATAATATATCATACACAAGTTTATACTAGTTTTGCTCAAAAAATCAAATTTAATCGAGGACTGTACGAAACGATACAAATCTTTTTCAGATCCTTCCTATATGTTACGAGGAAAGGTTATGATGAAAGTCCATACAAAAATTCATCTGAAAATTTGATTCTACGAAACTTTTCGAAATGTAAGTTTCGGTCGAAAATCGTAATGTATTATACAGAAGTTTATACTAGTTTCGGTTAAAAAATCAAATAAATTGAGGAGTGTTCCAAATGCTACAAAACTTTTCAGAAATTTTGTATATTTTACGATGGAGGGTTATGATGGAAGTCCATGAAAAAAATTATCTGAAAATTTGATTCTACAAATTTTTTCCAAATGCAAGTTTCGGTAATAAATCATAGTATATCATACACAAGTTTATTCTAGTTTTGCTCAAAAAATAAAATTAAATCGAGGACTGTACGAAACGATACAAAACTTTTCAGATCCTTCCTATATGTTACGAGGAAAGGTTATGATGAAAGTCCATATAAAAATTCATCTGTAAATTTGATTCTACGAAACTTTTCGAAATGTAAGTTTCGGTCAAAAATCGTAATGTATTATACACTTGTTTTTACTAGTTTTGGTTAAAAAATCAATTAAATCGAGGAGTGTTCCAAATGCTACAAAACTTTTCAGAAATATTTTATATTTTACGAGGGAGGGTTATGATGGAAGTCCATGCAAAAAATTATTTGAAAATATGATCAACAAATTTTTTCCAAATTCAAGTTTCGGTCAAAAAATCATAATATATCATCCACAAGTTTATACTAGTTTTGCTCAAAAAATAAAATTAAATCGAGGATTTTACGAAACGATACAAAACTTTTTCAGATCCTTCCTATATGTTACGAGGAAAGGTTATGATGAAAGTACATACAAAAATTCATCTGAAAATTTGATTCTACGAAACTTTTCGAAATGTAAGTTTCGGTCGAAAATCGTAATGTGTTATACACTAGTTTATATTAGTTTCGGTCAAAAAATCAATTAAATCAAGGAGTGTTCAAAATGCTACAAAACTTTTCAGATTTTTTTTTATATTTTACGAGGGAAGGTTATGATGGAAGTCCATGCAAAAAATCATCTGGAAATTTAATTCTACAAATCTTTTCCAAATGCATGTTTCGGTAAAAAAATCATAATATATCATACACAAGTTTAAACTAGTTTTGCTCAAAAAATCAAATTAAATCGAAGACTGTACGAAACGATAAAAAACTTTTCAGATCCTTCCTATATGTTACGAGGAAAGGTTATGATGTAAGTCCATGCAGAAATTCATCTGAAAATTTGATTCTACAAAGCTTTATGAAATGTAAGTTTCGGTCAAAAAATCGTATTATATTATACACTAGTTTATACTAGTTTCGGTCAAAAAATCAATTATATCGATGAGTGTTTGAAATGTTACAAAACTTTTCATTTTTTTTAAATATTTTACGAGGGGTGTTTATGATGGAAGTCCATGCAAAAAATCATCTGAAAATTTAATTCTACAAATCTTTTCCAAATGCATGTTTCGGTCAAAAAATCATAATATATCATTCACAAGTTTAAACTAGTTTTGCTCAAAAAATCAAATTAAATCGAAGACTGTACGAAACGATAAATAACTTTTCAGATCCTTCCTATTTGTCACGAGGAAAGGTTATGATGAAAGTCCATGCAAAAATTCATCTGAAAATTTGATTCTACGAAACTTTTCGAAATATAAGTTTCGTTCAAAAATCGTAATGTATTATACACTAGTTTATACTAGTTTCGATTAAAAAATCAATTAAATCGAGGAGTGTTCGAAATGCTACAAAACTTTTTCAAAAATTTAATATATTTTACGAGGGAGGGTTATGATGGAAGTCCATTTAAAAAATTATCTGAAAATTTGATTCTACAAATTTTTTCAAAATGCAAGTTTCGGTCAAAAATTCGTAATATATCATACACAAGTTTATACTAGTTTTGCTCAAAAAATAAAATTAAATCGAGGACTTTACGAAACAATACAAAACTTTTTCAGATCCTTCCTATATGTTACGAGGATAGGATATGATGAAAGTCCATACAAAAATTCATCTGAAAATTTGATTATACGAAACCTTTCGAAATGTAAGTTTCGGTAAAAAATCGTAATGTATTATACACTAGTTTATACTAGTTTCGGTTAAAAAATCAATTAAATCGAGGAGTGTTCGAAATGCTTCAAAACTTTTCATAATTTTTTTATATTTTACGAGGGAGGGTTATGATGGAAGTCCATGCAAAAAATTATTTGAAAATTTGATTCTACAAATTTTTTCCAAATGCAAGTTTCGGTCAAAAAATCATAATATATCATACACAAGTTTATACTAGTTTTGCTCAAAAAATCAAATTTAATCGAGGACTGTACGAAACGATACAAATCTTTTTCAGATCCTTCCTATATGTTACGAGGAAAGGTTATGATGAAAGTCCATACAAAAATTCATCTGAAAATTTGATTCTACGAAACTTTTCGAAATGTAAGTTTCGGTCGAAAATCGTAATGTATTATACAGTAGTTTATACTAGTTTCGGTTAAAAAATCAAATAAATCGAGGAGTGTTCCAAATGCTACAAAACTTTTCAGAAATTTTGTATATTTTACGATGGAGGGTTATGATGGAAGTCCATGAAAAAAATTATCTGAAAATTTGATTCTACAAATTTTTTCCAAATGCAAGTTTCGGTAATAAATCATAGTATATCATACACAAGTTTATTCTAGTTTTGCTCAAAAAATAAAATTAAATCGAGGACTGTACGAAACGATACAAAACTTTTCAGATCCTTCCTATATGTTACGAGGAAAGGTTACGATGAAAGTCCATATAAAAATTCATCTGAAAATTTGATTCTACGAAACTTTTCGAAATGTAA